>OU696533.1:15465686-16724971 GCA_916048285.2 Bellardia pandia | reverse complement strand
CATAATTAGTCAATGTTGTCATATAAAACCCACTTCAAAAATCACTTTGAACACAACAAGTATTTATAAGCTAAAAAGTGATGCACCTAAATTTTATAGCGCACATATCTGAAAAACTCTTTTGCACATATACTGGGTGTAGGGTAGTATATGGTCGGGTTTGACCGACTATACTTTCTTACTTGTTATAAAATAAATAAAATTCTAAACGAAGAAATAAAAACTTATAAGTAAACGCGATCGAATCAAGCCTATTTCGAATACCTAGTTCTGAAGTGAGCGAGCGAACGGGCAAGGTCTGAACTATAAGACGGGTGAGGAAAACTTCGTAACCAACTCTTTTTCAATAGTTTTTAACAGGTATTGCAACCTGTGGCCGAGCGTTGTGGCATTCGTTACAAGTTCTCTGTGATGGTCTGGACAGATTTCGGCAGCTCATATTGGATAGGACATATTTTATAATACCATATATTGAGCATTACCTTAGCGCCATGGTTATTTGGCTTTGGTGTCGATTCGTCTGCTTGGCAGGGTTTCACAAACCGCAAGTAATAAGTCGGTGCAAAAATGACTTTTAAAGCGTTTAAGCAAAATGTCGGTCATGCAAAATCAACTTCACGATATCTAGGCATAAATTCATATGGTAACCAATTTCCCTGCTTTACCATGAATCCTGCTGCTTGCAAAAATTTTTAAATTTTTGCTTGAGTAGTTCACTATGAATTTGCAAGGTCTTGTTGAATTTGGCAACAAGCTTCATGGATAATGTCTCCAATTCTTGCACTTCAAACATGTTTTGCTCTCCTGTCATATAAATTTTGGTTAAGTCAAATCTTATCATTGAATTATTGAACTAAAGAAAACATGAATAATTCTCTAAGAAATTAATGCTAAAAAATGTATTCTTTAAGGCATGAATTCAATTCGTTTGATGTATTAAGAGAATAAATTAAATTTTATTTTTTTAAACGAATTAAGAATTAATTCTTTTCAACCATTTGCTCTTCATATGAACAATACATTTAAATATGTACGAGTATGTATTATTTAATATTACTACATCATTATAAGTATTTTACATGTATGTAAGAACGTTCATAAAGATATTTGTAAATATTTGATTAAGAATTTTTCCACTGTGCATTTTGAATCTTCAATTCTATTTATTTATGTACATACGAGTATATTGCATACCAAGAGTAAAAAATATTAAAGATTTATGCAGACAACTTAATGTCAATATCATTTTATTATCAATTATACCATCACTCCTATCATATCAACTTTGTACATTTCAGTTGTCAATGTGTCAAAACAGATTTTTACTTTAATATGAAGTTTAACTTAACTACAAGGAAATCGTGAACGGCATCAATGCAATGATTTAATAAGATTTAGCAAACAAGTGAACATTTGTATTTTGGAACATTTCCTGTTGGAAAACAACATACGAGTACATACATAATGAGAAAATCAATAAGAGTTATGTAGATATGGCAAATTAAATTTGTGTCTGTGTCTGTTATCAAAATAATATTCCATTAGTAAAGTTTTCATCCCAAAGTTCCAATTTACACGAAGCAATTCTTTAAGCTAAGCTGAGTAAAAGATAAGACGAGTACACACTTGATTGTACTAGCAATTCTTGTTACTCTCTTATTCGTATTACATATATATGTGTATACAAATACAAATGTGTGTGTACTTTCAAATAAAAATACAAGCAATTAAAGCAATAAGAATGGTGCCGAAGAAATTTCAAGGGAAAAAATGTATCAATCTTTTCAAAAAAAATTGCTTCGTGTAAACACTCGAAATTTAGATTCTTTTCATATTAGCGCAATTGAAAATCGTTTGTACTCAAGATCAAGAAAACTGTTGTTATGAGGTTTTTTATTCGGTGTATGCCTAATCAGGGTTTTCAGAGGTCTGATCTCTGAAAGCTAACTACATAACTAGCCTGTAGCATCTATAGACGATCGTTAAGTCCCCATTTACATGACGAATTATTACAAAATTGCTTACCTTTTGGACATCGGAGTGAGGCGAAGATAAGACGAGTACACACACGATTGTACTTGCAATTGTTTTAATTGTTACCAGTGATGCCAACTCTTGCACCATCAAAAGCACTGTGAGTACATAAAAAAGGGTAAAAAAGGATAAAAATTAACAAAATTGCGTGAATAATAGCACCAAGATTGATATTCCTTATGATTAATGATTTTATAACGAAAATATAACGAATAAGTTTTTAACTTTTTTTTGACATCGATTAATTTTTATTTTTATTAAACTGTTACTTTTTCATGTTTTTCGTATGACTATGACGTAGTAGATCACTATATCGGGATTTAGTTTCACAATTACAACAAATACAAAGTGCCTTTAACTCATCTTTTGCTGGTCTAAGCCACCGTTTGAATACTACATTATTCTCCCAAGCTTTTCTGTATTTTTGTTTTTCCATAATTAGTTCATAAATTTTAACAAAAAAATGCATGACAAACTTAAGCTAGATTTACACGATTGAAATTTTCTTCAAAATTTCTCTTCAAAATGCTTTAAACTCGTGTAAACAGCAAAATTTCTTCAAAATTTATTGATCAAAATTTATTGAACAAAACTTTTGAAGATTTTATTGATGCCGTGTAAATGAGCATCAAAATCGCATCTGGCAATATTGATAACAATAAATAATTTGACAGCATGTTCATTCTTTTGATTCAAAACCATATCAATACATATACATGTGCTGGTGCTATAATATTGATGTGTTTTCCATCTAATGCCCCGATTAAATTGGGAAAATTCCACATTTTATTTATACTTTGGGAAATACTCTCCCATTCATCTTATGTTGCTGGCATCTGTATTATTTTTGATATGTTTTTTTATTTAATAAATTAGGTTTTACCTTTAAAAATTAATTTTTTATACTTTACATAATGCAGCGCAGACTTCAGGCACAATATTGCATATCGATGATCTTGATCTTTTAAACAAGAACATCAGACTTGGGTAACTGTCCCCAGTCGGTAAAAATCTCGAAGTAATTGCCAGGCGTTTTCCGGGGCATAAAGATTCCCGCATATTAGTATTAGCCTTTTCTATTGATGGGGTGACGAGATTAAGCAAATAATCAAAATCGTCTGGTGACATTCGCACAAAGTTTTGTATAATAATCCTTATCAATCGCTCCCTAAAAGAGACATACCTTCCAAAAGAAAAGGTCGGACCCTACGTTCCTTTTGTTTTCTTCTTTTTTTTTTTGCATTATTATCAGCTACTTCTTCCTCCAATAGTAAAAATGTTGGTGCTATGATGATTGTGTCGTCGTCCATACTTATTAATTGTTTTTTTTTATAATAATAAATTATTTCACAAAAGAAGCAAAACAGCTGACCAAAGTCAATATTTTCAATACAAAAAGTTTACCAATAGTGTAAATTAGCTTCAAAAATTTTTTATCAAATTTTTATCAAAAGATTTTGAAATAAATTGAAAGAATATTTTGATCAAATTTTTGAAACGTGTAAATAGAACATCAAAATAAATTTTCAAAATTTTGATAAGACTTCAAAATACCTTCAATCGTGTAAATCTAGCTTTACTTTTTTTAAAGTTGCACAAAACAAAAGTAAAATCACTGCCTAACAAATTGATAATAAAAGTTTTTGTACGGATTTTCAAATATATGCCTGAAAATATTTTAGAAGCTTTTGCCAATACTACTTAAAACAAAAATTCAATACGCAATTGGTTAAAAAAGTATCAGGCGTGTTTAAATAATAGTAGTAAAATGTTTCAGTACCAACAGTTTTAATTTCTTAAAAGGCACTCAAAAGCACTGTGAGAAATTGTAAAAAGTGATATAAATACCCGCTTTTCCAATACAAAAAGCTAAAAAGCACCAAAAAATACCCGAAAAGCGTCAAAATGGCATCGCAAAATTTATAGCATTTTCTGATAGGAGGATTACTTTTGCGCCACCTTGTATTTTGTATTTCTTAATGGACTTAATAATTTGTTCTATATTTGTATTGCTTTAACGCTCTAAAATAAGTAGAGCAACATTTTTGCTATATCAGTAATCGTAATCGTGATGATAATAAATTTCAATAATTCCTTTAAAATATTTTCGATTTTATCTTAAAATTTAATGTATAAACTAACTAACTAACTAAATTGCAATTTTTTAAAAACGGACTTTTTTTCATATCATAATATAGCGTAGAGAACAACTAAATAATTTTAAACACATATTTCAACGTATTGTATTAAATTTTAAATTTTTATAAAAAGTGCACTTGGCACATTTGCTAACTAAGCCAACGACATATTTATTAAGTAAAAAGTAAAATGGAACTTGGCTGATATGATCACTAGCTTTTTAAGTAGAAATTAAATAAATATAAAAACAAAATAAAAATTATACAGGTTGTGATTGAATGTCTTGAAATCTTGAATCTAATTGAAAAAAACTTTGTTCAGTAGTCTAAAGAAAATATAAGAAGTCTTTATTTTTTTTAAATGTACACCAATACCTCGCTTTGCGTCGTTTCGTTTTGCGTTTTTTTTTTTCGAAAATGCGTCGCTGCTTAATTAGTACTAATTTTTACTGTGTGTCAAGGTTGCGTTATTTTAATTTTTTTTTTTTCAAATTTTTGCACAATCTGCAACATCATTAGAAGAAGTGATTTGATGATCGAAATGCAGTCCTTGCTTTCTATTTGGATTGAAAATCAATTTGTGCAGAGAATACCATTAAGTAAAATGGTATTTCAGACAAAAGCAAAAAGCTTATTTGATGACATAAAAATTAAAGTATTATCCAACGATATCTAATGCTAGTGGTAGTAATACAGATAATTGCTACAAGGAAATTTATTTGACGTTGAAAGCTGTTCAGCAAACATTAGACCAATTGTTTGCGAATAAGAGCCGACGACTTAGTATTTTCGTAACCCTAGAACTTATCTTCGATCTTTACATAATTTGCAATAGAAAATCTTAATTCACTTTGCGTCGTTTCAATTTGCGTCGTGTTTTCTGAAACGTAACTCCGACCCAAAGTAAGGTATTGGTGTACACAAAAACAATTTTAATGAATACTCTGTTTTTTACACAACCTTCACACAACGATGACTCACAACAAAACTTATATTCTTGATTGGCCCTGTTAGTCTATTTATACACAAAGCGAAGATATAAGAATGTTCATGGCTATGTTCAGCTAAAGACGTTAAAACTTAATGTTGCCATATTGCTCAGCTATGTTTATAACAGGGTGTTATCATCAATGTTTATAAATATAAACTTTTACAAATACAAATGTTGCTAAACATTTTGTATGTTGATATACATGTTACCGGCCGTTAAATTTAAATTGAAATACATTTTCGTTACAATATTTTCTAACTTTAAATAACCTTAAATATAATTTCAGTTAAACTTAACGTTAATTCTCTAAACTAAATGTTTTGGTTATACATATGTATAATTTAGGTAATAATAAAACCAAGGATAATTAAGAAAAAAAGTATTAAAAGAAATTACAAAATATAAATCTCTATTTGCCAAAGACCTTTACAATATAGTAAACAACATCATTATTACATAAAACAAAACAAAACAAATTAATTTAATATCACTACTACTAAATAATATAATTTAAACTAAAACCGACATTTATCTTCTCTATTTTTATGTGTTTTTTATTTTATTTTTTTTTTCTACCCAAAAAATAATGTGGTGCCATTATTTAACTTCACTTAAAATCCAACTCTAATAAACTTATACGTACACATACTTACCGACGAATATAAAAATAACCCTGCAGTGCATGTAAGTACCTAGGAGTTTACACCAGATATATTATTGTTACTATACCGACTGAATCTCTAATATTTCTTTGTTTAATAAAGGTAGGTGCTGTAACTTAATTGATTAGCGCGTTTGATCCTTAAGCATGAGTTGGTATTCGTGGCCTGGGTTCGTTTCCCAGCCGCTGCCACTTAAACAACATCAGTTACTAATAATAATTATAATTAATTATATAAAATTATTAGTTTTCTTTCTATCCAATCATAATTAATATTTATCCCAGCACCCTTTTTCGGTGGTATAGTATTGAACGCCGCCGAAGTAAAATAATTAAATACAGTAGACACTCGGTTATATGAATATCCAGTTATGTAAACATCCAGAATAGTGAACAAAAAAATTTAAACACATGAGGTTCTAAAGAGTGAACACAGCCTATCTCTATTATGTGAACAGCTTTCAACCGTTGATTTTTTTTAAATGTTTGTCTTATTAGAAGTATGTTTTTCCCCGAAATAAGTGAAGAACCTGCAACCGTTGATTTTTTATAATGTTTTGAGTGTTGAGTTGTTGAGTTTTGAGTGGTTGTCTTTTGAGATCATTAGTGTTTCTTACATAGTGCCTCGAAGATGAAGCGCAAGGTGTTAACGTTATCTGAAAAAAGTGATATTTTGGCAAGCTTGGACAAAGGCGCAAGCTTTACTACTCTTGCACATTTGAATTACTTATTTTATATTCTCTCGATTATGTGAACTTCTCCATTTAGTGAACAGGCTATGTTTGAATTAGTTCATATAACCGAGCGTCTACTGTAATGGCTATAAATGAAGCTTTGATCATTGTGCCTACTGACCACCAGAGGCGCTGCAATACTGTTCTACTAATAAACATAACGCGCAACTACAGTTTTGTCATATGAAAAGCTTTCTCTCCTTTCACCACCTATTCTTCTCCTATCTATCCCTTACCAAAGAAAGTAATACAATTAATTAATTAATATATAAGCATATTAATTGACATAAACATTGCAAGTGACTTGTAAGATAACTGTTGCACAGTGCTTTACATTCGTTTAATTTTGGAAATAATTCGACATCTCAAGAGCTATTGCAGATATCGTAACGAAATTTCACATGGTTGGAGCTGTGGTATTTTCAAGTTGATTTTAGAATAAAAATATAATAATATTGTTACGAATTTGTATGTATTTCAATTTAAATATAACAGCTGTTATCAACATACAACATGTTTATTAACATTTGCATTAGTAAAAGTTTTTATTTACAAACATTGTTTTAATGGCCATAGAAAGGAAATTTCAATTGTCTTCTCTAGATGCCACCGGAACTTACTATAAGATGGCCCTATTGTATATATAAAGCAAACAGGGCCAATCAAAGTTAGTTTATTATGTGTCATCGTTGAATGAACATCAAAACGTTCTGAGACTGTAATTTAAGGTGGTTTTAGACGATATTTATTTTGCAGTATTTATTTTTAAATATAAATTTGCTGAATCACAACACTATGGCTTTGGCGCCATCAACAATTGACTTGCAAAACAGTTGATTGCAGGTGCTTTGTCAGATGAAAATAGAACATGTTCTAATTGAAAATTTAACACTGTAAATGTAGGCTGACATTTGCACAAGCATTTTTTTTTGCTTTTACACGACGTGTATGCATTTTGCAGTGGAAAATTTGACAAACACACTGCAAAATTACATACCCTCTAAAACTACTTTTAAGTGTTTTCATTTCAATTGTATTTTGTACATTTGAATAAATAAAGACTCTTTAAATTTTCTTTAAACTACTTGACGTCTTAATTTAGCTTTCAAAATACTTCTAAGTATTACAGAGGGTATGCAATAGGCGATCCATTTAGATCTTTTTTTACTGATTTTTTCACAGATCACGCATTACTATTGTCATACTATTATCATATTGTTATTCAGTATTGTTTAATAATCCATCGTGGAGAGGCGATAATGCCTCTAATTGTAGGTACTCAGGAAAGAGAGAAATGTATTTGAGCACATTGGCTTTATTGAGAAAACATTTTGGTGAACAGCCACTTTACTTTTACTTTAATCTGGATCACCCAGATTGTGTGATATGACACATTTACGTTTTTTACTGTGTTCAATAATTAGAACCTCCGAATGTACAAAGAACAGCCAACATTTAAATTAAATTCTTTTTAAAAAGCGAAAAGTAAATTATAAAAATTCCAACATTCAATTAATCAATATAAGGAAGATTTTGCCATAACCCCTTCCGACCTGACGCAAAACTACCAGGCATTTTCATACAACGTATGAAAATATAATCAATGATTAGGTTTTATCATTTCCATATTCTTCAAGGATTTTCAGGACACGCACAACTGATGCATCACGGTCGATTTTTCATCAATATTTTTAACTAAAATACATTTTTATTGCATAAAACGATTTCAATTAGTTTGAAATATTAAAATTTATAATTTCTTTAGTTAATATATCGAGCCATTACCGCCAAAATAATGTATCCCACACCATAATCGATTGTTGTTTTTTTTATCGAAATCGATAGTTCAACATCATTTAAAATTATTAAAATTAAATGTATTACACAAAACAATATTTACATTATAAATTTTAAAATAATGGCTTTATTCAAACTGATTTTATTTAAAAAAAACCTTCCCCTGTAAAATTTTGAGTTTGTGGGATACATTTTTTCGGCGGTTATGGCTCGATATGTGCGCTTTATCATTTGTAAACGATTAATACTTTTGAAATTAAAGACACTTACATACTTACTTTCACGGCCCATTTTGCTAAAACTGAAATGTGACTGAAGAATTTCGCAATAATTCAAGTAATGCTATAACAAACAGAGGAGAAATGGGAAAAGCAAATATAAAAAACAATCAGCACAATCGATGCATGCCAGTTTATTTCAAATTCGGTTAACAGAAGCGAAAATATTGAAAACGAAACTCACCCGCACAATCGACGCATTACGGTCTAAAAGGGATAAATAAGATTTTGCTCCAAGTAGCAAGGTTGTAAAATATAACTTTAAGAACTGCAGGGAAACGTTACCAAATAAACGTACATAAACAAATACAACCAACTTTATTTACTCGTACATGAGTTTGTGTGTGCATCATTTCTAAAGATTAAATACGGGAGAGAAATGTTTAAAGAACGAACAACTTCCTTTAGGTTTGATAAATTTCACGGTGTACGCAACATTTAGATTTGACTTAAAACAAAATTAACACAATTTATAAGAATTTATCTCTAAATTATAAGAATGCTATAAACAAAGATGGCGTATCAAAAAAAAAAAAAAACCAACACCAACAACAAATAATAAAATGAAAAATGGAAATAAAAACAAAAACAAGAGATAAAAGAAAACCAAAACTCAACCATACAAATTCGAATGATTGTCATTATAATCACAGAAACATTTGCGGAATTCCTTGTATATGCTGTGTGAACTTCCAAAGCGAGTAAGTTTGTGAGTCCGTATTTAAAAGATTTCCCGGTAAGTGCCACTGCAAATGTAAATGTTTGCCTGCGAGTGAATGTGTGCATTTATCTGTTCGATCATTATCTAGTTATTTATTTGTATTGGAGTGAAGAAATTTATAAATGGTGTTTTAAAAGCAATTTGTTTGTAGTTGACAAATAAAAACATTGAGATTTTTATCAGTGAATACAAAATGCCAATTGTGCAAACACTTCACTGAGTGAAATTGTTCCAGAAATCAACTAAATAGATGGGAAACTTAACTTGTAGGGAAGGAAGTAGTAAGGGAAAATATTGCTGTTTACAGCTAGCTATACACATGCAGACACATAACGCAAATTACTGTATTAAAAACACATTTAAATGGCGATTTATAGAAAAAGATAGATAATGTTTTATTCATCCGTAACTTGGTTGAGCAGACAATTTGTCAGCAAGATTGGAAAATTTGGATATTTTTCATTAGGCTTACTTTGTGTGCACTTAATTAGGAATAATTAAATGAAAAGTAGTCTGCTAGGAATCCTTCAATTAGCTTGGACACAAATCTGAAGTAGCCTTTGTAATCTAAATGTGTAAGCATTCTGTAAAGGAAGCGTTACAGTGGGTCAAAGAATGGATAAGCTTTGTAAACTTTTTCGTAATTTTAACTGATTATTATCTTGTTGGAAAATATAAACTAACTTAAGGAGCATGTTTATGGAACTCAGTATGATTGAAATGTACAAAGCCAAATCACATCTACAAATTTTGTGCAGATCGGTCCATAAGTACACATAGCTCCCATATATCCGAAAATCACTTTAAAAAGCACAACTCTCTCAAAAATGTTGGTATCCAAATAATATTTAACGAAATATATTTCATATATATACAAATAATTCGATACAATTTTATTATGATCGGTCCATAATTAGTCGTAGCTCCCATATAAGGCTCACTTTCGAAATTCATTTTAACGATTATAAATTTCTTAAAAATGTTTGTATCCAAATACAATTTGACACAAATAAGTTTCTTATATAGAGAAATAACGACACCTAATTTTATAATGGTTGGTCCATAATTAGTCGAAACTCCTATATAAGACCCTCTCCGTAATTCAATTTAAGCTCCATAAATCTTTTAAAAGTATTTATATCGACAAAAAGTTTAACACATATAATATTTATATTCACAGACATCATGACATTAAATTTTTGGATGATCGGTCCACAATAGATTGTATCTGCCATATAGCGCCCATTTCTGAAAAACTGTTTTATACATATACTGGGTGTAGGGTATTATATAGTCGGACTACTTTCTTACTTGTTTTACTTAGTATTATTTTTTTGAACACTTCATCAAGACAGTTTAACATATTTTTTGGACGATAGTTTTTTTTTTTTGCTAATTTTGCGTCCTTACCGGGTTTTAATATAGGGATAACTTTAGCCATTTTAAAGATTTTTAGAAAATAAGCATTTGTTAGGCACCAGTTAAATAATTTTGTAATTAGGGTGTAAAACGTGTCCGTCATCTTTATTACTTTAATATGCTTTATCCAGTGGTGATATTCGAAACAATTAACAACCGGTTCGCTTAAAAAAATTATATTTTTGCCAAATTTTGATAAAAATAGCGAAAATTTTAAAGTCGCATTCCAGTAACAGACCACAAGCCTCTTGAAGGAAATGATATAAACTTTTGTTTAATAAAAAAAAATAGTTTTGATTTTGCAAAATAAAAGTCAAAAAAAATTGCTTTATTTTTTTCTCAAAAGATTGAAGAAAACGCTATCGAAAACACCATCATCCAAGAATTCAATGTATGACCAAAATAAAATCATTTGTTTGTATGTTTGGACAATGAACAACTGAACAATATTGTGTTTGTTGCCGAGACTAATAATCACCTTGACAAATACACATTATATAAAACCGTTAAAACAAAAAACATAATCACCCCAACAAATTTCATATGGAATTTTTATTCACGAGAAGGGTGAATATGCAACAACCGGTTCGCAAAATTATTAAAATTTTAACAACCGGTTCGAGCGAACCGGTCCGAACCGGCTGAATATCAGCACTGGCTTTATCCCATCTAAACCGGGAACTTTCGAATTTTTTAATGTACATACTTACAAAACATTTTATTTCGACCACTATGGTCAAGTACAGTTGTATATTATCAGAAATTTTCTGTTTTTTTTTAACCAATCTATATGTTTCGAAACCATACGTTCCATACTGGTAGATCGAAACAAGTAACTTTAGAACATTTACAAATATTTAGTTAACTAGAACGAATTTATAAAGTGCAAATAAAAACATTTTGGTAGAATCACAATGAGAATAGTTCTATATGGAATTTTTAACATATACCTCCATATAAGACCATAAGGGATGAGGCAAAGATAAGACAAATACACACTTGATTATACTAGCAATTCGTGTTACTTACTCTCTTATTCGCATTGCATATGTGTATACAAATGTTTGTATACTTCCAAATAAAAATACGAGCGATTTAAGCAATAAGAATTGTGCTGTGTGAACACAGATGAAATTTCAAGGAAAAAATTTTATCAATCTTTTTAATAAAAATTGCTTCGTGTAAATTGGGACTTACTCTAGATAAATGAAACGTTTTTTATGCTAATTAGATTAGAACAGATTTTTAACAAAACCTGTTTAAATGCAACAAATACATATTCAGTTTTGTCTTAAAAACTTGAAGTGCTGAAAAAAACAACAGTTTGTTTTATTTTTTAGCATTTAGTGTGCAACAAATAAAAAAAAAAACGTTGGTTATAGTTTAAATCCAAATAAATTACTTGTACAAAATAGTATTTGGTAGCTATACACACATAAATAATCATCTTCTTTTTAGCAAATAAAATAATAAGGATTTTCTACATTTGCAATGGCTCTAGGAATGACAAAATGCATTTAGTCTTTTGTTTTTTTTTTCTCACTGATGCGGAAAAAAATTTGTGGAAGATAAAAAAATCAGACATTTCTTAAAATGTAAGTTGTAGACGTTTTCTTTTTTTTTTAGATTTATAAATATATTCTTTATTTTACTCTCTGTGTTATGTGCTGCTGTGTTTCTTTTATTTCTTTTATTTTGCTGACAAATAAACATGTCTGTCAACTGCCTTAAGTCGTCTAGTACAGTCATTGTAGTCGTTGTTCGTAGTTATAATGATTCATTATGTCTACTTTGATGCAACCAGACTCGCACTCGCATTAATACAAATGCTAAAGCGAAACATTATGCAGTTCTTGAAGCGGACTCTTCACTCCTAACAAATGACTGTTTTAGGAGGTTCATATTTAATACTAATAGAATTTAATAATTACAATAATAAATAGAAAAGTTACATCAAAAGTTTATTTTATAAATAGTTCATTGTAGTATTTTAACTGCCCTAGAAGAAAGAGAAACAACACAGAACTGATAAATTGCCGGTTCTAGTTCTTACACTTATGTATATGAAAGTGTAAAGTTGATCTAGGAGGACAAGTTAATTAACACATTTTAGATACTCTGTGACAGGTATCGGAACAAACTTATTATAACAAAATTAGTTTTTAATAAATTTATAATATTTTTAATCAAAATTTATTTAAAATTCATTGATTAATTGCAAATCTTTAGCCACGATTGCAATCGATTGGTTAAGTTAAACAATAGCGCAATTCACAATCTTGTGCATCATTGCATTTGCAAAAAGGTTTAACATATTTTTGCTCTACACTAACAAAATACACAGCAAGAGCAAAAATATGCTAGACCTTGTTGCAAATGCAATAATGCAATATTATTTGCACAAGATTGTGAATTGCGCTAAAATGTCCTAATGTGGCATGTCACAGAACTTGTACGTTTAAAATAATTTAAAATGTAATGCACTGTACTTACTTAGTAGCATTTGAAAGCATTATCTTAACACTGTGCTTGTTTGGAGTTAAGTAGTTAATGAATTGATTACTTTTTACCCGCTACCAGACTGTCTCTTTGTTTATCTATGTATGTAGAATCAATTGACTTTCTAATAAGCCAATCACATGTTTAAATAACTATTCATAATTAACGAATGAGGATCGTAGACAGCGAAATTCTAGCACCAGAACTGCTGGGATGTAACTATAGCGGAAAATGCACATACACATCTAGATTAAAATGGAAATACAGATACAAATATATTTTTGCTAAATCAACAGATAGAAAATTGTTAAACAATGCAATACAAAAATGTCATGCCTAAAAGAATGTGAAAAATCTAAAAGAAGTAACATGTACTGTGAACGCCAATATAAAGTTAACACCACATATTATTCAAAGAAAAGCGTAATTATATTAATATAAATAACAAAAAAAAACAAAAAAATACAAAAAATTCAATAGATTGAGTGTTCAAATAACTAATTTAATCAATTTAAAATAAAGTAAACTGTGACATTATCCTTATGCAAAAAACTCTTACATTCCAAAAGTATTGGCAATTCTTTTTAAACATATAAAGGTAAAGTGCAATTCCAAAAATAAATAAATGAGTCTCAAATTATTTAGAATAATATTCTTTTCACTGACAAAAGTCAGTTTGAGATATTTGGAGTTAAAAACATCCCAAAAATATGACGAACCAATAATGAAGCCTTCTGTAATAATTATGTTAATTATCACTAAACGGTAAAACATGGCGATGACTCAGTAATGGCCTGGGGTTGTATGACGGTATAAGGGATCGATAATCTTACATTTATAGAATCTGCAATGAATAAAGAAGATTTTTAAAAATAATGTATCTCTTAGTGTAAAGAAATTAGAACTAGAGCAGAACTGGATTTTCCAACAGGACAATAATACTACCAAATTGTGAAAGAATGGTTTCTCAATTATTGTTCAAAAACTTTAGATAATTTTCCGTAGTCCCCAAACCTCAATCCAATTGAGCACCTGTGCAAATATCTGGTCAAAAATATTAGGCAAATAAATATTTCTTGCAAGGAAGTAGTCGTTTTGCCTTCACCACAGCTGAAAATCTTCTGGACATAGAATCAATCAAGTTTTTTTTTTAGTGAAATCAGGCTAAATTTTGTTCCATTCATCCTGTATTACTGATAGTATTCTTTTCCATCAGACTGGTATCGGTTGACTTTCGTTTCGTTGCTCCAAATAACCCGTTTCCAGTCATCTACTGTCCAATTTTTGTGTGTTTTACAGAAATGAAAGCGTGTTTTCACTTTTCTATCGGAAAGTGCTGGCATTTTCTTTTTCACACTGGCTATTAAACCAATTCTATTTAATGCTCGTCTAATCGTTCAGGAACTAACATCCTTACCAATACCTTTTTGCAGCATTTTTCGATGTCTTGATGTACTTATAATGTAGCAAACGTTCAATCGTCCCTTGGTTATTATTGCAAGCTACATTACGCCGTTTTTTTAATATCATTTAACGTGGACTTACTTAAATTTAATTTTTCAGCAATTTTACGACGTGAATAGTGATTTTGCAATAAATTTATCACATTGTTTTCATTATCAGTTGGCGTTTTTCTTATTTTGAAAGATCTTTTAATATTTTATTTAAATATCAAGTTATTCACTTTACAGGTTAAACAATAATGCACAAATAGAGCAATAAAAGCTTGAGAGAGATTGCAACAAACAAAAAACCAACGGGTCAAATTCTAGGAGCGCTCCGAAAAAGGAGTCAGAAAAGAGTCAAATTAAAGAGCATGTTCGGAGCGTTCCGAAAAGTGAGTCAGAAAAGAGTCCAACTAAAGAGCATTTTCGGAGCGAAAGAAAAATTTGCTTAAAAAATCAATTTTTTCCATTTTTATATATATACTGTAAATACAATTTATTTTTTTTCCATTTCTAATTTAGTTTATTTGTAAATGAATTCTCTTTTTGTTTAAGTAAAAACAATAAAAAAAAATAATAATAAATGTGAACTTTTAATTTTTTGTATTTAAAATTGCAATGACTCTTTTCTGACATTATCTAAGAGCTCTTTCTGACGGAGCATTTTTGAATGTAATGACCCTCTTTTGTGAAGGTTTTCGGAGCAATAATGATTGTTTTTTGGGCTCATAAAGAGCACGAACGCTCCGGAAAAGGTGTCAGAAAATACTCTTTTTGGACTCATATGGCTTGTTGGGTTTGCAAATATAATATCTAAATTTTTAACTCATACTTTAGGGGGGGGTTTTTTTAATTAAAGTTGACTGAACTCACAAAAAAAATTCCGAGTTTTTACCCGGAATTTTTGAATTATTTTTCTTTACAAACCATATTCTGAGAATTTCGAATCGAATAAAAAAATCAGCCAAATCGCTCCAGCGGTTCTCACGTGATGCCATTACATTGTACATGGAGTATTTCATTTATAATAGAAAATCATTGAGTATTGAGTAATTAATACCCAAATACTCAATATTTTAACTACTCACTACTGAACTATAGGGCAGTTCATAAGGACCCAGGACATTATTTCAGTCAATGCGGTCGTTGAGCGAGCGAGTGATTGGAGTTTTGGAAACTATCCCAGTAATTTTATTTAAGCCAAGGTTATCATCCTAGTAGTCATTGCGATAGTTACATCTTGTGGTTTTCTATTAAAAAAGTGGTTACATGAAGGGATGGGCCGAAAAACACTACTTGTCTTACATTTTTTTTAAAACAATTTTATTTGCTTAAAAACTATTTAAAAAATATGTTGTGCTTAAAACCATTCCAAATAGTCTAACTAAACTTTAAAACAATAAAAAGGTAGGGTAACTAAATATCTGGTGAATACTAAAGGGCCCGCCAAATAACTTTTTTTTTGAAAATGCTATAAAAAAAACTACTGAACATTTTCTCAAATTTCTTTTTTTATTTGAAAGTACAATCCTTCTGTTTAATAATGGAAAATAATTTCATTCAAATGGCTGCCTCGGCTGGCCATGCATTAGCCTACACGATCGGTCCAATTTTTAAGCACATTATCAATTGTGTGCAGCTGAATTTTACAAATGGCTTCACGAATATTGTCCTTTAAAGCATTAATTGTCTCTGGCTTGTTGGCGTAACACTTATCTTTGACGGCACCCCACAAATAATTGTCCAACGGTGTCAAATCGCAGCTCCGAGGTGGCCAATTACATTAGCTCTGCGGCTGATAATACGATCTGCAAAAATAGGGCGCAAAACATTGAGTGTAGCTTCGGCTGTGTGGCACGTAGCGCCGTCCTGTTGAGACCAAATGTTGTCAATATCCTACTCTTCAATTTTTGTGAACAAAAATTCGTTCAACATGGCCCGATAACGATCGCCATTGACTGTAACGGCTACTCCTTGCTCATTTTCGAAGAAAATGGCCCAATTATGCCTCTGGACCAAAATCCGCACCAAACTGTGACTCGTTTTGGGTGCATCGGTTTTTCAATGTACGCGTGCGGGTTTTCTGTACCCCAAATGCCACAATTTTGCTTGTTTACATACCCGCCAAGATCAAAATGAGCTTCATCTGAAAAGATGATTTTTTTTGGCAAACTCGGCATCTTCTGTAAGTCGATCGCAGGCCCACATAGCGAAGCGAAAACGCATTGGATGGCCAGTTGGTTTCAACTCCTGAACCAATTGGACTTTGAATGGCGTCATACCAAGGTTTTTATGCAAAATGTCTCCGAAATGTTCAATTGTTGAGAACGACGGTGAATTGATATTGATGGCGCTTCACGCACACTTTCTGTCACAGCAGCAATATTCTCGGGTGTACGCACTGTTTTTGGCTTTTCACGCTTTGGTTTATCGATGAGGATGCCAGTTTCTTTTACTTTTTTCACAAGATAACGAACATACGGAGCTGACGGTGCTTCTCTTCTTCCAAAATTCGTACGCAATTTTCGCACACATTCTGCAACATTACCATGATTTCCCACCGTTGTTCAAGCGTATACACAACCAGATTCGTTCAGCGGAAGGATAAAACTAATTATCTGTCAAATCAGACATGAGCTAAGACCATTCACGAAATAAGCACTAGTTTAAAAAAAAAAAAACGTTAGATGAAATTGTTAAATTGTCCATTATTTTTCATATTTTGCCCCAACTTTATGTTTGTAGGTATATAATGGACGACAACAACAATAAAATAAACATCAGCCAACAGTCAGTTTGTCAAATAGAATGAAAGAAGTCAGCTCTTTAGAACTTCAAATATGAAGACGGATAGAAAAAGTTTTGACTTTATTATTTGTGAGTTTTTTTTTCTTCTATCCATAGAATTCATATCTTGTTAAGTTTTCGTTTTATTTTGTTGAAATCCTGACGGCAGGAGTTCACGTCCTTTTCAACAAAAAAAATAATATTATTGCAATGTTGATACGAGCAATAATAGAAGAACAAATAAGTTGTATTTCACTGTTGTAGTAAGTATTTATATTGTCCTGTCTGTCTGTCTGTCTGTTTGTCCCGTTCACTTTGTATATTTGTCTATTTAAGTAAAAAAAAAAAAACAAACAACAAAAAATATCTTTTGGACAAATAAACAGTTGTCCAAAAACACTACAAAAATAAATTTATTTGTACAGGGTGGGCCAACTTGGACTGACTGATTTGAAATGCTTATAACTTTTGCATTTTTAATTTTTTTTTAATTTTTTTTTTTGCAGATAATACAGAATTTTATAAAATTTCATAATGTCATCATACTCAGTGGAAGAACGTGTAAAAATTGTTGAATTTTATTCTGCATTAAAAACACAAAAGTTATAAGCAGTTCAAATCATTCAGTCAAACTTGGTCCACCCTGTACATTTTCATTTAAAGTACTTGTTATGAAAAGCCCTGGTTAAGATTAATTTTTCATATCGAGCCATTACCGCCAAAATAATGTATCCCACACCATAATCGATTGTTGTTTTTTTATCGAAATCGATAGTTCAACATCATTTAAAATTATTAAAATTAAATGTATTACACAAAACAATATTTACATTATAAATTTTAAAATAATGGCTTTATTCAAACTGATTTTATTTAAAAAAAACCTTCCCCTGTAAAATTTTGAATTTGTGGGATACATTTTTTCGGCGGTTATGGCTCGATATGTTTCGTCTGGTTGAGGCGCTTTGATGGTAGCAAATTCATTGTTTGTTAGAATTTAAATTGTTTAACAGCATAGACTGCCTGCAAATCCTTGTTAAAAGCATAACTTTGCTGCATGTAATGAAATACTTTCTAGTGAATATTATCTCTTAAAAATCCAATCTTGGGCAATATCTAATGGTCTCCGCCTTAACCACTTAAAATCTAAATGTCTAATAATTTCTCGATCTCTAGTGCAAACTATTGATGTGCCGAATATTTTGCTCAATAACCAGATTATTGAGATTATCAACAAGGCAAAGAATCTTGGAATAATTTTTAACTCTACACTCACCTGGTCAGATCATGTTATCAGTGCTACTGGAAAAATCCTGACACCGGTTTCCATACGCATAATGCTGGCAAAAACTTTTTTGATTCCAACACTTCTGTACGGTTCTGAAGTATTTTCCAGCTGTGGCTATAAAAGCACAAGGAAACTTACTTCAGCATATAATTCACTCTTGAGATATGTATTTAACTTAAGAAAATCGTCTCACATCTCACCCTTTCAAACAAAATTATTAGTAGTAAGCCTTTGTGACTTCCTAAAAATTAAATCTCTAACATTACTACATAAGATAATTTTTACAAATGAACCATCTTATCTTTTTAATCGGCTCGTTTTCACTCGTTCAAGGAGGAATAATAACCTTATTCAAATACGACATAAAAAACTAGTTTCGGAATATAAATACTTCATCTATTCTATTCGTCTTTGGAACTCGCTACCTCCAAGGATACAGTTTTTGAGCAACGCAATGGAATTTAGGAAACCTATATATATAACTACTTTAGTGCATAGTTTTATACCTACGTTATTATTATTATTTTTAATTTTTAATTTTAATTTTATTTTTATTTTTTAAGTTATTTTATGTGATCTTGTCTTTTTGTCATTTTATTCTATAAATTTGTTAGCGTAAAACTCATCCTGTACTGTAATTATAAAACTTTTAGTTTTGTTGTACAGGGTATCAAATAAATAAATGTACATTACCTGGAAGTAGTATGAAATTATTGGGTTTAATAATAAGCAAAAATATAATGTGTAACTTTAATATCGTATGTAGGTAAGTCCCCGTTTACACACTCGAACATTTGAAAGAAAAACATTTAGCTTGCCAGAAAATTACGGGTGGGGAGAGAGAATCAATTTTGTGTTCGGTACTCGGTGAACATGCTTTGTTGACATTTTCTTTGCTGGAATTTACTACAAATTATTACACAGCACGAATAAGATAAATGTCAAAAAAGCAAATAATAATGAAATGTGTCTGACAACATTGCTCGACAGTGTGACCGCGAATGAAAAAACAAAAGAGAATTCCAGATGTTTTTCTTTCAAATGTTCGACTTTGTAAACGGGGACTAATATGGCTGTAGCTTAGAGTGGGTTCACATACTGCGATTTGTCGCCGCGACTTTGCTGACGTTCTCCTTTGGTGTCCCTTCTAAATTCATCGTCTGTTCACATGATGAACTATTTGTTGCACCATTCTTGCGACATTTTCACATTAAATTGTTTATTTCTCCTATTTTGTTCATTTGCAGATGTGTTGTCATATAGATCTTAGTTACGGAATCGGGATTTTCGGGATTTCGGTATTTTTGTATCATATTAAAACAAATTGGTTTATAAATTAATAAAATGTATTTCAAAAAGTTACTTACACATGTTAAATATAAATATGTTTGAAAACAAAAAATTTTAAATTGATTAAAAGTTTATAAACCATTAATAAATAAAAACAAGTAAGTCCGCTTTCACACTCTTCAATTCTGTCTCGTCAAGACAAGTATTTTTCAATGAGCAGGAAAAAGATAAAAGATAATTATCTCTTTTCTTCTCATTGAAAAATATTTGCTTGACGAGACAGAATGGAAGAGTGTGAAAGCGGGCTTAGAATGTATGGTCGGTCAAGCCCGACCATATAATACCCTACACCCTGTATATAAATAAAACAGTTTTGCAGAAATGGGCGCTATATAAGAGATATTACCCCTATTGTGGAGCGATCATCCAAAAATTTACTTCCATGACTAGCGTGAATATAAATATTATGCATGTTATACTTTATCTCTATTTAAATACTTTTAAAAGATTTATGAAGGTTAAAGTGAATTACAGAGAGAGTCTTATATGGGAGTTTGGGAGTATGGGAGACTATATATGAACTGACTATTATAAAATTAGGTGTCATCCTATTTGTACATAAGAAACTCATTTTTGTTAAATTTTATTCAGATAACAACATTTTTAAGAGATTTATGGTCGTTAACGAGATTTTCGGAAGTGGGACTTATATGGGAGCTATGACTAATTATGGATCGATCATCATAAAATTTGTAGATGTGATTTAGCTTCATTTACCACTCATTTGTGGTAAAATTTGTTTGGATATTTTCATTATTTAAACATTTATTATCGCTAAACTCCTATTTCGAGAGGACATTTGTATGGGTGCCAGGTGAAATAATGGACCGATTTCAATTTAAAAATTTATATTTTTAATTTAATTTTCAATCCCATTCGTCATTGGGCCGAAAAATATCCCGTACCAAATTTTATTGAAATATCTACAGAATTGCCACCAATAAAGCCACTGCTATGGATTCCATTTGTTCTTCAAATACAAATATTAAAAATACCACCTCCGGCTTGACAGGATTCTTAGCACTTAGATATTTTGCAAGCAAAAATTATTACATTATTATTATTATTATTATTATTAATTCACACAAATTTTTTTATTTTCCTATTTTTATTGTTTGTTGTGACTTTTGTTTATTAAAATAGTAACAAACTTGCTCATTTCTTTGTTTCCATTCCACATTTCATAGTAACAAATTGGTTTCGTAAACATTGTTGTCTTCTTCTTGTTCTTTCGATTCAGTTCTTGTTTGTGTATTTCTGTGTGTGAGGGATCCACAGAAATATTAAATAATTTTCCTTTTTTTTATCTCAAAACTGCAGGGTATGTATTTTGAGCTAGGCAAATTATAATTATAACCACTCGTAAGAGATTATAATTGTAGGGATGAAATAATTAAGAGATGAGGATTATTAATTGGGTTTAAATAAATCCTGTAAATATGAGATTGGGAGGTGTAATTTTGTTACCTTTTTTGCTGTTGTATAAATGCTGATATGTGTAGGTGTGTATGTATGCAAATCTTTGTATAATTAAAAGTATTGAGTTTTTCGAGTTAACAATTTAAAATTTTTAATTTTAATAAATTTTAGATAGGGATTTTTGTTTATGATAATTGAACTGATCAGTTCTGTTGCTAAGTGCCAAGTGTCTTACAAATTTAATAATTTTTATGTATCTTAATTTCATTCGGCTTAAAAGAAGCCGAAGAGAGTTTGGAATAATTCTGTTAACCTATGGATTAATTGGCAGTATACGCCCTCTATATTTCAATTCTTAATGCTATTTTACAATTTGTACTTTATACTACCAATTCAGTTGTTTTTATTTTAGTTTTAAATACATTTTATAATTAATTTAAATTCATTTTTCAGTTTTAACTTAGTTTTAAATACATTTTCTGATTTATTTTTAATTAATTTTAACAATTGTAATTTAGATTTAAATACATTGTATAATTCATTTTTAATTTATGTTTTATAATTTATAATTTATAATTCTACAATTTAATTTATTTAATTTTTACATTTGTGTGTTTAATAATTTTAGGTTTTCTTTTGTTTATTTAAATATTGTCTAAAGCAAGTTTAGACAGTTTGGAATACCAATTTAAGAGCCCAAAAAACCCTCATAAAAGACTATTTTCTGACATTATCTAAGAGCTCTTTCTGACGGACCAATTATGATTGTTTTTTGGGCTCATAAAGAGCGTTAACGTTCCGAAAAAGGTGTCAGAAAAAACTCTTTTCGGACTCATATGGCTTGCTGGGTTATGTCAGATAAAACTAAAAACCGACGTGTGAAACCAAAAATTATAAACTGTCTGTAAATTGCCAATTCCCAGCAAGCCATATGAGTCCGAAAAGAGTCTTTTCTGACACCTTTTCCGGAGCGTTCATGCTCTTTATGAGCCCAAAAAACAATCATAATTGCTCCGAAAACCTTCAGAAAAGAGGGCCATTACATTTGAAAATGGTCCGTCAGAAAGAGCTCTTAGATAATGTCAGAAAATAGTCTTTTATGAGGGTTTTTTTGGGCTCTTAAAGATCTCTTAGATAATGCCAGAATGAGTCTTTTATGAGGTTTTTCTTGGGCTCTGTGTAATCTTGTTTTTATCATTCTTGTGTGGTACAGCTATGTTTTTTTTTTGTTCAAAGCACAAATAACAGGACAACAACTCTTTGGTACACACATAATTAAGTGGAATTTCTGAGGCATACTGCGTGCGACTCAGGACAAATTTTTCTTTGGCTCCGAAAATGCTCTTTAGTTGGACTCTTTTCTGACTCCTTTTTCGGAGCGCTCCTAGAATGGTATGCTGGGTTTTGACAGACATGCACAATTACATATGTATCGTACAACTGACAAGAACATTCACTGCAAAATACATACCGTCTAAAACCAGCATAAGTAAACATTGAGGTGTAATACCAGCGCATTCTTAAACCGTAATTTATATGTGTGTTAAAGTAAATTGTAAAAGAATATTAAAAGACAGAGTGAGTGTTAAAATTATTTTGTACATTTGAATAAATAAAAACTGGTTATATTTGACGCTTTTATTTTGCAATTAAGGGAATACGGTTTATTTAAAGGAATTAAACCACCACTTTTAAAAGGTAAAAACGTAACAATACATATATTAAATGCAATTAATTATTGTTAATAATGTCTTGTTTGTTTTCTCATTAAAGCTACATTTTTGCAAATATATTTTTTATAAAAAAATATTTAAGCTACTTATTTTGTTAGTTTGTAATAAATACCTACATGTACATATTATATATATATTTAATTTTAACATTTTCTTTCTTCTCATTGCAGGTAAGAAATGTCAACATTGAAACGATTCGTTTTTCATATTTCAGTAAGTACATGTTCAAATAATGTATGTATACCCTGCAAATAATATTGGACTACGTGATCCATTTTAGATGAAATATTGAGTTGTTGTTGTTTAAAACTAACCCTCTTGAGTACTCCATGGAGTAGTTTTGGGACTACTCCGATGGGTTATATGGTCCAATCCTAGGACATCGCAATGTTAAATGGACCACCATTTTCATATATTTTGAGTAGTTTTGGAGTACTCCTACTCCTCTTTGCAGGGTAATATCAGTACACAAATACATGTATATGTGGACTATACCTGAACTCATACTCTCACTCAATTACACAAATCAATTTACAGTGGATGACAAAATAAATGAAAATAAATTTTTAAATTACTTGAAGACTTATTAACTACTTCAATAACATACAAAAATTCATATGTAGTATTATAACTCTTAACTCAGCATATACATATATATTTATTAGCTATTTTGAAATTATAACAATAAATACAACACCTAATTTGCCACGACAGTGTGCACATTTCAAGGCTCAATTTTTTGTATCGACATTATGAAGCCATTTAAGTATCAGTGTGTTAAACGGCTTTTAATGATAATTAGCAAGTTTAACAGTGTGCAAAGTAAATTGAATGGACAATATTGATTTTATACTTTTCTTTACCCGTATTAATATCATCAATGCGACACACCAGCATAGGCCATTAAAAAAAGTGGTAAAAATAACACATCCTATAATTAAAATATGATTACATAAAATAAAAAAAAGGTCTTTAAAAAATATTGTACTTCATCACATTAAAATTTTTATTTGTGTATAAAGTACAGCAATTTAAAATTTTGTATTAAAACTTCCCTCTAAGCGTCCAACAGACAGATTGACATACTAGGCAGACGGGCACAGCCAGACTTAAAATTTTGTGGGGTTTACGACCAAAGCAAAATTTCATTTTCGGAAGTGGGCCTTATATGGGAGCTACGAGTTATTATGGACCGATCTGCACAAAATTTGTAAATGTGATTTGGCTTCATTTACCACTCATTTGTGATGAAATTTGTTTGGATACTTGCATAATTCAAACATTTATGATCGGTAAATGCCAATTTCAGGAGGACATTTGTATGGGGGCCCGGGGGAAATAATGGGCCGATTTCCACCAGATTCAATTCCGTCCATCCTTGGACCGAAAAAATATCACGCACCAAATTTTATCGAAATATCTTTAAAATTGCGACCTGTACTCTGCGCCTAAGCTTTACATGGTAATGTTCTGGGGTTGTATGGCGGCTTCAAAGATCGATAATCTTATATTTATTTATGTATATAATCTACAATACACAAGTAAGAGTGCTATATTCGGCTATGCCGAATCTTATATACCCTTCACCTTTGTTGTGGATTCATAATTATATTATATACATACACATTGTTTGATAGTTTTTTTAATGAAATTTTCAGAGGTTGTTTCGGATTTTTGCTCATATCTCCCTTATTTATCGCCGGATTTTGCTGATTTTAAATAACAAACTTATCGAAAGCATGTCTGACAGAATTATTGAAAATTGATTTCAACAGCCAGATAGCCAGACGGACATGGCTTATTAGACTCCGCTATCTATAAGGATCCAGAATATATTTACTTTATAGGGTCGGAAAATTATATTGTGGAAATTACAAACGGAATGACAAACTTATATACATATACCCTTCTCATAAAGGTGAAGGGTATAAAAAGGAAGATTATCACAGCATTTTAAAAATCAATGTAGGCCCTATTGTAAAAGAATTAGAACGAGAACAAAACTGGATTTTTCAATAGACACCAGAGCTCAGCTGTGGTAAAAGCTGGACAAGAAAATTAGGTTAAGGAATATGTACGATCACCTAAAGGCAGTAATATAGGATGAAAGCAACAAAATATCGCCCGATTTCACTAAAAGACTCGTTGCTGCTATGTCCAGAATATTTTCAGCTGTGGTAAAGGCAAAAGGACTACAAACAAAATATTAAATAAAATGTTTTATATAATTTTAATATATGTAACTGTTTACTTTATTTTGACGCGAAAAATCTGTTACTTTTCCGTTAAACTTGCATTATTTTTTTAGGTTCCTTATTTTTGTAGTTTTTGTTAATATTTTGCTTAAGTATAATACAATATGTTTTCTTTTAAATTTATACTTGTTGTATATATAATGAAATAATTCTTTTATACAAGATTAGGTGTTTACTTTATATTTACGCTCACAATAATATACCCACCACCAATATTTAGTGCAAATTTCACCTAGATTCTAGACTTATACATTTAAATGTTAACAAGAGCAAAATATTTATAGTGTACAAAGTTCTAAATAGTTTTACTTATTCGAAAATAATGTGTGAGAAAGTCTTTTAAGGTCTCCCCTTTTAGACCGACGGGTGGACATTTTGTTAAAAATGTTTTGGTTAAGGCAATATAAAATAGAAATGTAGATAAATATTTTACCGGAAGTGGTCCTTTTATGGGAGCTATGACCTATGGGGATTATTGATATCGAAGCTCAACTTCATAACGATGTTTTCGGAAGTGGGCAATCGTCTTAAATTTTGTACTTATATGGGAGCTACGAACAATTATGGACGGAAAACTATTAAATTCCATGCTTCGACTTTTATGTGTGTATTAATTATTTATCTAAAAATTTAACTTGATAATGATCTTTATAATAGATTTATGCGTATTTAAGTTATTTTCGGAAGTGGTCTTTATATGGGGCATATTATTAAATAGTGACAGATTTAAACAAAATAACGTTGTACCTTAGAGCCAAATTCCGGGAAGAGTATGAGGCTATGAGAAAGCATTGTCTGATTCTTTTAATTTCCAACTGTAATTTTAGCTGTAATTTTATAATAAAGTTAATATGTGAAAAATTTCATTATATTATTTGAAATATATTAAAAATCGAGATTGTCTCAAATTTAGGTATATAACTCTGGTTCTACTGGACCGATTTTGCCCATTTTTAAAAGCAAATATTTTGGCAAAACAATGAATGCTTAGGAAAAATTTCATTCCTTTGTCTTTTTTTTCGTAGCTCTATCGTGTCTTCAACAGACGAAAAGACGGACGGATATGGCTAGATTGTCTTATGGCCGAATTCCCGGTCATTAGTTAACCATTGGTAAACTAAAATACTAACTATTGTTTAACTATTACTTGGTATTCTTATGGCAAACTAAGCATTGCGAATAAAGAATCATTAGTTAAGCCTTTGTCATTAGCTAACTAAAGACTGTGAATTCGGCCATTAGAATTTTATAATGCCCCAGAATATACTATATAGTTTTTCATTCTACGATCAAACGGAATGACAAACTAATATACCCCCATAATTTTTTATCAAACTAAGTACATACATCCCAGCATACCATTCTAGGAGCGCTCCGAAAAAGAAGTCAGAAAAGAGTCCAACAAAAGAGCATTTTCGGAGCGCTCCGAAAAAATGAGTCAGAAAAGAGTCCAACTAAAGAGCATTTTCGGAGCGAAAGAAAAATTTGCTTGTTATTATGTGTGAACCAAAGCGTTGTTGTTCTGTTATTTGTGCTTTGAACAACAAAAAAACATAGCTGTACCACAAAAGAATGATAAAAACAAGATTACACAGAACCCAAGAAACCCCTCTTAAAAGACTCTTTTCTGACATTATTTAAGAGCTCTTTCTGACGGACCATTTTCGAATGACCCTCTTTTCTGAAGGTTTTCGGAGCAATTATGATTGTTTTTTGGGCTCATAAAGAGCGTTAACGCTCCGAAAAAGGTGTCAGAAAAGACTCTTTTCGGACTCATATGGCTTGCTGGAATATGGTTAGTCCTATTGATCGTGCAGAAAAAATACTGGAAGAGAGAAAAAAAAAATAAACAATAAAAAAAAACCTATGTACCAGTGCTGCCAGTATTTTTTTAGAGCTTATCCCCAATTTTTGATTTGTCATCCCCAAAAATCCCCAAACTGATTTTTTTTGATTAATTTTTTTTTTTTTCAAAATTATTTTATTTAAAAAATAATAATAAAAATTCATTTTTATCGATATCTACTTATATTAGTATTCAAACTAATTAGATTTGTAATATAAATCTTGTAAAGAAAAAATTACACATATGTAGTTTAATATATAGAAGTATAAAAAATTATTTACTAGAGTTTAGCATTTCAAAAACTTCAGAATCAAAATCTTCTGTTAATAGTTTATATAGTTTCCTATATGCAGGCTTTCAAGGTCATTAATTTAATGTAAATAAAAGATTATTTATTTCATTTTCAATTAAATCCGACGTTTCGTTGGTATTCTTTCCAACTTCTTCAGGGATTTGAGTTTTTTATTAAAATCTGGTAACATTGTAAAAATACAAAAGAAACATTTAGTCAATAATAACAATAATTACAAGAATAATTTTTGACAAATTAACTTACAATAATCTTTTTTATCAGTCTACATCAATTTATGATTTATATCACAGTAGTTTTTTTGTATATGTGGACAACACAACACAAAACTTAAAATATTTAAAAATTGAATGTAAATTAAAATATATATATATCACAGAAAATTTGTCGTTTTTTCTTGGTCACAGTTGTTATTAGTATTAAAGTATTGCAATGGTGTAGTTTGCATTTGTATTGTCTTTGTCTTCTTTTGTGTTTATTGCAATTGTCGATTTTTGTTGTATTCTCAAGCTCTCCAACGTGTATCTCTTATTTTCCCTTTTCTCTTTATCTAAAATTTTCACTTTTTCAAAGTTTGGTTTGTGTCCGTTTTCAATGCAGTGTTGTGCAAGTGCAGTCGATTGTTTTCCTCTTTTTATGTCAGCTTTATGTTCGTCTAATCTCACGCCTAAATTTCTCTTCGTTGTACCAATGTAGATTTTTCCACACTCCTCATTATCATCGCCATCACATTCAATTTGGTAAACAACATCACTTTGATCCCTACACTCAATCTTTGTTTTTGTTTGTGTAAATAAATTATGTATTGTATTGTTTGATTTATGTGCGAATGTTATTTGTTCGTCGTTTATTATCTCTCTTAGGGCCATTATTACAACTTGCCTCTAATGTTCTTAATAGTAAAAGGTAACTTTAATTAAAGTGAGGAATAAAGTGACCTTTAAAATTTTTCGTTATTACAACTTCCTTTTAAAATAAAATAATTTTTTTTCTAAAATATGGCAATACCAGTGAAAAACCGATTACTTTTGACAAATTACTGACAGGAAACAGTAAATTGTTTGTGTTTGTGAAAATATTAGTTTGTGAAAAAAATATAAATCAAACGTCTGCTTTCCATTTTTGTTTATCAAATTATTTATTGGCAAAACAAAATTAAAATTAATTTATTTTTCATGAAGTAACATTTTTCCAGAACATATGGCAACTTCATACATAAACCTCACTATAAAATTTAATGGCAAGATGATCTTCCCTTTAGCTTATCGGTTGGTTTTAGATTAAAGTAAACTTTAATAACCAAATACTTCTTATCCATCCGATAACATCATACCTTTAACTATTGCCAAGTTGTAATAATGGGCCTAAGGGCCATTATTACAACTTGCCTCTAATGTTCTTAATAGTAAAAGGTAACTTTAATTAAAGTGAGGAATAAAGTGACCTTTAAGATTTTTCGTTATTACAACTTCCTTGTAAAATAAAATAATTTTTTTTCTAAAATATGGCAATACCAGTGAAAAACCGATTACTTTTGACAAATTACTGACAAGAAACAGTAAATTGTGTGTGTTTGTGAAAACATTTGTTTGTGAAAAAATATAAATCAAACGTCTGCTTTCCATTTTTGTTTATCAAATTATTTATTGGCAAAACAAAATTAAAATTAATTTATTTTTCATGAATTTGACATTTTTTCCAGAACATATGGCAACTTCAACCACATACCTCACTATAAAATTTAAAGGCAAGATGATCTTCCCTTTAGCTTATCGGTTGGTTTTAGATTAAAGTAAACTTGTAATAACCAAATACTTCTTATCTGTCCGATAACATCATACTTTTAACTATTGCCAAGTTGTAATAATGGGCCTTAGTTTTTTGTTCTCAGTTAGTCTTGGAATAAACGGCAGGCTATAGTATTTGGTGTTGCCAGATGTGTCTTTTTTGTTTCTTTCCCCTGAAGATATATTATTTTTAACTTTGGTCATTAATGAATTAATCAACCCATTTGGAAAATTGTTCTTCATTAATATATCCTTTATTCTTGTCATATCCCTATATTTAAATTTTGCGTCGCTTATTTTTATAACTTTGTCAATTAGATTCATTGCCGTATTTATCTTCTGTTTCATGGGTTGTGTTGAGTGAAAATTCATCAAGCGTCCAGAAGCAATTGGTTTCATATACCAATCTGTTATTATTTTGTTATTTTGTCGGAATATCTTCATATCTAGATATGGTATAGCATTGTTCCTCTCCCTCTCTAGAGTAAATTTCAATTTGTTATGATATGCGTTAAATGTTTTCAATATTATGTCTTCGTCTTTAAATTTTATTATGGCAAACAGATCATCTACATATTTCGTGATCAGTCTTATTCGTATGTTGTTCATTTCCAGTTCCTGGATGCATTGTTCCATTAGGTGGTCCAATATAATGTCGGCTACAGTCGGTGACAATGGGTTGCCCATTGGCATCCCGTATGTCTGTTGGTATAATTTGCCATCATGCATAAAATAATTATTATCATTAAGACAAAATTTTAATATTTTCAGAAATTGTGATCCTGGTATTTTAGAGTGATTCTGTAGCACATTCCATTTTGTCATAATATTACCTATCGCTAGGTGTATAGGTATGTTTGTAAATAACGATACCACGTCCAATGATACAAGAATCTCATCTTCGTCCAAAGTAAGTGTATCCAGTTTTGTCTTTAATTCTAATGAGTTCTTTATATTAAATTTGTCAAGTATAATGTTTTTCAATATATTCCCAATATATTTTGATAACCCATAGCAGGGTACTCCTACCGATGATGATATTGGTCGAAGTGGGTTATTAGGTTTATGGATTTTCGGAAGTCCATAAAGTCGGGGTGCTGTTGCGGCATTTGATGTCAATATTTTTCTGTCATATCCACTTATATATTCTTTTTTATATAAGTCTATAATAATATTGTTGTTTGCCCTTTGTAATTTTTGCGTTGGATCAATCAATCTTCTGATTCATTAGCCTGAGAAATTTTGTTGTACATATTACTTGTACTAAAAAGCTTTAGTATTTCAGCAGATGGATTAAATTTCTCAAAACAAATTTAATTATTTTTAAAGTATGTGTTTATTCTGAGAAGTGCTTCCAATAATTCATATTGCATTTTGTTACGTATTTTTGTTTTGGTAGTATTCATTATTGAAAAAACGCGTTTGCCCAATCTTCGCGTTCCCAAGAAGCATTATGATTTTTGTTAATAAAATTAGTATTTGCAGCCATTTTAAACGGTAAAAAATATACTTTTTTTAAATATTTACATACTTCTTTTTTATTAGAAACCATACACTATAAATAATAACACACATTTTTAGACTTGCCAGACGCACATTTTTTAGCTCCAGAATCATTCTTGTTACCATCACTTTTAAAAAAATATCCCCAAAAATCCCTTAAAATTGTGTTGTCATCCCCAACAAATCCCCGGATCCCCAAGATGAAATTTTTATTCCAAATCACGAAAAAAAAATTCTCAATTTGGGGATAAACCCTGTAGTAAATAAAATAGTCAGTTGATAAAAAACATTAATTATAAACTAATTATTTTGCAAATGACTACAAATTGGTTTAAATCTCATGCAGATATCAACCAAACATATTGCGCAAGTCTCTTGCGCTGTTGTTTTCTTTGAAAAGTGAGTTTGAAAGGGGGGAAGCACAACATGTAAGAAATAAATAAAAGCAAAATGTAAAAAAAGAAAACAAAAGAAGCTGAAGTCAAATGTCACATGTCAATCAAAGCAAACAAGGTCTTTGAGGTAAACGGTGCTCAATTTTAATATCTTTATATTTTATGTGATAAAAGTTTTTAAATTATATTTCTAAATGCTATTATGAACTCTATGCAATGAAATGTTGCATTGCATACTGCGTTTATGAAAACAGCCTTTCTATGAGCAGTACAAACTTTGCATTTTACTTGTTTTCATTACAACTTTTATTTTAAGTCATTTATTTTTTTATTTTTTTTAGTTTAATAATTATTTCTATTTATAAATATATATTGTATATACGTATATATATATGTATGTATATATTTTGACAAAAAAGAATTAAAATTAAATTGTTTAAAATTTAATTTAAAAGAAAGTGGTTTTTAAATAATTTAGTATAAAGCGATTATTAATAACCAATTTTTTAATTAACTATAAATTGGTTGGGAAATAAGTAATTAGTAGTCAATTTAAAAGTCATGCAGAGGTGACCAATTGACTACAGCCTATGACATGCCTATGTTAAAATAATGAGTCGACGACAAGAAAAAAAGTCACTTAAGCAACTAGTTGTGTTTATTAAAAAACCAGTTTGAAGTTACTTAAAAATGTGTTTGACTTCCTACAGGGAATCCCCTAAACAGACAACGCTGATATGTACTACCTATGTGTGTATGAGAACAAATCACATATTTAGATCGGTGTCTCATTACGTTTTGTAATCAAGTATTTTTCATAGCATACCCTAGGGATGTTCAAATATACAATTTTGACTGCAATACGTTTTGATTACACTCAAAATATTTCATGCATAAAAATACGAAATGGTTTTTCGTAAAATTATTTTCGTACATTTTACTGAAGTTGTGTACATAATACGATATTTTAGTATTTTTTTTTATTTCGTAAATTTACAAAATTTATTAATTTACAAAATTTTTTTCGTAGAATTATTTTTGTATATTGTACAAAAATTTCGTTTATAATACAAAACTTTCGTGTTTAGATCTTCTAGAAAATTTTGTAAATTTAGAAATTTTTTGAATTTTACAAATTAAATTTCGTTAATGTTTTTTTGTTTATTTTAAAAAAATTTCTCAAAAAATACGAAACTTTCGTATTAAATACAGAGACAAATTTTGTAAATTTAGAAATTTCGTTCATTTCATAAATATAATTTCGTAAAATGAAATGTACCGTTTTAAATGCAACTTAAAAATAACAAAACAAGTCATGCTTTTACTGACAATTAAAGAGATAGAAGCGTTAGTCGTGCCTTCTTAAAAATAGTTAAAAATAGTTTGATTTATGAAAATAAATTTAAATAAGTTTAAGAAAATTAATTGTTATTTGTGTAAAATATATTTACCTAATGAAACATTCATATCTAAGCATTTTAGACTAATGCACAATAAAAAACAAACTAGCACATGACTCAAAAGATATTTCCAGAAAACGAATCGAAATTTAAAGGTGAAGATGAGCAAAAGCTTTGGGATTTTGTACAAAAAATAATTGCATTGACTATAGTAAGTAGAAAGGTTTTATGAACAAATATAATCAAATTTTTAAATTTTATTTACTGATGGATAATGGTTATGCAATTTTTTTTTAGCTTTTTAGATAACAAATTTATCATAGTGTTAACACTCTTACATTCCTTACTTCCACCATCAAGTATTAAATCAAAAAGTTCTAATAAAGGAAACAAGTTTTATAGTACATACTATGGAATCAAAATGGTCTTTTATAACATTTTCACCAACTGAAGAGTATTATAAAGAGAAGTTGGATATAAAAATTGTGGCAGAGGTTTCAGTTGCCCCTTACATTACTGTTATAGGGGACATATATAAGCCCCTATCATTTTTCTGTGTGTATTTTCAATTAAATATTCTGAAGCTTCCAGCCATATGTGGGATTTTTTAAATATTCAGTTCTATAAAATAGATGGACATCATGTTAATCCAATTACGCATATGTTGTACAAAAAAATACAAGGTTAGTGTGTTTTATATAAACTAAGTTTAAAAGTTACTAATATATAAATTTTCTTTGTAGAAATCCAAAGCAATCGACAAAATCAAACTTAATTTAATGTAGAAATGCTATTATTTTTTCCTTAACTATTATTTATAAAATAAACAAAACTTTTCGTTTAATAAAAAAATATTTCTTGAGAAATTAACGAAACTTTTTCTAAAATAAACAAAATTTTTTTTTATTTTTACACAATTTTTAGTTACTTTACAAAATATTTTTAGAAAATTTTGTAAATTTACCAATTTTTAGCAGAAATTTACGAAACTTTTCTTATATTAACGAAACCTTTAGTGTATTTAGGAAAAATTTTCGTGATTTTACAAAATTTTGTAAAATAAACGAAAAAAAATATGAAATTTTTCTTATACCTGCAAAATATTTTTCGTAAGTTTAGAAAATTTCGTATAACAGGAGGCAATATTTCTAAAGTTAACCAAATAATTGTGTATTTTTACGAAATTTATCATTATTTTACGAAATATATTTCTTATTTTTATTTAATTTTGTAAACCAGACCAAATTTAAAAGTGTAATTTACGAAAAATTTTCGTTAGATAACCATTTATTTTGTAATTTAACAAAATAATCTTGGCAAATACACAAATATTTCGTAAAATGCGGAAAATAAAAAGTCCCAACAAGAACGAAAAACATTTGTATATTATACGAAATATTTCGTTTCGTCAAAATAACGAAAAATTTAGTAAAATGAACCATGATTTTCGTTTATTTTACCTATGAAATATTTTGAGTGTAGATAATACGGTAAATCAAACAAAATAAACATGTTTTGAATGGCAAGGCAGTGTACAGATAATACAAGCTGAGTTTTTTATAACAAAAGTTATGAGAAAATATCGTTAAATCTTTTTCCCTTTTAAAAACGATGGTTTATTTTCCTTTTAATAAACCGGATTTCTTTTAATTGCAAAATAAAAGCAAAAATGCATTTATTGAAATGCACACAAAACAATTTAAATAACCACTCTGTCTTTTTATACTATTTTACAATTTATTTTTAACACACTTTAATTTATAATTTAAGAGCGCCATTTCCGGCGGCATCTAGTGAAAACAATCGAAAGTTTCTGCCTATAATGTTTAACCAAAACCGTTAGTTAAAACTTAATATTGCCATACTGCCCAACTATGTTAATAGCAGCCTGTTATAAACAATGTTCACAATGCAAATTATGATAATCATGTTGTATGTTGATACTAGCTGATATAAACCGTTAAATTTATATCGAAATCTAATTTCGTAACAATATAATAAATAAATAAATTATAATTTAAATTATATAAAAATGGAATTCCTCCAGGACATAAAAATGCAATTTTTATTTATTTCCTTGTTAATTTATAAAGTTTATTTCATTTTACAGTTACAATTTAAAAGTTGAATTTTATAAATAATGAATGATGAATAAATCTTTTTCTCTCAAATTCGTGTATTTTTATGAAGATTAGAGTTGTCCTGAACCAAAAAATTGTTGGGATTGATTTTAAATTTATTTGTTTAACTGAAAACTTGTTAAAATTTTAAATTCAATTATTCTATTAAAATTTTTTGTATTGTATATTTTTTTAAAAATTTTCTTAAATTAACATTTGAATAAAGTTTCGTTTTGATTAGTAACCTTTTGTTTTGGAAAATTAAGATTTTGTTTTGCTAAGGTAATTTGTTTGAAAATTTGTAGCTACTTGTTCATAATAATTTTTTTTAATTCGAATAGGCATTGTTTTTGTTTGAAAAGGACAATTTCTAAATTTTGTGAAAGCATATAAAAGGAAAACAGTATTTATTTAACTTTGAAAAAAAGATATTCAAATAAAAAGTGTAATATGCAATCCAATTTTCTACCAAAAACAATGTTCTACAAATCTTTATAATAAAACAGTGAATGCATAAGCAATAAAAATGTGAAAATTACTTTTGTGCAAAATATAATATAAAAGCGAAATAATAAGAATATTGACCTAAACTTTTTAAATTTTGTCAATAAGATGGTGATAATTAAAATTTAAAATTCTTCCAAAATATTGAAAGCATAAAAATAAAAACTAAAAAAAACTGTCATGAATAAAATTTTTATTTTTAAATTATAAACATTGAATAATAATTTAAATCAAATGGAAAAAAATAAATTAAAGCTTCATTTCAACATATGTATTTCAAAACAAAAGACTTTTAAATTTGAATTTGTAAAAATATTTGTTTCATTGTTGTTGTAATTTTTATATATGAAAATAATATTAAACAAAATATTGTTGCTACATATTGTATAAATCTAGATTACATATTTTTGTTTAACAAATGAATCTCTTGTTATAATTTAATGAAGAAAATGGAAAATATGAGTTGCTAAATTTTATTTGTTGAGTTGTGGAAAGGTATATAAGGATAGATGGCATAAAATCACAATAAAATATATTATTAGTGACGTTACAAAATATAAGTACATATCTACATATATATATATATGTATAAAATACAATGTTTGTATGTTTGTCCTCTATAGACTCTATACCTATCCGACCGATTTGGCCCAAACCGGTTTAATTTGAAAGGTTATATATAGTCCAAATTAGGTTTTCTTTCGGTTATATATATATTTCATGTGGGAGTGGCCCCTCCCACATAAATTGAATAACATCATATATCTTGACTATTGTGATATTGTGATTTTTTGGCTACAGGTTGACTCACATATTTTTTGACATCCTTAAGTTATGCTGTAGAAACTTCTTTAAAAAGTACATTGCCTACTTTTAGGATGACAAATTTTCAATGACCTTGAAAAATTTGGAATAACGGAATTTGTGGTGAATTTCTAAAAACTCACCACGAATTTTTATACTCACTACGATTTTTTATACTCCCCACGATTGTTTACTCACCACGATTTTTTATACACACCATGATTTTTTTACTCACCACGATATTTTCACCACCTTTATGATGTATATTTGAATCAATCCTTCATTGTATTTTTCGAATTGGGGAATAACGAAAATCGCTATAAGCAATTTCGTTTAATTTATAGCGATTTTTAAAATAAAAATTTAACAACACTGCTGGAAAGAGATAATCTAATAAGAAACGTCAATAGAAAGAATAACTAGAAATGTGGGAAGGAAATAAAGTCTAATAAATTTAATATAACGGAAAAATTACACAAAATTTTAATTATTTTTATTTAAAAAAATAGAAATGCAAGGTGTTTTGTTAACCTAGGAAAGAGAGAATGAAGAATATATAACTTAAACCGTTGTGTAGACAAAAGTGTTGCTTTTCCTGTTTGTTGTGTTTACAAAACGAAATGATATCAAAAATGATATCACAAAGAAGTATGTATGTACACAATACGAAAAAAATAAGCAACATTGATGAAATACAAGCAAACAAACATACAAATATGTACATACATACATATCTACATACAATGTATAGAGTACATGTTTTAAAAACAAAACTTGAAGTAAAGAAATAAAAATAACAAGAAGCAAAAAAAAAACAAAATATAATATAAAACAAGATTGAAAAACAAACGAATAACGATTGACTAAATGCGGCAAAAAGATACGTATGCGAAACTACGAAATTCAGTCGAGAAAATACTCTTTTGGAGTACGGGTTGTACTTTTTATGTACGTGGTTCAATTTGCTTTAAGAAATTCACAGTTTTGCTCATTTTCTGTCCGTTTGTGGGTTATTTTGTTTCTGGTGCACCAGCCAGCTGATTATTTGCGAAAAATACTTTCAATAAATGTGAATTGAAAAATAGTGGAAGAAAACAAAAAATGCATGAAAAATTTGTTGTTAAATACGCCACAAAATCGTGAATAATTTGTTCATATTTCAATCGAAACGTATTTAATCGTTTACAAAGTGTGAAATTATAAATAAATATTGAAAAAAGAAAAAAAAAAATAATAATCGTGATGATTATGATGAAAAAATAGCAGTAGCAGTAAGAAATAATCAAAGCACGAGAGTGTGAAAAAATAAAGGTGTAAGTGTATGAGTGTATTTGCGTGAGAGTATGAGTTTTTTTTGCATTCTAATAAGAAAAATCTATATGGAAAATGTAGAAGAAGCAATAGCCAAAAAAGCTCCAAATAAATACACATAAAATGGTACAAAATTTAACAATAATTGTATCATTTCTAAATAAATAATAAAATATTTAAATATATACAAAAATATTAAAAAAGTAGAAGAAACCTATTTTTTCTACAAATTATTAGTGCTAGTGAGTGTGTGTTAATAAGTTGCTAAAAGCAACAACGAAAAATATGAAATAAAATATTGTAGGTACACAATCTTTATTGCTCAATAGTGTATAATGGAATAATACAAGGCTTGAAACAAATTTGTTTTAAACTAAAAAATAATAAATCTCAATAAGATTAAAAATCTGGCAAATACCTATATTATCTGTATTTAATAAAAAATCTATAATTTTTGAATGAAAAGCTAAAAAATCATTAGTGAAAGCTAACAAAAATTTACAGTTGAAAAAAATATAATAAGAAGAAGCAAATATATGTTGCAAACATTGTGTTGATTTGTTTCTTTTTTTTCGATTTTCTGGTTTCATCTGTTACCTTTTCATACATTACATGAGAGTGCTCTCATTTAAAATTACCCAGTTCCAGTCAGTGTTGCCAGAAAATGAATTTCAAAATATGCTAAAACTTGAAAAGCTAAGTTCTAAAATGTTCTACAGAAGAAGAAAAAGTGCTACATTCTTTCAATGTAACAATACAATTTTTATTTCAAATGTTACAAATAAATATACATTATAGTTTTTTCTAATTTTGTTCATAACAATTGTTGACTTGTTGTAATAGATTACATTTCATATATTAATTCTAAAATTTCCTGTTCATTTTTTTTTTCTCCAAAAGTATTTTTTGGAGTCAAATAGTAAAACTTTTTTCCAAAAAAAATTGTTTTTTATCAAACAAATTATGCTAAGAAGCATTTAGCATAATTTTCAAAAATATCAATGCATTTTCAAGAAACAAAAAGCTAAATCTAGCACTGAAAGTTCTAAAATGGCAACACTGGTCACAGTCCTCTCTATCGCTCTATTATTATTGTTTTTTCTTTGCCTGTTTACATTTTATATACTAAAAAAACATAACTCTCTCACTCGTGGTTTATTCATTCAGAGTATATTTCACTCTTTTACACACATTTTCTATATGTGTGTATTTGCTACTTTGTTGATTAACATCGTGTTTCCATAAAAAACAACAAAATCCAAAATAAAAGCAGAAAAAAGCAACGAACAAGAAAACAAAACAAAACTCTTAATAGACTTAAACAGCTGTTGACATAATTTTACTACTCCACCAACCTTGGCGAAATAGCAGTACACTAATTTTTCTATAATACACTTTTTTATCTTATTTTGATTATATTTTACCTTAAAATAATCAAGAAAACACAACTACAATCAACAGAAACTACAGATGTTTTGTTTTATATTTTCGTGATAACAAAACTTTAACCAAAAGGTAAGTCATTGTAAATAAAATACATATTTTGTGTTGTTAATAAATTTTCAAGAATATACATAGGTATTTATATTTAAAACTATGTATGTATGAAGGTAGTTAGTTTTACATACTTTTATTTTAAAGACTCTCCAATTTTTACTACTGGTTTTTTTTAGTTTGATTTAATAAAATACTGTCATCATAAATTTCGTAAATGCTGCAAAAATTATAACTAGTGCTGTCAGCAGTGTTTTATTAAAATAGTTAATAAATTAATTTTCCAAAATGTGCTGTGTTTTAACTCTAACGATATCTACTGAAATAAATCGGCTACGCTGTTTGGATTTTTTCGGTAACGATATTTTAGCCGTAACAATAATTGCTCGTATGTATGTATGTATATACCTACATAGGTTACGTATTTTTTATGATAATTTTGGAACAAGTGACTGCTCAAAAAAAAAAATCCCATCAAAAAGGGCTTTTAGAGGAGAAAAAATCAATAAAAAATGTTTGGCGGTCACGCCCATTTTCTCGAGAACTACTGGGTGTTTGATAATTTATAATATGTACATAAAATTAAGCTCCGTTTTCTCAATGTGTCGACAAACTGCCTGTTACTAAATGTCTACATAAATTTATTAGACTGATAATCAGGTATGTGATGGAAAACGATAACGAGTGATTTTTTGAAATCCATTTTAAAGTACCTATTTCTAATTAAATTTTTAAAATTTTTGTTTTAAGATTCTCTTTAATAGCAAATTATCTTTATATTTTGTGGGATAAAACTGTTTTAATACAGAAATATTACGAAAACATTAACTTCTAAAACTCACTCGTTATCGTTATCGTTTTCCATCACATACCTAAATATGTCCGTTAACAATTTTGGTTTTCTCAATATACCGACAGAAACATTATTTTCATTTGGCAATACCTCTCAAAATTTATGTGAAACTTTGGAACTCTATCTTTAAGTGACAAGTTCATGGTGTAACTATACAAGGTGAGTGCAAATCGACAACAAATACAACACAAAACAGAAACAACAGGCATTTTGTTTGTGTAAAATAATGTACTATTGTCAAAAATACTTGAAAAAGTATTACTTTTGACAAAGTCAGCCAGCTGGGCTACTGCACTCACCTTGTATAGTTGCACAATGGGCAAGTTGTTGACATAAATCAGCTGTTTTCCAAATGTGAAAAAATAACAAAAAATAAAATCAAAAAAACAAATATTTTAAAAAATAAATAATTTCTATGTCTGCCAGGTAGTTAGGTCTGGCATGATAAACTCTATCTACATTCACTTGGAATTTATGTTCTTCGAGTTTATCCTCCATCAAATTAATGTTTATTCCTCCATTAAACATTTTTTCTAAAATCTATTTAATTTTTTTTACATAAACTCAAGGTATTGCCACATAAAAAATATGAACAGCAGTCAGCTGATTGAATTTATTTGTACAACAAATAAATAATCGGCAGATGAGGGCTGGTTAGTTTTGCGACAGAATATGAGCAAATGAGACATTGAGAAAACCAAATTTCTTTAATCGCCAGTTTTTCGTTGGGAAAAAAGATAATCGCCTAATGAGAAAACAGCTCTAAAGGTATTAAAAATACCTTTCCGATATATATATGTGATGATTATAAAATATGGACCCACTATAAGTTAAATTCGAAAAGAATATTTTTTGACTCGATTTTTTTTAATATATAAAAAATTTAAAAAAGTCTATGTACCTACATAATTGTTATTTTAGTTTATTAATACAAATAGCATTAAGTTTTAATTTAATAATTATATGTATGTATGTGTCTGTAGGTACTATAATCACAGAATTATAAGATGTGAAAAATTAAAAAAAAAACATTTTTTCAAAATTTTGTGTACAGGAGAGGATTTTTCTTGTATTGCCGGGCGGAACAGCGTTGTCAGTTTAGGGGATTTATCCCCAAATTGAGGATTTTTTTTCGTGATTTGGGATAAAAATTTCATCTTGGGGATCCGGGGATTTGTTGGGGATGACAACACAATTTTAAGGGATTTTTGGGGTTATTTTTTTAAAAGTGATGGGAACAAGAATGATTTTGGAGTTAAAAAATGTGCGTCTGGAAAGTCTAAAAAGGTGTGTTATTATTTATAGTGTATGGTTTCTAACCCTGCCATTACACATGCAAGTACTTGCATGCAAGTGCCGTGTACGTATTATATACGAAAATTTATTCGAAACACTTGACTAGCCCTGCAAGTGAAAAAATGTGTGTATTGACTTTTTCGAACTTGCACTTGCATGTGTAAATGCCGGGTAATAAAAAAGAAGTATGCAAATATTTAAAAAAAGTATATTTTTTACCGTTTAAAATGGCTGAAAATACTAATTTTATTAAAAAAAATCATAATGCTTCTTGGGAACACGAAGATTGGGCTTGCGTTGAACGCGTTTTTTCAATAATGAATACTACCAAAACAAAAATACGTAACAAAATGCAATATGAATTATTGGAAGCACTTCTCAGAATAAACTTAATACTTTAAAAATAATTAAATTTGTTTTGAGAAATTTAATCCATCTGCTGAAATGCTAAAGCTTTTTAATACAAGCAATATGTACAATAAAATTTCTGAGGCTGATGAATCAGAAGATTTTGATTCTGAAGTTTTTGAAATGCTAAACTCTGGTAAATAATTTTTTACTTCTATATTAATTAGTTTAAATACTAATATATGTATGTAGCTATCGATAAAAATGAATTTTTATTATTATTTTTATATTATTTTTTAAATAAAATAAAAATTTTGCAAAAAAAAAAAAAAATTGAATCAAAAAATATCAGTTTGGGGATTTTTGGGGATGACAAATCAAAAATTGGGGATAAGCTCTAAAAAAATACTGGGACGGAAGAATTTTCTATCTTAGCATATACAGAACACAAGCTTCGCATAGTACATATTTCTTGTATTGTAGGCCTACGGCCGCCGGAAGGATTTTCTCCTTTATGATATACAGAATACCGGCTTCGCATAGTACAGATTGTAATTTTTATGGAGAAATGTAATAATCATTATTTAATATCTTCGGATATATATTACCTATATGTAATTTATATACCTACTCATATAGATCTTTTTTCCGAAATTGATCTATAGGTGGTCCATATAAATAGGTCATGCTAAATCCCGTTGGAAATTTCTTAAATACCTATCATTTGATATATGTATGTATGTATATACATATATCGTCTAAAAAAAGTAGTTTTCAAGATATAGCTAAATATATTATAAACTTTTGAGCCCCGCCCACTCGAAAATAGGCGTGGCTGCCAAAATTTTTTTTATTTTAATCAGAATTTAAAACTCTATTAGTGATACAATTAAAGGATATCCTGAAGAATATCCTTCATTCCAATGGGCCCAACGATGCAAATACATATATGCGTCTTTAATTATCAGAGTTCTTAAAAATTTCGCTTTAAACCTTATGGAGTTTAGTGAGGATGAGGTTTTATGTACACTTTTGTTTAACTGTGAAACAACTAATGGTCGGGGTGACTAGGCGAATGACAGGCATAGCAACAGCATTCGCTTTTCTTCATAATGATAATCTATAATGGTCACCTTGACACCAACGGTTGAGATTTAGAGTGTATTACTTTGGGACGTATTTAAACCTTGTTATTGGTCGTCTCTGGAAAAAGAGTTTCATAATGTGCAGCATAATTGAGGAGATAGCGACCAATTGCTTTATACATCGTTATCATCTTCTTTTAGTACCTTTGTCAGCTAGAGCTTTTAGAATCTTGTTTTATTTACCTATCTTCTAAGGCAGCTACGTTGTCCGAGATGTTTAGGCCGGGATATTTTAGATTTTCAATATGGTTAATTAAACATTAAGGAAAATCCAGCGTAATGTTATTATTGCTAGAATCATTGCAATTGTTAAAATGTCAAAAAATAACTTTGACAAATGCCACAAATTAAATTTATGCATACAATTATATGAATATTGATATTTTATTTACTAATCTGACATATGCTACATTCTTTTTTATTTATATATTGTAAAGGGTGTTTTTTTTAGATGTAAATAAGTTTAAGTTGGCAGCACTTTTTTAACTGCCGGCCATTTTGTCAGCTGTCAAGTAATTTTTGTTTAGTTTGATTTGGCATTTCAACATGAATATACTGATGCCAAGGCTTCCAACTGAACAACGCTTCCAAATTGTGCAAATTTATTTTAATTACGAAATCCCGGTTTTCATAAGCGAATTTTGTTTAGCGATGAAGCTCACTTTTGCTTGAATTGATGTGTCAATAAAGAAAACTGCCGTATTTTGACTGATAATAATCTTCAAGTGTATGTTGAGACACCGCTATATCCAAACAAAAACAGACTGTTAGGTGTGTTTTATTAAACAATCATGATGTGCACAAGTTGTGGTTTCAACAAGAGGGCGCAACGTGTCACACAGCTCGTGCCACAATTGATTTATTGAAGGAAACGTTTGGTAAACGCATAGTTTCATGTTTCAGACTCGTCACTTAGCAATGTTGGGGAAAGTCATCGAAAATGGACCCCTAGATTTGACTACGTTCGAGACATCCATAGCGGCTATATGCCAGAAGTCATATTTAATAAAAGATTTTCTTTGTTAATTTTTAGAGAATATTATGTCGAACTTTTTTATATTTATTATATTATTATATTATATTAGAGAAAATGGTGTTAAAGTTAAATAGATAATATTTACAAGTAGATCTTGGACAATAAACTTTGCTGATGACGTCCTTGACAGGGCAGAAAATGCATTTCAGTGTGCCATTTGTCTAGAAAAACATAGTTTTCACAGTGGTATTCTTCGAGTTATTAATTAAAAATGAACTCAAGCCTAATTAAAAATATTCTCTAATATAATAAACCCTCTTTGTTTTATTCCATTTCAAAGTTCTATATAGATATTAAAAAACACCATTAATTCTGATTAATTCTAAGATACCTTTAACATTTAATTTTTAAACGTGTTTTCAAAAGCCCAGTGCCAGACAATTCTCATATGGAAAAGTGTCTGTGCCAGACAATTTTCAGAGACACTTTCTTCATATGAAAACAGTCCGGGACAGACACTTTTCATATGACAATTTATAATTCTAATCCGACTGCTTACATTTGCCTACTATATTTCTCACATAATTGTAGTTGTTGTAGAATTTCCATTTATTACTTTGCATTATTATTGTTACTATTTAAATTTTTATGCAAATGTAACTATATAATTTATACAATAATTACAATATTTATACAATGATTTATTGTTGATAAAATTGATTCAATAACACAGTAATACAAAATCGAAGTTTCCAAATAGGAATAAGATGAGACCAATTGCAAATGAAAGTTGACATTATTTATAACAAAACCTTTAAGGGGTTTTTTTTAGTTGAGTGAGAGATTTTCTTATACGAATTTGAAGTTGGTGATTTTGGAACGCTGTCTAACAAGAAATGAACATTGAAAATTTGATAAAATCATGCTTATTTAGGAACCGGTTATCGTTCACAACACTAAAATGTTATGTTGTCTCGTCTACAACACAACATGCATTTATCATACGATTAAGCTGATAAGTGTTGTGAATCGTAAGTGAATCCTAATCGCAGTTTACAACATACAACATCAAAATACTTCATCTTGTGAACGGTAATCGGGGCATTATTTTTATTATCCTGGAAAGGTGTGATATCTTACTGTTTTTTTTCTTAAATTATTCATAAACAAATTGAATTTTGTTTCTTGCACTGTGTAATTAATTTAAATTATGTATATACAACTTAATTACATATATATCAACATATAAACATATTGTATGACAAAATGAACTCTTCATTCATCTCTGGCATTTTTACAAATATGAGAGATAAGAATGGGTGCGCATGCTTACTATGCTGGGTTAGGATTCGTAATATTGAAATAATATTAATTTCTTACAAAATTCTAGTTTTTCTTTGAAACACCTTGTTATATCGTTACTAGAATTCATTACTGTCTCACATACCTATTGCAATTAATTTTCCTGAATATTTCTTTACACTTTCATTTCTTAAAAGTAATTATAAGAATAACAACAACTCGTTTCTATAAAAATGAATTATTGTGTATAATTTATTTTAATTTAACTTAAACTCTTATTCATCGCAGGTATCCACATGTCTTTTTAACTTTAGCTCCTCGTGTTAATGTTGCATCATTTATCATCAGGAATTGACTGATTGCCGTAAAAAAAACAGCGAGAAAAATCTGTTTTTTATGATTTTGAAGTTGCACGTGTTAAAATTAGTTGCTAAGTGTTGTTTCAATAATAAGTTGTCAAAGTGGTTGTCAATATAATCTTAATTATAAAGGAAGTATATCTTTAATTGATGGGTTTTGGCGCTTGTACTTGTGTATTGTAAAATCGAAATTTGAAAGTAAATGATAAAGTTAAATTATCATTAATATTTTTTTAGTTTAACTGTTGCCAAGTGCTACTAGCAAGAATAAGTTATTTATGAAATTATGTAACTTAAGTTCAAACTATTAAAAAATCACCTGCAAACTATTCTTTATCAAATCAATTTGAGAACTCTAAATTAGAAACTCAATCATCATCTCATTGATACAGCCAGAATTTCACATCCATCCTATAGTTTCTATCAGATGATTAAGAATGTGTGTGACGATAAATTCGAATTTAACTCGCACAGACAAAAACCATATTTCTTAACATTGATAATGTTACAGTCAACAGACCACTGTTAAGTACTTAACAGTCAAATTTACTTGAATCCTCAATGTGTGTACCAGAGAACAGAAAGAGACCATTCACATTTGCTAACCATTCGCAAATTCATTGCTTTTGTGCATTGAAAAACTAAAAACATTCACACCATTCGTCCAGTATTCGATGCTTTCAGTGAATGAAAACATAAAGAAAGAGCAAAAACAATACAAAACCTAAGGAGAAAATAAATATTTTTTGGTTGTTGCTTTATGTGCGATTTGTTGACAGTAAACTAGTAAAGTTTGATATTTTTTGTTAGTATGTACAACTTATACAATCAGCATTGAAACCATTCATACCAATCGTTAACCATTCGTACCAATCGTTAAGTATTCGTTGCTTTTGGGAGTATACGTTTACATTTGTACAAGACAAGCAATGCAAGCATCATTTTTCGTTACACTCCGTTTTGTGAATAATGACATGTATTGCTTTATGTATGTTGTCAACATGAGGTTCGTTTTTTGTGATTGTATTCAAAATCTAAAATTAACCAATCAATCCGTTCTCTGGTGTGTACGACCATGTTTAAATTCAGCAACCCAATTTTTTGCTGTTGCATATGAAAGCATTTTCACCTAACACATTCACCATATCATTATGAATTTCTTGTCGCGATAAATCTTTTTTATTTAAATATTTAATGACACCATGAATTTCTAATTTTTCCATTGTAATAAAATCTCGGATGCGTCTTTTTTGAACACCTGTTTCTATATGAAGGAGTTGGCAGCTCGAAAAGATAAAGGAAAGACATTTTCATGTGACTTTATTTAAAATTTTTAAATTATTCGAATAATTCGATTAATTTTAAATATGTGATTGAATTATTCAGTTTATTCGAACAAAAGAAAAATCATATAATTTGGATATCCTAGTGTTTAGATGACGCTTTTAGTGACATACCGGAAGCTAATGCTTTGTTAAAGTAATTTTTTATTATCTTGCTTCAAAACTTTCAGCATTTTCTGACTTATCAATATGGTTTCTTTATCTCAGTTAGTACTGATGAAACGTATTGGATTGAAATTTAAGTAGATTCTGCAAGAGTTACCAAAATTAGTTAATTAATCAAGTTTTGAAATCGGATGTTTTGTTTATAAACTATGTATATTTTTAATTAAAATGTGCGTTTATGTATTTGAAATAACTAAACTGAAACCTTAATGGAAAAGTGTGTAAAACCTAATTTACATTGATAAAGCGTGTCACACACTAGAATTAAGGTAATACTCGTTGTAAAGTTTAGTATTAGAAATCAAATGTATACAAATCAGCCAGCTGTCAACTTAAACGCTCTAAAAAATATCATTATATATGTATGTACATATATATCGTCACCTAAAATGCCCAAAGACGTAACCCTCATTATCATAATTTTACAGGAGAAGTAAAAAAACGTTATAAAATGAAAACTGTTTAATTGAAAATCGCGATATGTACATATCGTCACCTGAAGTTTGTCGTCTATCTTAAGACAAGATGTGAAGAAATCGCAATTTTCAATTAAACAGTTTTCATTTTATAACGATTTTTGCTTCTCCTGTAAAGTTATGATAATGAGGGTTACGAGTTTAGGAATTTTAGGTGATAATATGTATGTACATATGTATGTGCTGTATACGTAGCTTAATGTTTAGACCATTATTTTTTTGATAATTGTAAAAACTTGTTTCAATTTAATTAAATTACAAAACTTTCCGCCCAAAATTGTTGAACGATCTGTTATTGTTTAAAGGTTCTATCCCAGCATACCATTTTAGGAGCGCTCCGAAAAAGGAGTCAGAAAAGAGTCCAACAAAAGAGCATTTTCGGAGCGCTCCGAAAAAATGAGTCAGAAAGAGTCCAACTAAAGAGCATTTTCGGAGCGAAAGAAAAATTTGCTTGTTACTGTCCTGAGCCGACACGCAGTATGACTCAGAAATTCCACTTAATTATGTGTGTACCAAAGCGTTGTTCTCCTGCTATTTGTGCTTTGAACAAAAAACAAACATAGCTGTACCACACAAGAATGATAAAAACAACCCAGCAAGCCATATGAGTCCGAAAAGAGTCTTTTCTGACACCTTTTTCGGAGCGTTAACGCTCTTTATGAGCCCAAAAAACAATCATAATTGCTCCGAAAACCTTCAGAAAAGAGCGTCATTACGTTCGAAAATGGTCCGTCAGAAAGAGCTCTTAGATAATGTCAGAAAAGAGTCTTTTATGAGGGTTTTTTTGGGCTCTTAAAGAGCTCTTAGATAATGCCAGAAGAGTCTTTTATGAGGTTTTTCTTGGGCTCTGTGTAATCTTGTTTTTATCAGTCTTGTGTGGTACAGCTATGTTTTTTTTTTTTGTTCAAAGCACAAATAGCAGGAGAACAACGCTTTGGCACACACATAATTAAGTGGAATTTCTGAGTCATACTGCGTGCCGACTCAGGACAGTAACAAGCAAATTTTTCTTTCGCTCCGAAAATGCTCTTTAGTTAGACTCTTTACTGACTCCTTTTTCGGAGCGTTCCTAAAATGGTATGCTGGGAAGATTACACAGAGCCCAAGAAAAACCTCATAAAAGACTCTTTTCTGGCATTATCTAAGAGCTCTTTAAGAGCCCAAAATAACCCTCAGAAAAGACTCTTTTCTGACATTATCTAAGAGCTCTTTCTGACGGACCATTTTCGAACGTAATGACGCTCTTTTCTGAAGGTTTTCGGAGCAATTATGATTGTTTTTTGGGCTCATAAAGAGCGTTAACGCTCCGAAAAAGGTGTCAGAAAAGACTCTTTTCGGACTCATATGGCTTGCTGGGATGCTTACATATATGTATATGTATGTAAGTAGATATGTATGTAGATACACGTGGAAAATAAAAAATTCGTACTCAAAATTACTTAACATATATATTTTGTCAAGAGTTTTTGTCTGTGAGAGAGGCTGTTAATGTTTTTGACGTTTTTATTTTGTTCATCCTTCGTTTTATGTCAGCTGCCAGGGATGGAAAATGGTGATTTTAAAAGGTTTGCGAAGCAAACTGCTGCTATTCATGCTCTGTAGTAAGTGAGCCAGTCAGTTTAACTGTTTCAATACAAACGTTGTGATTTATTAAAATCCGTGCTGCGTGTTCTAGCGTTGGTTTTTATATTTTTAGAATTTGTAATTGTTGAATTTTTAATTTTTAATCTTATAGAATTTTCATTCTTAATTCTTTATATTCATTATTACTGTAATAATTCAAAAGAATTTAGACAATTGCCAAGGACGTCATCAGTAATGTTAATTTTCCAAGATCTACTTTAAACATCTATATATGTAACTCATTAGTTTAACTATTGCAAGCAAGCAAATAAAGTTGAATTACAATTAAGTTTCCATGATGGATAAGTTGGAATTATTTTCACCATTTCTATATGTTGTCTTCTTGAAGATAGAAGGTCCTGTAAATAATGTCGTTAAAAATGCCCTGTGTATTATAGAGGGTCTGTGAGTTAACCTTTGTATACGCCAATGCACTAATAAGGTATTTGGTCAGGGTTTTAATACTGGCGGGGAGAAAGATTAAAACTGTCGCATTTGCAGACGTATTTACGGTATGCATGGAGTCAATATTGAATATAGTTTTTCACATGACACCTTTCGGGACGTCGACGGAAACATAGTAATCTGTTAAACTAGTTTAACATAATAAACTGCATTTTCGATGAAGTGGTCAGTTTTGATATTTCGCCCATTTATATATTTGACATTACTCATTCAGTTTATAATAAAAAATTAAATCCTAGCCACAACTTTCCTTGTCCTTCCGAAGTCAAAACTAGATTTGATAACCATGATATTCAGCGTATTCTCCGCCCAGCTCGTATTCTTTGGACAACCCACTCCTTACACATTATTGAACCACATTCTATTTCCTGAAACTGTTCTATAACATTCTCCCTTTCCCAAATAAGCCTATTCCAGACATGGACATCAAACAATCTTTTATCATTTTCAATAAAAACCAGAACATGTTGCGCGTACTCCTGACAGTACATATTTCCAGCGTTTTTAATAAAAATGTAGACAATTAATTGCTCAGGTATAATTGATATTTTTATACCCTACAACACCTTAGTGGGGAGAGTACATATGTGCTGAAGTTTATAACACCCACCTCAAAACATACCGATTGACTCAGAATCTTTTTCGTCCGTCTGGTTGACTGTCTATGTAAACCTTGTGCGCAAATTACAGTTCGCAATTTTGAAGATATATCAATAACATTTATTACGTTATCCATATTTTCGACCCAAAGGCGTTTGGTATTGAAAATGGTTGAAATCGACCCATTATTTCTCCTAGCACCCATAAAAATGTCCTCCCGAAATATATCTTTTTTGTTACTAAAATTTCGCCACAAATTATATAAAAATAATTCATATTTGCCAATTTTTGGTCGGGCTGGACTAACTGTAATTTCTTACTTGTTATAATTTTACCACATTTTGTGCATAAATACCATGTAAACTTCCTTCATTATTTTGGAATGTTCCTGGATGCCACACTTATCCTATAAGTTCCAAATGAATCATGAAATGATGGCCAATATTGTTAGAACTGCTTTTCAACTTTGTGGTGAAGCTAAACGCTGTAGGTCTTTTGTTACATTGAGATTTTAAGTTACATAGAAACCTTTTTATTTGATATGCAATTTGAAATACTTATTCCAAACATGGATATATGCTATCGTTGGCCACTATGAAGCTGCGTATATTTAAAATTCCTTTTCTCTTACGTTTGAAACAGCTGACAAGGATAAATGTGCGATATGGACTCATTCATCAGATAATCTGATTGGTTGGTTATAAAAACAATCCGTGTCTATTAACGGGCCTGAGGTTTAACTCTTGGTTTACACAATCGAAACAGTTCCGGATGGTTCTAATTTAGCTGCTTTAGGATGCCTTATCCACTGGTTTTAATAATAAATATGTAAAAAATTCATTCCAAATATCCTAGAGTAAATGTAAAAAAATATTTGAAAAAATTTTAATACCACTGAATTTCCCATGCCTGCCAGTTACAAATAGTAATTTCGTCTTTACATTTTGTTGTTATATTTCAAGATTTTTTAAATCATTATTATTGCTTCATTATAAGTATGTACGAGTATTTATCAGTTAGTACATAATTGTTGTTGTTTTTTTTTACCATTTTTTGTTTTTCCCTTTACATATTTTCTGAAGCCAACTTTTTTCGCTTATAATTATTATTTTTGTTTTTTTTTATATAAAATTGTTTTTGTTTGTGTTTTTGTTTTTAAATTTTTATATTGCTTGTGTTGCTGTATTCATAGCTTATTCTGCTCTTTTGTTGTTGTTTTCTCTATAATACAGGGTAAGAGTGTTACCAGCTTTGAACACAAAATAGATCAATAATATATTTGCGATTGTTATTGGGTGGTGGCTGTTGTCATATACATACATACATATGTACATAAATATGTATTGTATAGTTGAGAGTACGTGAACTTTCGAGCACATGTTGATGGAATGTATGTCAACAATCGTTGTTGAGCAAAGGAAAAACAGCTGATTAGCAGCTTATTAAATTGTGGTTCAGTACACTACAATATCATCTCATTCAATTATGACATATTATAGATAGAAAAGTTAGTTAGACAGATAATACCGAGTCTTCAATTAAAGATTGTAACGAGCTATTTTGGAAAAATTCACAGTACAAGAGCGGTACGGAAACTTCTTAGCCTAGCACAGAAAGAGAACAGTTGGTTTTTCAAAAACATATTTATTTTTCAATATAATCTTCTGAAACTTCAATAGACTTATGACGTTTTCTTTTCTGGCAAAAATGTTACACGTTTTTCCCATTTCGCATCTTTTTTAAATTTTTTGTGTTCTTTTCTGAAAAAATGCCAACACTGCTATAGTGTAGTGTGTTCTTTTCTATAAATGTCACACTATAAATTTAAAAAATGGTGCACCTTTCACACTCTGTATTTTTAGAGGGGGAGAATCGCACGATAAAACAGCTGACCAGTGATGCCAACTTTTGAGACTCAAAACGCGTAAACATTTTTGAAAAAAGGGCTAAATGGAAAAAAATCTATATAAAACCACATCCAATTTTCTTTTTTTCGCGTTTTGAGTGACTAAAATCCGGCTAAATCTAGCCCGAAAAGGGCTAAGTTGGCTTCGCTGCAGCTGCCATTTGTTTTGTTTATGAATGTGTATTTGTGTTAAGAAACAAAAAAGATATATACAAAATGGAAAATATTACTACTTTTTTATGTGCTGAAAAAATTTTGGATGACTTGTTGGATTCATGTTCATCATCTGATGATGATAAAATATTTTATATGATTATGGAAAGAAATCCACAACCGCGAGTGAAAGGCTTTCATAGGACAATATCTCCTACTTCTTATATATAATTTTTTAGTTTAAGAAGAATTTGCGTATTAGTCGGGAAGGTGCCATTGGTCTTTTTGATAAATATTCATTATCTTAATTCAAGCGATCTTATCAGGGAGCTATCTGCTTCTTCTTTTTTTAACAAAAAACAAAAACAGCTGTACATAAAAAAAGTGTTACACTGTTGTAATTTTATGTTCTATTCTGACCATTAAAAATGCGACATCTTTAAAATGTGGGGTAAACATTATAAAAATGTACATAATAAAGGTGTAACATTTTATTTCAGAAAAGAAAACACCATTAGTCCAACGTTTATCTAGCAATTCTATCCCTTGATTAAAATAGTTTTCCTCAAAACCTTCAAAATAGTGGTTTACAACTGTAATTTCATCTTTATTTGAGCCAGCTAGGAATTTTTTTTTTAAATTTGGGAACTGGTAAAAGTCACTGGGAGCAAAATCAGGAGAATAAGGTGGGTGGTCAAGCAACTCGTACTTCAATTCGTTGATTTTAGCCATTGGCAAAACACTCTTGTGCGCTGGTGCGTTGTCTTGATGAAAAATTATTTTTTCGTGTTGTAAGCCAGGACGTTTTTGTCGAATTTAATTGTTTCAAAATGTTGCAATAGTACTCTGAATTTATTGTTTTACCCTTTTGCAGATAGTCAGTCAATAAAATACCTTTGAAGTCCCAAAAAACCGTTGCCATAACCTTACCAGCCGATTCATTTGTTTTTACCTTCTTTGGGGCACTTCCTCCAGCCTCAGTCCATTGCTTGGATTGTTCTTTTGTCTCTGGAGTATAGTGGTGGATCCATGTTTCATCAACAGTTTTGAAACGAAGCTTAAAATCCATTTTATTTTTCTTAAAACAATCCTAACCAGCTTGAGAAATTTTCATTCTTATGCGTTTTTGGTCGACTGTTAATCCATCTTGCAGAAAGCTTTTTCATCTGTAGTTCTTTATGCAAAATTAAATGGACTCGATGATTTGAGATGCCCACTATATTAGCAATTTCACAATTTTTTATTCGTCGATCATTTAATACCATATCATGCACTTTGGCTACAATTTCTGTTGTTGTTGCTGTTTTTGGATGATCACTACGTTGTTCATGCTCAATGCTTGTACGTCCACGTTTAAATTCCCAATTTTTAACTGTTGCAGATCAAGGAGAACACATTCATTATATCATTATGAATTTCTTCTCCCGATAAACCTTTTTTATTTAAATATTTAATGACACCACGCAATTTCTAATTTTTTCAATTGTAAAAACATCTCGGATGTGTCTTTTTTAAACAGCGGTTTCTATATGAAGGAGTTGCCAGATGTAAAAGAAATTTAACATGTGTTCATAGCACAGCTGGAAGTTTCCGAAACACTTAACTTTTTTCTGTTTGTACCGCGATTTTTGTTCTAGGCTAGGAAGTTTCCGAACCGCCCTCGTAGTATCATTGAGATTTCAAAATGAATAAATTGTCATCAAATTAAACCATTTTTGATATGTCTATCTTACACATATTAAATAATGAATTCAAAGTGGCAAGAAAGTCCCAATTAGCAATTCTTAAGGTTAGCTGATCACCTTTAAGACATCGCGGTCAGTGGAAGATAAGACGAGTACACACTTGATTGTACTAGAAATTCGTATTATTATTTTCGTATTACAGATGTGTATACAAATGTGTGTATAGTGTAACGAATCCCACCCAAAGGCCCTGTCTTATTATGGAAATTGGCTATCTTCTATTACCTAACATGCTCAGTCTTGGGGAGGTCCTTTTTACAACTAAAACATGCAAAGGATTGTCACACAAAAGTAAATTTTATAACATAGCTCTTATGAAGAAAAATTAAGATAATAAAAGAAAATATATGTAAAAGAAATTGGGATATTGTGATGACTTCATGACTGCAGATGTTGATCAGTCACTTCTTTACCCACCCTCCTATGACAGCAATTATACAAATCTTTACCTTCCCATACATAGTTTATCCACTAAACATGCCTTTCGTAAATGATAAAGCTTAATATTTAATTATTCATTATAAAACAATTATTAATTTATTGGACAAAACACAATTTAAAACGATTATGATTGATTTTACATATCGATGATCTCATGTAGAAAGGCCCTAACTCGCATATTTGAAACTTTACAGGAGAAAGTAAAAATATAATAGAAACTGTAATATTCAACATGTAACTTTTTTGTACAACTGCTTATAAAAGCGTTATTTTTTTACACTATTGCAATAAATTTTTGTGAGGAGGTGTATTTGCGTTAAATGCATTGGAATCGCAAAAAAACACAAATTTCGAAAAAATAGCGAGTTAGGGTCTTTCTACATAAGACCAACGATATACTAGTCTATACTATATTATCATTTAAATTTTTAATTAAAATATTTACAAAAATAACTTTCAATAATGTATTAATGTATTTTTGTTGTGTGTAGAATTTCTTATATTTTTTTTTTGGTTTTTGTAATTTTGTTGACAAAATTCAAAATTATTACATTTTTGTAATATATATTTATAAATATAAAAATTAAAATTTTGTCAACAAATAAAAATGTTGTGTGTTTTCAAAATTTATGAATGAATTAAATGTATTAAAATTATTTACTTACTTTTACAACTCCAAGGTCGGCAAGCGCTTGTTGACAGGAATTTGAAAATCTGCTTTAACGTAAAGTTGATATGTTTAGTTTTCGGAGGTGTAAGTGGTGAAATTTTAAATTGTTTTTCATTAATAAATATTTTACAAAACAAAATCAAAGTAAGTTTTACACAACAATAAAACAAATTAATGGAATGAATGAATGAATGATTGAATAAATAAATTATTAAACAATATTCCATATAAGAAAAATTATTAAATTTAAGAAAATTTAAAACAAAATAAAACAAGTAAGAAAGTATAGTCCATATAATACCCTACACCCAGTATAAAACAGTTTTTCAGATATGGGCGCTATATGGGAGATATTACCTATTATGGACCAATCATCCAAAAATTTAGTGCCATGACTAAATATAAATATTATGTGCGTTAAACTTTATCTTGATATAAATACGTTTAAAAGATTTATGGAGGTTAAAGTGAATTACGAAAGGGTCTTATACGGGAGTTTTGACTATTTATGAAATGACTATTATAAAATTAGGTGCCATCCTATTTGCACATAAGAAACTCGTTTTTGTTAAATTTTATTCGGATAACAACATTTTTAAGAGATTTATGGTCCTTAAGGTGATTTCGGGAAGTGGGCCTTAAATGGGAGCTACGACTAGTTATGGGCCGATCATCATAAAATTCTACCATATTATATGTATATATACGAAACATATTTGAGTTCAATATTATTTGGATACCAACATTTTTAAAAGAGTTAAGCTCTTTTAAGTTATTTTCGGAAGTGGGCCTTATATGGGACCTACGACTAATTATGGACCGATCACAATAAAATTGTACCGTATTGTTTGTATACATATGAGATATATTTGTATATTAAATATTATTTTAATACCAACATTTTTGAGTGAGTTATGCTATTTAAAGTGATTTTCGGAAGTGGGCCTTATATGGGCCGATCATCATAAAATTCTACCATATTGTATGTATATATACGAAACATATTTGTGTTCAATATTATTTGGATACCAATATTTTTGAGTGAGTTATGCTCTTTAAAGTGATTTTCGGAAGTGGGCCTTATATGGGAGCTACGAGTAATTATGGACCGATCTGCACAAAATTTTTAGATGTGATTTGTGATGAAATTTGTTTGGTTTCTTGCGTAATTCAAACATTTATGATCTTTAAACCCTAATTTCGGGAGTACATTTGTATGGGGGCCAGGTGAAATAATGGACCGATTTCTACCAGTTTCAATCCCATCCATCCTTAGTCCGAAAAAATATCATGTGCCAAATTTTATCGAAATATCTTCAAAATTGCGACCTGTACTCTGCGCACAAGCTTTACATGGACAGCCAGACGGACGGACGGACGGACGGACGGACGGACGGACATCGTTAAATCGACGCAGAAAGTGATTCTGTGTCGAACGGTATACTTTAAGGTGGGTGTTGGACCAATATTTCTGGGCGTTACAAACATATGCACAAATCCAATATACCCTCCCCACTATGGTGGTGTAAGGTATAATTATCATATTTAACAAAAATTAAGAAGGTTTTGGAAGGTAATTTTCTTACGGTGCTTAGCCTGACTATTTGTTTTCTTCAACTATGTATGTAACTTTCTATATATTGGTTGTCTTAATTGTTCTATGCAATAATCTTAACTTTTTATATCTTGAAAATAATGGATCTTTGAATCCTTTTTGTAGTAATGGTCTATCTTTTTTTCTTCTTTTTCCTTCACTTCTTGACAAGGTATATTTATCCGTATGTTTAAAAAAAAGTGATTGTGATTAGTAAAAGCAATGTTCACAGCAAGTCTAACGATGATTTCAATAATATGTATCTTGAAATTTGTAAATCGCATTAAGTAATCCAATTAGAATCCCAATTTTAAAACCAATATCTATTATTTAAAAATAATTCTTGAAAGAAAATTAAATTTGTCGTCAACAATTTGAATGTTTTTGCTCAAAAAAAATTTGTAGAATGAAAATTTAAAATTTTCTAAATGACAAATTAAACTAAGCTTAGGGTAACTAAATCGCTCTCACATTACTCTCAAATAAAAATACAAGCGATTTAAGCAATTATATTGTGTTGTGTAAACACAGAAGAAAAAATGGCTCGCTCGCAATTAGTGAGTATACTCGGAAGCCCAAACATCAAATATTCCAGTATAATTCATGCAAATTATACACAAAACTAAAAATCTCACTCCCTAACTTGTGATTCCCGTAAGAACCAAGCGATACTTCTGACAAATTGTCAATATTCGTGTACTGGTTTCTTAACTTCTACTTTTAGAAATTCTCTGCAAGTGTTGATAGATTTGTAACGCATATTTTTAGACATTTTTCCGATTATACAGTGTCAAGTAAGTGCAACTGTTAAAATTAGTTTAGTTTAATAACTCGACGTTGTGTTGTCTAAGTTGGGCTAGGAAATAAATGCAAGTGAGCAGACATTTATAAATTATTACGTTAGTGTTGAGAGCCTTCATTTATGCTGTTCTTATATACATTAACCCAGATAGCGCCGGAATTATTTTTTTTTGAAAACTTAAATTTTTATTTCTAAACTTAAATCATCATAGGTATTTAAACATTTTTTATTTTATAATTTTTTTTCTAAAAAGCTATAGTTTTCCCGGAATCGGGTGTTCTTTTAAAAGGACGGTAGCTAAATATACTACTTTGTTTTTATTAAAAAAAAAACTTAATTAACAATTCAATATTAAAAAAATAACTTGTATAATTAAAATTAATAAAATAAAAAAGAAATAATAAACTTTATGTTCTAAGTTGGGGTGTGATACGCCAAGAAGCGCTCCTTTGGACGTATGCCATCATCAAATAACTTTAAAAATATTTCCATTGGATCTGGATTTTGAGAGCATTCTGAAAATACCTCCCATTGTGGCAGGCTTGGAACAATATCCACTTGCTGCCACGTTCTTGAATTGTTTTTATTACTAGGCCTTGGCTCTGCAATCCTTTTGCGCTTGATTAGATCCCATAATGCAATATTGTCATCGCTATCACCATCGCTCTCGCATTCAGGAACATATTTGTACCTCATTTCTGCCTCTGCACGTAGCTGACAGCCTGGCAAATTGTTGAGGCACATATTATCTTCATCGCCACTGTCTTCATCTGTTATAACTGCATTAGCGTTATCAGGCGGTGCGATGTAAATGGCCCCACAAACGTCATCATCACTCCATTGCTCAAGATCTTCCAAAATTTCGTTAAGTTTCAATGCCTTCCGGTTTCATTTACTACATAATAACACATAAAATATTAAGTAATGAAAATTAGATAGGTAGTATATTTTGCCACTGTCCTTTTAAAAGGACGCAGTGGGAAAATGGACCGTGTCGCCACAATACAGCATTGAGCTCGGTTTCCATTTATTTGTTGTTTACCTACGATGTTTCTCTAATTACTTTTTAAACAAAAACAAGAACCAAATATATGTAAATGATTTAATTACCAATTTTTTCCATTGTGCACAATTTAAAAAAAACACTTTCAGAAAACACTCAATATACAATTCAAACACGACAAACTTCTTTTATCAACTGACGCTATTAGATTCAGAAGACACACAACAAGGAATAAACAATCACAATATAAAAAAATGTGCACTTAAATGCACGTACAAACCCGGTATTCCCCCGTATTTTTTATGTGCTTTTAAAAGGACGGTTGCGCCAAGTGGGTTAATAGTTGATGCCTAGAGATTCAGTTCTTGGTTTCGTGCGAAAGTGGCGATGGCATCAATTTGACAATATGAGAGAAACCATGTGATTAAGTCCATTATAGAAAATTCCCGAGACAGTGTCTGTTAACGGGCAGTGGGGCGTCAGTCATCACTTGTCACTATTGTACTCCTAAAGTTTCTATCAAAGTAAAGTGTAGATACAACATAATTCTAATGCTGCTTCATATTCGAGAATCGTCTCTAGACTAGCCTGATTAGGGGAATCATTACAAGATTTCCTCTGCACCTTGTTCAGAACGGAAAGCTGTGATTTAGCGTCCACTGCTATATGCCAAATGGGAGCTCCATAGTCCAACATTGTGTTTCCACTTAAGTTTACAGAATAGAATTAAATCGGGTGCAGTTTTAATTCCGGGATTTTTTTTTCTTCTGATTAAAAGTGCCGAATCGGTCTTTGTAAAGTTGAACTCGCGATCAGTAAGCATCCCAGTTAAAAATGTGCTCCAAAAGGAGCAGGTTTTATGTATGAATTCATACCTCAAATCGCTTCAAACCTGCTGATGGGATGCATGATTTTTGTATGAGTTTTTTTTACTCAATATTAGATTTCTTTTAAGAATTACAACCTATAGCAATGACATTCAAGTATTTGTATAAAGAGTTATCAGAGTCAGTCATCTATGGTTATTGAGAAACTTTATTTAATTTTCATTTATAATAAAAATATTTAATATAATTTCGTATTGTAGTTTTTTTTTTGTTTAGACTCCTCAAAATTCAAAATGTTATCATCAAAAAATCCTTAATAATAGATAATAATAATTTAATTTATATACATAAATACACCTAAAACTGTTTTTACACGGTCTTGGTTTTACACGGTTTTGATTTTGAAAATAAACAAATTTTAAATTTTTAACACGATTTCATTTCATTAGTACGATTCAAAATCTTTTGGGCTTAATTTTTTTTGGTAAAATTTAATTTTTGCGGAATATGTTCATATCACAAATTTAGGAAAATTATTTTTTTGTGGATACAAGCTTTTTTACTGGTCAGAGCAATTGTAAATAGCACAAATTTCGGAGAATTCCCTTATAGTGCACACAATCAAATGATCTTGTCATACATTTTTTAACTTAATAACTATGCTTGTGTAAAAACACATTGTATACTCGTATGTGACCTGAATAGTTGTTTTTAAAAAATCTTTGTTTTTCACCAATTTCAATAGGAACCAATCACCTATTTTGCATACGACCAATATCTTTTTTACATAGTTTTTCTACACGAAGTTTTCTGGAATCAATTACCGTGTAAAAACAGTATTAGGTGTAACTGTTTATTAAACATGTCTAAATTTGTAAATAAAAATAAAACGGAATAGTGTTAAATTCCGAATTTTTTAATTATCAAATTATGAACAAATTTAAACAAAACGAAAAATTTACATAAACATATGTATTTATTCGTTTTATTCGATTATTCCTTATAAAATTAAACGAATTATTCGTTAATCAAAAATGATCATTTTGAAATTCTTTGAATAAATATTCGTAAGAAATTGTTCGAACGATCATTATTTGCATGTATAACTTAATAATTAGTCAAAGCTCTAATATAGAACACGAAAATAACTTTAACATACCTACAGTAGTGGCCATATCATATGCAACTAAAATTTGGTTTATAACAAAATCCCTAAAACTTTATTCCGGATAAAAAGAAAATTTAAATTGATGAATAAAATGAAAGGATATTTATTAATAAATAAAATTAAACACAACAAATTAATACAGACTTCATTTTAAAAACGACATAAATATTTTTTTCAAAAATCTTAGGGTTACGTTTGGTCAAAACATATGCAACTTGGTCAAAACATATGCAACTTATAATAAAAATCACAACAAAAAAAACTCCAAAGTAAAAATATTAATATTTCGTTGCAAAACCTGAATTCTTTATCACAGCTGCACAACGGCGTGGCATAGATTCTATTAAATTATTTAATATCTTTGATGGAATTGAACCCCACGCCTCTTTTATTTTTACGAATAACTCATTCGTATTTCGAACGTTATTACGGTCAATTCTCTGATTAACAATTTCCCAAAGGTTCTCTATAGGGTTTAAATCAGGTGATTGAGGTGGCCATTCCATTACAGTTATGTTTTCTTCTGCTAACCATGACTACAATTCTTGATGTATGCTTTGGGTCATTGTCATTTTGGAAGACCCAAGCAAGTGGCATTTCCCATTCAGCATATGGAATCATAACATCTTTTAAAATATCATTTTACTTATGCTGATCCATTATACCATCGATAGGATGTATGGGGCCCACTCCATTGGCAGAAAAACATGCCCACACCATTGCACTACCTCCTCCATGTTGCACTGTTTTGGTGCAGCACTGTGACTTAACCCGCATATTTGATGGCCTCCTCACATAAAGCATGCCGTCACTCCCGATTATATTGAATTTTGATTCGGCACTGAATAACACCGTTTTCCATTTGGAAATTGGCCAGTTTAAGTGGTCTCTGGCAAATTTTAACCTCTTGAGTTGGTTACGTTTTGAAATAAGCGTTTTTGCAGGACGGTGCGCTCGTAAGGAGGCATCTACTAAGCGTCTACGCACACTTCTGGGTGCTATTGGTAGTTGAAGGTCTTTTACTAGTTGCAAAAATGTAATAAATGGTTGTTTTTTGACAGTCTGCACGATCAAATTATCTGTACGTTGACTTGTATGTCGTGGACGTCCTCCGCTATGGATCACCGAAACTGTTTTTGTGGCTTTATACTTGTTTAATATTCGTGATATTGAACTTTTAGTGATTTTATATTTTTCAGTTATCTCTTTTTATGACATTCCAATGGAATAATCGTCAACAATGCGTTTTCTTAACTCCAAACCGAATTTATCACGTGCCATTTCTAATTGGTTGTTTGTGACCGTATAAAACAAAATTGCTTGTTAAATATTTATTAAAAACACTTTTCAACACTCCCGAAAACTAAAACTATACAAAAAATATAAAATGTGATAAGACATGTGAGCTAAAGTAACGGTATCTTTAAATATTTTCAGAGTTGCATTTGTTTTGGCCAAGCGAATATCGGTTAATCGATTTTATCGATAAAATTGACAGCACAATACAAAAAAATTATAGGAAAAATTACCATTATTATTACAATTGAACCTAACACATGAAAATAATGAAAAGCTGATGTACGTTTTAAATTAGATTAAGGAGATCACAACATATTTCAACATAGCAAATTTCGGTTGCATATGATATGGCCACTACTGTATATAAATCTTTTAAAAGTGTTTATATCGAGATACAAATTAAGATAAAAATTATTTACATATGTCAGAAGTCACTAAATTTATGGATGATAGGCCCATGACCTATTCATAGCTCCCATATAGTGGTCATTTCTGATAAACTGTTTTTACACATATAATGAGTGTAGGGTATTATACGTTTTAGTTTCCAAAAAGATACATTTTTTCTCGAAAAGATACATTTTGAAATAAAATTGAAAATCCATTTTTAACGTTTAACATTTATTAACATAACATTTTTATTTCATATTTAATGAATATTGTAACGAAAATGATATATAAATTAATTTTTATATTTATTTAAGTCATTAGGTATGTAATTTTTATAAATTTCCTGGAAATGAAAAATATGTTCATATTTCCTCAGAACAACTTCGCACTACTAGTAATCATCGATTTAGGTGGATCGTATGTTGAAACATCCTTAATGTTTCTTTCACCATTATTAAAGCTGCTATTGTATTAGTATTGAGTCGGTTACGATGATCAGTCTTAATAGGTTTTAGTTGGATACAAATTCTTTTTTTTGACGATTTCTTAAATGACGATTTTTTTCTTTTTTTTTTTTATAGGGATTTTGACGATTTTTTCCTACATTCATCTGACAGCCCTGAGTGGTTGTTGTTAAGATTTTTCATTTAAGAGTTTTTGAGAATTCAAAAAACGTGATTAATTTTTAACCGACCTTGAGTATTAATACTAATAATAAAAAAAAAAACTAAAAATAAAACTAAAAATAGTAAATATAGGTATAATTTTAATAACAATAACGAAAAAATGCTTAATAAACGAGTTAATTCAACATTAATGTTAAATTATTATTAATATTATTTCACATTTAATAATCAGCGAACCAACGCAGTAGAGTAAGTACCCAGCAAGCCATATGAGTCCGAAAAGAGTCTTTTCTGACACCTTTTTCGGAGCGTTAACGCTCTTTATGAGTCCAAAAAACAATCATAATTGCTCCAAAAACCTTCAGAAAAGAGGGTCATTACATTTGAAAATGGTCCGTCAGAAAGAGCTCTTAAATAATGTCAGAAAAGAGTCTTTTATGAGGGTTTTTTTGGGCTCTGAAAGAGCTCTTAGATAATGCCAGAAAAGAGTCTTTTATGAGGGTTTTTTAACTGGACAACAACGCTTTGGTTCACACATAATTAAGTGCAATTTCTGAGTCATACTGCGTGCCGACTCAGGACAGTAACAAGCAAATTTTTCTTTCGCTCCGAAAATGCTCTTTAGTTGGACTTTTTTCTGACTCCTTTTTCGGAGCGCTCCTAGAATGGTATGCTGGGTAATGAGTATGAAGTGTGTGTACATTGCAGACGCTGACTTGTCGTATTTATTGACACATATGTATGTAGCTACATGAAGACTTTTTGATGTGTTTACTTGTAATGAACGTTATTAAATTGTTATTAATTTTTAAACATAAATTAAGTGTTTGTTGGGCGTGCCCAAAAAGAGACAGCAAAAAACAAACCGACCAACCTAAACACCTGGCTAGCATCAATGTGCAGCTCCATAACCGCTGTAGTTAAACTAGTCTGTAGAGGACTTGGTGTTCTTTGTAGAAGTGCTAGCTAGGGTCGCATTAGTTTGTATTACTAATATGCAATCAATGTCAATCTTTTTTTAATTTTTAAAATTACTACATATTAAGAATTCAACCGAAATTTTACTAGTCATTGAAATAAAAAACCTTTTGTGTGATTTTTCTATAAATACTACTTGAGCGGTAATTAAATAGCAGCTTTAGCGAAAACAATTTGTAACGTAATCGAGTGTGAGAATAAATTAAAAAATTAATAATAATTTATACAATTGTTATCTACAAATACAATTTCTCCTTCTAAAACTGGTGGTTTTTTTTTATACGCAATGCAATTTCCAGGCTTATTAGCATTGGACTCTAAGGTTTTGTACACATAAAATCCGATTGCATGAATAATTTTAAAAACGCGATTGAATACTTTTCAACCACAAATTTATACTCATTTATTAATGTTTAAGAAAAGCTTTTAAACCAGGAGACTAAAATCCATTTTATCTTATAAAAATCTGTGTTTTTCTATTTATGGATCGCAACCGTTAAACACATTTTGATCCACCTGTACATTGCGTAATATGGCGTAGCTATTACAAATTGCTTACCAAGCTATAACTTTCCTTTGACAATATCCTAATATTGTTCAAATGGCCAAAGCTTTGAACAACAAGTTCATTTTGACATTTGTTTGTTATTTTCATACATGTACGTATGTTAGGCCGGGTCGATTTGTGGGGAGGCAAAAAAATCGCCCATGGCTCAGTGAAAATCGTATTCTAGGGATCGAAATAAGAAACTTTGCCGAAGGAACCATACCTCTAAAACGAATTCTACTACCCCCCAACTGTTGACTTTTGTCCCGTAGGATCAAGTTTTGAAAAATCCCACTGACCCATTTAGAGTGCCCCAATCGAGTCCAAATGTATGACCGACCCCCACTAACTTTGGAGGGCCGATCCACCCATGCCAGTGGCACACCCCCTGGAACTTCCCTGAGGGGTTCCCCATACAAACATTTAAAAAAATCACCATTTTGGCACTTTATTTTATTATTTTTTATTTATTTTTATTATTTTATTTATTTTTTCTCCTTAGAAATGAATTTAGTCAGAACATATGTAAATGAAAAAATTATTTTTTTTTTTTTTTTTTTTTTTTATTTTTTATTTATTTATTTATTTATTGTAATCGAAAAGCCTATTAAGGCCAAAAATGATTACATATTTAAAACATAATTTTAACAAAAGGGTTATAAACTAAAATTCTATTTTAAAAGTGTTTAAGTATTCGAATTATATTTACTTACTTCTATTTCTAAGCACGAATAAGAAAAAATTATTATCTAACAAAATTTAGTATCAACAACGACAATTTTATATATCAGTTCATGAGACCAATAACCATTCTTACAAAGCTTTCAATAGATTTATTGATAATTTTTCTTGGCTTAGGATTCGAACCTGGGTTGTTGGTTGAAATGAAAAATGTTAATTACAGCAAATAAGCTAGCGGGCACCGCAGTGGTGCAGAGGGTGAGAACGTAAAGAATTCTGATGAGAGAAAGTGGTGTTTCTCGTAAATTCAACCAACAACCCAGGTTCGAATCCTAAGCCAAGAAAAATTATCAATAAATTTGAATATAATTTTCATGTAACAATTCCTAACTTCAGGAAAAATAATTTAATGAAAAATTAAATTTAATGAACTCGAGCCGAAATAAAAGAAATATCAATGATTATTTTGTTTTGTCCAACAATATGAAAATATGTATACATCCACAAAAAATCCCTACAACAAAAATCTCACAATGTAAACCGGGACTAACTTATATTTCATTTTGAAGGTTACATATCTATAGTTTATTCTCACTTACTGAACATTCTAGAGTAAGCAACAAATTATTTTTAGCTTCCAAAATATCGAATAATGTGCCAACAAAGCGACATATGAGGGAAGTTGCTTTAATTTCCTAATTTGAAAAAAGTACCTCTGAAGCACACTTAAGGTTACGTTAAATGTGATCTATCGGTTCAGACGTGAATTTCGACACGCAATACAAAGATCGCCCAAATAGTTTCTAACATGTAATTGAACATGTGGCCGATCGTTGTCGTGATGGAATATTACGCTTTTATGTCGGCTGCATATTCTGGGCGTTTATCGATCAATGCTTGCTTTAGACAAATTTTTTGCATTCAGTACAGATTTTCTGTGATATGACCCTTTTTGTCACACCAAATATGGAGCATTGGATATTTGACTTTGGTGTCAATTCGTCGGGTATTTTTTCGCTTCACATACGATCTCTTCTGGTTCGGGTTATCGTAATAGATTAATTTTTCTTGGCAAATAATAATTCGGTGCAAAAATGATTTCCTTTTATAGCGTTTAAGCAGAATTTCGGGCAAGCAAAATCTTCATTCAAGATCTTTCGGCTTTAATTCTTATGGTAACGTCGCAAACATTTTGAAATTGCTGCTTAAGTAGCTCTCAATGAAGCTCTTGTTCAGTTTGATAACAATCTTCTTGGAGTAATGTCTCCAATTAGTGATCTTCAAACTTGTTTGGCTGGCAAAGATCGTCCGTGTCAAAATCACTTTTAAACCTCAAAAATCATATTTCGTACGTTGAAACTCATCCTTCGGTGAGCAATTTGTGTTTTTCAGCGACACTTTGTTTCAAGTTAAAAATATTGAAGCAAAACTTCCGGCATATAAAGCTTTGTTGTTAAAAAATTTGACAATTTCGAAGTAAAACAAAACTTTGTTGGATTTTTATGTTCTACATCCAATAATATATGTCAATAATATATCATGCACTGACAAGTTTAAGCATGTTTACAAGGTGATAAAACTTTTAGGTCTAGCCACATCAAGAGCTGTGTTTAGTTTAGTTTTTCTTTAAATGTAAATTTTTTACAGTTGTGGTGCTGCCAATCGTTTTAGTTAATTATTTTCGATTAGCACATGACATTTAAAATTTTATGTTCATAAGTATATATTTGATGGGTTATCCTGAAGAAAATATATCGAACTTAAAAGTAATATTTGGTCTTGCCAGACCAAGATGACAATCCTAGGGCTTACTTGTTAGCTGTGCCAAATCTTATATACCCACCACCAAATTACCTATTATGGAGATTTATAAAAGATTTATGCGCATTTAGGTGATTTCAGGAAGTAGACATTATATGGGGGCTACGGTCAAATATGGACCGATCATCATCATATTGAGATGGACGATTTTTATATATGGACTATTTGTGTTGAATTTCAACTTAATATTGGGTTTTGTAAGGGATTTATGCGCATGTAAGTGATTTTCGGAGCTGGACTTTATATGGGGACTAACGTCAAATATTTTTTGATTATGCTTGTCGAATTTCAACTTGATAGTCATTATTACAAAAAAATTATGTTCATTTAAGTGAATTTCGGCAGTGGTCTATGAATGGGGCAAACAAAATATTGTTTTGAGATTTTACTTTGCATGAAACTTATTATTGCAGAATTTTGTTTAGATACGGCTTTTCTATAGACATTTATGTACCATAAAGCCATATTCCGGGAAGATTGTATGGGGACTATGAGAAATTTTACACCGATTCCTACCATTTTCAACAGGACTAGTCGTTCTATAATAAAAATAAAGTGTGTGAAATATCTGAAAAATATCGAGGTAGTCTAAAACTTTGATCAATAACTCGGATCCTACTGGACCGATTTTGCCCATTTGCAATGCCAAACATTTCGGTGGATCGAAGAATGTTTGGTAAAAATTTCATAGTTCTATGTCTTTTTTCGTAGCTCTATCGTGCCAACAACAGACGGAGAGACGGACGGACATGGACGGATCTTATAAGGACCCAGAATATATAGAGTTTTTGATTCTACGAACATTATTTCGATGTGTTACAAACGGAATGACAAACGCAATATAAGAATAAAAGTAAAATTTGTCTTAGCTTTCATTCAAACTTCTTTACAAATATATTATGATAACAGGAACAAAAACCAAAATTCATTAGTCTAAACTGAAAATATAGGATAATCGATGAACGCTTATATATCCCACCAAAAGCCGAGATAATCAACTTTTACATTCTGCAGCTCATCCAGTGAAGTAGCAGTTCTTTTTGGTGATCTAGGCTAAACTTTCTCCTTCATTTATTTATATGTATATCGTTTAGTGCAAACCACTGGCATGCTCATTTGCCTCAGTAGAATAAATCTTAAAATCTAAACAAATTAATATTGTTTACCACTAATAAAAACAACATGATATTATTAATATTGTAATTTAATAACAATATTGTTGTTTAATATAATTGTAGGGTATTTATGATTATTTAGGAAAACATACACACAAACATGCACTTGCAGGCAAATAAATATCGGATTAAAGTTTATAATATGTTAAATGCAATATATTTAATTTTATACTTGTCAGTTGTTGTGTGTTTGTGCTTTTGTGCCATTTGATAACTGTTTTATTTGTTAATAAATAAATAAATTGATAAATAACAGAATAAGTGACTGAATGATTGACTGGTTGAGGTGTGACGAGTTATTAGGCCGATTAGTTATGAATTGAATTTTGTTTGCTGGAAATTTCTATAATAATTACAACAACATAGTTGTTTTCAAATAAAGGAAAACAATATATAGTTTTGTTTTAGTTTATGTTAATAACGTATTTAAATTAAATTTATGCAGTCTGTAAAAGCTTAGTAGTTCCTGAGACGGGTAGTGAGCTGAACTGAATTGTTTGTTCATGAAAAAGTTGAAATAATATTAACTGCTACTTAAACAAGTGACTTTCTTGGGGCTGTTTTCTTATTAGGCGATTATCTTTTTTCCCAACGAATAACTGCCGATTAAAGACATTTGGTTTTCTCAATGTCTCATTTGCTTCTATTCTGTCGCAAAACTAACCAGCCCTCATCTGCCGATTATTTATTTGTTGTACAAATAAATTCAATCAGCTGACTGCTGATCATATTTTTTATGTGGCAATACCTTGACTTTTGTAAAAAAAAATTAAACAGATTTTAGAAAAAATGTTTAATAGAGGAATAAACATTAATTTGATGGAGGATGAACTCGAAGAACATGAATTCCAAGTGAATGTCGAAAGAGTTTATTATGCCCGACCTAACTACCTGGCAGACATGGATATTATTTATTTTTTAAAATATTTGTTTTTTTGAGTTAATTTTTTGTTATTTTTTCACATTTGGAAAACAGCTGATTTATGTCAACAACTTGTCACTTGAAGCCAGAGTTCCCAATTTTCACATAATTTTTGAGAGGTATTGCCAAATGAAAATAATGTTTCTGTCGGTATATTGAGAACACCAAAATTGTTAACGGACATACATATTATCAGTCTAATAAATTTATGTCGACATTTAGTAACAGGCAGTTTGTCGACACATTGAGAAAAGGGGCATTAGAGTTTTTGATAATTGTTATCATCATAGAGAAAGAAACGCCAAAAATGACCCCATTATATGCCACTTAGGAGCAGTCAAGTAGATAGTGAGGTAAATATTATATTGGTTGTATTGACTTAAAAATGCGGGATTAATGACATATGGCGTTTTTTTGTATTTAGTTACTTATATGCCATTTTGAAGGATACATACATATGTATGGATCTGTGTGAAAACCAAAATTTCGAAAATTTGCCAAAAAAAAAAAAGCGTCATATGCAGAAAGTTCTGCTCTGTTCTTTACTGAAGCTTTTGGTGAATGTATTCCATCGATGGTTTGTGCGGTGTAGAAGTAGTGAATTTTATACGGAAGATAAAAATCGCCCAGGCCACCCAAAAAAAAATTTGGAAGACCAAGAATTGATGGCAAGAGGTTATGTTGAGCAGGAGAGAGGGGAGCAATTGCAAAACATTTGCGAGCAGCAGGGAAATTGGGTACCAAATAAATTGTAGGCTTAAGCCGAAATGCGTCTTAAACGCTATAAAAATAAATCTTTTAGCACCGAATCCTTACCTGTGTTGAAAAATGTAGCCATTACGATAACCCGAAGCGTAAGAGGTCGTATGTGAAGCCCGACCAACCAGCCGAATCGACATCAAAACCAAATATCCATGGTCCTAATGAAATGCTCTGTTTTTGGTAGGACCAAAAGGGTCCAATGTATTCTATGAGCTGCTGAAATCTAGAACTTGCACCGAATGTAATTGATTCGTTTGAATCGAGCATTAGACGAAAAACGCCCAGAATAAGCGGACAGACAAGACAGCGTAATATTTTATCATGACAAGGCTTGGCTACTTGTTGCAATTGCTATTAAAAATTATTTAGAATGCAGTACCTCATTCGATAACTATTTGTTTCGATGGATACAGAACGCTTTCTCTGGGATACGTTTCAACAGGGTATCCGAAATTGGCTTGGTTTGCTTCAAAAGATAAACAGTTCTTTTGGCTCGGAATTCATATCTAGCCAGAAAGATGGGAAAAGCTCATAGTTAATAATGGCCAATACTTTAAATACATTTATATTGCACAAATGTTTCAATTTCAATAAAACTAAATAAAGCTAAATAAAACTTTGAAAAAATACTGCATCGTCTGAGTGAAGAAAACTTCTCGATGTTCATGTTTATAATTATTCTCTCCACACTCTTACATTCCAAATATTCAATAAAACATAACAGGCTATTTTTGAAAAATTTCCAGCAAATTTTGATATTGAAAATCAGCAAAAGCGGCATAGTAGAACCAGAGTATGAACCAAAATGTGAGACAACCCCCAAAAAATTTATATATTTCATAAATTTGTTAGTATTACACAGAGTTTTTAAATATCGGTTCATAACTGGATTTATCAGGACAATTTTAGAAAATGCTTTAAATGCACATAAATATACTGTTTTCTTTATAATTTCTTAAAATGTCGGCATTCATACCCTACACCACCATATTGGGGAGGAATTGTGATGATATTTGTTACGCCTAAAAATATTAGTCCAACACCCACCTTAAAGTATACTGATTGAATTATTTTCTGAGTAGATTAAACGATGCTCGTCCGTCTGGCTGACTAGCTGGCTGTCCATGTAAACCTTGTGCGCAGATTATAGGTTGCAATTTTGAATATATTTCCATAAAATTTGTTACATGTTATTATAGAAATCGGTCGGTTATTTCATCTGCTCCCATACAAATGTCCTCGCAAAATAGAAGTTTTTTTTATTTCTGCACGTATCCAAACAAATTTTGCTACAAATAATTATTTATGAAGCCTAATTTTGTTGAGATCGGTCTATAATAAAGACCCACTTCCGAAAATCAATTTAACGACCATAAATCTCTTAAAACTGTTGGTCAACAAATAAAATTCAACACAAACAACTTTCATATATACAGAAAACATGGCACTTTATTTACAACGGTGGGTCCATAATTAGTAAAAACTAATAAGAATCAATAAGAACCACTTTCGAAAATCGCTATAACATGTACATATAAATCTTTTAAAAGTCTTTATATCGAGATAAAATTTAATACAAAAAATATTTATATGCACAGAACTCATGTCACTAAATTTTTGAATGCTCTGTTCTTAGTTTGTAAATCACTTTTGTTTGCAGACACACAGAGATGTCTGTTTCGAGATAAATTCATGGGCGCAAAAAGCATACGAGTTGCCCAAATAATGGGAGTGCCCCGATAGACTAGGCAATAGACTATCAGTCAAAGGGTTGCGGGTACTATTCCCGCCAAAGACTCTGGGTGTTTTCTGCAGAAAAGCCGAAAGCTTCGCAGTTTGTGTTTGTTAATTATTAAAAAAAAAAAAAATATCAATCGACCCCACTCTAGATTACATGGAGACAGTAAGGTGTGTCAATTCATTCCCCTATAGATAAATCGAAATCAGTCTTGTCGTGGGCCTCTTGAAAGAGATTTACTTTTAAAATATCTATTACTTATTTATCTTTCGTCATTATTAGAAGTTTATAACAAACGCGATGTGGTGGTGGTGGTGGGTGTTGGACTAATTGTTGTTCTGTTTGTAAATGACAAAAAGATAATTAACGCCAATTTTAACTACATTCACGCTAAATACGCAAATATTTATATTTTTTACGACGCATATTCATAAAAAATATATTTGTATTTTATTAGCTTGTGATAAAATAAAATAAAATCTAATTGGTGGTTTTAAATCCGATTTATTCTGGTGTTTTTTTTTTTTTTTTTTTTTTTTTTTTTTTTTTTTTTTTTTTTTTTTTTTTTGATAATTATGGGAAATATTGAGATAATCAGCCAAGTGAGATTTGTCATTGAGAAATATTATTTGTTTTTGAAATGATGAATAATTTATTTATATTCCTTTGTTTGTTACATTACGAAACAGTCATTGTACATATGTACATATGTATGTATAATAATGTTTATTGACACAATGCGCAGCACAGTAGAGGAATTTAAATTTTTTTTTTTTTTTTTTTGCATATTCTTTTTTATTTTATCTTAATTTTAAATGAACTAACAATAGGTATTCAAATCCTAAAACAAAAGTTAATTAAGATAAGTCCAGCCAATGCTAGACAAAATCTAGTTTTCAAATTCGATAGGATATAATGAGCAACTTGTATTTATTCATCTGAGAGCGGTGGTGTCCCTCCTTCTCAAACGGCTATGACCGGGATGTTGTAAGATGTCTCGAGCGAGGGGATTTGGATGGGTTTCCAGCTTACCTAAATAAAGGGCCACGTGTTTAGTTATTTCCCATTTGACAAGTGGAACATCAAGATCGTTGTGTATGTTGTTGTTTTTAATATACCAAGGAGCGGTAGTTATCATTCGTAGAATTTTGTTTTGACGGCGTTGAATTTTCTCAATATTGGAGTTGGAGGCAGTGCCCCATAACTGGATACCATAGCACCAAATTGGCTTTAAGATTGAGTTGTAGAGTAGAAGCTTACAATCGAGCCGAAGGACGGAGTTTCTGCCGATGAGCCAATGAATTTGGGCTGCTTTCAGTTTCATTTGAGTCAGCTTAGCATCTATATGTGGTTTCCATGTGAGGCGACGGTCCAGATGAATACCAAGATATTTCACGTGTGAGTTTTGAGGCACTATATGGTCATTAATACGAATAGGGGGACATGATTCCCTACGTAGAGTAAATGTTACGTGGGTGCATTTCTGTTCATTTATTTTTATTCCCCATTGTCTTGCCCATTTCTCCACTTGCGTTACGTGGTGTTGTAGTTGAATCGAGGCATCTTTTGGATCTTTGTGAGTACTGAAAAATGCCGTATCATCAGCAAATGTTGACGTGTGAATTTCATTGTTTGTTGGCATGTCTGCTGTGTACAGCAAGTATAGAATTGGTCCTAAGATACTACCTTGAGGGACGCCAGCACCTATAGGTTGAGGACGGCTTAAATAATCACCTTCTTTAATCATAAACTGACGGTCGATTAAGTATTTCCATAGTAGGTGTTGAAGATTCACCGGCAAGTTCTGCTTTAATTTAGATAATATAAAATTGAAAATATAACAGTCTGTAGTATAGTTATTATGAATCAAAAATCTGACATATTTATACAATTTATTGGTTTTTTTTAAATCTCTTGATTGATCAACGACAAACTGTGTATGTGAGCTATGGCCTAAAACGGTTAGTCCGTTTTATTAAAACTTCGCAAGGGTATATACAAGTTATAGCTATATTTGTTAATTAGGATTTACAAGAACCCACAATGATTCTTGTTATACCCTACAACACCATAGTGGGATATATTGGATATGTGCTGATGTTTGTAACGCTCAAAAATATTAGTCTAACATCCATCTTAAAGTATACCGATCGACTCAGAATCACTTTCTATTTCGATGACTAGTATGAGAACTTGTTTCGTTATGTGCTATGAACAATTTCGAAAATTAAATTTCTTTTCAATCTGGCAACTCCTTCATACAGAAACAGGTGTTCAAAAAAGACGCATCCGAGATGTTTTTACAATTGAAAAAATTGCGTGGTGTCATTAAATATTTAAATAAAAAAGGTTAATCGGGAGAAGAAATTCATAATGATATGATGAATGTCTTAAGTAAAAATGCTCCTTCATATGCAACAGTAAAAAATTAGGTCGGTGAATTTAAACAGCAAAATAAATTGTAGCCAAAGTCCATGATATGGTATTAAATGATCGACGAATAAAAGTGCGTGAAATTGCAAATATCCTGGGCATCTCATATTGTCGAGTCAATTCAATTTTGCATAAAGAACTACAAATGAAAAAGCTTTCTGCAAGATGGGTTAACAGTCGACCAAAAACGCGTAAGAATGAAAATTTCTCAAGCTTGTTAGGATTGTTTTAAGAAAAATAAAATGGATTTAAAGCGTCGTTCTATAACTGTTGATGAGACATGGATCCACCACTATACTCCACAGACAAAAGAACAATCCAAGCAATAGACTGAGGCTGGAGGAAGTGCCCCAAAGAAGGTAAAAACAAATCAATCGGCTGGTAAGGTTATGGCAACGGTTTTTTGGGACTTCAAAGGTATTTTATTGACTGACTATCTGCAAAAGGGTAAAACAATAAATTCAGAGTACTAATGCAACATTTTGGATCAATTAAATGTAAAAATTCGACAAAAACGTCCTGGCTTACAACACGAAAAAATAATTTTTCATCAAGACAACGCATCAGCAATAAAATGATTTTTGAGCTGCCTCGCATTGCAAAAAGATTAATCCTCTTTCTTTTTAATGCCATCTTACGGCTTGAGTACTACCCTCCGGTTTGGAAAATTGCACTAGTAAAGATGATTCCTAAGCCGGGAAAAGATCCTTGCAAAGTTGAGTCGTATAGGCCAATAAGTCTATTACCAACTATGTCCAAATTATTCGAGAAATTGCTTATAACCAAGCTGACTCCGATTTTGAATGAAAACAACTGCATTCCCAATCACCAGTTTGGCTTCAGACGTCAACACAGTACAATAGAACAAACACATAGATTGGTACAAGTCATAAGAAAAACCTTTGAGGAAAAGAGATACTGTTCGGCACTCTTTATTGACGTCTCTCAAGCTTTCGACAAAGTATGGCATGAAGGCCTGATATCTAAATTAAAGCAGAACTTGCCGGTGAATCTTCAACACCTACTATGGAAATACTTAATCGACCGTCAGTTTATGATTAAAGAAGGTGATTATTTAAGCCGTCCTCAACCTATAGGTGCTGGCGTCCCTCAAGGTAATATCTTAGGACCAATTCTATACTTGCTGTACACAGCAGACATGCCAACAAACAATGAAATTCACACGTCAACATTTGCTGATGATACGGCATTTCTCAGTACTCACAAAGACCCAAAAGATGCCTCGATTAAATTACAGCACCACGTAACGCAAGTGGAGAAATGGGCAAGACAATGGGAAATAAAAATAAATGAACAGAAATGCACCCACGTAACATTTACTCTACGTAGGGAATCATGTCCCCCTATTCGTATTAATGACCATATAGTGCCTCAAAACTCACACGTGAAATATCTTGGTATTCATCTGGACCGTCGCCTCACATGGAAACCACATATAGATGCTAAGCTGACTCAAATGAAACTGAAAGCAGCCCAAATTCATTGGCTCATCGGCAGAAACTCCGTCCTTCGGCTCGATTGTAAGCTTCTACTCTACAACTCAATCTTAAAGCCAATTTGGTGCTATGGTATCCAGTTATGGGGCACTGCCTCCAACTCCAATATTGAGAAAATTCAACGCCGTCAAAACAAAATTCTACGAATGATAACTACCGCTCCTTGGTATATTAAAAACAACAACATACACAACGATCTTGATGTTCCACTTGTCAAATGGGAAATAACTAAACACGTGGCCCTTTATTTAGGTAAGCTGGAAACTCATCCAAATCCCCTCGCTCGAGACATCTTACAACATCCCGGTCATAGCCGTTTGAGAAGGAGGGACACCACCGCTCTCAGATGAATAAATACAAGTTGCTCATTATATCCTATCGAATTTGAAAACTAGATTTTGTCTAGCATTGGCTGGACTTATCTTAATTAACTTTAGTTTTAGGATTTGAATACCTATTGTTAGTTCATTTAAAATGAAGATACAATAAAAAGAATATGCAAAAAAAAAAAAAAAAAAAAAAAAAAAGACAACGCACCAGCGCACAAGAGTGTTTTGCCAATGGCTAAAATCAACGAATTGAAGTACGAGTTGCTGGACCACCCACCTTATTCTCCTGATTTTGCTCCCAGTGACTTTTACCAGTTCCCAAATTTAAAAAAAAAAATTCCTAGCTGGCTCAAATAAAGATGAAATTACAGTTGTAAACCACTATTTTGAAGGCCTTGAGGAAAACTATTTTAATCAAGAGATAGAATTGCTAGATAAACGTTGGACTAAGTGTATTGAAGTTTCAAGAGATTATATTGAAAAATAAAAATGTTTTTGAAAAACCAACTGTTCTCTTTCTGTGCTAGGCTAAGAAGTATCCGAACCGCCTTCGTATACTGGTCGGCTCAGAATCTCTTTCTATTTCGATGAATAGTATGAGAGCTTTGTTCGGCCCAAAGACGTTTGGGATTGATGTTGGTTGCAATCGGCACATTGTTTCAGCTAGCCCCCATGCAAATGTTTTCCCGAAAAAGGGTTTATCGGTCATAAATGTTTAATTTATGCACGTGTCCAAACAAGTGGTACATGAAGCGTAATCACACTTAGGCCCAATAAAACAGTGCGTATTTAAGTGTAGTTTTAGTTAATTTTCATAAAAACTTAAGTTGCATTTAAATACAGATTCATTTTTTCAGTCATACTTAATTGCTGTTATGATTTTGTGGTAAAAATATGGTAGCACTTTGAAATGTCAACAAAATTATCGATATATTTCAGAAAACAGCTGATTTTTTTAATAAAATTTGCCAACAATTTTGTGTTTCGGTTTTTGTGTTTACTTGTTGTATTGTTTTGTGTGTTTTATTGTTTTATGTGTTTTATATATTAAATTTGGTGGCATAAATATGGATAAAAGAAGTCGCAACTTTTGACTTCTTGTTGGACGCTGTTAAAAAATACAGCAGCATGATTGAAAAGAAAAAAAAAAACAAAAACAAATGTCAAAACCATGTGTTCAATGTTTAAAACTTAAGTTGCACTTAAATGAACATCGTTGGCCATTTAAGTAGCATTTAAGTTTTCAGTGAAAAACAAAATTTTGTACTTAAATGCAATTTAAAAATAAATGGCACTTAAATACGCACTGTTTTATTGGGCCTTAGAAATTTTGTGCCGATCGTTCCATAATTCACCATAGTTTCCATATAAGCCCGACTTGCGAAAATCACTTTAAAGAGCATAACTTTCTGAAAAGTGTTGGTATCCAAATAATATTGAACGCAAACATATATATTTCATATACATACAAATCATTTGATACAATTTTATGATGATCGGTCCATAATTAGTTATAGCTACCATATAAGCCAACTACCAAAAATCACTTCCAAATAAAAATCAACACAAATAAGTGTCATATGTATACAAAAATCAGGACCCGTAATTTTATAACGATCGGTTTGTGAATTAGTCTAGCGCTTATATAAGACCCTCATCTGAAAATCACTTTAAGAAGCATAAATCTCTTGAAAATTTTGGTATCTTAACAATATTCCACACAAACATGTTTCATATACATATTTATATATACACAAATCATTGGGTCTAATTTTATGATGATAGCTCCATAATTGTTCATAGCTCCCATATAAAAGCCTCTTCATAAATCACTTTAACATGCGTATTTATTTTATAAGTGTTAATATCGAGGTAAAATTTAATGCAAATAATGTCTATATGCACAAAAGTCAAGCTCCCAATTTTGAAAAACCATTTTTACTCGCATACTCGGTGTAGGGTATTATATTAACGGGGCTTGACCTACTATACTTTCTTACTTGTTTTTGTTGTAAATAATCTATAGAGCCTAACTCATATACGAGTATTCAATATTTATTATTTATAATTGAAAGTGGTTAAATGTTTAAAGATACTCGTACACACATGCAAAATGTTACTTGTTAATTAACACTTTTATTTTGTGGCGTTTATAATAATTAGAACATAAACAATTTACTCACATAGATTCATTTATAATGTTACAACAATATTTAATTTTATTGCTGTTCTTGTTATTGTTGTTAAAAAATGTGTTATATTGAGAGAGTGTTAAAATAATTGACTGAGGTGAATTTCATTTCACTTTTACCATGTTTTTTTTACTATTTTATTATTTTATTATTTATTTACATAGTTATTTTGTTAATGAGCACTAAGGTACTAATTACTAAACTGTAACAAACAAATGTTAGAATAATTTTTTCTATTCATAAAACTGTGTAATGTTGTAAACAAATATTTGCAGTGCTAAAGAGATATTGTTGAAATGAATTATACCAATGTTACCAGCAGTAGCAGGGTAATTGTGACTTTTATTTTCCAAACAATATATCTTCTAATTCTAATCAATGACATTTTTCTTTTATTTGTCGTTTATTGATGATATTCAAAATTGAGCCCTTTATATTCTTACATAATAACATTTGCTAAAGTTTATATTTCAAACATTTGCATTTTAAATTGTGGGTTTTATTTTGACCCGAAGAACAGTAATTTAAAAAAAAAACTTAAACTTATTCTTCAGGACTCAAGGCATATTTCCCTGAAGTTTCTTCAAAACTTGCTAATAATTACAAAATAGCTTGTTGGCTTCTTAGGAAATATTCCAAAGATTAAGAAAATTTTACTTTAACCTTGATGTTTCATGATATCTTCAGTATATAGACTGCGTTGCATAACTATAATTACATAAAACTTTTCTCAGTTTTATAAGTTAAAGAGAAAGTAAAACAGTTAAACCCTCATGTATCTCATGAAACAAACAAAATAAACAAATATATATTATTTAACAAAAAAAAAATCATTCGCCTAGGTTTTCTACTTTTTATTCCACTACGAAGTGAAACTGAAATGTTTTTAATTCCACATAGACAATTTTACGGCGTTCTAGAAAACAAGTGAAACTTTTATTCTACGATGAACTAAACTGGAAACAAGTAAGAAAGTATAGTCGGTCAAGCCCGACCATATAATAATGGGCGTTATATGTGAGATAAAATCTATTGTGAACCGATCATCCAAAAATTTAGTGTCATGAATCATGATGTCTGTGTTAAACTTTATCGCGATATAAATACTTTTAAACGATTTATGGAGCTTAAAGTGAATTACGAAGATGGTCTTATATGGGAGTTGTGACTATTTATAAAATGACTATTATAAATTAGGTGCCATCCTATTTGCACATAAGAAACTCGTTTTTGTTAAATTTTATTCGGATAACAACATTTTTAAGAGATTTATGGTCCTTAAAGTGATTTTCGGAAGTTGGAATTATATGGGAGCTACGACTAGTTATGGGCCGATCATCATAAAATATATACGAAACATATTTGTGTTCAATATTATTTGGATACCAACATTTTTAAAAGAGTTATTTAAAAGAGTTAAGTGATTTTCGAAAGTGAGCCTTATATGGGAGCTACGACTAATTATGGACCGATCTTCACGAAATTTATAGATGAATTACTCATTTGTGGTGAAATTTGTTTGCATACTAGCATAATTCAAAGATTTATGATCGGTAAACCCCAATTTCGGGAGGACATTTGTATGGGGGCCAGGTGAAATAATGAACCGATTTCCACCAGTTTCAATCCCATCCATCTTTGGGCCGAAAAAATATCACGTACCAAAGTTTAACGAAATATTTTCGAAAGCTTCTGCGCACAAGCTTTACATGGACAGCCAGCCAGCCAGCCAGACGGACGGACGGACATCGTTAAATCGACTCAGGAAGTGATTCTGAGTCGATCGCTATACTTTAAGGTGGGTGTTGGCCCAATATTTATGGGCGTTACAAACATCAGCACAAATTCAATATACCCTCCCCACTACTGTGGTGTAGGGTATAACAATTGTATTGCGAATCATCAATTTAAATTTAGAAGACACAGTAAAAGTAAAAAAGAAAATAAATATTTTTCTGCTCTTTTTATCAACATTTCTCAAGCGTTTGATAATGAGTGGCATGATGGTCTAATATACAAGTTACACGTAAAAACACATAATCTATTAGACAGCTACTTAACTGGTCGAACATTTAAGCTTAAATAAGGATATTTTTTAAGCTCCGCACGACCTATTCAAGGAGTATCTTGGTACCCTTTTTATATGATATATACATCTGATATGCCAACAAACAATCGTACTCACACATCTACATTTGCTGATGATGATTAAAATCCTATTTGAATTAGAAAAATGTTTAAAGCAATGGAGGATAACAGTTAATTAGCGGAAATGCAAACACATAACTTTTACCTTGCATAGAGAATCATGCTCTCCTATATATGTATATCAATAATCAAGCAATAACACAACAATCTCATGATAAATACTTCGGTCGTCGCCTTACATCGAAATCCTACATATATAGATGCAAAATTGACTAAAATAATATTTATTTATATTGAAATTATTTGGCTGATTGGCAGAAACTCTGAGCTAAGTTTAGGTTGTAAACTTTTACTTTATAACTCATTCGTAAAACCTATATGGTGTTATGGAATACAACTGTGGAAAACAGCCTCAGCCTCAAAACAAATTGATACGAATGCTTACAATTGCCCCACGGTATATAAAAATTCGAATATTCTAAAGATCTAAACATGCCATTGCTAAAAACTGAGATCCAAAAATATGCAGATAAAGACTTAAAACAGCTCGAAGTACACCCAAACCCATTAGCAGGCTATATTTGGCTACGATGAAGGTATACAGCGTATCTGAGCCAAATACAAGAAGGAAGAGTGACAACTTAATACATATAAACTACAAGTAATCCGGCACTAGCTGGACTAAATAATTAAAATTCATTAGCCATAAGATTTGAAATATGTATGTACTTTAGGGTGACAGCAAAAATTTTTTTATGAATTTTAAAGTTTTCTCAACGGAATATTGTGCCAATAGGTCTAAAAGTTTTGTGCCGAAAATTTGAGCCAAATCGGATAACGTTTTCTGGACGCGCATTGAGGTCAAAGGTCAAGTATTTTTATATTTTACAATCTATACGAATTTCGGTAATTAACCCTCATATTTCAAAGCGGGCCACAAACATTAACGTTTTTGAATAAAAGCATCATTAATTTCCGGCTGCCGAAGACATGTAATGTATAATTACAAAAACACATCTTTGTAGTAAATCACGTCATCTACAAATCAAATATTTTAAAATAGCTAAATTTCCTAGACAACAACCATTATTTTTAACGGATTCTTACTATAAATTTCAAGGCCTACTAAAAATTATAGACATGCCTGATATTCCCTCTGGGACTGGAGCGGAAATTTCTTCTGCAGTTTATGATGCTTTAGAAGATAAGAATATTTTGGAAAGAACGGAAGTGTTTGTGTTTGATACAACATCATCCAACACTGGTAGACTGAAAGGTGCATGTGTGCTTTTGGAGAGATCAATTGGAAGAGATATTTTATTTCTAGGCTGCAGACACCATATTTTTGAAATTGTTTTAGCAGCAGTTTTTACAGAGGCCAATGTTGGAGTATCTTCTGGACCGGACATAACGATTTTAAAAAAAAAACATTGGCCAGTAATAAACACAGATAGTTATGTGCCAGGAATAGCTCATCCACGAGTTATGGAAATTATAGGCGATAATGTTGCTGAACTTTTAGATTTTGCTTTTGGAAAAATTAACGACTCATTTCCGAGAGATGATTTTAAAGAATTTTTTGAGTTAGTTATTATATTTACACTACGCTAGATGGATGGCCAAGGCTATATACTCCTTAAAAATTGTAATTTTTTGCAACCAGTTTCTTCAAGTAACAGATTTCGAAATCAGTACTTTGATAGAAGTAACTGGTTTTATTGTAAGTTGTTACTCAAATTTTTGGTTTGATTCAAATAAAGCGGATAAAGCAGCTCTTTTTGAGAAAACTACAAAACAGTTAATCAAAATATTGCGGACAAAGCCATTTCAAAGGTATTAAATCATCTGTATTACTTAAACGAAAAATGTGTGGGCTTTTGTTTGTTTGACGAAAGGATAGACAACATGACAAAAAGAAAGTTAGTGGCAAAGATGTCTGTAGATACATCTGGAAATGAAGATGAAGAAATACCAAAGAAGCTAATCATAAAGAAGGAAAACTTAAAAAGTTTCATTTCCAGAGACAACTCTGATATTTTACAAGATTTGTTTTCAAAAAATACCAAAAAAGTTTTCAAAAGATTTGGAATTTCAATGGAGTTTTTTAGCAAAGATCCACATTCTTGGAGTGTGATAGGAGAGTACCTAAGAGCAAAACAAATTATCCAAAACTTGAGTGTTGTTAATGATTGTGCTGAAAGAGGCATTCAGTTAATTCAAGAATACCATGACAAGATAACAAAAGATGAGGAACAGAAACAACATTTAATGAAAGTAACTATATATATATTATAAATTTAATACAGGTGGTACAAAAATATAGGCTGTTGTATCCGAAAAATGCTAATCTACATTCTCTTCAAAGAAATTTTGATCTGTAAATTTTAAAAGAAAAAAAAAATCTTAAAACTTTATATTAATTAAAAATTTGTATCATAACTTTTTTCTTGGAATATTTTTAAGTTATTTTATCAAAAGTCTACAGAATTTGTACATTTGTGTACATTGACAATAATAACATACATATACAAAACATTCTTGCAATATAATAGTTTGTCGGTCACTTTGACCCAAATGAGATTTGAGGGTTAGTTCCCAAAAAAACAGTTTGACTGTCCTTTTTATTAAAAGTCTACAGAATCCAGATGTTTTTGTAAACTAATATAGAAAATTAATGAGTTTCCCAACATTATTTCATATTAACTGCGAAATATAAAAATACTTGACCTTTGACCTCGATGCGCGTCCAGAAAACGTTGTCCGATTTGGCTCAAATTTTCGGCACAAAACTTTTAGACCTATTGGCACAATATTCCGTTGAGAAAACTTTATAATTCCAACAAAAATTTTCTTACATACAAACCATTGTCACCCTAATGTACTTATTGCTAATTGATCGTTTATAAAGAAGATATAATAAATTAATAGAAGAAAAAAAATATACTGGATAATGAAAGTTATCGAGTTTCTGTTGTTTACAAATTCATTTCGTCCGCTCAATATAACAATAGCGTATAATTTTTTTTTTGGCGATTTTGAGAAAATAGAGTTTAAAGTTTTTGTCCAATCGGATGTCTATTAAAACCTCAATATGGATTTTTCGGCGAATACATAATACCGTTTCTTGTCTTTAAATTTTCCAACTTTTTTTTATTCTACGCATCCTTTAAGACCATAATTATGTCATTCACAGCGCAAGTCCTCCATATAGGCTCGTTATTGTATTTTCCAGTAAACGAAAAGTTGATCACCTCTTTTTTTGTTTTTCGCGTTCCTCCAATATCAATTACTTTCAAGTCTCCATCCCATTCCTCCTTGTGGGGTATCGAACTGGTCGGAATGAAATTATTTCTCAAACAAACAGTGTATATTATTATAAGCTATTTTATGAGTTAAATTAAATTTTTTTCTTATTCTTTTAACAACTTTGGAGTGGCACATAGCGCATATGAGCTTACACACGTATTGAAGGAAAATTTTGAACAAGAAATTATACACTATTTTTTCCAACGACTTTTTGACCAGATTTTAACTGCCGTATTTATAAAAAATAAAGTATGCTTGAAGTGTGCTTTTAGACAAAATTTTCATACAAAATTTTCTTAAAGTACATTTGAAGTCTACTTTAATTTTTTATAAATACGGCAGTAAATATGCAATAAACAAATAATAGCGTATGAGCACATACGCTATTGTTATATTGAGGGGACGATTTATATATACATATGTATAATCGGACTTTATTTCCTGTACATTTTTAGTTTAATTTGTTAATGCGTTTTTGTTCTTTTAATGAAATAATTTTTTTAATAAATTTCTTAAATTTCTTTCTCTTTCTAGGTGAGTTGTTATTTTCTTAACTCAAATTTTAATTGGTATTTTTAAAATTCCGTAAGTACGAACTTATATTATTTTTTGTAAACAAGCCTTATGATGGTGGACGATGTAGCATGATTATGGATTTTTTATTAAATTTGTTGTAAATATATTTTATAATATATTTATTGTTTATATTTTAATTGGTGGCTTTTTAACATTAACATTATGTTTTTGCCAGATACAATAACAGTTTATGAACATTTTTCATTGCAATATGAAATATTTTTGCGGTTTTACGAGCCATTAATTTTATTTTGTTTTTTTTTTTGTTAATTTTGGTATCTTTGCCATTGTAGATTTTTGTTAAATATCAATAAAATTATTGAAATTAGGCAAAGTATATACATACAAGTGTATATTATATTGGATAACTGCAAACAAATTTAATTTCCTTGAATTGTGTGTTTTAATAAAGTCAATATAATAATATTCGTAGTCTATATATGTATAAGTCCCAATTTACATGTAGCAATTTTTGTTGAAAATATTGACACAATTTTTTCCTTGAAATTTCTTCGTATTTTTTTTTGAGAGTATACACAGCTGTAATGAAAAATGGGTTGTTGGAGTTCGTACCAACTATATAAATAAAATTTTTAATATTTGCTAAATAATAATAAAACTTAATCACAAACTTACTTTATGGACAATTCGATATACATATCTTATGGCAACAGTTTTAACATTACTTTAAATAACAAATGTTTAAACAATTTCATACTCGTTTGATATTGATTAATTGCGGCGTAAGACTTCTTTAAAGAATCATTATCTAACTTCTGGTGATATTTTAAATTCTATAAAGCTGGTCTATTGGAAAATGCTACCAGATAAAACGTTTGTTCAAGTGTTCCAGGAAGAATATTTATTTATATTTATTTTAATGCAAAAAAACAGAGCTCGTTTCGTAATAAAATGTTTCCTGTAAATTATCTTGATTTGGAATTTACATATTTGTATGTGTTTCAAGTTAGTTAGAGGGCTACTTCTAAATCTTTAAGAATATTACTTGTGTTTATTATCACGATTATCTAAAATATTCTTATTAATGAAGTATTGGTTTATTTACGAAAATTTAAACTTGTTTAATATACAAATATGTATATCTGTATATTCGTGCATCTTTCGATTATACTAGTATTTCAAAAATTACTAGACTAACTACATTTTAAGCTTAAGTTTTTGGATTCATCCTTAAAATCATTTAATGTGAATTAATGTGTCAGAAACTCTCATTGTTCGATAATTCAACCAATAATTTTGATGAAATTTGCACCAAGGTTAGCACTATTGGATAGTAGGCCAGAGACAAATTTTATCTATCAGTCAAGAACTGTCGGAGTTAGAGGGGGTCAAAGTTGGACATTTTGGTCCATTTTGGTCATACAGGATTTTTTTTAAAATGAGTGTAACTTTTCACCTATTGGTCCTAGCAAAAATTGTCCAAAGGACTGTAGATAGCTATTTCTTTAATCATTTCAAATATATATTTTTTTTAATTTTTAAATAATTTTTTTTTTTAATTACTTTTTTTTTAATTTTTTTACAATTTGGGCCCTTTTTTTCTACTATCCAATAGTACCAACCTCGGTGCAAATTTCATCCAAATCGGAAGACATCGATTTTTAAAATTTATTTAAAGCTCAAATTGATATCAGTATTAAAATGTTTATAAAATTTAATAAAATCTCTTTGCATTATTACACAAATAGTAACTTAAATGATAAATTTATCTACATATGCATTTCATCTGAAATACAAAATTTTGATGCAGCAGTATTTTGAAGTTGTATCAAGTGACTCGTGGTTAGTACCACGGTACCAATTGTGTCTAAATTATATCAAAAAAGTACAATTGTACCATGAGTAACAACACTGACACACGCATGTGTAATACAAATAAGAGAGTAACAAGAATTGCTAGTACAATCAAGTGTGTACTCGTCTTATCTACCCCTCACCACGATGTTTAAAAGGTAAGCAGCTAAGCTCACAGAATTGCTTCGTGTAAATTGGGACTAAGGAATAATTCTAGTGTGAGTTTAGCCTAACAACCTGCTGATTTTTTCCTTCCCATACATTTTGTATCAGTCTACTGTATATTTTTGTAGTTTTCAAACATTTTACATAAAACATATTTTATATTTATATACATACAAGTGATGCTTTAAGTGAGTGTACTGTTGCAGAAATATGATAAAATTCAAGTCGTTGTAATGAATTAGTTTTGATTTTATATAACAATCTATGTATAACTATACATATAAATAAAATAATTTAACTATCAATTCAGTAAAAGAAAGAGAAGTAGATTAAATAAGTTTTGGATGGAAAATACACAGTATTTTCAAAGTATCCCGCAAAAACTTTATTGTTGTATTAGTTTTGAATTAATAAAAATGTAATCATTTAAATGTTAAATGAATTTTATTATAAACTAATATGGAATTTCGTTAACAATTTCCAATAACACAGATTAGCCTACTTCAAAGCATTGCAGATGTTATGAACTCGTGAAAAGTGGAACTTACGAGTAGTCATTTGGTACGTCGGTTTGGTGTGCATTTTTTAAGTGCTGCTGCAAATATGGGAGGAATTGTACAAAGGGGCGTGGTACCTCCCATACAAACCACAAATTAAAACTCTATTATTTCTGCTCAATTTGAAGGCAAAGTAACATTTGTCGGGTCAGCTAGTGTTTAATAAATAAATATAGTCGTATTGCATTCGATTAAAAGTCTGATATTACTTAACTACTTCTAGGTAATGCAAGCAGTATATAATCGTCATTATAAAGTATGTTATTCAGTAAGGTCAAGTCTTTGATAATGTGTGTGAAGATAAATTATTTTCTTAACATTGATAATGTTACAGTCAACAGACCACTGTTAAAGCCCTTATGACGCTACATTTTGTGTTCATTGAATTGATATAGAATTGCTAGAAAGAAACAGAAAATGTTAGAAAAAGCTAACTATAAAAAATGTAAACAAAAAAGCCTTTTAGTTTTTTTCTTTTGTTATGGTTATGTATATTTTATTAAATGTTGTCAACTTTTTGTTTATGAGAAACATAAAAACAAACAAAAAACGGTTAATCGCCAAATTTGCTCATAAACCGCTGATTCAGCAACACTTCTAATATTTCAAGCTTGAAATGTCAATTTTAAGTTGAACAATTTTACATTTTTTTTTTGACATGATTTCATTTTTTATCGATAACTTTAGTAAAATGTTTGACAGTTTGCCATTTATCTTTGCACTTGATAAATTTTTCTATTACATTATATTTGTACTGTTCACCAAAACTTGAACAATGCATTGAAAATGTAGTGTCATAAGGCCTTAAGCACTTAACAGTTATATTTACTTGAATTTTCAAATATATAGCTTTTAGGATGATATTCTCTAGAAGAATTTGGACACATTAGTCGGTTTTTTTAAATAAATTTAAAAAACGAATTTGATAAAATGTATTTGTGAAAACTTTAACTTTTAGAATGAAATTCTTTAGAAGAATTTGGACATTGGAATTTGGACAAATTTCATGACTGTAACATTATCAATGTTAATGACGTTTTCTTTTCTGGCAAAAATGTTACACGTTTTTCCCATTTCGCATCTTTTTTAATTTTTTTGTGTTCTTTTCTGAAAAAATGTCAACACTGCTAAAGTGTAGTGTGTTCTTTTCTATAAATGTCACACTATAAATTTAAAAAAATGGTGCACCTTTCACACTCTGTATTTTTAGAGGGGGAGAATCGCACGATAAAACAGCTGACCAGTGATGCCAACTTTTGAGACTTAAAACGCGTAAACATTTTTGAAAAAAGGGATAAATGGAAAAAAATCCACAATTTTCTTTTTTTTTTCGCGTTTTGAGTGACTAAAATCCGGCTAAATCTAGCCCGAAAAGGGCTAAGTTGGCATCGCTGCAGCTGACATTTGTTTTGTTTATGAATGTGTATTTGTGTTAAGAAACAAAAAAGATATATACAAAATGGAAAATATTACTACTTTTTTATGTGCTGAAAAAATTTTGGATGACTTGTTGGAGTCATGTTCATCATCTGATGATGATAAAATATTTTATATGATTATGGAAAGAAATCCACAACCGCGAGTGAAAGGCTTTGTAGAGAACGTAATTAATGCATACTCTGAAGTTAATGTATGTCAAATTTCATAGGACAATATCTGCTACTTCTTATATATGTAATGTATGTTTATATATATAATTTTTATAGTTTAAGAAGAATTTGCGTATAAGTCGGGAAGTTGCCATTGGTCTTTTTGATAAATATTCATTATCTTATTTCAAGCGATCTTACCAGGGAGCTATCTGCTTTTTCTTTTTTAACAAAAAAAAAAAAAAAAAAAAAAACAAAAACAGCTGTACATAAAAAAAGTGTTACACTGTTGTGATTTTATGTTCTATTCTGACCATTAACAATGCGACATCTTTAAAATGTGGGGTAAACATTATAAAAATGTACATAATAATAGTGTAACATTTTATTTCAGAAAAGAAAACACCATAAGAAATGTGGTTTTTGTCTGAGCTAGTTAAATTCGAATTTATCTTCACACACATTCTTTGATATGTGTTTGTTGGCTAATTATTATTAGACTGATAAATTAAATTGAAAATATTATGAAACTTTGATCACTCATATTTCCTTATTAAATTAAATACAACAAATTCATAAAAATTTTTGCTAATTAGTTGTTGTGACAGATAAGAAAAGATAAAACAATTTTTATAAAGACGTCTGTTTAACTTAATGAATACTAATAAGTATTTTACCGACACAATTTCATACACAAGTTAATTAATAATTTATTTAAATTAATACGAGCCTTTAAAATAAGCGAGTGCAGAAAAATATGCCAAGTTAAATATGTTTCGTTGTAAAGCTTTACGTTATTAATTATTTCCAAATATGTTGCGGTATAACGCTTTATATTACATATTTTATATTTATTTGGGTCATTTTATTACTAATTTTCCAAGCTTAAGGTCTTTCTTTTAAATATAAAAACTTTTTAACTTTATTTAAAACCAATATTTCGGCACTTCCTTGAGTGCCTTCGTCAGGGTTTTTTTCTTCCTAATTTTACAAATTTTCACAAATTATAACAAATTAAATAATAACTGACAAATTAAAAAATTTTAAAATTCAAAAAACAAAGAAATATTTTTCAAGTGAAAATTGATCTATGTATATGCACAATAAATATTAGTTCTTTTTATTTGATGATGTTTGATCTTGCAAAACTCTTGTAATTGTAAACAACGTCAAACAAATTTGTGCTAAAACATGTGGTTACGCTTTTTTGACTCAATATTTGCCAAGAGTGACCCTACCTTAACATTGTAGTTTTTGAGGTAAACTCTTAAAGGCTCTGGTGACTATGAGTGCCAATCACTGATTTAAAGTAATGATTTGCTAATCCATAAGTAAAATATTCATGTTTTGTGTCTGCATTGGTTATGACATGTGGTAAAACACTTTTTGCAAATTAACCAACTCAAATCAAATTACAATAAATAATAAAGAAACTGTCTAGAGCCATTGAGGACATTATTCTAGCAATGATTTGTTATACTACGCTAGTAATAGCTAAACTGCTTAAAGTCAATCAATTAGTGATCATAAGGGCCCAAAAAAGGTATTCTATTGTTCCCAAACCACAAATCAGAGATCACAAAAAGTTATTAACGTATGAGGACGCTTGGCTCATGATAACACAAATGAAAAGAGACAAATAATTAACACCACTAGGCGCTTCTATAGCAAAAGGCAAGACAAGCCCTTCGTGATATTAGCTACAAATCGGCAGTAAAGAAATGAAAACCTGCATTGTCGATAAAAAATGTTAAGGCATGATAAAAGTTTGCCAGAGGGCACAGAAATTAGACAGTAGTTGACTGGAAACATGTAATTTGTTCAGATGAATCCAAATTTAATCGTTTCCAATACGTCAGTAAACAATATTAATGGCGACGAACAGCCCAGCAAATTCAAAGACACTATGTGAAGAAAATAATGAAGGACGGTGGCATGAACGTCATGTCATGGTGGCATGCACGTCAGGATCACTGTAAAAATAATAAAAAGAAAAGAAGTCGATTGGCGTATTTTGCAAACTTATCTTCCCAATAGATAACAGTGTCTGTTAGGTGATGAAGCATGAATCAAATAATAAACATTGCGCAAAGAATGTAAACAAAATTTCCTCTCTCTGCGCATAATGTCATAGATTACTTTTTCCGTATAATCAACATGTAAAAAATAACTTTTGATAACAATATTTAAAAAAAATAAATTTTTTGATTCAAAATAAAACATTTAATTATTTAATATTTTATACATATGAAAATGTATCAATAAATTTAACTAAAATATATGTACATGTGCATATATTATTGCATTATCAATTGATTATTTTTGTTTGTTTCCGTTTGTGGTTTGTTTTTTGTCTCATTCGCTAGGAGTTGATTAAGTTTTCTTATTTGCTTTTTGAAATACTCGTTGCAAATCAAGAGATTTTTACCATTCAAAGCTTCTTTAGTAGGCTTTGATAACCTAACATAAGGTATCTTAAACGCAAAACGTTCCACTTACCCATTTTAATTTTCATATCTCCTTCATTTGCCTTAAAGTGTTCAATACAAAATCTATGAGACACTTTTAATTTTTTTTTTTTCATCAAGGTGGCAAAATTTTGCCCATTGTTTTTATAATTTATTTTCTTTAGGAAATCGAAAAAAAAATTTAAATTTATGTTATTTTTGTTAATATTTCCACAATTAAAAACGGCACACTTCATTTTAAAACTTTTATTTGCATTAAAATTTTTATAGAAATTAAGCAAACATAAAAATACGAATACTTTTGACTTGTGACGTCACAAGAAGAAATCTTGCTTTCAATTTTACTTTCATAGTTTTTGTAAAATATAACAGACCTGCTCAATGCGTAATCTTTATTATTTGATTCATGGTGATGAAGTTACTTTTCAGCTGAATGGTGACCCAAAGCGCACTTGCAAAATCGGGAAAGAATGAATGGCTTAGTTAGCAGAATTTTCTTTTGATGCAGTGACTAGCAAAAAGTCCCGACCTCAATTCGATTGAGAATTTGTGTTAAATTGTGAAGAAAGAATTTGGACAATACCGATTAACTCCAACCCATTTGGACCCGGGTTCAACGCAAATGAGCGAGTATTCTAAGTAAATTATTCAAAAATTGGTGAAGAGTGTGCATGTTGTTTTCGTTTCATAGTTTTAATTTTGATTAAAGCCCTAATTTAGCAAATCAGTTGCGTTCAACGGATCACCTAAGTTTTAGCGAGCGCATAGCCAAAAATATGAAATTTTGTAAATTACTGCGTCACTGCGTTTAGCGAACGCAGAAATATTACGTTGTTACAATACTGTCAAATCATTGCGTGGTTAATGTTGCCATTGTAAATGTTGATACTGAAATTTTAAATAAAAATTTACATAAAGCTACACTTATTTTGAATTGGCAATGCTACAAACTTATCAGCTGTTCAATAATTTTTATTTGGTTATTTATTAAGAAAATATTATGGGTGCTGTAGCTTAATTGGTTAGTGCAATTGATCATTAAGCATGATATGGTATTTGTAGGCCGGGTCCGATTCCCAGCCGCTGCCACTCAAACAACATCAGTTTCTGATAATTATTAGTTTTCTTTCTATCCATCATAACTAATATTTATCACAGCGCCTTCCTTCGGTGGTATAGCATTCAAACGCCACCGAAGTAAAATAATTAAATAAAGGATATAAAATCAAGCTTTAACAATAATGCGCCTACTCACCACCAGAGGCACTGCAATGCTGCACTAAAACAAACATAATGCACAATTGCAGAGTTGTGATATAAAGCTTTCTTCTGCTTTCACCTTTACTTCTTCAAAATATCCCCTTTCTAAAGAAAGTAACGCAATTATATATAGGCATATTAATTGCCTGAGTGTTACTTCTCTTAAAAAAAAATATTTCAAGTTGTGAAGAAAAAAGCTTTTAAAGGAAAAACCTATAAATACATTAAACAGTTTTGCAGTTATGGATATGTCTTCTTCGGATAATGAAGATTCTTCAAGCGTCCTAGACAGATCTATTGAAAAAACCCAATTGCGCTTTACTGTCAGCATCGTGAATTTAACAAATAATTAGGAAGTAAAATAACACTGTGGAGATTTACAATATTTTTAATTTACTTTTTAAAGATTTCAGATGAACTTCTGAATAAACCAGAAAACGTTTTCATATATACATATTACGTGAGATAGGTCCCTTTCTAAAGGAACCTCATCGTGTGACAGCTATTTGAAAAGAAGCAAAACGTGCCCTAAGAAAAACTTTAGTAGTATTTTATACTAAATGAATATGTTTACATACATACATTTATTTACATCGTATTTATAAAGTATATAGAAAGTATATAGGATAATACTATTAAATTAATTGAATAATTATGTTTTTTAATAATATTTTAAATCAACTTTTAAATCTAACGCCAAGAAAATGGAGGCGTTAAATTTGACAACGCCAGTGATAAACAATTGCTTGATTTGGAAAATGTAATTTAATGCAATGCTTAAATAATTGTGGCATTGTATTTTACAAAATTAGGGCCTTGGAAATTATTTTGTTAGATATTAAACAACAGAGAAAAAACATGTTTAAATTTTCTTCATTTTTGGTACAATAACAAATGCACAATTTCAAACATTTAATTTGTGCTCCCCACTGTATATATTATTTGTGCAAAAATCTAGGCTGTCGTGATTTTTAGTTAATATTTCAATCATTTGTTGTTGTTATCTAACAAATAATTTATAAGTCTACTCCTAAGTAATGTAGACAGTGTGTAGTAGTTGTTGAGTAATTGAAAATCATGGCCAAGTTTTTGCTGGTAAAGCAATTTCGATGTTTGTTTTTGCAAGCATTTGTATTTATTTTTGAACAAATTTAAAAATGAAATAAAAAAAACCTTAAAATGATAATTCAAAAAGTTAGAGTGTTGGTTAAGCTGAATCTCATAAGACCTTTAACAAAATTTAAATAAAACGGAACATGGCGTATTTACAGTCTCTTGGACTACGATAAGGATCGTGAATATATATACGAGTATATATATAATACTCTTGACTGTTAATTTATTATTTTTCCTATTTTTGCCGTAACCACAAATAAATATATAGTATCTGTATGTACAGGGTGGCGCAAAAGTAATCCTCCTATCAGGGAAATGCTATAAATTTTGCGAGGCCCCTAATGTCAGTTCTGTCAGTAATATTCCGCGTTTTGGAGCAGTGTAGCGTAACATTGTTTATTAACGTGTATTTCGCATGTGTTTAATACCCAAATGTCAAAACAGAACTGACATTAGGGGCCAATCGCAAAATTTATAGCATTTTCTGATAGGAGGATTACTTTTGCGCCACCCGTTATAAAGAAGTGTCTGTTCAAAGAAACTACTTTTAAAATTTCCTTTTCTTTGTCTCAATTCTGAATTGCGTTGTGCAGTAATTTATTTTTTTAATAAATAAATTTGTCATACAATAATTATCATTATTATAATAATTTGTTTTTTTTCTGACTTATAGTTTTTTTTATTTTTAGCTTGTTATCTTTATACCGGCTTGTCTTCGTTGTCTAGATAAACGTAGCAACTGCAGATATTAATATTTGTTTCAAGTTTGTAGAGTATCACGGTCATGTTATTAGAGAATATTGAAAATACACTGGCGTGCAAAACCGATTGCATGTTTAATATGATTTTACTTAAAGGGTCATAAGATGATAAATAACGAAAAAAAGTTTTGACAAATTTTTACTATTTACTCTTTATTGTATTAGCAAAAATATATAATATTGAAAATAATGATAACGTAACAAAAACAAAATAAAAAAAAAAAATAATTAAAAACATAAAGCAACCAAATTAACTCAGTTTAGCACGTTTTTTAGAATCCATTAAAAAGTGTTTTTTTTTAGTATGGTTTCTATAACCCCTTGTTTTAAATAACGCTTTTCATGCGCCTCGACATACTTTCAACTAAGTTTTTCTTAAATTCACTTGGATTATTTTCCCATTCGACCTTAACACGGTTTCAAAACTCAAATATACTGGTTGGCGTTCGGTTGTGTAGACCACAAATTCTCTATAGGGTTGTGATCTGGACTTTGCGTTGGAAATTTTATCAGCTGAAATTTTTTATGAGACAAACAATTTTGAATAATTTGCGCCGAATGTTTTGGGTATCCGCCTTGTTGGAAAATATGTTCGTTTTCAGGATATGCGCTTCGGTATACAAAATCGGGTAAATGAGTTTGGATAAAATGGAAGTAGTCTTTTTTCTTTATAATTCCATTTATCTCCCAAACCTGTTTGCTTCACATGATGTCTTTGAATAGTTTCGTGAGGTCTGCTCCAGAAGTATTCCTTTCCATCATATTGGAATCGGTTAATTTTAGTCTCTTCCGACCAAGTGACTCGTTTCCAATTTTCTACAGTCCAATGCTAATGGTTTTTGCAGAACCCAAGAGACGCTTTAATATTTTTCTCAGATAGAGCTGGCTTTTTAATTTTAATTGCTGCCACATATCTTATTCTTTGAAGTACTCTTCTTGCTGTCCATTCACTTACGGTTTTATTTCCAGCGTAAGCAGCTTGTTTCGATGTTTTCGAACCATTCTTTTTCATCTCGCGTATCATTAATCGAGCGTCTGAGTCTTTTAATAGTCTGGTACGGCCTCCAGTATTCGGCACATAAGCTAAATTTCGTCATTTTCTTAGAACAATCACACTTTGTTGACTCACTTTTAACTTCTCCGCAATTTCACTGGATGAGTGTACACTTGCTGTTCAAACTGTTTCTTTATCAATTTTCTTACCGAAACAACGCGGCGGCAACGCTTTGCTATTGGAAAATCCGATTTTGACAAGGCGTTTCACAGTAAAGTTAGTTACAAAAGAAAACAAAACAAAAAAAAAAAAAAAGAAAAATAAACAACAATATCCAGCTGTAACAATAAACAGGGTCGTTTTATTTATTTGTTTGATAACCCTGTTTTTATCGTTTTGACATAACGTTGCCGCTTTTGTTTAGGGATGGGGTATCAGCGTTAACGCTCAGCGTAAAAGAACGTGCCGCTTACCGCCGGTATTTAGGGATGGCTCTTAATTTTTATTTTAAGATGCTAATTCTGGTAACGAAAATTAAAAAAAAATTGCACAAAAGAAAACTGACAAATAACACAAGATGAGATTTTTAAGTGCCAATTTTAATATATATATGTCATTTTATTATTATTAAAAACAAGGGGTATGTACATTAGGGTGTCCCATTCCAAAAAAAAATTTGGGGATCATTCTTAATTTGAATACTCATAAGGCTAAGAATTTTTGAGATTTTTTTCCGATTTTTCGGAGGTGGTTTAGAGGTCGCGCAAATTGATTTTGTACCAAAAATCGACCTTTTTGGGCTTTTTTTGAATTTTGGTTGAAAATTGTTCAAAAAATAGATATTTCTTCAGCTTTTGAGTCAATATTCTTAAAGAAAATTTTCTGATCTTTAATTTTATGTGCATAAATAATAAGTTTCGTCCGGGATTTTTCCCATTTTTATACATTATATAACAGTTTTTCGTAAATTTTCAGCAAATATGAAAAAAAATGCTTTATAACTTTTAAAATTTGTATGAAGACTAATAAAACTAATGATGCAGTTTAAAAGATTATGAAGTTTTAAATAATTTACCGAAAAAAAAATTAATTTTCTCTCACCGTTCTCGAGTTATACCCTTTTAAAGCTTTGTACACATTGTATGAAATGTATAATACTATAAGGTGTGAACTAGGTTTGTATTGCTTTAAACTTTAAATAATTGGATTTAGAAAATGTAAATAAATTACCAAAAAAAAAAAAAACAATATAAAAGCTTTTATGCTAGAGCCCTCTCGCAGTAATTAGCAGTCACTATATATAAAATCTGAAGTTTTATTGCTCCGGTAAGTTGAAATTGTCATAAAGTAGTCCAAGAAATATTGGGTAATATTTTTTTTAAATAGATATGCCTTTGTCGAATACAAGGAATGTGTGGTATGTGGGCAAAATTAAAAAAAGACCTGATATTTTTGGCATGCCGCCATCATATGATGGAACTAGTTGCTGGATCAGCGTTGAAGGCCCTTAATATTGAGGATCAAATTACATCCCCACAAATTAAAATTTTCGTCACTCTTCAGGGAAGGTGGGATTCCATTGATAAAAAAAATTTTCGGATTGTATAAACCACGAAATTGTTGGAAAAATTATTCCGGAGTTCATACGAAAATATCTAATTATTTTTGTAAAAGGGCAGCTGGAGAATATGCAACCAAGGGAAGATTATAAAGAAATGCTGCAACTGAGCCTTATTTTTTTGGGTGATAGACCTGAGCCCTATCCAACCATAAAATCTCCTGGAGCCATTAACCGAGCTCGCTGGATGATGAAAATTATATACTCTCTAAAAATATGCATTTTTCGAAACCAGCTGCAACCTTTCATTCAAAATTCAAAAATTGATGCCTTGCTGAAGTTTACCTCATTTATTTTAAGAGTATATATTAAAAATTGGTACCTATGCCAATGTCCCCGATACGCTCCTCTCAATGACCTTAGACTTTTGAAACAATTGTATGATGCAAACCTACTTCACACCTTATAGTATTATACATTTCATACAATGTGTACAAAGCTTTAAAAGGGTATAACTCGAGAACGGTGAGAGAAAATTAATTTTTTTTTCGCTAATTTATTTAAAACTTCATAATCTTTTAAACTGCATCATTAGTTTTTTTAGTCTTCATACAAATTTTAAAAGTTATAAAGCATTTTTTTTTTCATATTTGCTAAAAATTTACGAAAAACTGTTATATAATGTATCAAAATGTGGAAAATCCCGGACGCAACTTGTTATTTATGCACATAAAATTAAAGATCGGAAAATTTTCTTTAAGAATATTTGCTCAGAAGCCGAAAAATACCGATTGTTTTAGCAATTTTCAATAATAATTCAATAAAAGTCAAAAACGCTAGATTTTTGGTACAAAATCAGTTTGCGCGACCTCTAAAGCACTTCTGAAAAATCTGATAAAATTCTCAAAAAAACTTTACCTAATGAGTATCCAAATTAGGAAAGATCTTCCGAGAAAATCCAAAGTTTTATTTTTTTTGGGACAATCTAATGTACATACATGGTGAAATTAAATACTAGGTGACAGCATTGCTACAACAATTACAACAAGGCAAGAACAACAGGCATTTTTGTTTGTGTAAAAACTTTCGTCACTGTCAAAAAGTTTTTTTTTTTTATATAAACTTTGACTATTTGTAAACAACTTTTTGACATTTTCAATTTCACCATGAATAATCAGCTGGCGCTATGCTGTCACCTAGTATAAATTCACCTTGGGTATGTATATGGATATGAATAGAACAGCACTTTTTAATGTATTCTGGAAAACGTGCTAAACTGAGTTAATTGAGTTGCTTTATGTTTTTATATTGATTTTTTTTTTTTGTTATTTTATCATTACTTTCAATATTATATTTTTTTTTTTGCTAATACAATATACAGTAAATGGTAAAAATTTTACAAAACTTCTTTCGTTATTTATCATTTTATTACCCTTTAAGTAATATCTTATTGAACATGCACTCGGTTTTGTATTCACTATTTGATGAACTTTGTATTAGTAATCTAAATTAAGTGATAAAAGTTACTTGAAAAGATTTGTGCGAATAAAAGTCAGAATTTAGCTTTGTTAAATAGTTGCGGAAGTTTTTTTGTTTTCTTCTTTTTATCTACAATATCTACAGTGACTCACATTTAAAATCGGGCACGATGAATTTAAGCATTTTAAGCACTTTAAAAATTTACAGGATCTTTTCACGGATGAAAGAAAATTCAATTTATTTGCGTCCGATGGCCGGCGTTGTGTGTGGCGCAAACCTAATGAGGAGTTTTGGCCTAAAAATACTAAAAAAACTTTAAAGGACGGAGCTTGTCAGTGATAGTATGGGGCTGCATGGTTGCTTCTGTTGTCGGAAATCTTCATTTCATAGAATGCATAATGGATAAAAACATGTATCTTGATATTTTGAAGGCAAATATTAAACAAAGTGCTCATAAATTGAGGATTGCCAATAATTTTAAATTTTACCAGGACAATGACCTGAAGCGCACATCGCTGGTGACGAAGAACTGGCTCTTGTATAATTGTCTTAAAGCCCTCAAAAAAGCTGACTTTAACGTAATCTAGTATTTATTGGATGAGCTCGGACGTCGGATGCAAAATAGATTATGTAAAGACCCGCTCAGAGCTGCGTTACTGGAACAATGGAACCAAATAAGTCTTGATGTGTGCAAAAAACTGGTTGAATCGATTCCAAAAAGTCTCCAAGCTGTCGAGAATCAAAATAGATACACAACAAAATACTAAAGATCTTATAAATGAACAAATTTAATGACCTGACCGATTTTCAGTGTGATCATTTCTTTAAATTTTCATTAAATCTTGGTGAGCTCGCTTCATAATAACTATTAATTTTGGCATAACTTACATTAAGGACAGGGCAAAGTCTGGACTCTAAGACAGCTGAGGCAAAACTTCGCAACCAGTTCTTTCTAAATAGTTTATAGCAGGTATTGCAACATGTGGCCCAGCGTTGTCATGATATTACGCTTTCATGTCTGAATATTCAAGACGTTTTTTTCGACCAATGCCCTATCAAACAAATCAGTTGCATTCGGATTTCAGCAGCTAATAATGTATAGGACCAGTATAGTCCCATTTGTCATCGTGAGTAATTACTCGGTGCAAAAGTGATTTCTTTTTATAACGTTTAAGCAACATTCATATGGTACGCAATTTGCATGCTTTTGGATGAATCTTGTTGGTCGCAAACGTTTTTAAATTGTAGATTGAGTAACATGATTCTAATTTTTACTACGATTTGGATATTTAATTGCACAATATGTTTCAAAAACATCAGCAACTCTTAAGATATGTACAGAAGGTTGTCAGATCTTACAATGCTGTTAAATCTGGCAATGTGCTGACAATGGAAAACTGTTAGCCAAAGGTAAATTGTCAGTTCAGACGACTGTAAGAAAACCTAACAATTTCATTGACAGATAATTGTCACACAATAAATGTATTTGTCAACAGAAATTGTCAGTTAACACTGTTGTGAGATTGTTGTATTTCAAAAATTTAAAGATTCGTTGTCAAACATTTTCAGAAGTGAGTGTGTACATTAAATTGAAAAATTTTAGGGCCTTAATCTTTAATTTTTTAAGCGTTGCGTTAAATTACATTTTGCAAATCACGCCGTTCAAGCAAGTGGTTGCTTGCGTTGTAAAAGCTGATTATTACGTTGTTATTAATACAACTGTTTGAAATTGTGTATTTTGTTACTGGCGTTGTCAAATTTAACGCCTCAATTTGTTTGGCGTTAGTTTTAAAAGTTGAATTAAAATATTATTAAAAAACATAATTATTCAATTAATTTAATAGTATTATCCTATATACTTTCTATATACTTTATAAATACGATGTAAATAAATGTATGTATGTAAACATATTCATTTAGTATAAAATACTACTAAAGTTTTTCTTAGGGCGAAAAAAGAAGCCACAACGTCAGCTCAATTTGAATTGTTGATATGGCTCAAGGAATGCCTAATTTTGGCAGCTCAAAATATTAGAGTATAATAGCCTGTTCGCCGATCTCGAACGTTAACGTTCGCTTAGATAAGACTTAAGACACAAACTTTTTATCGTATCTATTTTTTTACTCAATCAAGTTTGTTTATTCCACAATCAAGTTTATGTCTTAAGTCTTATCTAAGCGAACGTTAACGTTCGAGATCGGCGAACAGGCTATAAATATAAAAATATTGTAATTCTCCACAGTGTTATTTGACTTCCTAATTATTCGTTAAATTCGTCATGTTTATAGTAGAGCGCAATTGGGGTTTTTTAATAGATATGTCTAGGACGCTTAAAGAATCTTCATCGTCCGCACAAGAAGACATATCCAAAAGTGCGAACATTTTTTTATACCCCTTAGTATCTTTGTATTTATAGTTATTTGCTATAAAAGCTTTTTTCTTCACAATTTGGAATATTTTCTTAATAAATAACCAAATAAAATTATTGAACAGCTGATAGGTTTGTAGCATTGCCAATGCAAAATAAGTTTAGCTTTATGTAAATTTTTATTTAAAATTTCAGTATCAACATTTACAATGACAACATTAACCACGCAATGATTTGACAGTATTGTAACAACGTAATATTTCTGCGTTTGCTAAACGCAGTGACGCAGTAATTTACAAAATTTCATATTTTTGGTGATGGCTTCGCAGAAGCCTAGGTGATGCGTTGAACGTGATTTACAAAATAAGGCCCTAAATATTTCCATGGAACATTTTTCGCAGCGTGTACTAGAAGGTAGTAAAGATAAAGACATGTTCTTTTAATGCGTTTGGCAAGGCAAATAAACTAAAAAAAATAAAATAACGAGACTAAAACCCTTATAACGATTGTGATATTGTTAGATGCATAAAATTCGCACATCTGACAATAAAAAGTGTATGAAAATAATCTGACTATGGCGTTACGTAATGTGTTCATTACACAATGTGTAATGTGTGATGTCTGACAATATATTTGTCTTGCAATACCCTCACAATTCTTTTTCTGACAACGTAGGAAGAGAAATGTTTTTAGTTCTCACGGTTGTTAGACATTTTCTGACAATATTGTAAGATCTGACAATTGTCTGTATATTGCTTTATTCTTCTTACCTATACATATTATTTTAAATATATGTGTGTAGTTACATATACTTTTAAGTTTACATCTTTCTGCATCTGTCTATAAATGAATTTTATGCATAACATAAAATTCTTCTAACTGACACAACAAAAGCAATAAATTTCATCTTGTTTAACAAACTCTTTTGTATGTAGCTCATCATTAAAGTATAAATGAGAATTTTCACTTGTTTAAATCCCACAAATAACGTGCATCAAACGGTGAATTTAAGTTTGTTGAAAAGGTAGATTAAAAAAAAAACAAACTAAAACTTTATAAATGTCATGTTTTAACTAAAATGTTACATGAATGAATTGTATTCCATTCTATTCTATTTTACTCTATTAGAATCTAGTTAAGTTTGTTTTCGTTTTCGAACACTTACCTCTTGCCAAACGCAACTGCATCCGTAAAATCAAAACGAGAACAAATTGAAGAACACACAAACAAGTCCGATCAATAATGTTGTTGAAAAGATTTCATATTGTGCATGAAAGTGTTTTGAAATATAAAAAATAATTTTTCATTTTTCTCTTAATACAAGCAAGTGTCTATAAAATAAAATATATAGAACATGGTTGTGTGTATGATGTGGCAAGAAAAATCTATCATGAAAACTTAACAACAATAAGGTTAGTTTTTTTTTCACTTTTATATGCTTTAATCAAAACTGAGGAAAAATTTATAACAAAAATATATAAAATGTATTAAATATTGCAACAAGCTAGCAACAAAATAAATCGAAAGCTAGATGGATGATGGCTGATTGTTGGTTGGTTGGTTGCATGAATGGCCGGTGTTTATGTACAATTAAATAAAACTGAAATCTAGGTCAAATGATTTGGAAAAGAAAGTTATAGATTTGGATGTTAAACAAAATTAGACACGTTATATTTATTAAACGTAAAAAAGTACAATATAAAATGAAATTGTTAATAATATAAAAGAAGGAAGGTCTCTTCCATGTGTCATTAAGCAAAGCAAATCCAAATTGCAAACATTATCCAAATCTTCAACAATTATTTCAGATATTCGATGACCTTTAATGTTAATGTAAATATTTAGCCAGCTATTTAAGCAATTATCGGAAACCCTTTGATCAAAACTTCCTTGAGTTATAATTAGTGTGACCACCTCAATTTCGGGCGAAAGCGGGACATTTTTCGAAAAAAGTACTAAAATCTGGAACATTCAAACTTAAAAGCGGGCCATTTTTATGGGGGAAAAAAAACTTTATTATTCAAGTTAAATTTAGACAAATATAGTGTTATAAGTAATTTGAATCTAATTTTCTGTCACTTTTTGTTTAAAATCGTATTTATCCTGTGATGAAATTTGCTTCAGTAATGTTGGGGATTCTTTCAAAAAATTGTAAAATTCATTTTAAATTATATTTGAGAAATAGCATATGTTTCAAAGTATCTAGCTTGAGTTGCGATTTTTCTTTTGTCCATAACAACGAAAATATACGATCTTCACTTGCAGATGTTGCTGGCAAACCAAATATAAATTCAATGATTCGCGCGAAGCGAGTGTAAGCACATTCTTACTTTGAAAATGTTTGAAACATATCACCCAACGTTGAGGCGGTTTAGTAGAACGTGATTTAGTAGGAGGATTATTTTTATTCCATTCGCTAATTTTGTCTGGGGTAATAAATTTCAATATGTAACCAAACTCGTCAAACAATTCTACATTGTGGTCTTCAGGTTTTAACCAATTCTTCTCAACCATAAATTTGATCGTTGTTTCTACATCTTTCCAATTCGGTGCAGCAGCGAGTCCCCTTTTGTTTAAGTAAAAATAATTTAAAAAAAAAAAAATAATAAATTGCGATCTTTAAATTTGTTGTATTTAAAATTGCAATGACTCTTTTTTGACATGATGTAAGAACTCTTTCTGAGCTCAAAAAACTCAAATAAAAGACTATTTTCTGACATTATCTAAGAGCTCTTTCTGACGGACCATTTTCGAATGTAATGACCCTCTTTTCTGAAGGTTTTCGGAGCAATTATGATTGTTTTTTGGGCTCATAAAGAGCGTTAACGTTTCAGAAAAGCTGTCAGAAAAGACTCTTTTCGGACTCATATATATGGCTTGCTGGGAATATGCATAGATACATGATTTTAAAATGAATCATTCAAACGAATTAATTTCCATTAAAATATGATGCGATTGTGCCAAATTTCAATGAAATAGACTGTTGTTCAAGTCCACATATTTTTTATTTAATTAAATTCAAAATAAAAATCCGGGCCATCCGGGGGATGTCACCGGGACATTGGTTCCAAAACCGGGCCATGTCTTGGATTTTTCGGGCCAGTTGGTCACACTAAATATAATATGTAGTATAGTTTTTAACTCATATCTAAATTTTTGTTAACAATTCAATGTTAAATAAATTCTAATTACATTTTACGAATGTATGTATGTACATATGTATTGTTTTTCCTACTAATGTTTTTCTAATGTTTTGAACTTTTGCGAAGGAAATAAAACTTGATAAAACTTGTGCTTTAAATTTTAGTGTAATCAATTTTTTTAAGATCTTATTTTTAAGACAACCACTGCATTCATCTACATGAATTATAATTGCTGCTGGATGCAGGTGCCAACAAAAAGGTTTTTGAACTGTAATTTCGTTCTTGATGGTCATAATAAAACCAAGACATGTTATTTCTATACACTGTGGGCTATTTGTAGGGGGCAAATAATAAAAAGATTTTACAGTAGTAACAACAACAATAATATTTAATATATTTTCTATCTAAACTTCATTAGAGACGACTCATCATCATCATCAATAATAAGTCAGTTGGGCAATATTATTAAAACTTTGTATATTGGGTGTATAACATTTTTTTTTCTCAACTAGAGATTATTTGCAATCTATTTTTACAGAATAAAATCATAAGTAAAGTATATAATAATTATAAAAGGAAACGCAACAAGAATAACTTTAAATACCAATCTTCACAGGTAATCTAAATAAATTATTGATATTTACAAATATGTTTTACTATTTTCTGAAAGCAAGCTCAAATTGAGTTTAACTGTTGATGCTTCTAATATAGCAATTGGTGGTGTTCTACAACAAATCCATAATGGAATTCCGAAACCATTATCTTTCTTTTCGAAGAAATTATCTCCACTTTCGATCGTGAACTCTTAGAAATTTATTTGAATATTAAACATTTTAGACATATCTTAGAATCAAGGGCATTTACAGTTTATACAGACCTCAAACCCCCAGTTTTTGCTCTAAATTCGAAAACAGAAAGAAGTCAAAGACAAACCACACACTTGGAATATATTTCACAATTTACAAATGACATTATACATATAAAAGGAGATGCGAATATAGTAGCAGATACATTATCCAGAGCTTTTGAGTTGGATGCATTTCAACATTCTGATATAAATTTTAAACGTTTACACACCGAACAACAGAAAGACGCTGAACTTAAGGAGATTTTGGAAGACAATGACAAACATCTTAATTTGAAACTTGTGAATATTTCATTATTTAATACAAATTTGGAGTGTGAAATTTCTCAGGAGAGACCTAGACCTTTCTTACCTAATAATCTACGAGAAATAATTTTTGAGAAACTGCATTCAATTGCCCATCCAGGCAGTAAAGCTACTCGTAGACTGATTTCACATCGTTATTTTTGGCCCAATATGAATAAAGATATCAATCTGTGGTCTAAACAATGTGTCAGTTGTCAAAAATCTAAGGTACATAGATATACCAAATCACCTACTATGAAAATAAACATTCCTAAAGGCAGATTCGAACATATTCACCTTGATATAGTTGGTCCATTACCTCTCTCCCGTAATCATCGATACATTTTGACAATTATTGATCGTTTTACACGTTGGCCTGAAGCTTATCCTCTTAAAGATATCCTGCACAAACATTTTTTACAAATTATATAAGCCGTTTCGGAATACCACTTAAGATAACTAGTGATCAAGGTACTCAGTTTACTTCGAGAATATTTACAGAACTAACGAAGTTATTAGGAAATACATATATATATAAAGATCTACTACATACATGTACTCCTTTGAGTCGGCGTGTCTCGTGGCTATCGTCTAATAAGTTTATGACAAGAAAATTTTTGCTTTGGTATGATTGCTAAGACGATTTATTTTAGCTTTGACTGTTGGGATATTGTCGTTTTTAACGTACCATGAAGCTTTTACAATTGAACAAAGGGTTTTTGACTGATACCTTTGCAGAATCTCAATATTCGAATGGCTGGCGGTACCTCATAATTGTAAACCGTAAGTCCAAATTGGCTTCAAAATTCAACATCAGTTTGTTTTCCAAATTGAGTTCACACTTTGGCCCCAATAACCAAAAACATTTTTTTTTAGTTTTAATATTTAGTTTAATTTGTATGTGTTTATTCCATGTTAATCTTTTCTCAAGGTACAAACCTAAGTATTTTACATCATCACTTTTTGGGAATAAATAAGCCCTTTATGGAAAGCATAGGACAATCATCTCTTCTTAAAGTGCTAGCTTAGCTTTAATGTTCCATTTAAGTAGCCAATCTTGTAGTAGATTTAATAATTCGTGTACCATTCGTGAAGCTTCTGCTGGTATTTCATGCGTTAAACTTAAATCTCGTTTAAATTTTCAAAAGATCGTGGTTACGTTGCAGAGAACGGATTGATTGGTTAATTTTAGATTTTGAATACAATCACAAAAAACGAACCTCATGTTGACAATATACATAAATCAATTCCGTAAATCAATACATGCCATTATTCACAAAACGGAGTGTAACGAAAAATGATGCTTGCATTGCATGTCTTGTACAAATGTAAATGTATACTCCCAAAAGCAACGAATACTTAACGATTGGTACGAATGGTTAACGATTAGTACGAATGGTTTCAATGCTGATTGTATAAGTTGTACATACTAACAAAAAATATCAAACTTTACTAGTTTACTGTCAACAAATCGCACATAAAGCAACAACCAAAAACTATTTATTTTCTCATTAGGTTTTGTATTGTTTTTGCTCTTTCTTTATGTTTTCATTCACTGAAATCAACGAATACTGGACGAATGGTGTGAATGTTTTTAGTTTTTTCATGTGACATTGAATTATTTCGTTGCTTGATGTATAACCGCATAACAAAAATGGAATGTAAAATAGCAAACAGTAATAAGGAATGAGTTAACAAACAACAATGCACATTTTTATTATTGTCGAGTAAAAGCAATGCAAAAGCAATGAATTTGCAAATGGTTAGCAAATGTGAATGGTCTCTTTCTGTTCTCTGTTACGTTGCTATCAAGAAGTGCCTTAGTTTATCCAGCATTTGCCGAAAAATATTCGATGTATAACATAAAATAGCGGTATTCATGGGACATCTTTTGCAATTGGTTTTTGTCTTAAGTAACTTATATGCCTTTTTGAAGGGTACATATTTGTCATTAATTCTCACTCAGTTATTGTCCATTATAGCGTAAACAATAAAGTTTTTTTTTCTTTTAAAAATGTCAAATATTGTGTCAACAAAGCAGAAAGTCTTGCTTTACTTCTTCTATTTGAAAAAAAGGGCCGCTGAATCACACCGCTTGCTCACCAAAGCTTCTGGTAAATGTGTTCCAATAGTTTCAGCATGCGAGAGATGGTTTTTGAGGTTCGGTAGTGGTGATTTAAACACTCAAGACAAAGATCGCCCAGGCCATCCAGAAAAGTTTGGAAACCAAAAGTCAGAGACATTATTCTATGAAGATTGTTGTCCCACTCAACAAGAGCTTGTTAAATCATTGGAAGCAATTTCAAAACGTTTGCGAGCAGCAGGCTTAATCCAAAGGCAGGGAAATTGGTTATCATATCAATTGAAGCCTAGGGATCTTAGAAAACGATTTTGCATGTCTGAAATATTGCTTACACACGAGAAAGGAAATGATGAAATGAACCCATTACGTTAATTTGAAGCGTCACCAAAGCCAAATATCAATGCTCTGTATTTATGGGGAATAAATAGGTCCCATCTATTATGAGCTTCCGAAATCTGGCCATACCATCACAAGGAACCTGCACCGAATACAACTTATATGTTTAAAGGAAGCATTGAAAATAAAACGCCCAGACAAAAAAGCGTAATATTCCATGATAAAAACGCTCGGTCATATGTTGCAATACCTATTAAAAACTATTTAGAATGAATGAAACTATTTAGAATGAAGTCCATACATGGCGCCGTCGCACTACTTTTTATTTTGCTCAATGCAGAACGCTCTTTCTGTAATACGCTTCCCTTCAGAACAGGGTATCCAAAATTGGCTTGATTCGTTCTTGCCCCAAAAGATGGGACATTTTTTTTGGCGCAGAATCCATATGTTTCAAAAAGGATGGAAAAATATCATTGCTAGTAATGACCAATACTTTGAATGAATTTATATTGTATAAATGTTTCAAAATAAAAAACCGGAAATTTTTACACTATTCGGCTTTTTCATACAATTTGAAAATTTAACTGCACAATGGGTTTGAAATCCACATCCAGTATCCATATATGTTCTTCTTGCGTTACTTACATATTGGTCGTATTCATAGTCGAAGATAACAAGATTTTGCTTTCTTGATGGGTATTTTCCTTGTAATTTACTGAAATGTTTTAAAAATATTGTTCCTTTTTTTTACTTTAAGGTTTGCTTAAGGTTTGGTTAACGTTTTATAAAATTTTTTACAGTTCCCTTTGGAAACTTTTGCAATCATTGAACCCGAAAATGTCGGCTTTTAAAGGAATTTGTGAACAATTGTGTTTATATTTTGATCTATCATTGTTTTTTTTTTTTTTGACAGAATAACGTTAGTTATGTTTAAAAATCAAATCACTGAAGAAAACGAAAGTATTGCAACCAATATTTTTAAAAAAGTTTCTGTAGTGTGAGCGGTTTTTATGTGAATAAAGTTTTATTTATTTCTAAATTATGTAAGAATCACATAAGCCTTAATTTTCTAACAGAGTTTTAGTTGATGTTCTCAATTTGAAAAATTCTTAAATGGAGCAAGCAATCAAAAATAACTATACGGATATTGATCGAAATAACTTGTCTTGAAATATTAGGAAATACATATTTGTAACAAACATTTATGAAATTGTCTATATGATGAAGCAGAAACACTTTACTATCAACATTGTCAGCAGCATCATCTTCAGAAGTTGGAGTAAACTCTCTGTCTGTTTTTCTAAAATGTGAGCAGGCGACATTCTTTTCCATTAAAATGCAATTTACTGCACATCATTGTTGTTTACTCATACACACAGACGTTATTAAAAATACAATATAAAAAATATTAAATAAAACAACAATAACAATATGCATATGGTGAATTTCACGTCAAGTGGCCCAATTTTAAAAATCGATGTCATCCGATTTGGATAAAATTTGCACCAAGGTTAGCACTAGTGGATAGTAGGCCAGTAGTGCCGGAGTTAGAGGGGGTCAAAGTTGGACATTTTGGACATACAGGGTTTTTTTTTAAATGAGTGTAACTTTTCACCTATTGGTCTTAGCAAAAATTGTCCGAAGTACTTTAGATAGCTATTTCTTCAATCATTCCAAAAATATTTTTTTTAATTTAAAAAAAAAAATTTTTTTTAATTTTTTTTTAAAAAATATTTTTTTTTAAATAATTTTTTTTTTTAAACTATTTTTTTTCAATTTGGACCCTTGTTTTTTTTTCTTAAAAGAAAGCTTATACAATTTACTTTAAGGCCTTTATAATCGCTTAATGGGATGCGAGTGGGATATCTATCAAAAAAATTATTTTTTAACTCAAGAATAGGATTTTTCAATATTTGGCACGTGTATCATTTTCATTTACATATATATTAATTTTATTAAATTATTTATTATTATTATTCTTATTTAGTATTATAAGTAATAAATTGAAAAAAATGAAAATAGTGCATATGGTAAGAATTTAAACACTTTCTTCTTTGAATTGCAAATTTTTTTATAGATACACGATTTTGAAAAAAAAAATGGGGGAAAATTAAAATGATACATGTGCCAAATATTGAAAAATCCTATTCTTGTGTCTATGTGTCTCTTGGTGCAAATTTCATCCAAATCGGAAGACATCGATTTTTAAAATTTGGTCACTTGACGTGGAATTCACCATATATAAAGAATTCACCATATATAAAGAAATTACCCAAGAAGAAAGAAAAATAATATACACGAAATCAAGAAATATAATCTAGAATAAACTTTGTCTCCTCCAGCCCCTCTCACCCGCTCTCTTTCTCTTTTAGCACATACTCACACATTCTCGTGCACAAAAGTAGGAAATAACTTACAAAATAACTCCCTACCAACATTTTACATTGTACAAGTGTGAGTAGAATGCGAAATGCCATTAAGTTTTTTTTTTTGTTTTTTTGGCGTTGCCGTTGTTTTTATCTTGGCACACATATTTGGTTGAACATCACCATGCTAGGAGCATAATGAAATTCCTTTAATGAGGTTGTGTTCTTTTTAGCAGGGGTTAGGGGGGAGGGGTGTTTATAAAGACCAACAAAACGTATAAAATAACAACAAATAAGATAAAAATCTACATTGAAATTTTTCACAGGCACATAGGAGTACGTATACTTACACATCCCCCTAGAACAAGAACACGCCCACACGATCTCAACAAACAGGCATCAAAGTATGCAGTAAATATAAAAATACTATAATGCCTTAAGGTAGGCTACACTATAACTGTATAGCTAAAAGAGAATGCATACATGTGTGTAAAGTTTGTTAAGTGGAGAGAAAAACAAAAAAAAAAAAATTGTGTATTTTTTTATGTTATTTTCTTTGGGAGACAAGAGACAACAATATTTTGTTATGGTTGGAAATTTTTTGTATTATTTAGCTGTGAAACTATTTTTTTTTTCTATTTTATAAAAAGTTTTTAATTATTATGCCACTTAACATAAGTATTCAACTTAGACTTTGTTTTTAAATAGTATTAAAATTTTTATATTACACCAATGCCTATTATTGCAAAAAACAGCTGGCTCTATTGTTGTTAACTAAACATGCCAAGTCCAATTATTATGATAATGGAGTTTCAGATACAAAAGCTTAAAATAAAGCATTGCTCTGCTAAAATCTAAACACACTACAGAGGCTTTTTTTAAACTACTGGCAAGAATTTCAGTAATTTGTTTCTCACACATAATTACCCATATACTGTAAACTTTAATCAGTCAGGAATATTTGTATTCCTGATTAAAGTCAGGTATATTTGTACGATTGCTCAGCAATAGCTAATCAAAATAGAAAGAAAGTCCTGCATAAATTCCTGGAAGATACCACATTGTAGTGTTCAATGATTCAAAAAAGCTAAATCTTCTTATTTCCTTTTGTTTTTGCTTTCATGCATGTTGATTTGCATGAAAAAGTGCGAAAATTGACGTGTGTGAATGAAATGGCAAGTTCAAAAGAGAATTGAACAAAAACTGGTCAGCTACAACTGAAGAGTGTGAAATAGGACTAAAAGATATCTGTATGCGTGGTTGTGGTGGACATTTGTCCGATATAATTTTTCATTTATAATTGTCAAACTTTACACTTTCCAAAAAATATTTATATAACTACTTTATTTTATTTTGTTTTTAAAAACATAGCTTTTGCTGCAAAACACTGACTTTGCGATGGGAGGTAAACAGAACTTTATATTTGCTTTGCACTGTGTCAATTATCACAGGGCTTTTATTTTCCATGATTCTATCAAATACATATAACCTGACAAATGTGGAAGATAAGTGTGGGTTATGTTGACTTTAAGGTCGTCGTGCGGTTGCGGTCTTTAGCATAGACCAGTGATGTTCAGCCCATACAACAATTGTTTGAAAAATTTACACACATTTGTTATGCTCTTTTAAAAACATTCATTCAGTCGTCGTTGAGCAAGCGATGAGAACACATGCGACGGATTATCGTCATTTTTTTCAGAAATTTGTTAAGCATTGTTGTTGCTTCTTGTTGATCGAAGCATAGCAAACACACGCGATTCAATTATAATTGAAGACGAAAAATAAAAAACTGTTTTAGATAGACTTATTTTTGTTTTTTATCAAAATAACTGTTCTAAAATTGGTTTTCGATATTGATAATTGTTATTTACGGTCCCTGATATTGTTTCATAAGGTGTTTATATTTGGAAAAAATTCTTTACTTTTTTTCTGATTTTAAGCGTTTGACAATATGTTTGCTGTGCAAAATCTCTCACAAATACATCTACATTTTATTTTTGAACATCACTGGCATAGACTATAGATGACTTCTGAAAACCCCATTTTAGCGGCCTCAAATCCCATGATTTTGAAGACTAATTCTCGTCTGCAAGAAACGACCACACTCTCAAATCGTGTGTGTATTCAGCACAATGATTATTCTGCATAATTGTTTAATTTGTTTCACGTAAACTTTATGTTAATTGATCTTTAGCACTCGCCGTTGACGTAGTTTTTTATACGTCGTTTTCAAAAAGTATTTTTTGTCTGTACATTGCCACTTTAATCTCGTCCCATATACGGCAATTTTGCTTGTTACATTGCCATTTATACGAATACTCATTTACATACAAAGTTTTATCATTTGGACAGACTCAATTGTGCAATATCTCATGGTGATTTTGCATCAGTTACAGAATAATTAACAAGAGATTTGAGGGACTTCGCCAAAAGAACATGACCGCTAGAGACTGGTAACATCGACCGGCCTTTATTGGAAAATCTTTTATTTAATGCTTATTAAGGGTGTTCAAAGTTTACTCTAGATTTTAATTAAATAAATAGTTTTTTTTTTAGATTGTAGTTTTTTTATTTAAGTATTGGAAAGCACTCTCCTCCAGACTTTTTCCATAATCATTTCGCAAAAATTTTGGTTGAATTTTAGAGTTTGTTGATACACTCAAAAAAAAAATTGAGTAATCCGTACTTAAATAGTAGGGTAAGTACGGATTTTCTTATACCGAGTACAAACTACTTGATTCAAGTACGGATTCATCAAGTCAAAAAATCTTAATTTTAGCACTCCTTAAGAATGGCTGAGATTGAATTAATCCCTAAATAATCTTGATTCAAGAATTATAAACTAGATTTAAGCACGAATTCGTTTGATGTAATCCAAAAATGAGACTGATTTAAGTATGTCCGAGTTTGAATTAATACCAAAATGAGCTTGGTTCAAGAATTTTGAAAAAGATTGAAGCTCTAATTCATATTTGATGTAATCCTAAAATCGGATTGATTTAAGAATGCCCGAGATATAATTAATCCCAAAATGAATTGTGTGTTTTGTAACAACACGTTATATTAGCATGAGGGTTGTTTTTGTAACCACACGTTACAATATTGAGAGCAACTGAGAGAGTAAATTTTATTGCTCCAATTTTTTCTCAAAATATAAGTTTTTTGGTCTTAATTCAAGTAAAAATAAATCTTAATTTTCGCTTTAAGAGTTATCTTCTTGATTTAAGAGCAAATTGGACTTAAAGTAAGAATTTGTTACTCAATAAATTAGAAAAAATGGTTTTGAGAGCTTCTGAGAGAGTAAGTTTAACTTCGCTCATTTCTTCTCTGGGATTGATTTAAGACTTTTTTTCTTAATTTACGTAAAATAAGTCTTAGTTTTAGTTTTAAGATTTATCTTCTTGATTTAAGAACAAAGTGGACTTAATTTAAGAGTTTTTTTTACTTAAATCAAGAAAAATATTCTTATTTTAAGAAAATCTGCGCTTGATTTGTCAAATCAATTCCGATTTTTACTTATCTTAAGTATGAACTAGTAAAAATGTACTTGAAAATTTCAAGCTAAAACTGAGAAAAATAAACTTAATTTTAGAATGCCATTTTTCTGTCTGTGTATGACTTTAATTATCGCCATTTAAACTTCACAATTTTGATCACCGGAGCGAAAGAGTATAATATTGTAAATGAACTAATAGATTTTTTCATTGGCTGTTGGGAACAACGTGTCAATATTATCCAATTTAGGTAGAAATTACTTTTGTTTTTTTTTAATAAAAAGGATCCAATGACGATGACTCCGGCCCAAAATCCCCATTAAATAGAATTCATAGCACCGATTCTCAAATGCAATAAGGCTCCATCAAAGTAAAACTATTTCGTCAATATTTTGTATGACATTTTCGAACTGTGTATAGCTATAATATTCGCTGGGCCCACTTATTTCTACAACTTCAGTTCAGTTGTTGAAATCCACATTAGTCTTAAAATTTAACCAATTATCAATTATAAGTAATGATTAGAACTTTTACATTAATATTACATTAATATTAAAAACATACACATGTAAGTAGGTAATGAATGATCTTCCTTTTAGTATATAAAATATAACACTTCTATAATGTTTATTACAAATATTGGGCATCAGTGTAATATGTACAAAACAAAGACTCGTTTTATTTATATTGTACGTATTTACTATTATGAGGTAATTTTCTATTTACTCTATTCTAACTGTGTCTGCAAGTGGGCTAGTGAGTAATTATATGAGCGAGTGCTACAGTGTTTTCGAGCTATATATATAATTAGTAGTTACCTGATATCTTCAACTGAATTTTGCACTTGCACACACAAAACTGGGCCACAAAATTAGTCTAGCAATTAATTATTAACAAATGTAAAATAACGAAAAGTATTTCAGTAAGGCTTTATGTTTGTAGTGGTCAGTAACAGGGATTGTATAATTACAATTACCATCTCAATATAAAAAAGCTGCACGATTTATGGAGCCATCACCCTATTTATTGGAAAGTTTGGCTGGGCCAGCAGTGCATGTTACTGGTGCTCGACTACTTGACCTAAAAGCATAATTCATTCAGGCTAACTTTGATGGTATTAATGTGGTCCAAATATTGTTTCAACAAGTCAGCGAAACATGCCATACTACCCCTAAAACAATTAAATTCATGCCACAGACATTTCCTGGGCCTGTACTTTCACTCCATTTGGTGTTCAGAATTGGGCTTCAACTAGATCTTAAGATCTAATATCATTGAATTTCTCTTCTTGGGTTTATTTAAAATTAATGGTTTATGATAATAAGCTCACACTCATCTGAGTTATAAAAAGGGAATTTAAAAATGTATCAATGAAATTCAGTTACATTTATGCAAAATAGTGATTAAAAATTTAAACAAAAGAGTGCGTATGTGTCAGCAAAGCTGTGGAGGTAATTAGCCCGATGTGCAAATTTATGCATAGCCTAAAGCTATGTATAGACGGTTGTCAGATCTAGCAATGTGCTAGCAATGTACTGACATTGACAAATTGTTAGCAAAAGGTAAAATGTCATTGCTTTTTCTTACAACGTTGGAAGACAAACATTTTAAGTTCACACGGTTGTTAGACATTTTCTAAACATATTTCGTACAAAGCTTAATCCTGTGTACTTTACTATTCAATAAAGGAATTTTTTTTTTTAATTTAAATCATGCATTAATTTTGAGACACCCTTTATGTATCATCAGACAAACGAAGTTACAACAAATCTTTGAGTTTTAAATTATTACTTTCTTTTCTTTTTATATTTTCAAAATATCACACAATAATTGCCACCCACTGTATCCATCTACTTGAAACTGCAAATATTGCTACAACAACCACTAAAGTACTTCAACTCTCAGTACAATAAAACTTTGTTGCTGCTTAATTAGTACAACAGAATGATCAAGAAACATTTCATAACCCACTTGACCAAACCCTACACAAATTCGATGTCTACTGAATTGAAAAGAAATATTTAAGACCAAAATAAAGCATTACTTACTTACTTAACCGGCCTGTTATAACAACCCTTGTAGGTCATTGGCATTGTTCACATAAAATTTGGCCATCATGCTTTTTTTAAAATCCTGGTGGCAACAAGTCCCTGGCTAGATTTTTAGAAACCATGCTTCCCTTAGCTCTTTATCTCGCATTATTTTCCACTATAAACACTATATACAATAAACATATTTCAAGTCAATTTCAATTCTAGACCCCAAAATAAATGATTTTCAATTTGAAAGTTAAAAAAAAAAAAATATTTTTGACACTTCCTTAAGTCTTTTTCTATTAAAAAATACTTTCTATAAGAATATAGTATAAACAATTTATAGATTACTGAAAGGTATAATTATAGATTAGTTTAATATAAAAATATGTCCAATTCTATTCCGAATTCGAACAATGTTTTATAATTACCAAGCTGGAATTACAAAACTGAAAGCAGTTTCGAAAATCCTCATGTATTCTTTACTTATCCTAAAAGTATTTTACCAGTCCGATGGAAATGTGAACTCTATGAACAAAATATGGAGAAAACCACTTTTTTTACTTTCGTCTTCCTTTTTGGGAATTGCGTGATTCCAATTGTAAGTAGGTTTATTGAACGTATACAGGTGCCCCTCGTATAACGCGGTACTTCTACAACGCGTTTTCGATATAACGCGATTAAAAAAAAGCAGTTTCATAACATAATAAATGAAACTGAAGATTTGAACGAAGAAGAGTTGATTCTATGGATGTCAAATTTGGGCAAATAGATGTGCCAAAACCTATTTAAGAAAATTGCAAATAATCCAGAACAAAAATTTATCTAGAAGATACTCAGCAAATAGATTGCACCAAAATTTTCAACAAGATATGTTAAGCTCAGTAATAACTAATTTAATACAGAGATTTGAAGTTCGAAATAGAACTTCAAACTATGATATAATAAGAAATTTGTAATTTTAATCTCTTCCTCAACTTCAGTAATGAAGCTGAAAGAAGGGTTAATTCAGAATTTCTTTAAATTTTACTAGGTTTTCCCCTATCTTTTTTCCTAACTATGTATTAATGAAATTAAGTAATGAACATTTTTTATACCACAAAATTAGTTTATAGTTGTTGGAATATTTTTTTAAGATCTCGAAAAATGTATTTATTGTAAAAATTTTTAAAATATTTTTAACTTTAGGCATAATAGTTTAATAAATAAAAGAAAAAACACCAGTAGAAGAATACATGTGGATGCCAGTTTTCAAGCCCATAGTGCAAATAAGTGTTCGTGGTGAAAAGCTTTAATTCTCAAAGATTTGCAATTTGAACAATAGCTTCTCAAACATTTAGATTGTAAAATCTGAGCAAGTGTTGGTTAGGCGGCATAATATGCAATGGTTCATATGAACATACTTTTTTGCAATCACTTGACACAAAGTAGTTAAACAAAAACTCCACATGACAGTTTTTCCACCCTCCAAAAAAAAGTAACAGCGTTGCAACGACTGCTATAGAAATTTAATTAAAAATGAGTAAATATAATAGAAAATTTTTAAAATTTTATAATATTCTGATAGATAAATAAAAGTGTCATCATTATTAAAAATAAATACATGTGAATATTAGGGTGGCACTCTTTTCCATTTCTAAACATTATACAGTTTTGCTAAAAAAAAAACACACTACAGGGTGGCCCAAAAAAGACTGAAGGATAGCATATTGCAGGCGTGCCTGATGATCTTGGGGAAGCAGTTGCTGTACCGTTTGAATTTTATACGGAAACATTTTAAGATCCCGCTTCAAAATTCTTTGCAGGGATGTTCTGGACATTCCCAATTGAGCAGAACGACGACGAGTAGAGACAGATGGATCTTCATTTACACTCTGCCGTACAGCCTCCACAACTGCTTCATTGCGCACAGATCGACCTCTTCCTGTTCCTGGAAGATCTGACACTCTTCCATGTTCCTCAAAACGGGAGACTAAGTTCCTAATCATGTTGTCACTGGGTGCTGTTCGGACATTAAAATGACGACGATAATTTCGTTGAGTTGTAATAATTGACCTTCCAGAAGAATAAAAAAATTCAATGATTTTGACGCGTTTCTGCACATCATATGTAGCCACGATTTATCTCCAAAAACCAGTAAATAACCTGCAAAAGACAAAAAAAAAAAAAATTATTAAACACAAAAAAGATATATGTAACTATTTTTAATCCTTCAGTCTTTTTTGGGCCACCCTGTATTATTTGGCTTTTTGAAAGACGGATAACAATTTCAGTTCCTGGCAGCATCAAAAATCCCAAAAGTGTCAAATAGGTGCCAACCTACTGTGCAAGTGTTGCAATTTATTTTCTTCATCAATTTGTTGTTACTGCTCGCTCGTATTGATTTGCATAAAAATCCAATTTAATTTTTGCGCCTCAATAAATTGTTTAATATATTGTTCTTGTTGTTGAAATTATATTAAAAATTAAAAACAAATCATTTACATATTTGTTGGTGGTTGTTGGTATTAGCAAACTTATTAAACGAGTTGAATTAATGACAATTTTTGATTATACGAAATGTTTTCACAGTCCACAAAAAACATTATAATTGCAAATTATTTTATTGATTATTTTTATGAAATATTCCCAGAAATAATTTATATATTTGCTAATTTTTGTTTATGTACGAGTTGAAATTTATAATCCTACGATACACACGCCAGTTTGTAATATAGGGTGTATCATATGATCTCGTCTATAATTTATAATCATGATTGAAAAAGGAATCCTGTTGCTTTTATGATTAAATACAGTTTCATAGTCTGATACTGACGGTTGTCGTTCAATACATGACCGTATTTAGGTGGAGCATCTAAAGAAACACAAGAAAAAGTTCTTCTGTTTTGCGCAGTTTGGTTTTGCAATCCGGAATTATTCTATGTCCAATTGCCAACATGATGCACATCACATTCAAACCCCTACAGCAATGTATCCACAAAAAGGAAACATAAGAAATAAACATAAAAACCGTCTATAAACAGCAAAGATTCTTAGAAAAATCTTTAAAGAACTATTATTTCGTGCACACTTTTAGTTTTTCCTATTTGCTGTTCATGTTAATTTTCTGGCGAATGTTCTTTCAAGTGCGTTTATTCTTATATTTGTACCCTTGGCTTATGGAAGTGCGACCACTTGCATGCAACTGATTCTTTACATTCCCTGCTGTTTTAAAAGACTCTCCTAGTTATGCAGTGTAAGAGCTACAAGGAGCTAGTGTTTGGCGTTATTGAATTTATATTTTCTCATATAACAAGTGAACTAAAAGATTTTAGTGCAAATACTAACAGTGCGGGTTAGGATGACCTTATTTTGAACTTTATCGGTTTTCGATGCTGAAATTTGTGCAAAATGGTTAAACTTTTAGTGGTTGCGCATTTTATTCGATAGCATTTTTTCAAAATAATTTTGAAAATTAAATGTTGTGTGAGGGTGCTGTAGCTTAATTGATTAGCGCATTTTATCATTAAGCATGAGTTGGTTTTTGTAGAACGGTTTCGATTCCCAGCCGCTGCCACTCAAACAACATCAGTTTCTGATAATTATTAGTTTTCTTTCTATCCATCATAACTAATATTTATCACAGCGCCCTTCTTCGGTGCCACCAAAGTAAAATAATTAAATAAAAGCTATAAAAAATCAAGCTTTACTTTATCACCAGAGGCGCTGCAATTCTGCACAAAAAACAAACATAATGCGCAATGGCAGAGTTGTGATATAAAAAGCTTACTTCTTTCACCACCTTTACTTCTTCAAAATTGTCTGAGTGTTACTTTTCTTTAAAAAAAAAATAAGTAAATAAGTCCAACCGAAACCGTTTTTTCAGACCGAAACCGAACAGAAGCTAATATTCGGCCAAAAATCGATATTCGGCCTAATCCGAAACAAACTAATCAATAATCAAGTGGAACAATTGACAAATTGGAATGCATTTTTTACCCGGCCAAGGGCGTCTTCAGCAATCCTCATTGTCCACTATCACTCTGTAAATAGCATCTATTTAACTCACCGTTTTTGAGAAATAGAATACGAGAATTATCATATTTCTTTTTAACGTGTTGTGAGTTACAACGAAATTTACGTACGTTTACAATATGTGTGTATTCTTTATTAGTATTTATAAAACTTCCCAGCATATCATTTTAGGAGCGCTCCGAAAAATTAGTCAGAAAAGAGTCCAACAAAAGAGCATTTTCGGAGCGCTCCGAAAAAAGGAGTCAGAAAAGAGTCCAACTAAAGAGCATTTTCGGAGCGAAAGAAAAATTTGCTTGTTACTGTCCTGAGTCGACACGCAGTATGACTCAGAAATTCCACTTAATTATGTGTGTACCAAAGCGTTGTTCTCCTGCTATTTGTGCTTTGAACAAAAAAAAAAACATAGCTGTACCACACAAGAATGATAAAAACAAGATTACACAGAGCCCAGGAAAAACCTCATAAAAGACTCTTTTCTGGCATTATCTAAGAGCTCTTTAAGAGCCCAAAAAAACCCCTCATAAAAGACTCTTTTCTGGCATTATCTAAGAGCTCTTTAAGAGCCCAAAAAAACCCTCATAAGAGACTCTTTTCTGACATTATCTAAGAGCTCTTTCTGACGGACCATTTTCGAACGTAATGACGCTCTTTTCTGAAGGTTTTCGGAGCAATTATGATTGTTTTTTGGGCTCATAAAGAGCGTTAACGCTCCGAAAAAGGTGTCAGAAAAGACTCTTTTCGGACTCATATGGCTTGCTGGGTTGTATTATTTCCAGCATACCATTCTAGGAGCGCTCCGAAAAAGGAGTCAGAAAAGAGTCCAACAAAAGAACATTTTCGGAGCGCTTCGAAAAAAGGAGTCAGAAAAGAGTCCAACTAAAGAGCATTTTCGGAGCCAAAGAAAAATTTGCTTGTTACTGTCCTGAGTCGCACGCAGTATGACTTAGAAATTCCACTTAATTATGTGTGTACCAAAGAGTTGTTGTCCTGTTATTTGTGCTTTGAACAAAAAAAAACATAGCTGTACCACACAAGAATGATAAAAACAAGATTACACAGAGCCCAAGAAAAACCTCAGACTCTTTTCTGACATTATCTAAGAGCTCTTTAAGAGCCCAAAAAAACCCTCATAAAAGACTCTTTTCTGACATTATCTAAGAGCTCTTTCTGACGGACCATTTTCGAACGTAATGACGCTCTTTTCTGAAGGTTTTCGGAGCAATTATGATTGTTTTTTGGGCTCATAAAGAGCGTTAACGCTCCGAAAAAGGTGTCAGAAAAGACTCTTTTCGGACTCATATGGCTTGCTGGGATTACAAATTTGTTTTTGCTTTTCTTGCTGCATCTACTTTTTTTGTAGATCAATAACAGCAATGTATGCATGTTTTTGTTGTAATTTCTCCTTTTATTTTCTCCTTTTGGTGGATTATGTTATTTTTTGTAACTACGAAACACCGGAGATGGGATGATGACTACATACTTGGATACACCGCGCCATGGTGTCTGTTATTTTTATTAATTAGAGAAGGAAATGAAATAATATTTTAATTTAATATTTATTTTAGTTTTAGAACAGGTTTATACAATTTAATCTGTAACGCACATTTTTTAAAGAAACTGTTTTTTTTTTACCGAATTCTTAAATATTTTACAGTAAAATGTAAATATTTGTATTCTATTAATTATACAAAAAATGTGTATCCGTCGTCTATGTTATTCTGTCAAAATAACCGAATACTCGGTTGGGCTCTATTAACAAATTTTTGACTCGTTTTGAAAATGGTCCCACAAACCTTCCAAGGGCGGGGCTTTTTTGAGCTGAAAACTGGTCACCTTTGATAACGTTTGCCATTTTGTTTATATTTTCTGAACTTCCTCGATTAGATCTTTTAAAAAGATATTTGCGGGTGAAAATTGAAATTTAAAAATTTTGCCAAACCCTGGTCCGATTTTTTTTAAATGTCGGGCAGCATTTTTGACCAATTTTTCTATGATTTATTTTGTTAGTTAAACAATAAAATTGTCATCAGATACAAAATGTTTCAAATCAATCAATATCAATGTCTAGTTTTATAATTAAAGGAACTTGCAAATTGAAAGTTGAATAAATTATAAATTTTGTCATTTTTGTTGTGCAAAAAAGTGTCTTAAATTTTTTTTTATTAAAATCTATTTTCTTTAAGGCTCAGTTAGCCGACTATAATGTAACTGCAAGTAAGAAACAGCTGATGGATATTGTTATTTGTAAAGTAATGCAAATGGTTATGGAGATGTAAAGTAACGCAACACCGTAATGTATGAATCTGTAAGAAATAGAATTTCCTTGCATTTTTACGTCATTACACTACATTCCGTTACAGTCGGCTAACTGAGGCTTTAAGAATATACTTACATATAACAACTTTATATTTATCTGAAAGACATATATTTACAGAAATTATATTAATATAAAAAATTTGTACAATTTTCTAAATATTGCCCAAAGGCCGTACCGAATTTGACCTATTTTTTTTTATCAAAATTTCCACTTTAGGCAGTCTCGATAACCTTCATGTGTTCCCAATTTATTATTAAAGTAAAGTTAGAAATGTTGACATTATGAGCAAAAATATTAAAAAATCTATTTTGGCATTTTCGACGTGCTCTTCGGGAATTATGGGTTTCTCCTTATAATTTTATTAATTTTTTTTACATCTTATGATTATAATGATAAGCTTAATCTGCGTTGAAAATTACATTTGTTCATTTCACAAGTGATGTTGTACATTGTATGATACAATAGTTGTAAAAAAATATATATAAATATATAAACAATAAACAAAAAATTATATTGATTGATATTGCTGAAAATACTATGGTATGTTTTAATTTTGGATAATATATATATTTCATGTTTTGTTTATTTGTTTTTAAATCATTTTTCTTTTGTCAGTTTGAAGGTGTGACAACATAAACATACGACTTTGCTTAAAATCGTGTTCACAATCAGATAATGTAAAACATCAATTGTGAATTGAACAACTACATATGTACATTAGTGTGATTACTATTTTTATTATTTTACATTACAAAAATAAAACCCCTCAAATTTGAGGAATAATTGCATTCAGATTGTATTAGTAACATCAAATTTAAAAAAAAAATTTAAAAAAGTTCCCCCTTTTTCTAATTGATGAATACGATGCTTGCGAAAATATTCGCATGATAATCTCTGAGACACAACAGCAGTAAATATTGGTCGTTTGCACGGGATTGTAAAGCTATTACAGGATGATGTCTTGAGCAAGGGCTTTTAGCTGTCAGCACCATGTACTCGACCTCCTGCTGAAGCACGTCATGAATTTTATTATTCAAGAGCCAACGAGCAAACTAGAACTGAACTATTTCTGCAATGACAAATTAAGAGAAAACTATGTCTCTCTTCAAGCTCTTTACCATCAAGTTGCGATAGATGATGTTAACAGAGACGAGAACTCTGGATAACGAGATGATTTAAAGTTCTTATAGGAACTATGTCAGGCATATCGTCAGTACAAAACAACTTCACGATGACCCCGAATCAGCTGGAAGAAACTCCCAAACTTACACCAGGCAAGATGGAACTCGCGTGCAATATATGCTGTTATAGCCTTTTTTCTGATGCCAGAGTGGCGCTGCATCCTCGGTACATCATGCGACTTCATCTGCTATGAATGGGCAAATGCTTGGTTCAAGTCGCAACTTTACAACGAAGCGTCCTTCAATGAACTTTTAACCTCACTCACCAAGACAAAATGCAAGAAGGCAATTAAGTGTTTGAAGACGAGCTGGTCGGTCGAGTAGTCATTAACTGACATTCCCAGATCTAACCAAAATGCTGAACGTGCTGTAAAACTGATGGAGGGACTACATGCGAACTCGAAAAAATTTGAATTTCTGAATCTAAAGTTCATAGGAAAAAATAATTTTTAAACATATTTTTGTACATTCTGTACTTAACAATTACTAACTATTTTATATTATTAATTTGTTTACTATTAATCTTTTTTTAAAAAAAAAATTAATTTTTCACTTTTTTTCATTCGAATGAAAGGGTGAACTTTTTTTAAAAAACACAAAAATGCAATTAATCAGGTCTATTCGGGAATACGCGCTTCACTTCTTCGTCGTCGAACGTTCACTTTCGACATTTCGTCTTCGACATATTCTAAAATACGAGTGAAGAATTATCGTTTGCAGTAATCGATTTTTTGTAATCTCTTATGAAAAACATAAACATTGAAAACAGCTGTCTAATTAATACACAGAAAAATTTAAAAAACAAAAATATAATTTAAAAATAAAAATTGAGATGGATTCGATTGCATTTTTAATTAATGCACAACCCTAAAATTTTAGAGGAGTAATTAAAAATTTAAAAAATAACACGCCGGATATATTTAAAATGAATGATGCCAGTTATGTATGTTTATTACAAATTTGAAATCACCTCTTCTAATAGGTACCAAAAGAAGTTTTAGGAAACATTTTAGAATCAACAAAGAGGCATTTAAATATATTTTATTTGAATTGAAAGATTGGATGCTTAAGGCCTGTTGACAAGCTGGCAGCAGCCCTTAGTTTCTTCGCTGAAGGAAATTACCAACATGGAGTTGGTAAGGATCGGCATCTTAATATTTCCCAGTCAACTTTTTCAAAACGTCTGTCTAAAGTATTAGTTGCAATCGAAGAGAAATTATGCCATAAATAGGTAAGTATCAAAATGGATAAACAGACAAAAGAAGCCCGAATGTACTTCTTTCGAAAATCGTCGATACCAGGCGTATCCATGGCTATTGATGACCATGGCTCTGAACTGTTGCGGTGATGTTTGTTTTTTAGACCTGGACAAGAAACAGAATTAACTTTCATTGTATGTATATACATACATATATTTACTTACATTTGAAGCATACGCTTGTTATTTATTTTTAAGTTATGTAGGTATTTTATTTTTACGCGCTAAATCAAGCGTCGAACGAAAATTATGTAAATGTGTGGTGAACAAGTATTTTAGAATGCATACAAAGTGAACAAAAACATATGCTTTCTTTTTGCACATCTTTTAAACATATGTTTTCCGGTACTCACATCGCTAATGTATTTTAGAATAACAAAAAGTGAATGAAACACGTATTTGTGGTGAAAGTGACTTCCCGAATAGACCTGAATATTCTTACATTACACAAAAAACTTCCTCGATTGCAAGTGGTTTCATATTTTTTTTTTTGTAATTACACTAATGTACATATGTATATGACCATGGTGTAACTATACAATTCATTCTCAAAGTTGAACACTCTGGACGGCTTTTGCAAGATATTGCTGAAGATTTTTAGAAGATGATGATGGTGTAAAAACAGTAACAATAATAACGAATTTTTCGGAATATTTTTAGAAGGATTATTTTAGAGTTAATGGTAGTCCACCTTTGTTTTTGCTTTGTTAGGCTTGTACGAATTCGTCAGCATGAAACTGGCCCCTTGAACTGCAGGGTTGTTATTTGAGTATAAATGTTTGCATTAATTTTTTTTCAGTTAGATGCTTCGATTTACCAACCGTATCCACTTCCATTTGTTTTTCTTTATCTTTATTGTTTTCTCAAGTTTAATTTTAAGAGTTTTTGCCAAAATGTTTACGCTAAAATTATTCATTTTTATTGCTTTTTTGTTCTGGTTTATTAGAGATACAAAAGTTCTGCCAAAAACTTTTTTAAGTTTAATATTTTTTCTGTGCGTATTTTTTTTTAAAACCATTATGAACAAAATCATAAGCAAAATTTGCACATACATTTTTGTTACTTGAAAGTTTTTGGTTTTATCAGAAATATACTTGCATTTTATGATCAGAATCTATAGTCATGTATTTAAGTTGTCAAGCTCTTAAAATTAGTAATTATCTACTGTTGCATATGCTTTAATCTGAATGTTTAAAGGAACTAGTTATGCTGTTTTTGCTATTCTTATTTCATAATAGAGTATTCATTAAAAATGAAATCTTATCTTTATATGCATTTATCAAACAAAATGAAACAAATTCTTCAAAAATAAACAAAATTAAATTGTTAATACAAAAAACAAAAATAACTCAGATAATGTTCTATTTTTAAAATATGCCTCCTTTATATGTCTCAGTGCATTGATGAAGAAAAGTGTTAAAAGAAAACCTTAAGCGTTTTGGGAAATTTTTTAATAAAAGTTAAAAAGAAACTTATTAAGATTTATAATTGATTTGTTCATGTTTCAAACATTTCATTTAGAAGGATCAATATTTTGTTGTACCTTAAATTTAATGAAATCCTTGTCTTTGAACTTTCATACTAATTCGTTATTAAAAACATAATAAATCGTTATTTTATGCAAACTCCTAAAATATCCAAACTTTTGACATTATAACCCGTTAGTGAAAAGGGTTAAGGTTCGTTGGTTGCAGTAAAATCATCAGTATATACATACATACTTGTAAAAAAGTAAACAAGTAAAATTATGTAAAACATTGTATTCAACATTTAGTTTGCGGTCCTTTTGCCTTTATCACAGCTGACAATTTTCTAGTTAGAGAATCAACAAGTTTTTTTTTTATTGAAATCAAGCGAAATTTTGTTACTTTCATCCTGTATTACTGCCTTTATACTGTGTTCAGATATGAAACTTAATTGAGTCAATATTCGGTTAATTGACAATATTATTTTAAGTGTTCAGGCATACGCAATTTTCAGCGTACTCAATAATCATTTGACAGTTAGAAAACAATACAAAAAATACTCTATATGGTTGTTGTGTTTCTATGTAAACAAACTTACCTTCACATTGATTTTTTAATGATTACTTTTGTTTTCTTTTGTTGACATTTGCCATTTTATACAATTTTGTTCACTAAACACAGTTGTGAACAGTGTTGCATGCGAAATCTTACTCAATATTATAACAATTTCGTACTTATTGCGCAATAATTAATTGAGATTTTATATGGAATATTGAGCTCAATAATGGCGTTTATTGCGATTATCGCAATTAAGGTTCATATCTGAACACGCTATTAGGTTATTATCATTGCAAGAAATATTTCTTTGCCTAATTTTTTTGTCCAGACATTCCCACAGCTGTTGGATTGGATTGAGGTCTGGGTACTGCTGATTTTTTGAGACAAAGAATGTATAATGCCAATTATTCACCAAAGAGAGCATCTTGCATCGATCGAAACAAATTGTAGTCGGACAGGAAAAGGTCTGGACTATAAGGCGGATGAAGAAAAATTTCCTAACCACTTATTTCTAAATACCTATGTAGTTGAAACTGATTGCACTTGTTGCAAAGTGGTCGAAGGTTATTCTGATGGAATTTTACGATTTCATGTGTAGAAGAATAATAATCCCACAAAATTACATATAAGTTATTAAAGACAAAACACAAAAGGACCTAAGTGGGCTGTACTAGATATGACTGCCTGCTGACCTATTAAAGACAAAAAGTAAAGACAAAACAAGAGTTTGTGTATGAATAAGTAATTCTGCAACAAAGCCTTGTTCATTTACAATAAATCTTTTGGCTGACGATGCAGGACTGCTGCTAGAGATACATTCACATGTTTTTTGAAAAAAGTATTTTCAATTTAAATATATAGGCCCATAATCATAGTCATAGAAAAAGCATACTTTAAGTAAAAGTAGACTTTTAAACAACAAAAACATATAAATTTTGTTCTGAATTTAAAACAAAAGCATGCTTTTTCTATGACTATGATTATGGGCCATAATTCTTACTTTGTATACAATAGCAAGCTGCAAATTTTATTCATTAATATTAGTCCGCTTTCACACTGTTCAATTCTGGCTCGTCAAGGCAAGTATTTTTGAATGAGAAGGGAAAAGAGAATAAACTTGACGGTACTAATAAATTGTCTTATTTGCTTTGTTTTTTTTTTTGCTTTTGTGTTGATTTGCATTAAAAAGTTCCAAAATTTAATTGACGTGTATGAATGAAATGACAAGTTCAAAAGAAACAGGACTAAGAAATGACACCTATCAAATGGTGCTATTTGGCTTCCTTAAATCAGCAGCCCATAATAACATAAAAGATCACCCTCATAAAAAGTGTTAGAATTGAAACCAGCGCCTACCACCCAGGAACCAGTTACGTAACTAGTTGCACTTCCCTGTTTATCTCGTTAAACGCAATTATTGGAACATTAATTCCTTAACAATTACAACAAACAGAATACAGAATGTAAACCAGACAAGACTTGACCTGTAGTTCAACCTAAAAAAAAACAAGCGCAGAATATTTGCTTCCTAAAATGGCATTTACAAATTTGCTCTATTAAAAGAAAAAAAAAATAATAATTACTGGAATGACCCAATTCTGAATGTTTTCTGATTAATGAACGACGTGTTTCTTGATAATAAATCATAAAACATTGTTTCTGTTTTATTTTACTTTTATTTACAACATAGTGACAATACCAGACGGCGCACTCACATGTTTACATCGAGTTTTTTGCTGGCTGCTGGAAAATTATGCGGAGGAAAAATAAATTTCATAATTGATTAATTTTTTCTGCAGGCTTTAATGTGAATGGTTCTAGTTGTAACACTTTTTAGGAAAGCGTCAGGGAAAGGCACTGTAGCAGTGATATGTCTAGAAGGGAAAAAATCGACTATTTTAGTCATTCTTAGACAGGACTCGGATCTAATATGGATGAACCAAATTTGTAGCTTGATTTGGATTTCGAATCGCACATAGTGAATCAGTATCTTACTTTTCGCATTATAATTGTACATGCAATTTATTTAAACACAAAATAAAAATTATGTTTTTGGAATAACTAGTTTTAAGCTGTAAAATAGTTTATTTTCGAGATCAAACCTAGAATTTCGCTTACATCTCGGCGTTAAAAAAACCCGTTTTAAATATTTAAATGCTTGATATTTGAACGTAGTAGTGAAAGGATTACAATTTTATTATACCAAATGCACATTTTGATGTGGATAAAAATATTCTCAACTAATAATAAACATGGCAACATATAAAAGATAAATTTAAATTTAACCAGCACAGACAAAAACCGCAATTTTTAGCCAAGCTCATTTTGCATTTAACAGAGTTATTCACTTAACAGTCATCATCCCAAAATTATTTTAGATATTCAGATATGTATCATAGTTTCATTCAGTGGTCCTTTTCCTTTTCCATACCATGTCTATTTCTTATTATGTATTTTTTTTTCTTATTCTGAAATTATTTCAGACATTATATATAAAGATTTGTGTATCAGAATTCTAGTATGATGACTGTTAAGTGAATAACAGTGCTCTGTTAAATGCAAAATTAGCTTGGCTAAAAATTGAGGTTTTTGTCTGTGCTGATTAAATTAAAATTTAAATTCACACACTTTCAAATTTGAACCAAACACAACAATTCTAGAGCGGGCTGCAGTATTAATTCACAAATTTTAACATTTTGCAGCAGTCTAATGCAACTTAAATACATATGAACAGTGTTGGAACAAATGTTATGGCTTCCTTATTTTCAATGTTGAGAAGAATATAAAAACTTAAAATCGAATAGCTTTGTTAATAATTCTATAGATCGCTTAATGGTCATAAGTTAATTGCCTAAAATTTAAAGAAAATGTTAATTTGCTCGGAAAAAGTAAAAAGCATCATTGTATTTCAACTGGAAAATAATGGAATCAATAGGTAACACCATTTGTCTGTGTTCGCCTACATTTTCAATTGCCTGGTCTGTGACAAATAAATTATTTTAAAGCTTTGCAATGATGAATTGTTCAAACATGAAGGTTTTTCAAGCAGCTCACAGAAAAATTAAGGCAAGAATTGAAAAACAATGACATGGTTTGATCAGTTCTTAATGCGTAAAAGCTAATGCAGCCCATTTTAGTCACCTGAAGAGCTCAAAATTGATTTGTGTGCACCTGGTACTAGTCACAGATTTGAAATAGGCTTCAGGAAGCTGGATTTAAAGCCCTTAGTTCAAGGAAAGCACCTTTATTGAGCCAACAGAATGTTATAAATTGGTTGTGTTTTGCTAAGAAATACCGGGAATGCTGAGGCAATGTCAATTGAAACGAATATATGTACATTTGTTTGGTCTGATGGCAAAACCTTCCTTTAAAGGCCACAAAAGAACTAAAGTAAATCCAGGTATTCATAACTAACCGTTAAGCATATAAAAAATTCGTTAATGACATCATCATCTGGTGTCGATCCAATTTATTATATTTGGAATATAGAGGGAAAAATGTGCGCTGCGGATTATATAGAAATATTGCAAAATCAAATGCTACCCTATGCCGGAGTAGAAATTCAACTCTTATGGAAATTCGTGCGGATAATGACCCCAAGCATACATCCCAACTAGTTAAGACTTGATTTAATCAAAACAAAGTGCATATTGTTGATTGGCTGTCACGATATGTTGGAAGAAAAAAAAAACAAAAAGGAATGGAATCCAGTATCTATTAAATAACTTGTGGGATCTATGAAGAAGTTTGGAAAATGGATGAAGTATGAATATAAATGAAGACTGATAGAAATTTATAAATTATTTTGAAGAAAATATGTTGTTCATATTATTGGGAGTAATTTATTTTGAAACATTTGTACATTATAAATTTAGTCAAAGTATTGGCCATGACCTTTTCCAATCTTTCTGGCACCATATCGATTCCGCGCCAAAGGCACTGCTCAGCTTTTGAGGCCAATAACGAATCTAGTTAATTCCGGATATAATGTTCTGAAGTGCAGCGTAACCCAAAGAGAGCGTTCTGCATCGATCGAAACGGGGGAAAGGTCTGGTCTTTCTAAATAGTTATTAACAACTTTTGCAAAATGTGGCCGAGCGTTGTCATGATGAAATATAATGCTTTCCTGTTTGGTCGCATATTCTAGGCGTTATTCGGTCAATGCTTGCTTCAAACGAATCAGTTGCATTTGGTACTGGTTCCCTGTAATGGTCTGGTCAAATTTCAGCAGCATAATAAAGGGTGTTTTTTTTTTAGATGTATAGACTTTAAGTTGGCAAAACTTTTTTTAACTTGCGGCCATTTTGTCAGCTGTCAAGTGATTTGTATGTTTAGTTTGGTTTGGCATTTCAACATGAATAGATCCACGCCTAAACAACGCTTCCAAATTGTAAAAATTTATTTTTAAAGTCATGGTTCCGTTCACAATACTTATCGCGTACTACGTCTTTTTTACGGTCAACATAATCGTCCATCAGAGCTATAAATTCAATTAACTATGGAACGTTTTTGCACCACGTATACTGTAAATGATTACACGAATCCGGAGAGACATCGTACAGTGCGTAGAGAAAAAGTCATTGCTGCTGTAAAGCGTAGCTTAGAGAAAGACGTTACATTCAATGCCGCTATAGAGCCATGATTACTGACTTTTTCGTTCATCAATAAAGCAATCATGATGTCCAGGAGTTGTGGTTTCAACATGTCGGCGTAACATGTCACACAGCTTGTGCCACAATAGATTTATTGAAGAAAACGTTTAACGTTTCGGGCCCGTGAATTTGCCTCCAAGATCGTGCGATTTAACACCGCTTGACCATATTTTGTGGGAATATGTGAAGTCGCTAGTCTATGCCGATTGACCACTTGGACGATGAAATATTGCCGATATACGGCCTGCAAATGGTTGAAAATTGAACCTCCAGATTAGACTACGTTTGAGCCAAACGTGGCGGTCATATGTCAGAAGTCATATTTAAATTATAATGCCAGAAGATTATCTCTTCAATAAAGAAAATTTCATGTCAATTAAAAAAAATTACCTTTGTTTTATTTCATTTCCATTTATTCAAGTTCTATACACTTAAAAAAACACCCTTTATATAGGACCCTTTTGGTCCCACCAAATACATAGCATTATCTTATGTGTCTCAGCTTCAATTTATACAGTACCCAATGCCTGGATGAATGCTGCTGCTTACAAACGTTGTGAAATTGCTTTTGTTTGGTCTGGGCCATCTTTGTCTGCCGTATCAAAATCACCACTTGTGAACCGCACAAATCATCTCTCGCTCGTTGAATCTGATGGAACACATTCAACGCTTTAGCGGCACTTTTTTCAAATTAAAGAAGTTAAGCAAAACTTCTAATTTCAAGACAAAATAACTTTGTTATTTACTCTACTAAGTGAGAATAAATGATAGATGTGTACCCGAAATTACGTTTAAAAGACACCATATGAATCCCGAATTTTTAAGTCATACACCCAATCCATTTTTACCTATATTATTTGAAATATTAGCAGAAGTTAAAAATTAAGAAGTATCGTTATTATTATTTTTTCCAACACTGTATGTTAATGTGTGCCTGTCAAAGTTTTAAATAATCTAGTTGAGCGTGGGTCTGCTTTTGTTCTTAAAATTTACTCATGCGGAAACACAATTAAATGTTGAAAACATTTTATATACTCGTATGTCTTCTGTCTCTTTGGTTTTGTTACGTTTGTGCTTTTGTGTGTGTTTACAGAAGTGATAGGTGGGTGAGCTGATGTGTGTGAGTACAAATGCATATATGGGTCATCATGTTGTAATTTATAACAGGAGAACTAGAAAGAAAATATATAGCATGTGGATTTCTAGCCATGAAGTTTTAATTAAAAAGCCAACAATATCAAGGAAAAATTTTAAAATTTAAGTTCCCAGAAGTAGACAGACAGACAGACAGATAAGCACAGAATTCGTGTTTGCTGTTTATTTTATATTACATACAATACACAGTTACAAACCGATAATTGCAACCATGATTGCTGATCATATTAACAATTTTAATTTTGACTGTTTTGAATAATTCTCTTTATATATCCTTGACGAGTGTGCAACACACATTCTTTATACTCAATACGTTGAGTTTATTAAAATATACAGTAATATATATAGATATTCGTTTATTGCCTTTATTTTTGACATATATCCACCGATAATCTTGAAAAAAATATATTTTTTCCATGATATTCTAAGGTGTTACTGTCTTTAGGTTATCCTTGCAAGAAATATTTCTTTGCCTAATTTTTTTTCTAGACATTTCCACAGTTACTCAATTGGTTTGAGGTCTGTGGACTGCGGAGGATGCTCTGAAGTTTTTAGACAATGATTTAGCAACCAGTCTTTCACAATGTTGGAAGAATGATCAGGATCATTGTCCTGTTGGAAAATCCAGTCTTGCGATAGTTTTAATTTTTCTACAAAATGTCCAGATAATCTTCCATTTTCATTGTAGATTGTATAAATGTAACATGACCGACCCTGATGCCGCCAGACAAACTCAGACCATTACTGAGCCGTTGTCATATATTACCGTCTTATGGCCGAATTCACAGTCTTTAGTTAGCTAATGACAAAGGCTTAACTAATGATTCTTTATTCGCAATGCTTAGTTTGCATTAGAATAACAAGTAATAGTTAAACAATAGTTAGTATTTTAGTTTACCAATGGTTAACTAATGACCGTGAATTCGTTTTCTTACTAAAGTCTTCGTTCTTGGTTCGCAATGTTTTTGATTTTTTTTTGACTCCAAATATTTCAGACTTACTTTCATCGGTGAAAGTATTATTATTAAAAAATATATGAGGCTTCAAGTTTTTAGTTTAGTTATTCTTTAATATAAAGGGCTTTTTAGGTGGCACTCTACCATGTAAGCAATTTTGATGCAAAGATCTTTTAATCGTACTCGAGCTTACAAGTTTTCCAGAAGCGTTCGTAACATTTTTAGCTATTTTTACATCATTAGATGTTGGGTTTACTCTTACTTATGTTACTATAGCTTTTAGGTACTTCAGTTTTTGTAAAACGCTTTGATTGTTTTGCCCCAGACAAATGATTTATTGTGCTATGATGCCTTCCAACAATTTTACCTATGTATTTCACACAGGGATTTACCTTTTCTATGTAAGTCTATTATGATTTGCCGCGTCTTAATTGAAGTTTGTCTGCCCATTGAAAATTTGTCACTACTTAACATCGCAACTTAAACTCTTTTAATGATAAATTATGAAACTTTCAATTAACGTTATAAAGCGTGTCCCAACTAGAACGCAATTTTTAAATTTGGCGCCATTCGAAGTGTCATTGTATGACATTTGAACAATTGCTATTGTTTGCTAATAGCAGGTAAGAGGTTAATAAAAATGGAGCGCTGCACGAATGAACAACGCATTCCCATTGTGAAATTGTTTTAACAAAATGGTGAAAGTTTTGCGGCTACAGTTCGCAAATTGCGATCAATTTGGCGTCACAATAATGCTCCAAAAGAGTCAACTGTAAAGAGATTAATGGATAAATTTGCCGAAACTGGGTCTGTTAGTGATGTAAAGACAACAACGCGCCTTCGACCAGGTCGATCGACCGAAAATATCGCAGCTGTACGTGATGATGACGCTTAAACTCCATCCACCTAAATTCGACACCGAGCTCAGCAAATTGGTGTCTCCAAATCCACTATGCAGCGAATTTTGACGAAAGATTTGTATTTTCATGCATACAAAGTTCAATTGACTCAGGAACTAAAGCCAGCTGACCATGGACAGCGAAGACAACATGAAAATGTTGATTTTGCCGATAAAATCATCTTCAGTGACGAGGCTCATTTCCATCTTGATGGCTTCGTCAATGGGTAGAATTGTCGCATTTGGGGTGAGGAAAATCCTCGAGTGATTCACTAGAAGCAAATGCATCCTGGTGTGGTTTTTGGGCTGGAGGAATCATTGGACCTTTTTTTTTATGAAAATGAGGCAGGTCAAGCGCAAACAGTCAATGGTGTTCGGTATCGTTAAATTAAAACCAGTTTTTTCTTGCCTAGAATTGAAGATGTGAATGTGGAGGGCATGTGGTTTCAACAAGACGGCGCCACATGTCATATAGCCAAAGAAAAAATTCAATTGCTGCATCAGTCATTTCCCGGTCGTGTTAACAACACGATTAACACGATTTAACAACTTTTTGAAGTCGATGGTTTACGCGAATAAGCCGACGACGACTCAAGCCTTAAAAGAGGAAATTGGACGCTGCATTAATGAAATACCGCAGCATTTATGCAAAAAGGTCATTGAAAATTTCATTAAAAGATCGCGTGTGTGCCAGCAAAGCCGCGGCGGCCATCTGCACGATATCTTGTTCCATACTTAACCTCATTCTGTCTACTTTACGATATAATAAAGTTTCACGATTTTTTTTTAAATATCTGTGTTTTATTTAAAATTTAAAAATTGCGTTCTAGTTGGGACACCCTTTACTTTCAAACAAAGAAAAATAAAAGCATTGACCAGTGATGGAAAATTCAATACTATTGTACTATTTTCAGTACTGTTTTCACAACAAAAATATCACAGTACCCCCACTTCATATTTAGTACTCTTTGTTTGTTTTGCTTTGTTCCCTATTTAGAAATCCAGCGTTACTATTTTTATAATCATTTACCACATTCGCTTCAAAAGAAGAACATAAGGAATGCACAAATTCCTTATTCATGTTATTTATTTGAAGTGGGATCAGCTAATCTACAAAAGTAAACAGATGCATAAAGAATTAAAGTTGTTTATGGTGCTATTTTGATAAATTTTTTAAATTTCTTATGTTTCGTAAATTTTTGTAATTCTCATTTCTTGTTTGAGATTTTTTGTGTATCATATGAGTTTGAAAACTTCAAACATAATGGTGAACGATCTATTAATGATATGGCATTAACACTAACAAAATGCAGTATTGATCATATGTTTATTATCTTCACCCACAAAAAATAAAAATGTTTGAAACATATATTTTTACATAAAAATTAATTAATTTTTAGTTTGTTGTTATAATAGTTTTTTTTTTTATTAAAGTGAATTAATTTTATTTTTGAATTATTTTTAAATGGATTTTTAATTTTATTTTTGAATAAAAATATGTTTCCTAAAAAGTACCAAAATTTTGAAAAAGTACTCTTTTTGCTGACGGTCAGAAATTTTGAACAAATCAAGCATGCAAAACACTAAAATGAAGATAAAATTAAGAATTACTGCCTTAAATCAAAATTGAATAACAATAAAAATCCTAGTTTAAGAATAAAATTTTTGATTTAAGATTACATTAAGAATAATTTAGTTTTTTTAAATCTAAAAATACTTCAAGCATAAAATTCTTAATTTAATCCGAAACGATTTTAAAAAACACTTTCAGTGTGTTAAGTTGAAAATTAATAAAAGTTACACAAAATAATTTGTTCCAATGGAAAATACACAAATATCAAACCTTGATGAAAGCTCCGCAAATAATTGGAAACAGTTTAAATACTCCTGCAGAATAAAGCATTAAAAGTGAATCGCGGTTTGATCTTCAAAAGGAAATCTGTGGATTTTCTTTAAATAATTCTAGTGAGTTTGTGCTTTTAAATGTTGAAAAAGATCAATTTCAGCATTCTGCCGGAAAATAAGACAATGCAAATATTATAAATATATGTAACTTTACTAGCCCTCCTTTACAAATAGTAGTAAAACATTATCCCCCTTATTCATAAAAACTTACAACAGGCTTATAACAGGTTTATAAAACAAATTTTGTATGGAAATTTGCTTTATAAACCTCTTATAAACCTGTTGTAAGTTTTATGAATAAGGGCATATATATTTATATATTTTAATAAAATTATAATATATATTGAAAACGAAAACATAAAAATATTTTATTACGTTCGCTGGGTGAAGAGGGAACTTTCTTGAAATAAGAATAAACATTCTTCAACTAAGCCTGAGTCAGACTTGAAATAAGCCCATATTAATCTTACTTTAAGAATGCATGATTCCTAAAACAAGATTTTTATTTTTAAATTAAGAACGAAACAGCTTAAACCCAACCTAAGGGTAATCGTTATAAAAATAAGATTTTCGCCTTGATTAACAGAATTTTATGACGTTTTCGATTTCATTTAAGTCCGATTAGATTAGATTTTTCCCTCAGTCCGAAAAAAAAAAACTGATTGCTTTTCAATAAGAACTTTGTTTTCCAAAAAGAAATAAAAAAAAAAAAATATTTGCAAATCATTCAAATCATTTTATTGTATTGGAAAGTGTAAGGTTTGGCAATTATAATGGGAAATTTTAACAATCACGCATCCATTGATTTCTTAAATTTGGCAAAATAGCGGGTCTATTTCTTTAATCACGTTACAGATTTTGAGTTTAAGGCTGTAATCAATTCGTTTTGCACTGTATAGATGGACTCACAAACAATTATTCAGCTTAATCGTATGATCGGGTTAGTAAATTAACAGCTGAATTTAGTGAAATTACGCGATCGGGAAATTTTGGGAAACTTTGCAATAAAGTCATTGTTTTTGTTGATGTGTGGACATGTGACATCATCAATAACAGACCAACATTTAGTTGTTAATATCTCTAAATAGCGTAATCTGTTACCAGCCGAAAAATGCCTCAATCTTGCCTCCAGACCAGACTTAGCACTTGCTCAACAATTGCTTATGAAATTTCATGTGCAATTTAATTTATTTTAACAATTACCAAAGTTTATACTTCTTATATGTCAACAAGTAAAACGTCAAAACATTTATGTTATTTTAATAAGACCCTGTAGAAAATCCCTTATTTTTCGGCACCATGTGCCAAACAATTTTTATACTTTAGACTATTTCTACAACATGACTGATGAAAGTGATTGCCAACGCTGCAAAGTCTAAATGCAGTTTTAGTCTGAAATTCGCCAGTGCAGAGCACTGCAAGTGGATAGGCGTGTAGCTAGTTGTAGTAGTTAGTGACTAGTTCCTTGAACTGCAGGGGTTTTACATGCAAATGTATGTAAAAGAGCATTGCAATTTATAGTCGCATGCATAGTTCAGTAAAGGCCTTTTTAAATGTACTTTTTTCTTTATTTCCTTTTTTTATTTATTTTATTATTTTTATAAATATTTATGTATAGGTATATGCAGTATTTTTCTGCGTACATTAACCTTTATTGTGTTGCGGTTGTATATAAAATTTTAATATGTTTTTTGTGCAATATATTTTTTTTAAAGCATTTGCTCGTGCAAATAAACAAGCCTGAAAGTAAATAAAAGCTGCACAATAAACGGGAAAACTTGACTACAATAAGAGTGAGTGACTGAATGAAAGACAGACAGACGGAATGAGTGACTGAATAAGTGAAGATGATGGCTAAGGCGTGTTGATCTTGATGATGAATGCGAGAACAACGAGACAAGACGTCAGCTTTGACATTGTTGCACTGATGTTGCAGTCATCCCGCACTTTTTATTATTTTTTTTTTTTATTTTTAGCTTACAATGCAATACATTTACTTTGGGTTTGTTGTTGTTGTTGTTGTTTGCTGTTGTTGTTACAATAATTGTTAGTTCCTTAAGGTCAATAAATTCATAAAAATTGGTTTAAGGAGAAATTTTCTTGTTTTTATAGTTGTTATTGTTGCTGTGTTTTTTAATTTTTATTTTTTTTTCTGTTCATTTTTTGTTGACCAGTTTGTGGTGTTTCTGTTTTGTTGCCAAATGTGAATATTAATGTGAAAGTCTTTGTTTAAACAATAACTGGTTTTCTGTGTTGTTTTGTTGTTATTTATTATTTCGTAGTTCGTAGAGCATTGCGCCTTTTATTAATTAACATTGATCAATGAATTAAAAATATCTACATATGTACATATGTACAGCTACGTGCAACTAATTAAGGACACGATACAAGCATGTGAGCTTGAAGTAAATAATACGAAAGGTTTTATGATATTCTCAAAATTTGTCGCTGTTTAGACTAGAAAATAACTGAATCTGAGAGTCGTATTTTTAATTATTTTCTTCTTTTCTTTTGTATTATTTGTATTGCATTTACCAGTGTTGCCACTATGAAATTTTATTTTATGGGATTACAGAAAATTTAATAGTGAAATATCAGGAATATATATAGGTACTATATGGCAACACATCTGCGAGTGAGCGAAATAGGAGAAATTAACAATTTAATGTAAAAACGTGGCAAGAATGGTGCAAGAAATGTTTCATCATGTAAACAGACGATAAATTTAGAAGGGATACCAAAAGAGAACGTCAGCAGAGCCGCGGCGATTGATATCAGTCGTGCATATATACGTGCATATGTCCTTAATACGAGTACCTCAAATTTTACAAAAAAAAGTATTTATTTTAAAATAAATCAATATTTGGTTGAAAAATCTATCGTTATCGATAACAGTTAGACATTTACGAGACATTGCGGTCTAAAATATCCATTTTACTGGCATGTTCTCATCAGCATGTGGCATCATTGTATCGCTAAGAATTCTTGCATACAGAAACATATACATATTTCCCTCACCACCACGTGACGACATAGCACCCGAAAGCTTTATATAACCTCCTCCATACTTTAAAGTGGCGCGGCTGTATTTTGAATCAAATTCTTTTTTTTTCATCTGGAGAGACCCTATTAATTTTTGTTTCGTCCGAAAATAATCCGTTCTACATCCGTTCAATGGAGATACTTCTAGGCGAATTCGAGTCTCTTCTTTCGGCTACGTTCACACAATAATAGCTTCTTTCGTGGAATTCTTTCAAACAGTACAACCTTTCATAATCGACGTTTTACTGTATCTACAGACTGTTTTGCCTCATTTTGGCTAAAGACTGCCATCCGAATCACATTTGCTGATTTATGTAGATTTTTTTTCGATTCGCGCACAATCAGTGAATCGTCAGGAGCTATCATAATACGGCTTCTTTTTTATGGGCCACCTTTTCTTTAGTCGAATACTTTCTGAAATATTTCACCGCTTGAAAAACAATTGTTTTTGAAACATGCAAGGCTGTTGCGATATCCCGATAAGTGTTTCCATCCTAATGCAATAATCTTTCGAGTATTGACATCACAGTATTTGCTTTTACCCAAGTATTAAGAACTTTTCATATACTGAAAACACTCTGTGTAATCATAATGCATTTAATCTAAAAATTACCTGAATTTGAAAATGTTAATAAATTTATTACTGTCCTTAAATTAGGGCACGATTAATTTATTTCACAATCTGTGAAAAACATCACACAATATTAAAATAAAAAATAACATAAAAAATTTTAGCGTTTTATTTAATAAATATTACCTTTAGCATAACAATTTAAATATTGAATACTACTGTCCTTAATTATTTGCATACATTGGTATATGCTGAGCATTAATTGAATAAACAAATTGAAATTATTAAGAGTTTTTCTAATGTTGGTAATCGATTCAAATTACTTCAGTGTTGTAAAAAACTTAAATAAGTACGTATTACAACACTGCATAAAATAAAAGAAAATATAAACAAAATGTATGGTTGTGCCAAAAATAACTCAAGTAAAAGCAAATTTCTTAAAAGAAATTATTTTAAATTAAAAATAGATCCAGTTATGTTTTTTCACTCATCATCTTCTAAGTCCGACAAGATTGAAAACATTAATGTCATAGGGAACAAATAAGAAACTCCTCCGACTCCTTAAGATTGACAAACAATGAGTATTAATGTACAGTCGCACAGAAAAGTATACATACCCCCTTGAAAAACGGGGTTATGGGTTATCTGTGAACAATTTAGCAATAAAGTTCATTTCAAACAAATTCAATCGAACAACAAACACTAAATTTTGGCCAAATGTTTTTTCCACACAATATTTATTAACAAAAATATATAAAATTAATGTATCTTGTTCAAACTACAAAATACCTGAAGATGTGCTCAAAAATTAATTCGAATGAAACATATAACAAATCTAAATATTTTATTGATCGAAATTTAGTTCAGTAACGACCAATTTTAAATGTAATTTTTAAAAAAAGAAAATAGTTAATTTTTCAAAAACATTTTTATTTTCCAATATAATCTCTTGGAACTTCAATTCTATCCCTTGCTTAAAATAGTTTTCCTCAAGTACTTCAAAATAGTGCTTTACAACTGTAATTGCATCTTCATTTGAGGTAAAACGCTTGCCAGCTAGGAATTTTTTTTAGATTTGGGAACAGGTAAAAGTCACCGGGAGCTAAATCAGGAGAATAAGGTGGCTGGTCAAGCAACTCGTACTTAAATACGTTGATTTTAGCCATTGTTAAAACAATCTTGTGCGCTGCTGTGTTGTCTTGATGAAAAATTACTTTTTTGTGTTGTAAGTCAGGGGCCAAATTACCGCATTCGATATCGAGTAAAATTGATCGTAATTTTCTTATTTGAGATTATGGCATTCGATATCGAGCAAGAAATTTAGTACATTTTATCATAATTTCGATATCGAAATAATTTTTCGATACGATAGCTCATTCGATCACGAATGCGGTAATTTGGCCCCAGGACGTTTCTGTCGAATTTTTACATTTAATTGCTTAAAAATGTTGCAATAGTACTCTGAATTTATTGTTTAACCCCTTTGCAGATAGTCAATCAATAAAATACCTTTGAAGTCCCAAAAACCCGTTGCCGTAACCTTACTAGCCGATTGAATTGTGTTTACCTTCTTTGGGGCACTTCCTCCAGCTTCAATCCATTGCTTGAGTTGCACTTTTGTCTCTGGAATAAAGTGGTGGATCCATGTCTCATCAACAGTTATGAAACGACGCTTAATATTCATTTTATTTTTCTTAAAACGATCCAAAGAAGCTTTTTTTTTTTTTTTTTTTTTTAAAGGGAAGTAACGCTCAGGCAATTAATATGTGTTAATATATATAATTTCGTTACTTTCTTTGGAAAGGGGATAGTTGAAGAAGTAAAGGTGGTGAAAGAAGAAAGCTTTTTACATCACAACTCTGGTGATGAGTAGGCGCATTAATGTTAAAGCTTCATTTTAGAGCCTTTATTTAATTATTTTACTTCGGTGGCGTTTCATTCCTACACCACCAAAGGAGGGCGCTGTGATAAATATTAGATAAATATTAGTTATGATGCATAGAAAAGAAAACTAATAATTATCAGAAACTGATGTTGTTTGAGTGGCAGTGACTGGGAATCTAACCCGGGCTCCAAATACCAACTCATGGTTAATGATCAAATGCGCTAACCAATTAAGCTACAGTCACCCTCGACTCGATCATTTGAGATGCCCATGATATTAGCTATTTCACGGACTTTTATTCGTCAATCCTTTAATATTATATTATGCACTTTGGCTACAATTTATGTCGTTGTTGCTGTTTTTCGACGACCACTGCGTAGTTCATCATCAATGCTTGTAAGACCACATTTAAATTCAGCAACCCAATTTTTTATGAAGGATCACTTTCACTTAACACATTCATCATATCATTAAAAATTTCTTGTCCCGATAAACCTTTGTTATTTAAATATTTAATGACATCACGAATTTCTAATTTTTCTATTGTAAAAAAAATCACGGATGCGTCTTTTTTGAACCGCTGTTTCTATATGAAGGAGTTGCCAGATCGAAAATAAATTTAATACGTGTTCTGTTTATACCGCGCTTTCTGTTCTAGGCTAAGAAGTTTTCGTACCGCCCTCGTACTTAATCATTATTGATTAAGCATTAATTTCCGGTTAATGCGCTATTTTTCATTCCCGTTTTCCGGTAAAAAAAAATGTTCGGGAAATACCAAACTTTAATGGTGACACTTGCAAAACCATGGGGGAATTGCATAGCAAGTTGAATATTCTTTTGATGTAGTGGCCTGCAAAATATCCCTAACTCAACCGGACATTTGGGACAACCCCGACTAACTCCAACCCATTTGGCAGCGGGTTCAGCGCGAATGACAGAGTATGCCAAGTGAATTAATTGAAAAATTTGTGGAGGGATAACTGGCTTTGGAATAAATATTAAAAATATTATACTTCTCTAAAGTTTTTGTATGGTGCAAAATTGAGAGCATGCGGTTTGTTTTTGTTTCGTTTGTTTGTTTTAAATATGAATTAAAGTGTTTTATTTGCTTTGTAAACTTTCCTTAAATACTTTTTTTTATCTACTTACAAACACAAAAAAATCCTCGCAATTTATGTAAATTATATACAATACAAATTATTTACCTACACACTATCACATGACTGAGCTCATACATATGTGTACGTGCCTGTGTGTTTAGTAGACAATGACAAAAACAATTGTAGAGAAGGTGTTAAATTAAATTCATTCGCATTTTATAAATTCATACTCGTTTGTCTCGCATCTCTTGTGTTCGCTAACCTGAGTAAAATTAAACTATTTTTATGGCTGCGGTTTACAATAAAAAAGCTTGTATTTGCTGGATGAATTTACTAGTTGTAATATGCAAATTATGTTTTTATTTTCGGCTTTAGTTTATTGTAGTATTTTAGTTTGAATTTTATTTACAAATTTAGAATTTTTGTGTAAATATATGTTATTTCGTATTAAACTCGTTTCAATCCAGTTAACAGCACAAGTAAGTTACAGTAAATAGTTTAAGGTTCCGGGTTGTTTTGTTTTATAAAATTTACGCAATATAAAAATTAAATAGAAAACTGTTTTTTTTCTGTTTCAATATTTTATTTTATTTTTTATACCCCCACCACTATAAGTGGTGAATGAGACCCATATACATATATTTCCTTTAATTTATATAAATGAGTTAATATTGTACATATCGCTTAATTATATAAAAGTTCATTTTGAACATAGGGCGTCAAGAGTTTGCACGTCCCATGTTCCAATCTTTATCCGTTGTTTAAAGCCAAATTTCGTCATCGTGTTGGGGGATCGTGTTGAATTCATTGTAGACGTTTTAGTAATAAATTTTTTTTTCCGGGAGAGAGATATTAACCCGCAGCCCAACCTGCTTGAAGGCGAGGGACCTGTAGTTGGCATTGGTTATTGAATGGCGCCAATATTTCGCCACGACGATTGGAGCCTCTACGGCACTCAGAACTTAAAGTCACACGTTGCCAGGCGTGTCCATCTGAGACCCTCTTCTCCAATCCGCTGAGTTGTCCGCCACTGCTTATTTAATTCGCAGTTACCCCACCTACTACATGGTAGGGTTCTCCGCTATCCGAAACCTGCGAAGGCGTCCCGTAGCACCTCAGCTATGCTTCCCGAAAAGGTTCTTTTATATTTATATCTGCGTGGGCAAAATTCCGACGAATAGGAAATATAAAAAGAAACCCAACAAAGTATATCTATTCTAGGTCCTTACGAAATTCTAAGGCGATTGAGCCATGGTCGTCTGTATGTCTGTGTAAAACACTCTCACGTCCAATGGACACAACCGAAATCAACAAAGTTTACAAAAAACCGCTTATATTTCTCCTAAGCAGTTTGGTATTGAAAATCAGCAAAATCAGTACAGTAGAACCACAGTTATGGACCACAATGTGAGGCAATAAAAAAATAAAATAAAAAATTGATATTTTTAAAAAATTTTCTTCCAATTTTTTTTCTTTTTAATATATTACAGATATTCCCATGAAATTTTGTATACAAAGTTTTTATGCTAAAATAAGAAAGTTTGAGGAAAATAGTAAGAATATGTCCATGATTTCTCATAGCCCCCCATACAAAAATCTTCCCGGAATATTGCCAATAAAATTGGAATATCAATACAAAACTTAGCAGGAATAAGTTTCATGCAATTGGCGAGAAATATAGGGAAAAATTAACTTCAGAAATTTTAATCGTATTCCATCAGATCCAGTAGCATTAGTTTTTATGACCATTATCGCCTCGTAAATATCATCTTCACTAACATTTCGAAAAGTAAAACTAATATCATTATGAAATGAAAAAGGCAAGTTATACAGGAGGAAGTATTGAATTTCTATTAAATTCATCAACATCAATTCGATTGGTACTAAAATCATCCCCAACAACTCCATCGGATCTCAGTTTATGCCACATCTGTGACGGTGTACACCTTTGAAATTGTTGTATGCAGTTGTTCCTCTTTAAACTTCGGATTACTGTTTTGACCTTGTTTCGGCCGTACGACAGTACTTTCTGCGATTCTCCTCAGCAGAATCCTTACAATAAGTACGCCATGCTAAATTTCTACGGGCTCTTGCTACTGTTATTTCTGGAGCATTCATCCAACCATCACTTCTTCTAAGTGGAACGTTTTCGTGGAAAAGTAGTGAAATATTTTCATTAAAAATTCGTGTTTGATAATTAACACATGGTGTATCAAAAATTTCAGAAAAATCCATTGCATTGAACTGATTCAGACAATACATCCATATTGAACGCGTTAAAGTCCCTATACCAGTAATCATACGACTTTCGTACAATCGTCGCACGATAAGACAGCGAAATCAACGCTTGTCCAGAATTAGTTAAGGGAATCTGATATTGATACTTTCGTAAAACGCGATTTATATCCGACACAAAAAAGTAATCTAGTAAAGACGATCTTCCTATACGAGTATACACTAGGTCGAAATGAGTTGGTAAGCAATTGTGTACAACCGATAAGTTCGACCGAGAGCAAAAATGCCTTCTAAATGTAGAGTTCGTAAATAAATCATTATTAAAATCTCCCATGATAACCGTATTCTCGTATCTACTAGACTGATCAATTAAAATGTCCTCACAATCCCGAAAATGACCATTTGTTAATTTTACTCAAATATTTAATAATTAACTTGCAAATATACTTTTCAAGAACCACTACATACAATGCATTACATAGAAGTAGTTGAATAATAACATTTACATATATTCTATTCTATGACTGCTTACTTACTAACCATTTGAATAAAGTGAAGTGACTGATTATTTGGGTTATTATCAACTACATTTTACTGCAAATATTTCCATTATTTAGCTGCTCAATGTCAGCTTTAGGTTTACTTCCTTCTTAATTTTGCACAACATGTTATAAATTAAGTTTGCAAAAACAAAGAAATTTACTTAACCCTTCCCCTGTATTAATGGGTCAAAATTGCCCAAACACTTTTTATTGTGACAAAATCTTTACTTATTTTGGAACAATGAAACCAGTGGTAATAAGAAATTTTCTAATGCAGGACACATCAAGTGAAGATGAAAACGATCTCATTTCTGAACCTGCATCTAAATATGACCCCAACTCCTCGTCAGGTGCTAGCAAAAATATTTCCGAAATTCAAGCTACGGATGAAATTCGCAAATTCAAAATTCAGAAATGACAAATATTTATGGTCACAAACATCAACAATAAAAAAATATTGTAAGTTTCTAAACAGGATATAATAAATTTGCCTCCTGCTATTTCCAGAGCTGATAGTATAAAATCTTTTTTTCTGTTATTTATGTCCAGTGATATTTTGAAATTAGTTGTTGATATGACTAATTTACAAGATGACTAAAAGTGGTAATGTATTTATAAGAGTAAACGTTATTCAATCGGTTTATTTAGGTCAATCAGTATTTGATGATAATTGGATTCCTGTAGACGACATAACAATTGAAGCATATTTCAAACTACTTTTGTTGGCGGGTGTATTTAAATCTCATGTTGAAGCTTTAGAATCTTTATGTGACGATCCCAATGACAGGCCGCTATTCAAATCAACGATGACTTTGCGCCTATTTCAAAATATATTTCGTGTGATACGGTTTGATAAAAAGTCGGACAGGTGCGACAGACGAGTTCGTGACAAACTTGCTCTCATAAGAGATTTTTGAAGCCGTTGGGAAACTAATCTACAAAAAATATTTTATTCTGGCTAATGTGTGACAGTGGATGAGCCTCAAGCACTGTTTTTCAATATGTTGGTTATATCCGCTTATGCTTATGTAGTTTTTCTAAAAATTAATCCAAACTGGAATGAAAATAAGAAATATAAACGACACATATTCTTGGAATGCTTAGGTATGGTGCGGAAAAATATCTCGTAGACCAAACATGCCACAAAGTAGTCCCGCCGAAGCAGTTCTGTAAAGCCTTCAAAAAAAGTCAAAATGGGAACGTTGTTATTTTGTCCAAGTAGTTCTAACAACACCAAATATTCAAATAAATGTTGCGAATGTCAAAAATTTATTTGCAACAAGTAAGAAAGTATAGTCGTTCAAGCCCGACCATGTAATACCCTACACCCAGTATATGTATAAAACAGTTTTTCAGAAATGGGCGTTATATGGAAGATATAACCTATTATGGACCGATCATACAAAAATTTAGTGTCATGATATCTGTGAATATAAATATTATATGTGTTAAACTGTATCTCAATATAAATAAACGATTTATGGAGCTTAAAGTGAATTACGAAGAGGGTCTTATATGGGAGTTTCGACTAATTATGGACCGATCATAATAAAATTGTACCGCATTATTTTTAGACATATGAAATATATTTTCGTTCAATATTATTTGGATACCGACATTTTTGAGAGAGTTATTCTCTTTACAGTGATGTTCGGAAGTGGGCCTTATATGGGAGCTACGAGTAATTATGGACCGATCTGCACAAAATTTGTCGATGTGATTTGGCGTTATTTACCACTGATTTGTGATGTATAATTCAAACATTTAAGATCGGTAAACCCCAATTTCGGGAGGACATTTGAAGGGGGCCAGGTGAACTAATTGACCGATTTCCACCAATTTCAATCCCATCCATCCTTGGGCTGAACAAATATCACGTAGCAAATTTTATTGAAATATCTTAAAAACCTGTACTCTGCGCACAAGCTTTACATGGACAGCCAGCCAGCCAGACGGACCGACGAACATCGTTAAATCGACTCAAAAAGATACTTTATTTCTGGGCGTTACAAACATCAGCACAATTCCAATATACCATTCCCACTATGGTCGTGTTGGGTATAAAAAGCATGCTGAGATATTGGTCTCATGTATGTAAAGAATGTAAAAAAGTAAAAAAAAAAAACTGAATAAATATATGAATTTTTTATATTGGGCAAATTTGGTCCACTAATGTCATATGCGTTTTATTTTTGAAGTACAGAATAAGGGTTAATAAAAAACGAACCATTGCTGTTCACTAATATGAACAATGTTGCTGATAATAAGTTTTTTATTGTCATTTTTATTGCCTTAATTTGTTGAGAAAAAACACGCCATTAAATACTAATAAAACTAAAACTACAATTTATCAAAAAACATTCATTGTACAATATATTGAATTATATTTATGTTTAAAATTTCGTTAATTTATATTGTTTCTATTTTTTTCAGGTAAGACGAAATCAATTAAAGTTTAAAGCTGTAAGTAAAATTATCAATAAATAAAGTAATAAACGCTTAATGATTGTTAAGTAATTATACCGTAAAATTTTCCTCATTTGTAATGACTTACAATTGTTGAATAACATACTCGTACATTTCAATGACTGCTACTTACAACATTGATAACGAACGGCTGGTAGCCGTCTTAGCAGAGCCGATCCATTAACATATTTTAGCTTAGATTGGCTTAAAAATAGCCATAATATTTGATATAAATTCTTTAGAAAGTCCAAATTAACACGAAGCTTAGCTGCTTACCTTTTAGGGTGAGGGAAGGATAAGACGAGTACACACTTGATTGTAGTAGCAATTCGTGTTACTCTCATATGTGTACTCTCAAATAAAACTACGACCGCTTTAGTCAATAAAATTATCTATGTGAACACCAAAGAAATTTCAAGGAAAAAATTATATCAATATTTTCAATAAAAATTGCTTCGTGTAAATTGGGACTAAATCATTCAATTTACGGAATTTGATCTTTAAATTGTTTTTTTATAATTTGAGCAATTTTTTGTTTAGCCAGCATTTCAGAGAGAGAGAGAGAAATAAGGAATAGGACTGATCTAACAATATCTTTATAGCAAGAGTTGAATAAAATTCTACCCTTGATAACCCAAAACTTAGTGTATTCTAATCCCAGAAGACTCGAAGCCATAATAAAGAACAAGGGCTCCCCTACAAAATACTAAAATATTTGTTCTACGCGATTTTTATTGCAAACAAAGCAAATGAGCAATTACTTTTCGTAGTTAAAAACTGAAATATTTTTAGTCATGCGTTGTGATTTTGAATTATTTAATTAATATTAATTACTAATGTATGGGTGAGCGAGTACTCACTTTCTGAATCAACTGTATTTAGGCCATGTAAACCTACATTTTGTATATTTTTTTTTGCAACTTTAGTATTAAATTTATTCACTTTACAATGTTGCATTTGTTATCAAAATTAATGTCAAAATCACAATATAAATAGCTGACATTTTAAAGTGCAAATTATCAAAAATGTCAACAAATACATTAAGGGCGAGATAAACACAAATTTAATCAACGGAAATGTTTTTTAAGCAAAAACAGCTTCTACAAAAAACTCTAAAGCCTGACTGATATATAATAATACAATTAACTACATATCGTTGGTCTCATGTAGAAAGGCCCTAACTCGCTATTTTTTCGAAATTAGTTTTTTTTTGCAATTTAACGCAAATACACCTCCTCACAAAAATTTATTGCAATAGTGTAAAAAATAACGCTTTTATAAGCAGTTGTACAAAAAAAGTTACATGTTGAATATTACAGTTTCTATTACGTTTTTACCTTCTCCTGTAAAGTTTCAAATATGCGAGTTAGGGCCTTTCTACATGAGACCATCGATATGTATGTATGTATGAGTAAAAAATATCCAAAATATTCAAATTTTAAATATTAGGATGGTTTGTTGTGCATGAAAAAATACATACATATTTATTTTGCAATTTGAAACATTTTTTGGGATTATTCTGCAAGCATGGTTCACATTAAATCCGGTCGCATTATTGTTTTAATTTTTATGTAACAAGAGCAATTGAATATTTTTGAACCACAAATATTATACTGATTTTATAATATTTAAGAAAAACTAAAACAAGATTGTGTTTGTTTTGGTAGAACGCATTAACTGTTGTTTAACATTTCGATCCACCTGCGCTGCATACTTGTTTCATATAGTTTACGTTTTTTTTTATATTAATATAGTTTTATTGTCAAGAACTACAATACCACTTCGCTTTAACTTTCCTTTGACATTAGCCGCATGCGCAAACAATTGGTAGGTATGTACATATCTACACACTCCGGTTCACTTTTTTAAAGGCACTAAAAATTGTATATTCAGCAGCCTTTATCTTTTGCTATTTTTATCCTATATAAAAAAGGCCATGCCAATATTGGTGGTGCTAAAAAAGTGCTAAACTTGTGCTATTTTTTTTTTAAAGTTAAACGCCGCACAGTGGCGTCCGTAGAGCAAACGAGGTTGCAAAAATCAAAATTTTCATGAGCGCCGACGAAGTTTTGAATAAACCCATGTTATAGGAAACAACGATTTCAAGTATGCCACACTTAATAATATCACATTTTTAGTTTAGAAGATATAACCGTTCAAAGTTGACCGACTTTCGGTTTTCAAAAAAACACACAATTTTTAGTCAATTTGTTGCGATTTCAGGTGTAATATCACGAAAAATAGGTAACGAATCGCCATATTTTTTCTTTGTATTGATTGATGTATTTATTAAATGTATAATGATAAAAAAAAACTTACCTGTTTGCTTTGTGTTTCTCCTTAAATAGTGATTTATTTATAAAAACTAACCGTTTTTTCACTATTTTTCAACTTTGACGGAAAATAAAAACAAATGTATATTTTTGTATATTTGCCATATTTGCAAACCCTGTTCTTTGATTATTTCTTTACATAATTCAAAAGGTTTTATCTGCCCGTACGTGTCCGTTTGGCTTCTAGAGGTAAAAAATGTTAAAAAGACATGGTTGCAGAAATTCTATGGCGCACAGTGGCGCCATTTGAGTTTTTTCGTTGCAAAAATCATATCTTTTGAACCAAAAAAGATAATTGAGCAGTTTAAACCGCATATGATAGATAACTGTTCAGCCTATGAAATGAGCGTTTGGAAAGGGTGCTACGCTTTGTAGGGGCCTACTTATGGGTTACCAAAGTTAAAATTAGTAGAAAAATTAATTTTATGGTAATGGATGAATATTTTACAGAAAATTGAAAAAATAAATTTAAAAAAAAAAAATTATTTTTTTTAATTTGTTGGGTAATAATTTAAAACATAAAACCCTAAAGAAAAAACATAAAAACAATCTAAAAATGTAAAAATAATTTTTTTAGTTACCATCTTAATCATTTTACGAGACAAAATGGCAAAACAAAAAATTTTAAATCAATCGGAAAAAACTGAAATGGATGATTACCGTTCTGAAGGTTATTTTAGCTAAAAAAAAATTGGAGGAACACCAATAGTTGTCGACAATTACATCAAGAACCCCGAGGGGTATGGAAAAAAAATTTAAAGGAAGGCTATCATTGTCTTTATCTACGTATGAGAAAAGAAAAATCATCAAAATTGCTTCTAATTCTGCCTTATGCTTGTCAAAAATAAGAGCTCCAGCTTGAGTACAAGCGAGCAAGTCATCAATACGCAGAGTAATAAAAAGCTGTGAGTATCTTAAATACCTGAAATTACAAAAAAGAGCAGCCACTTAATGCTCCTCGTAAGGAAATGCGGCTTCATTTTGCAAAATACTACTTTGTATGGGATGTGCAGCAAAGACGTCATATAAATGACTGGAGAGCCGTTGTAGTTACGGATGTGAAGAAGTTCAATTTGCATGGGCCTGATGATTTCCATGATGTGCCCATAGAAAATCGAATTTTGAACCGACATCACAGCCGAAATGGCGGCATTATGATGTTTTGTGATATAAAGTACTATGACACCATTGATCTTAAATTTCAAAGTGTTTTCCGAAGTTAAGCCAACTATATGGTCCCATATCTTGGATATTGCAACAGAATAATGCCCCTATACACAACGCCAGCGTAGTAAAATAGTTAATTGCAAGCCAAACTGTTAATAGTCTTGACTGGCCAACCTATTCGCCAGATCTAAACATTATTGAAAATGTCCGGGGTTGGTTAGCTCGTAAGGTCTATGAAAGAGGTAGACAATTTAATGACAAGCAGTCACTAATTCAGGTCATTAAGAAGGCTTGGAATCAAAATTCGTTGGATTACATAAATTCTCTCTTTCTGTCAATGAAAACCTAAAGGGGATTATACCCATTTACTAATAGTTCTTAAATAAAGTAATAATAATGTAAAATAAATTTAAAAAAAACAAGAGAAACTGTTTTTCATTAAAATTAGTGCTTTTAATAAAAAGAAAGAATTGCACACTAGTGCATTTAAATAAGTGAACCGGAGTGTATATTTTTCTATTACAGCGACTTGATTTTTTCGACATAATAATAATAATAATAGGTCGCTAAATCGGATTAAAACTTTGCTGAAGAGTGCCAGCAAATGCTTCCGCATATATTCTTTTGTATAATTATCTAAAGTAATTGTTGAAGAGGTTATTTCACTTGTAAATTTCTCAAAACAAAAAAGCCGCCCTAATGTGTTTAATGTGTGTTTTGATATTGGTATAAATATTTGCCCGCTTATCGAATTTATTTTACAATCTCGTGTATTTAAAGGTGCCTGTCGTAAAAGAAAATACTTTTAATGCATTTATTGATTTGTTGTTTAAGTGTTTTTCTTTTTGAATTTTTTATTCGCGCTGCAAATAAAAGATATTTTTGTTTTTCTAATTTAAAGACTGTCAACAAAAGTTGTTATAAAAGCAATATTTATATTAATGGCATTTTTATTTTGTCTCTAACACCTCAACGCAGACATTTTAAATTTCAAATTACGAATTTTGTTTTGAAACAATAACAGATACAACTTCCTTTAAACAACACGTACAGTTTTCTGTCTGCCACTGATTGTTTGTGATGTGAATTTTAAAATTAAGTGTCGCAGTTTTTTCTTCAAATTCATGTGTATTTAAATGTTTTAAATGTTTCATGTTTTTGAATGTTATCAAATTTATTCAAGAGATCAGTGGTTGGTGTTATTTGCTTTGAACAAAAAACAAAATCGGTATTTGTTTCAAGTTTATTTACAATTAGTTAAAAGGTCAGTTTTGTATTGGTAGTTCTTTCTCTCTATTTTATTAAAATTCTGCTGGAATACTGCATTTATCCAGAGGAAGTAAGAATGGAAATGTTGGGAAAGCAAACTGATTGATTTACTTAACATAACTCATTGTTCCTATAATATTTGTATATTAAAAAACATTTTATTTATTAGAAATTGATATGAATTAACAAAAGAAACAGGTACATACAATAACACAAATTCTGTTTTTATTTTTTCATCTAAAATGTTTTTACGTTTTAAATGCATTCCGTATTTGTTTTTAAATTAAAAATATAAATAATTGCTACAGATAAAATAATTGAAAACATTTTTTCATTTTGATTTTAATTTACTTATATATATATATATATATATATATATGTACGAGGTCTGATCAAAAAATAACCGTTATTTTCAAATATCGTGAGTTACGTATGTTCGAATTTCGCATTTTTTTTCTGTTATATTGGTACACATGTCTGTTATACGAGAATATTCTGTTGGTAATATCAGCCATTTTGGATTGTCAGTTTGTTTTTGACAGTTAAAAAAGGTTTTTCGTGATTTTTTACAATTTGAAAAAATGGATCAAAGAAACTGTATTAAGTTTTGTGTAACAAATTAAATTAAATGCGCAAGGACATTTGAAATGTTGACTGTGGCGTTTGGCGAGTCTACTATGAGCAAAACACAAGTTCAATTGTGGTATGACCGGATTAGGGAAGGCCGAGAATATGTCAATGACGATGCTCGTCCTGGTCGCTCGAGCACGTCAACAACCCTTGAAAACATTGAAGCAGTGAAGAAAATGATTTTGCATAATCATCGAAACACTATCAGAGAGGTTGCTGATGATGTTGGCATATCGTTCGGCTCATGCCAAGCAATTTTTACGGATGTTTTAGACATGAAACTCGTGACAGCGAAGATTGTTCCAAAATTAGTAAATTTTCAGCAAAAACAACGTTGCATGGACATCGCTCAGGAGCTGTTGAACATCGTCTTCGACGATCCAGATTTCCTCCAAAAGGTCATAACCGGTGACGAATCATGGGTGTATGGCTATGACATTGAAACCAAAGCCCAATCATTCCAATGGAAACGTCCAGAAGAGCCAAGACCGGAAAAAGCACGTCAAGTTCGTTGAAAAGTGAAGGTTTTACTTACTGTTTTCTTCGACTACAATGGCGTGGTGCATCATGAATTCTTGCCACAAGGTCGTACGGTCAATAAGGAATACTACCTTGAAGTTATGCGCCGTTTGCGCGAAGCAATTCGTCAGAAACGCACAGAATTGTGGAAAACCCAATCATGGAATTTGCACCATGATAACGCACCAGCTCATACATCGATGCTTGTGCGTGAGTTTTTGGCCAAAAACAAAACCGTTATCATGCCTCAACCACCTTATTCACCGGACTTGGCCCCCGCTGACTTTTTCCTCTTCCCAAAACTGAAGACACCGATGAAAGGAAAGCGTTTTGCTACGATTGAGCACATAAAAGAAAAATCGAAACAGGAGCTGTTGGCGACACCAAAAAGCGCGTTTCAGAAGTGTTTCGAGGATTGGAAAAAACGCTGGCATAAGTGTATTATATCTGAGGGGGATTACTTTGAAGGGGACAAGAGAGTTATTGATGAATAAATAAATACTTTTTTAAAAAAATTAAAATAACAGTTATTTTTTGATCAGACCTCGTATATGTTAATACATTTTTATTCCAAAGAAATTTACGTCAATGTCTGAAAATGTTTTCAATAGAAAATAATCAAAAAAATATTCATAAATTTGTAACAAAATACAGTGGCTCACAGCTTATTTTATGCAAGGCATTTTATGTTTTCAAAGCTCCATAAAAAGAAAACCAACACGAACTGAAAAACGAATTTGCTGTCATTTAAAAGAAAAAATGTTATAGTTTAAGAAACAAATATAATTTATTGCAAAAATATACATTTTAATATATTATAACTAAAAAAAACAAAAAATGCTCATTTTTTCACGTCACAGATTATTTTCTGCGTGCACTTATTGATTTCGAAAACTTGAACTTAAAACTGGCAATTACACGACTTAATATTTGGCGTGCCAGCCTTTATTATCTACAACACATTTAGGCGATTTGGCATAAATGCGACAAGTTTTTGGGTAGTTCCAGGGAAAAATTCGAACACTTCGTCAGTAGCGCTTTCTTAAACAAAAAAAATGTCGATTCCGGGATTCAGTTATGAAATCCCGAATCCCAGAGGGGTTACTCTCTATGACGAAGCGAAAGCAAATTCGATGCGTAAGAGGAGTATCAATTTGTACGCTTATCGCATCGAATTTGCTTTCGCATCGCTTCCATGTGATGGAAGTTATTTTCAGGGAAAATGTAAAGTATTTATTATGACAATGATATTTACTTTTAAAGTAAATCTAAATACTTACAAATTTACTTGATTTAAGAAATAATTTGTAATTTGTTGCAATATTCGCATTAAGCTATGTACATACGGTTGTCAGATCTTACAACGTTGTCCGAAAAATTTTTTCAGAAAATGTCTAACAACCGTATGAACTTACAATTTTTAACTTTGAACGTTGTCAGAAAAAGTATTTCAGTACATTCATTGTAAGACAAAAATATTCTCAGACATCTAACAATCATGTGAACACATTATTGCCATTGTAAGATAATTGTCAAACACTTTTTGTTGTCAGATGTGCATGGCCAATGGACAATGGCAACACTGTCAGAGAAAATATTTCTATTTACAACTCTGTATATCTGTGTATATCAATAATACTTGAAAAAAAGTGAAAGAAAATTGAAAAATTTAATTGAAGAATATCTTATAAATTGATAACGACATTTCAATTAATGAATCCTGCTTCATAGAATGCAGTTATGAGCCAATTGAATTTAAGTTTCATACAGGCTCTGAAGGCGACAAAAAAATCAAGGCCGAAACAAAAGTCCTACCGCAAAAAGGTAGAATCCATGTGGTCACATGAAAGTATAATCAAACTTTTTGAGAAAGTTTATGGTATGTTATTTGCGTTGAATAAAAACTTCCCAAAGTATTCGCATACAATTCTGGAAAATCCGACAAAAAAGCTTTTGAACGGACAATTTCTGTTGACAGTTAAATTTATTGTGTGACAATTGTGTGCCAATGAAATTGTAAGATTTTCTTATAATTGTCTGAACTGACAATTTTCTTTTTGCGCACAATTTTTCAATGCCAATATAATGCTTTTACAACATTGTCTGATGTGACAATGACAATGAACTTGCTGGAAATAATGTAAGCTGCATTATTATAAATTACTAAGAACACCTACTGTACACTAATAATATTTAAATCCAGGCCATATTTCTATTCTCTTATTTAAATTATTATATTGTTGGAATTTTTGAAATCATTATTTAATGTAGCGTCCCATAATGTTTAATAGTCATATTTGTGCATTAATTTTATTGGCTTTAAGCCAAAATTAGTTTAAGTATAACTTTTTGTTGTTTTCTAGTTTTTGCTTTTACTTTAATTTGTTATAATATTTGCATAAACAATTGCAGACAAATTATAAATTTCAAAAGTATTTTAATTTTCTTAATGAATTGCAACGAAACAGAAGGGTTGACAAATGTTATATAGAAAACGTTTAAACATTTCAAATTGTAGAATTGTATTTGTTATTTTAGTTGCAAATATAAAAATCTGTCATAAATAATTTCTAGTGATAAACAAATGACAAAAAACGTCAAAAGTCAAGTGAATAGTTAGTCACGATAGGTATTCCCAGATATGAAAATATTCCTTAAATCTTTTGATATTATAGAAAATGCTCAACATTTACCAATAATTATGGATTTATTGGTCAAATCTATAAAATATTTTCTTATATTTTGATTAGAGACCGAAAATAACTCGCCCATATAATCAAAAAATCAAAATTGTGATTTATATTTTGTTTCTAAGAATAAATAAAATATATAGGCATAAATAACTGTTATAAAATGATTTTATGTAGGTATGTATGACCTCTTCATTACTTTTTGTTGTTATACCCTCCACCACCATAAGTAGTGAATGAGGGTATATTACGTTTGTCATTCCGTGTAAAACTTTGTTAATATTCATCTGAGATCCAACAAAGTTCTTGAACCTTATGAAATTCTAAGTCGATTGAGCTATGTCCGTCAGTCTGTCCGTTCGTGTAAAACACTCTCACGTCCGAAGGACACAACCGAAAACAACATGCTTTACAAAAGCCCCTTTATAGTTCTCCTAAGCAGTTTGGTATTGGAAATCAGCAAAATCGGTAAAGTAGAACGAGAGTTATGGATCAAAATGTAGGACAAGCTCCATAAAAAATTTATATTTTTAAAAAAATTTTCATGCTATATTTTTAAATATATTGCAGGTAATACCATGAAATTTTGTATACGCGATTTTTATGATAAAAGAAGAAAGTGTGAGAAAAAGTATGAATCGGTCCATGATTTCTTATATGACTCAATGAAACATAAATATATTATTATTTATGTTGCACTTGTTTTTTATAGTTTTTTTTTTATAATTATATAATTAACAAACACAAACTGCGAAGCTTTTTGGCCTATAAATGCCTATAAAATTGGAATATTAATACAAAATTCACCAAAACGAAATTTTTTTTAGTTCGGTCTATGTTTGACTATAGACTCCATATAAAATCCACTTCTACAATTCACTTAAATAAATAATACAGAATTTTTATTAAAAAGATTGATACAATATTTTCCTTGAACTTTCTTCGGTGTTTATACGACACAATTCTTATTGCTTCAATCGCTCGTATTTTTATTTGAGAGTACTCGTGTACACACATACGACTTCAGTTTGTGTGTCTTTTGTTATCTTGTAATGGTTCTTTATGATTTTGTAGAAATAATTTAACCCAGAAACAAAATGTTTAACCTAACCCGACCTAAGTTTTAATAATGTTTACTACCAGAATACTTATGGCCACTGCAAAGTGCTATTATTAAGATATGTACATATTATTAATGCTATTTACTTTTTATTTATTATTGTTATTGTTAACCAAGCTACATTCAAACAAATAATAACAAAAGTTCACACTGTTTTAAAAGATTTTTTCCCAGTGGCACAATAATAATCATTAAAATTTTAAATATGCAAATATATACATACAATGAAAAAGTGGAAAAGAACAAGATGAAATTGACTGACGTCTCTTCATAATTATATACTAGGGTGGCTTTTTCTTTTGCGATATTCGTTGGTCTCAACGTCTAAATTTCGTTCAATATAATGGCCACCTTAATGTACATACTTTAATGTATTACAATTCACAACTATTCGATATACATCTATTTATATGTTGACGTATGTTTGTGTGTATGATTGTAGAAAAGAGTGCGTGCCACAAATTAAAATGTGTGAAAATATTTATGAAATAAAACGATGCTACAGGAAAAAATCGCAAATAATAAGAACGGCTTCTGGTTAATTTTCAATAATGCTAAGAAGAAAAACTTAAAAAAGGTGGCGCTGAAGCATACCGATTGCTTACCGACGCATTTTGGTGAATGTATTTCATCGGTTACAACGTGCGAGAGATAATTTTTGGGCTTCAGAAGTGGTAATTTTGATACAGAAGACAAAGATCGCCCGCGCCAGCCAAAAAAGTTTGAAGACCAAGAATTGGAGAACTTACTTCCTAAAGATTACCAAACTCTACAAAGCATGCCAAGTCATTGGGAACTATTCAAGCAGTAATTTCATAACATTTCACGTAAATTCAGGATTCAAACAAAAGCAGGGAAACTGGGTACCACATGAATTGAAGCCTAGGGACCTTAATTTTGAATGCCTAAAATGCGGTTTAAACGCTTTCAAAGGAGATCACTTTTGCACTGAATCATTACTTGCGATGAAATATGGATTATTACAATAACCCGAAGTTTAAGGGATCGTATATAAAGTCCGGCCAATCAGCTGAATCGATACCAAAGCCATATATGACGCTAAGTTAATGCTCTGTATTTGTTGGGACTAGAAGGGTCCTACCTATTGTGAGTTGCGAAAATAAGTTCATACCATCACAGGGAACCTGTACCGCCACTGATTCGTTTGAAGTCAGCATCAGCCAGACATTAAAGCGTAATATTCCATCTTGTCTACACTCGCCCACATGTCGCAAATTACTCTTAAAATCTATGTAGAAAGTAGTGATTGGAAGTTTTGCCTTATAGTCCTATTACTATTTGTTTCGCTCGATGTAGCATGCTCTCTCTGGTATACTCTTAACTTTAAAACAGGGTATTCGAAATCGCCTTGATACGTTCTTAGATTCCAAAGATGAACAATTCTTTTGGAACGATATCCATACTTATTTTGTAAATCACTTGCGCTCAACGGATCACCTACGATTTAGCGAACGCATCACCAAAAATATCAAAATTTTGTAAATCACTGCGTCATTACGTTTAGCGAGAAATATTACGTCGTTACAATACTGTCAAATTATTGCGTGGTTAATGTTGCCATTGTAAATGTTGATACTGAAATTTAAAATAAAAATTTACATAAAGCTACACTTATTTTGCATTGGCAATGCTACAAACCTATCAGCTGTTCAATAATTTTGTTTGGTTATTTATCAAGAAACTATTTCAAGTTGTTAAGAAAAAAGCTTTTAAAGCAAATAACTATAAATGAATCTTATGTGCAAAGAAGGCTTAAAAATGGATGGAGTTTGAAGTAATATATTAATATACTCGTATAATATTGTGTGATATACAGGCATATTGGTAGAAAGACTTTAGCTGCATATATTAAAGCTAGGATGACTCCTCATATGACATCTGTCTGAAGTTGAATGTGTGGCTGTGTAAGTTATATTTAGTTTTTAGCTGACTTAACGATTTCTTTAACTTTTTATATCTTGTTAAAGATAATTTTCGATATCGTTAAAAGTAAATGACAGGTTGACTAAATGTCTGCTTATATTTTTTAACTATTCCTGCCATCACATATTTTGTCTATAACTCCTTAATGTGTCTATAACTCCTTAATTTCTATTTGCAATTTGGAAATTAATTCTTCCGTCTGCAATCTTAGTGTATAAATTGGCGAGCACATTCAAGTTATTGTATCTCGTAGCACAGTTTAATTAAGCAGAGACAGGTGCAGGAAATATATCGTCACCTACAATGCCCAAAGACCCTCATTACATTTTACAGGAGAAGCAGAAAACTTTATAAAATGAAAACTATTTAATTGAAAATCGCGATTTCTTCACATCTTGTCTTAAGATAGACGACAAACTTCAGGGGACGATATGTACATATCGCGATTTTCAATTAAACAGTTTTCATTTTATAAAGTTTTTTGCTTCTCCTGTAAAATTATGATAATGAAGGTTACGTCTTTGAGCATTTTAGGTGACGATATGTACGTGTATACAGGGTGCTGAGTGCAAATACTCAATTCCAATTAAATTTTCAAAACTATTTAAATCATTGGAACGCTCCTCAAGACAGTCAAATTAAAGTCAGATGTAACACAAATTTTCAAGTTATTAAACATTTTCAAAAACTAAACTTACCCTGTATTTTATACCACACAAAAGTCGTTCATATTGTACATTTATGTATTGACCTCTTTTGCTTAAACCATATTTGTATTAAAACATAAAATACACATTGACACAAATTAAGTGAAACAAATTTGTGGAAGCAAACTTTAAAATGAATAAATGGACAACACTTCAAGTGATGTTGCACTTAACAAATTCTCATACAAAATAAAATAAATAATTTTCTGAAATAAAAATAAAAAAAAACTCGCCACGACATAAAAACATCATTAATTGTTTATGAGCCAGGGAGAAGGCAGAAATTGAAATTAAATTATTATCAAGAGATATATACACACTGTAAGTGCATTATAATCGGGATGGTGGAAAGCTGGAGATGCATTGTTGTCAATGTCCATATTGATATGCTTGTCGCTGATTGCGAAAATCATTTGTAACTATAATTTAAACGATTAAGATGTCATTTATTTATTTGTACATTAACGCCAGAATAATGCAAGTTGGAAAACAAACCAAAAATAATATATTGGCAATTTACTTTAATTTAAATGGGGTTTTAATTACAATTAAGAGGAATGCAATTCAAAGATTGAAACCTATATTGCAAAAAAAAAAAATCAAAGTGGGCTGTCATTGTGTCTTAATATTAGAGAAATATAGAGAAATATGTATTTGTCAACATCTTTAAATTGTTTTCTATATGTCTACAAATACTTGTAAAACGAATATATCAGGACTAGCTGCCAGAATCACTCTCTGAGTCGATTTAACGATATCCGTCCGTCTGGCTGTCGATATAAAGGTTGTGCGCTGAGTACAGGTCGCAATTTTAAAGATATTTCAATAAAATTTGGTACGTGATATTTTTTCGGCCCAAGGATGGATGGGATTGAAACTGGTGGAAATCGGTACATTATTTCACCTGGCCTCTATACAAATGTCCTCCCGAAATTGGGATTTACCTATCCTAAATGTTTGAATTATGCAAATATAAAAACAAATTTCATCACAAATGAGTGGCAAATAATACCAAATCACACCTACAAATTTTGTGCAGATCGGTCCATAATTTCTCATAGTTACCATATAAGGCCCACTTTCGAAAATAACTTTAACGATCAGAAATTTCTTAAAAATGTTGGTATCCAAATAAAATTCGACACAAATAAGTAATGACTCTTAATTTTATAATGGTCGGTCCATAATTCATAATTAGTCGAAACTACCATATAAGACCCTCTCCGTAATTCACTTTAACCTCCATAAATCTTTTAAAAGTATTTATATCGAGATAAAGTTTAACACATATAATATATTCACAGAAATCATGACAGTAAATTTTTGGATGATCGGTCCACAATAGGTTATATCTCTCATATAGCGGCCATTTCTGAAAAACTGTTTAATTTATATACTGGGTGTAGGGTATTATATCGTCGGGCTTGACTGACTATAACTTCTTACTTGTTTTTTGTTGACTTCAAATGTGGTATTCATCATGGTGAAATTAAATACTAGGTGACAGCATTGCTACAACAATTACAACAAGGCAAGAACAACAGGCATTTTTCTATATGAAAAACTTTCGTCACTGTCAAAAAGTTTTTTTTTTATATAACTTTTTGACATTTTCAATTTCACCATGAATAATCAGCTGGCGCTACGCTGTCACCTTGTATTTAAATTCACCTTGGTATTCATCATAAAGTGGCGACACAACTTAAAAGATGTTAATATGATGCCAGATATATAAAAAACTTTAAATACTATATTTGGAGGAACATATTGCCAAAAAAAATCACCATTTCATTTAGAAACCGCAAAGAAATCGCCATGTCACCAAATGGAAATTTACGTCGCCATAAGCACTAAAAAATCACCACGCATGGCGACAATTTGCCATATCTGACAGCCGTGGTGTGTATTGATGAGAGAATAAGATAGCAGAGAAGAGCGACACGCGTATTCAAAGCATATTTGTATTTGATTCTTCTTTCAAAAAGTTTTTGTTTGGATTTTGTTTTTTTTTTGCGTTCGCAAAATAATAATTAATATACTTATGATGAGATACGAGTATAATGTGAATAAAGACATTCAAATACATATAATGTTAATAATAAAATATATGGATATAAATTATATAAAATAAATTGATAATTTTAGCCGGTATATGTTAATTGAATATATATATATACCTTTATTTATTGAAATATATAACTTATTCATTAACATGTTTTATTAATACTTTACCTCAATTTGGTTTATGTTTAAAATTTGGTTATTTTTAAAAATTGGTTATTTTTAAAATGACAAAGAAATGCTTTTTAACTGAACACTGTTTTCCAAAAATGTGTCTGTTTTCCAGGATTATAATTATTGTCATGGTATTTAATGATATGTGTGACGCATGTGTTAAAAAAACATACATGAGTCATTCCATGTCAGACCGAACGATTTTTGCTAAAAATTGACTTGATTGATGTTGCCGAAGTCTTGCAAAATTTTAGCACGTATTCTTCATTAAAAAAATATTTTACACTTATTTCCAGAAAAAAAAATGAATTTTTTTTCAACAAGTCAAAATCATAAAAAATCTTCCGACATGACAACTTTTGAACTAATATTTCGCAAAAACTTGTGGATGGATTTTAAAGACCAATGCCTTATTTTAAAGGTATTTGAACCTCCTTTTTAAAAATTATTATTTAAATTTTTTTTATAATTTTTTTATTTTTAAAATTTGCTTTTTTTATTTATTTTCTGCTTTCCACCACCTTCGAACAAGTCAAAAAATCTAAAAAAAATATTTTCATAAAGCTCAATATAACCTTAATATTCCCTGTAAATTTCAGAATGGAAGTCGAATGAATTCTATTTTTTTCCGATTTGTTTCCATTGTTTCCAAGTTTTTGCGAAATATTAGTTCAAAAGTTGTCATGTCGGAAGATTTTTTATGATTTTGATGATTTTCAAATGCACATAACTTGTTGAAAAAAAATTTATTTTTTTTTCTTCTGGAAATACGTGTAAAATATTTTTTAATGAAGAATATGTCTGCAAAATTTAAAGTAAATCGGATGAGGTGTTGTAAAAAAGGTGTTCGGTCTGACATGGAATGACTCACATATGTTTGCGCTGTGGCAATAAATATGATTTTTGTAATTTGTCTACACAATTTCAATAATATTATTTTACTAGATTTATAAAATCGTTATTAATATACAAAAAAAAAAAATATTTAGAAAAAAAAAAAAAAACGGAAATATTTGGAACCACACTAGGATGACTAAAAAAATTTAAACATTTAATTTTCATATGCGAATATCTCGTAAACTATAAGAGATAATGTATAGTTTAGTACTTGTACACGACTAGTAGATTTTATTTTATAGTATACGAGTAATGTTTGAAATTGGATCACAAACGAAGAGTTGTAATCCTTTTAAATTTCTCAAATACCTGAAGTGCTCCACTTTGGGTTCCAGTGGTACCGGCCCTGGTGGGTTAATTTTTTTTACTTGTATTTATTTATTGTGTCTTCATTGAAAACGAACTAACAATAAGTTTTTCAAATCTTATATCTAAAAAATGTTTAACTATTAGTCCAGCCAATGCCGGACGAAAATTGTTTAACCATTGTTGGTTGTAAGTACTAAGTAGACATTCTTCCTTCTTGTCTTCGGCTCATCCCTTCTGTATCGCTTCTGCTTAGTCGAATATAGCCACTATTATTTAATATGTTGCGGGCTAATGGGTTCGGGTGTAATTCAAGCTTTTTTAAGTGTTTTACTGCATATTTTTTGATCTCAGTTTTTACCAAAGGCATGTTTAGGTATTTATAAATAGTTGAATTTTTCACATACCAGTGCCCATGTTCTGTAACTTGCGCGTCGAGAAAGTTTTCGATTATACATTATATTTTATGTACCACTTTAACAATTTTCTTTTAGCAAAACAAAGTTTTCTTTTTTATACTACGATACAATTTTTATTTGAATGCAAATTATTTTGTAAACCACAATAATTAATATACATTATTTTGTACAGCCGACGTTTGTATTTGTGACGCTGTCATTGGGAATTGTTAAATTTTAGTAACGTTTGTTAGCCGTCAACGATATCTGTGATTAGTGAGTTGTATTTTTTGACATTTCAAACGTAACGACGAAATCGCTTTCGTTAGTTTTCGACACATTTTTTTCTCACTTTTCGAGAAACGATGGAATATTTTGTTTCACATCTTTTCGACGCGAAAAGTTTTCACTAAAGTTACAGAACATGAACAGAGCAGGCAATTCTGGTCATTTGTAGCAATTTGTTCTGGCGTCTTTGAATTCTGTCTACATTTAAAGCTGAGGTCGTTCGCCATTGCTGTATTCCCAAACACCCATATAGGTGGGTTTATAAGTTCCAAATTCAAAATTTAAACTGGACAACAGTTCTCGCGTTTTGTAAATTCAAGACTTATGCCCTATTTTCTCCAAATTTCCCCACTATGCAACGCTTGGACACATGTTGCTATTTAGAAAGAAGTTGTTGAGAAATTTTGTCTTCTATTCGTTTCTATCGATGCAAATACGCTTCACTTCAGAACAGGTTTTTCAAAATTTGCTTGATTCGTTTTTTGAATCATAGATGAACAATTAAATTGCCAGAAAGATGGGATAATTTTCGGCAAAATTTCAGTTTATTGGGGACACCCCTGGGAAAAAAAAAATGCCACGCCCCCTTAAATGACCCCAGGAGTGCGAAAATCATAATGAATAAGGGGGCTCACGCCCCCTATGGGCGTGGCAGTCGAAAAACGACCCGGCGCACCTACGTAGACAATATGGGTATCAAATGAAAGCTAATGTCTTCACGATTCCAAAAATAGCCGTATCGTCCAATTCACGACCCCAGTCGTGAATGTCAAAGGCAGTAACGCAATCCATATTTAGTGATGTTCTCGTGTCAAGAGTCAAATCATAAATGAGGATAAGTACAAAATTAAGAAACGAGGAAAACTCTTGAAAGCTTCTGATTGATTAATGAAAATTTGTTATACTGGCTTCGCTTAGTAAAGTTTTTCTGCGTGACCGGCCTACGGCCGGGCTTAGGGGTTTTTAACTCCAGTATGTCTTAATTCTAGACGGCGGGGATCTCGAGTGCTCGGCCTCTGGCCGAGCTAAAAAGAAATAAACAAAAAAAGTCCTTCCCCCATTTTATAAAAATTAACATATCTTCCTCAAATTCTGGACGATCTGGCAACTACGGGTATTTTTGGAATCGTGAAGACATTTCCTTTCATTTGATACCAATATTGCCTAAGTAGGTGGCATGGGTCGTTTTTCACCCCCGCCCCTATTTAACAAAAATGGCCGTATCGGCTGCAAAAACCGCCCGATCTGGCAACTATGGCTATTTTTGGAATCGTGAAGACATTAGCTTTCATTTGATACCCATATTGTCTACGTAGGTGGGCCGGGTCGTTTTTCGACTGCCACGCCCATAGGGGGCGTGAGCCCCCTTTTTCATTATGATTTTCGTACTCCTGGGAACATTCTGAAGGGGATGGCATATTTAGATTTTTTCTCTAGGGGTGTCCCCCATAAACTGAAATTCAGCCTAATTTTCTTTCGTTTCTTTTTTATATAATCAGCACAATTTTTCTTAAAAAAAAAATCATTTTTGAAACCGAATGGGTCAGTCTGTCGAATGTAACCACAATTGTTCTTTTTACTTTTTATATTTCTATTATACATAGTTTGTATTTGTTTAAATTAAGTTTATATTTACTTAAATATTTTTCTGGTTTTTTTTTCTCTATTTTTATTACTGCTAGCAACGCCTTAAATAAAAATATTCACTCAAGTTTGCAACAAATCTAAAGCTGCATATTTATGTTTTTCAATTTATTTCCCATTTTGTTATTTACTACCATTTTTGGTTTATTATTATTTATATTGTGCTCATATATTGTTTTTGTATAGATTTGTTCATGCAAAAATAAAACCTTTTATTTTAACTTAATGCACAGCCAAAGAAAATAAATACTTTTTTTATTCTTTATTTTTTATTTTAACTAGCGACAACTTTTAAATGCTTTTAAATAATTTTAAATATCCTCAAATACACACAGATGCACTTGCCCATTTGTATACAAATACAATTGTGTACATGCCATTTTGGATACGAACATAAACTTTAAACTAATGATTTTAATTTCCGTTCTAATTCTAAAACTGGAAGCCAGCAAAACCAAGGCAAATATATTAGTTATAGAAAGAGAGAGAGAGAGAGAGTGACAATATTGGTCACAAAACTACATGTTTAGTTTAAAATTTAAATGTAAAACCCAGCAGTATAGCTATAAGGTTACTTGTTAAACATACTGGTTACGTTTGTGACCACTGGTTATGTATAAAGTAAATTATGAAAGTTTATTTGTACGATTGTTATCATTATTGTAATGGGACTGGGTTATGTTGACTTTGAGGGCATCGGTGGCTTATGTCGTTCTGGCATAGATATGCCATTTCAGAAACCCCTAGCAAAGTTCAATCACACGATCTTGCTCACTTCAAATAGTTAATGTTTAATGTCTAGTTTGACACAGTGAGAGATTTTGGAAATGAATTTGTAATTTCTTAATGGTAATAAAATATAACAAGTCTAGATATTTCCTATTGTCGAGTTTAAGTTTTGAATTTGAAACTCATAAGCCCACCAGGAGGAGCAGTGTCTGAGGTCTCCAAAGAAATTAAAAACGTTGCCAATTCTTCGTCTGTAATCCGATTTCAAAGTATGTACTTTCTGATAGCTATAAATTATCTCTTATAGTTGACGAGATATTCACATATAAAAATAATATGTTTTACCCTAGTAAAGTTTTATGCTAATAGTGGATCCACATAGGTTTCCATTTTTTCAAAATATATTATTTGTGGATTAATAAAGGTGGATTCACCCATTTGTTCTTAACAAAAATTTTTTCCGGAGAAAATTTTTTTTACTTAGAGTTTTTTGCAGCACGATTCACCCATTTCGAACGTTTTTTCTGCTGCCATATGTAAACAAAATCTATTAGTTTAACAAGTGCCGGCCATTGATTTATTTTGCTTTGGGTTTTAAGTGTCAAAATACAAATATTACATTATTTTAAAGTACATATTGTGTATTCAAAATCACAGATAAAAATTCAAAATGAATGAAAAAAGAAAGTTGCTTTTGCTGATGGCCATGGACATACATAAGGCATTGTTATTTGTATGAAAAAATGCAACCTATTGGCAACTCAATTCATTTTTGTCCAAGAAAAAGTATAAAATTAAATCAATTCAAGGTCGTAAAAAATATTTTCTCACTCTCACAAAGAGAGACGTCAAACTTCATATAAAAAAAATTGTTCGAGCAAATTTTTTGTTAAGAACAAATGTGTGAATCCACCTTAACAGTTTTGTAAACCTAGTAGAAAAAGAATTGTTGAAAAATCATCACAGACTTCAAAGTTAAAAAATGTGAAAAATGTGTTTTTTTTTTATATTTTTGGCATAAAAAGCTATTTCGCTATGTCACTTTAACACGACATCAATACAAATTTGATATTCCCTAAGCTAACAAAAAGAGCGCTAACAAAGAAATTTTAAATAAAAGTAAACAAAAGTAAAGGAAATTCAATTGTTGCTGTTTGATATGAACAAAGACATCAAAACTCAGTTGAAAAGCTACGAAGAAGACATTCAAGGGATGCATCCGATCCTCTGTCATATTCCAGTGCTGTGTAAATATTTTTAATTTTTGTCAATTTTTGACAAAAGTTTTCTTGTTGCTGACTAACCAACTTTGAAATTTTTAACATTTTATTTAAATATAACTAAAAAAAAAACCAAGAAATAATGAAATTAATTATTTAATTGTCATTATAAATTAGTAGTATGAGTGTTGTTCAGTATAAAATCATAAAAAATAACAATTCCACTTGAGAAATCTAAAGTGTTTTCATTCCGAAAAAAATTCGTTTTTCATTTGCTAAATACTGAATTTACGGAATCAAAACCACTTTCGATCAGAATTTAGTACTGTCACATGGCTGATAATTATCATAGCAGATGTGACCCTGCATTTATTTTTGGTAATTATTAGAGAAGTATGTCCCTCTCCAACGGAGCATTTAGAATTTCGAGCGTGTTGAAAAATGCGGTAATTTTGTGTTATTTTATTTTATTTGCCATGTAACTCTGCAGATATCTCATAAATTCTGCTGTTTCTGATAGCAAACGTTCAACACAATCTATTTTTTTTTATATACTCGTAATCATGCTTCAAATAACTTTATTGGTAGTTCAATTTACTAGCATATGTTCATTGATTTTAAGTTGTTGAAAATACTTGAAATTTTCACTTTAAACGCATTTTCCCCTGAGAATTGTCATGTGCAAAAAATTTAAAAATGCATAAATATTTTGTACAAATTTTTATTAAAAGAAAATATTCGTAAAAAAACTTTTGTTCATTGTTCATAGTAATTTTTAATTTTTGTCTTTTCTCATTTTTGTGAAAAAAAAGAAACAAACAAACTACTTACATATATTCGAGATAAAAGTTTAAATGCTTCTCTTTCAATTTGTTCTTATAGAAAATGTGTAAAACTTTGTTTTGAAGTTTCTTTATTTTTGATTCTTTTAAAGTTTTGCTCATGCTGTTGAAATCTGAGTTTAAATTTAAGAAAGAAAATAAACTTATGTCTGTTCTTATATTCCATATTTTTTTTTACTAATTTATGTATATAAATTTTCTTTTAAGATAAATGAAAAAAAACAAACAACAAAAGTCTTAATGAAATCCTGCAGGGTCATTATTTTATCGTGCACAAATATTGAAGAAACTATAAAGAAAATAATAAAAAACCATTGATGGTCTTTCAATGCAAAAAAAAGAATGCATTGTTAAAGGATTAATGTAAACAATTGTGGCGGCACCATATGTTGCTAATGAACACCAAACAATGTCTATGTCGGCTCAAAGAGTGAACGCAATAATGTATTTCTACCAAGGATGGATAATTCATTATGTCCTGCAATTTTTTTTAAGTACATACAAATGTTTGTGCATAGAGGACTTTTAAAAAACTCCCTAAAGAAACTTATGATTATTTCTTATTACAATGTTGTAAACTCAAAATTACAACTTTAGGTTGAAAATGCTGTATTTTGATTTTGATTTCCTTAATTAATGTACATTGTACATATACATAGTTATATTTTAACCATTTGTAATTTTAATCTCATAGAGTTGAAAAGCTTTTAAACATCTGAGTTTTCCTTGTCCGATTTATGCTATTATCAAAAGTTATTGAACAGTCTACAGTAACATATATATATACACTGGCGTGCAAAACCGAGCGCATATTCAATAAGATTTTCCTTAAAGTGTCATAAAATGATAAAAAACGAAAAAAGTTTTTTCAAATTTTTACCAATAATATTGAAAGTAATGATAACGTAACAAAAACAAAAAAAATCAATATAAATATATAAAAATATAAATCTGTGTAAATATATGTACCCGAGCCCTTTTTCTAATTTTCAAAATGGCCAAAAATCCTCTCCAGATTTATTTTTTCATAAAACTCAAATTTACTGGATACCCAAAATTATTTCGGATCTCCTACTATTATAATTCCATTCAGTGGTCCTTTTCCAAATATGTATTTTATTCTTCTTATTCTGAATTTATTTCAGACATTTATACATAAAGATTTGTGTATCAGAATTCAAGTATGTGGCTTAAAAAAAACTTTTCTATTGGACCATCTTTAAAATGATGATATAAATGAAGACGTAATCTCTATTTGATATGAACCTATATTGTATATAAATATATTAGATGTATTCTCTAGAATTTTGGCTCATAAATGTCTCCGCAACTTGGGTGGTGGAAATGTTTCTAAGGACATTTTTGCTTAACTTTAAAGAGTTCAAGTCTAGCGCCACAAAACTCGCACTTTTACAAGATCTCAGCTAGTTTAATTTTTGAGATTTGCGTGACAAAGCAGTTGTGCTACTGTGCAAAATACATATTGACGATGAGCTAGTTGCTGGTTTTTTGACGTTTTAGCTGGGGAAAAGAGCCTCAAAAGTGTCCACGACAGATGGCAAGAGGAATATCGTACTGTTGTATTGTCCTTCAGTTGCGTGTTTCCCAGATTTCAGAATTGGAATGACTATATCCAGAATTCCTTGACAGTTGACAGATACTCCACTCGTTACCTGCTAGACCAGATAGGTAAAACGCATGTAAGTATCGCTTCAGATTTGGAAACTTTATTCCCAGCATACCATTTTAGGAGCGCTCCGAAAAAGGAGTCAGAAAAGAGTCCAACAAAAGAGCATTTTCGGAGCGAAAGAAAAATTTGCTTGTTACTGTCCTGAGTCGACACGCAGTAACTCAGAAATTCCACTTAATTATGTGTGTACCAAAGCGTTGTTGTCTTGTTATTTGTGCTTTGAACAAAAAAAAAACATAGCTGTACCACACAAGAATGATAAAAACAAGATTACACAGAGCCCAAGAAAAACCTCATAAAAGACTCTTTTCTGGCATTATCTAAGAGCTCTTTAAGAGCCCAAAAAACCCTCATAAAAGACTCTTTTCTGGCATTATCTAAGAGCTCTTTTAGAGCCCAAAAAAAACCCTCATAAAAGACTCTTTTCTGACATTATCTCTTTCTGACGGACCATTTTCGAACGTAATGACGCTCTTTTCTGAAGGTTTTCGGAGCAATTATGATTGTTTTTTGGGCTCATAAAGAGCGTTAACGCTCTTAGACTCTTTTCGGACTCATATTGCTGGGTTGTTATTCTTTGTCAGGTTGGAAAGAGCGAACTGTAGATCTCAACTTGCCAACTAATAGTTCTCCATATGCAGTTCTACAAATGATCTAACCATTAAAATGTTTCACATTTAAAAAACCTGCCATTTAGTTGGGGCGACCCCAAATTTTGCCAAAATGGCCGTATCGGCTGCAAAAACCGCCCGATCTGGCAACTATGGCTATTTTTGGAATCGTGAAGACATTAGCTTTCATTTGATACCCATATTGTCTACGTAGGTGGGCCGGGTCGTTTTTCGACTGCCACGCCCATAGGGGGCGTGAGCCCTCTTTTTCATTATGATTTTCGTACTCCTGGGAACATTCTGAAGGGGATGGCATATTTAGATTTTTTCTCTAGGGGTGTCCCCCATAAACTGAAATTCAGCCCAAACAATTATGGGCAAGTTACTATTCTAGTGTCTGAGGAGGTGTGTGCTTAATTCAGTTATACCAACAACAAACCATTCTGGTCTTCCACTAAGCTATAGTGCCAAAGCTGATCATGCGGCTTAAATTTCTCTAAATAACTTATGCGTCTCTTTGTAACAAAATATCCTGATTTGGAGCGAAAGATTTATACTGCCCTGTGTTATGGATGATGAAAGCAAGGCTTTACAATTGTCTCTGAAGGGTCTTTCGGAGAACCTTGTAACCGTTGCAATTGTGCACTCTGTAGTTCTCATGCAGTTGTTTTACAATATGAATATCACATATAGGCAGTTAAGTAAGTCATTACTTTACCATTTTTATAATAACTTACGGGGGCAATGAGAAATTACAACACTTTCTTCTTTTATCGTAAAAACAACGTATACAAAAATTCATACCAATATCTGCAACATATTTAAAAATATTGCAAGAAAAATGTTTAAAAATGGAAATTTTTTATGAAGGTTGTCTTACATTTTGATTCATAACTCTTGTTCTACTATACCGATTTTGGTGATTTTCAATACCAAAATGCTTAGGAGAAATATAAACGGTTTTTTGTAAACCCTGTTGATTTCGGTTGTGTTCTTCGGACGTGAGAGTGTTTTCCACAGACAAACAGACAGACGGAGAGACAGACAGACGGGCATGGCTCAATCGACTTAGAATTTCGTAAGGACCAAGAATATATATACTTTGTTTGGGTCTCAGATGAGGTACACACGGAATGTCAAACTTATACCACCATAAGTGGTAATAGTATATTGAGTTAAAATATGATACAAAACCCGATAACCAATCAACGTAATAAACTTAATTTTTTCTATTTAGTTTTTTTAATGTTTTACAAATAAAAACTAAAAATTTAAAAAGTGATGATTTTTTTTTTCAAAATATGATTTCTTTTTCGTAAAATGATGATTTTTCACCAAAATCTTCCGGCAACACTGATGACGACTGAAATGGTAACTGCTCTCTCCCCCCTCTCTCTCTCTCTCACTCTCTCTCTTTCTTAACAAATGCATGACTTGTTTTGTGTAAAATCATAACTAAATGAGAATTATATTGAATGTTTGAATGACACATTATGTAAATGCCAATTAAAAGTGCAGATACCATCTATGTAGTATGTCTTGATAAGTATATTATTCAGTAATTATAACTCATTAGTAGATTTAAAATGCATGTAAATCTCCTACTTTAAACATATAAATGGAAAATTTATAAAAAATCCTTAATAGGAAACTTTCTGAAGAAAATAGTAAAACTTTACGAAAATGCAAAATTATAAATCACAAAACATCGATTACTCGTAATGTATAAAACTCTTATATTCTCCATTTAAACATAATTTTGTTGCCTTTAAACAAAATAACTTTTTTGCCCTGTAGTCTAGCTTATCTGAAATTGTTATTTGAAATGTTACAAACTTCAATTTGAGTGAGTCACTAAAAATTGCATGTATACTCGTATGTTGGTATATTTGTTGAGTCGAATCAAACATGTGACATTTGGTTGTATATATCAGTTTTTTTTAAAACATTTATTTCACTCATTCGTTCAATGAATCCTTTAGAGAATACGACTACTTTACTTCCGCTTATGGCTTTTGAATTTTTCATGATGTCAATAAAAACGTTGCATATATTTTTATATGTATGTTTGTACCTGGACTTTTTTTCAATATTCATACTTGGTTACTTACCCAGCAAAACAATGAAGGTACGAATAGGTAGATAAATATTTTATTGTTTGTTGGAACTAATCTTTAGTAAATCATTATACATCGACCAGTCATGACTAAAGACATAATCACCCCTAACGTGAATAAAAATTCCACATGAAATTTGTTCCCTTTTCACATTTTCCGATTAAAATTCAATGATAAAAAATAAAAGGGAACAAATTTCATGTGGAATTTTTATTCACGATAGGGGTGAATAAATGGGTGGGCAAATAGTCAAAAGTGTTTTGAGACAGAGTAGCTCAAATTATCATGTATTTAAATAAATGTTCTCATTCATAGACAGGAAATAAAAACACTTATATCCAAGCTTAATACTAGCAGGTGTTAGGATTTTCTTCTCTGAGATATTGCCAAATTGGATTTCTCTTGTTAGAGTTTTCTTACAAGAAACCCTTCAAGGAAGCATATTCAAAATTCATTGCTGGTAATAATATTTTTAAGTTCTGTTTTTTTGCTGGGTGGTTATACATACATACGTATGTACCTGTACATAAGTGCAGTTTTACATACATTAATACATAAAGTTAGGTATGGCTAAAAATAAAAAAATTTAATACTGGCAATTTAAAAAGAAAATAACAAATTCAGTATACAGATGTATGTTTCAGTGAGTTGGTTTTTGTTTCCTTCATTAAAGTTGCTGCTTTAATCCCATACTGTAGTCTGGTTTGTTTTGGAGCGGGGATAAAGCAATTAAAGCGCCCTTTCAGAAGCCCTTATATGGTTGAAACACAGCGTATAAGGCTAAGCCTTACTTTATTAGCACTTCAACTGGCCTTTTTTGTAATCGTTTATTTTTTATTTCTGCATTTTTACAATGTCTCTGTTACTAGGGATGCCAAACGGGACTGGTTTTTCAAATCCCGGTATTCGGGATTTCAGAAATGAAGATATTGAAATGTTAGATTGACAAAAATAATATGTCATTTCGCTTTTAATTTCTATATTAATTTAAAAGCAACAGAATATTAACGATCGATAAAGCTTCTTAAGGTACGGTCACATTTGACAAATATTTGCCGAAAATGACGTAACCACTAAATAACATTTATTTGAACTCATTTGTTTACTTAAAAAAACTTTTCTTATTTAGGTCAAAGCACAACAAATATTTAGTTTTAATTTATTTGATGCTGTTTGATCTTGCAAAACTCTTGTAAGATCAAACAACGTCAAACAAATTTGTGCTAAAACAAGTGGTTATGCTTTTTTGAGGAAATATTTGTCAAATGTGACCGTACCTTTAAATATATTAAGGTATCTATAGTAAAGGGAATCTTGATTAAATTTTGTTACCAGTATATGAAGCTGACGTAAAACATCGTTTGTATACAAAATTGTTAGCAAATTCTTGTATTGTGATTGCATAAACAATCCTTTCTCACCCTCCAAAACAAATAATTCTTATTCAATATTTTATTCCATATTATTACAGACATTATTAGGTGTTACCACCCACTTTTACATATTTAAATTACATTCATTATTTTATTCGTTTAGCAATCAACGTTTGTAATTAATTGCTAATAACAAACATTTCAAATTTACACTTAAATTTTGGCTTTTTTCAAAACTTTAAAAGTGTTGAAGTGTAATGAAAGATTTCACCAGGGGGGTTACTCCGTATTACGATTTGAAAGCAAAAGCTTTCGAAAGACAATGTAAAAAGTATACAAATTCGAATGATTTTCTTTTCGAATCGAAATACGGAGTAACCCCCCAGATCACTTATTAATATCTCTTTGTGCATAAATAAAAAGGCAACATCAACACATATCACAATTCATATCACTGCAACAAAGAGCTTTGTCTGTTACATTCGAGTTCTTTAAAATGACAACAATTTGTTTAAGTAAGAAAAATTCTTCATCTCTTGAGGTCTTAAGGCTTCTTTGCATAATGGTGGAAATTTCTATCATAACATTGAATGCATTCTTTTATTTCTATTTAGCATTAAGCTAATGATCTAACATGATCTAGCATGATGATGGAAATTTCCATTATAATGTTTTTTTTGCTAAATTTATAGTCACCCCTATCGTGAATAACAAGTGGAATTTTTGTTCCCATTAAATTTTTATTCCCCTCGAAGTGAAAAATGCTTTCGTGAATATCCCGTGAAATGTTTGTTCCCTTCATTGCATATCTGTTTAAAATAAAGAAGACTATCAACGCACAGTGAATGTAAATAAGAGAAAGAAGTTTAAAATAAATAAATCGCGCAATCAAATATTTAAAATTGGAGCAATAATTTTATTAAAGGAGCAAGAAAATAAAATCAACAAACTGTTAACCGACGTTTGCGCGTTTCATCTGACCCCAATGCTACCCAATGCCTTGTGACTAATTTAATAAAAAAATTATTTTAAATTAATATTTGTATTAGATTTATACAACATTACTGGGTAATTTTTTAAAACTTTTTAGTGTATGTAACTGGTACAGTGAAATAACGCCCAAATAAAATAAGTCCCAATGGAAAAATGAAATAAATTCCAAAAATGTTTCCCTACAGATTGGGACTTATTTTATTATAAAATGCATTGGGACTTATTGGCTTTTTTTGATGGGAGTTATTTCATTTGGGCGGAAGGATTTTCTCCTCTATGGTATACAGAATACCGGCTTCGCATTACACAAATTTCTTGTATTGCCGTTAATTAATTTTTATTGGGATTTCTTTTTACATTTTGAAATAAGTCTCAAAAAATTGAGACTTATTTAATTTTTGCCTTTGGAAGTTATTTCAATTTTCATGGGACTTATTTCATTGGGAGTTATTTCATTGGGACTTATTTCATTTGGGAGTTATTTCACATGCTGAATTCAACTCCCCAGCAAAAATAAAGTAAACAAAATGAAGGGAAAAAGAAAAATCACCCTTATTCCAGTTGTCGTCATTGACACTTAACGACGTCGTTTTGTATCGTTTGTTTCAAATTGGTATTCTAGTTGTCGTTATTGAAGATTATCGATTACTATTGGGAGATATTTGGTATTCTGTAAGAAAATGTGATGACGATATTGTGTTGATGCGACTCTGCTCTTATCGTCATAATTTTTGTTAACGACTAAAGTGTTTTAAAGAAATTTTTTAAGAAATAAAAAAAAATGGAAGAACAACAAAAATAGAAAGTAACAAATCTGCAACAATTTGATGAACTTATAGAAGAAATGCAAAAAAATCCTTCTCTTGCAAAAGGATTTCAGAGAGGTACAGTTAATAGTAATTTCAAAGAAAAGTGGAACGAAATTACCAAAGCATTAAATTCCCTTGGCCCGCTAAAAAGAGATGGGGATGGTTTGCATAAAGTAAGGAAATCATTTAAGAAGTGCAGTATTAAAATATAAAAAAAATTGTATTTACAGGTTTGGCGAGACTTAAAATTTAAAGTCAAAAAAAAGTTGATCGCCAACAAAAACTCTTTTCGGTTGAAGTATATATGCTGGTCGTTTTTGTTTGGAGCCAGTATTTTAATGTGGGTCCCATTCACACAACCAATAACACCGGGAAAATCTATTTTTTTTTTTTTTAAATGTAGTTTAGCTTCATTTTTCTCCGCATTGGTCATTTCAAAATTGATTCATTGGGGACAAATTCTGCTTTCTAAGACATCTAATGTTTCAGACAGAATCTTGGAGACGACTGGCTGCGACAGTCCCAAGTTAAAGTCGTTCCCAACACTCAGTTGGTACGACCCCTGGGCTAAAAATCTTTATGTGGCTGCTAATTTTATTGTTTTTGAAACAAATGTTTATCTATTTCTTTCAACACGTACTTAAAGGCTGCTTTATTAAGTCTAAAGTAATTTTTAAACCTTTTGAAGAAATAACAAAATAAACATAAGGAAATAATTAAATGTTAACACCCACTTTTTATCTGGCAAATTGAAGATGTCGGACTCGTGTCTGATGTGCTTTCTTTGTAGTACTAGGTTTCTTTTATTTTGTTCATCACTCGAATCTGAATTTGATTCACAATTTGATTCGCAAATAAGAAACATTTTTGCACAAAAACATGAAACAAATAAATTATACCACAAAAATTAAAATTTTAATCAAACTGAAAATATTTTTTTTGTATCAAATACCAAAACAAAATAAATCAACTGACAAGTATTAGAGATGTGTTTACAAAAATCGATAAACAGTCGTCATCGTCGCAAGATGTTTATAGAATACCAAATTAGTGTCGATGTGATGTCGATACGAAGTGATATCGACTAAAAAACGATGACGATATCGACGACGACAACAGGAATAAGGGTGAATATTTCAAGAGAAAAATATTTTCACGATAAGGGAAACTTTGACATTATTCACAAACATCATTCCCCAGTGAATTGTTAAAAAAAAGTGGAAAACATTTGATGGGAAATATTATTCACGATTGCAATTTGAGGAAAAGGAAAACAATATTGCCGATTGGGGTGAATATAAATATATAAGTACTAAGATTTTTTTTAACAAATTTTCCTTTAATTTTGAACAAGCATTATATCATTTTGATTTATTTCACCAATAAAGAAAAAATCATGCAAACAATTAAAGCAATCAAATTGCAAAAACTGTAGACACTGACTGTAGTGCGTTTGAGTTTTTCAATCCAAAATTAATTTTAATACTTTCACCATTATTTCTTAGACAAACGTTTTAGAATTTAAATTTTTTGCTTTTTGACTTTAAAAACGAATCCCAAGATCTTTCAAACAATTCCGGTATTTTCGGGATCAGAATTTCAGAAATGGCATCCCTATCTGTTACTGACCATCAAAGACTTTAATTACCAAGTAATGGGTTAAAATGCTAATATAAAAGCATTTTAGTAAATAAATTTTTACTACTACTATTTAAATACATTATTTTAACATAACGATGGATGTCCTTAGATGCAGCTATTCACTACAAATCTTTACAAATAAGTAGCTAATAATTAAAATAAGTACATACCTGTAACGACTATATTAACTCAATGATTGTAAGCACTTAAAGAAGCCGATAACATTAAAAACGTAATTCAGATTAGTGGAGTTCAGATTTGTTCTATTATTTTGTAAATGCAAATTATTCAATCCATGTTTTACTATTTAAAGGTCATTGAACAAGAGAAGGAATAAAAGGGCCAGGAACATGAGAAACTGCACCAACCTGCCCCTACTTGTGCAACAACAGATCTTGGAACATCTCAGTATACGAAATCTTAGAGCCGTGAGTCATTTAAGAATCGTTAGGCTTTGGATACCGATAGACAATCGCTTGACCTTCTGGATATCTTATATACAGCTATGGACATAGAAATAGTGTACTTTAGTGTTAGTGTAGTAGTGCAGCGGTTTTTCTCGATAAACAAAAGTTTTTCCGACAATCGGATTAATTTTAGTTTTAGCTGTAAAAAACATCACACAGAGTTTGATATCCTTGTGGAGGTGTAGTTTTGCAAAAAGCTATCATGCCTTTATATTCTTTTTTGACAAAAGTGGGTTCTTTCTACTGACACGATCATAAAGCTGATTGTCATTGAGGCGTCTTCGTACAGGTCTACTGGAAACATTTAATCCAAATTCGTCATTTATTTCAGTCATTATTGTTCTGGATGACTTGGAAGAATCTAGCTTACTTTTTTTAATTATTGCTTTATTCTCACGAACTGTTGTCTTTCGCGGTGGCTTCTTCCAATATTTCTTTATATTAAGCATCTTTCGAGAACATTCAATTATTTCAGCTATTTTTGTTTGTTTTTGTTCAAGTGCGCAACTCATACGTACACTTTCATTGTCCAACCAAAATACATAATTTTTATGAAAACATGACAAAATAAAGAACGTGCAAAAGTTTACAGGACATTTTCAACGAATTTTTGGAAAAGCGGAGTGCAGCAAAATAATAGCTTAGAATTCCATGTTGTTATTATTCCATTTTTCAATAAAATACGTTTGGCACTTCATAGATTATTGGTGCGCTATTTCTCTGTCCATAGCTGTACATGTGCCTTATATATAATTAGTAACTCTAGTCTCTTTGCTCCTGTTTCTAGAGAAGCCAGCGGGAGTTTTTGGAATCTCATTGATAGAAGCTGATATTTAACTACCCAAGTATTACTGGTTTAGCAGTTTTTAGAATAGAACATATCAGAAATTGAGAATCACAAGTTGGCGAATCGAAAGGCCTAATAATTGTTTAAGGTATTCCAAAGCTGCTGTAGGAAATTTTTCAGCACTAACATGGTGATGTCAAAGTTTTCGCGGTTTATGAGTTGGCAAAGATGTTTCTTCAATATCAGCAACAATAAGGAGTTAATAAAGTTAATAACTTCTAACGCATTACTTGGTAATTGAAAATTTTTACTAGTAATGCTGCCCTTAATCGTAAAGAGGCCTCTTATTTGTTGACCTTACGTTTTTTCTCCGCTGGCTTTGTACATATAAATATTTAAGAGGCATCGAGTGCAAGAGCTGTAAACACCATATGTGTGTGCTTCACAGTATGGCTCTGTTTTACAACCTGCACAGCAGTTTCATTGACGACTTTGTCTTCTGCATGTGTAATTTATTGAAGCATGGAAGAGAAAAACTTTTTTATTTTATTTTTCATCTTTTCTTCATTTGTTTTCCTTTAGTTTTCTCTTTTACAAACAAACCTTGTAAAAATTACATTGACATTCATCTGACTCTTATAAAATTTTTACACACATCCACGCCCAACCTCCCATACAACCACATACCAATGAAGTGTACATCTGTGTATGAATGTTGGAATTTGTACCTTATTATTGCGGTAAACATAATAAGACTTTATTAACTAAATATTATGTGTAGCATACTGCAGGGGGTAAGCAATCAATGTATGAATAAATGAAGGAAATAAGATTGCACTGGTATTTTTGAGTTTTCTTTTGTTTTGTTTTGCATGCTTGCATACGGAAAAATAGTAGGAGCTGGCATAACATTCTCAAGGATTTTTCATGACAATATGTTTAATAAAGGAATGTTTTTAGAAATACATATTGCAAAAACTATTCAACGAAATAATTAATTAATATTCATGAAATACATTCCAGTATAAACCAGCCAAAAGTCATTTAAGGACTTATAATTTATTCTTTTAAATTGGAAGGAAGTGTATATTTTGTATTTTTTTTGGAAATTGAAATCTATATTGTGAATCCTAATCTATATATATATATAATACAATGTTTGTATGTTTGTCCTCTATAGACTCTAAAACTATCCAACCGATTTAGCCCAAACCGGTGTCATTTGAAAGGTTTTAGTTCAAATTAGGTTTTCGGCTATATCTATTTCAAGTGGGCGTGATCCCTCCCACATAAATTGAATAACATCATATATCTTGACTATTATATCAAAAGTTTTGAAACATTTCAGTATCCCATATGTTACTGCTTTAAATCCTCCGGAAAAAATGGGCGTGATCGGACCAGTGGGCGTGTCAGCTCCCATATAAAGTAAATATTTAATATCATATATCTACAGTTCTATAATGCCATAGTCTTAGAAATTTGTGCACGTTGACTATATTATGAATAGTCATGGAAAAATTGGGCGGGATAATGCCAGTGGGCGTGGCACCTCCCATAAAAAGTGAATTTTTAGCTCATATACAAAATTAATATTAATATTAAATATCTAGGGTTCTATGTTAGCTATATAGCCTTAAAATTTTGTACGAGACCATCAATTACAAATATTAGTAGTCGAACTGAAAATGGGCGGAATGGGATAAATGGGCGTGGTGCCAAAAGCAAAAAACAAATAAGCATTAAAATAAATTATCACATTCAAGACTTTTTGCAAGGTTATTTAATAATGTCGTTCAAAAATTGTTTTAGTCTTCCTCATAGTCATAGAATAAATAAAAAAGGTAAAGAAGTAAACAATAAATTTTATGATATGGTTTTAAGTAACAATTCATGTTTAACAGGTACTCTTAACATACAAAATATATTTTACAAAACTTGCTGTTACAAAACTATCTCCAAATTTAATCGAAGCCACAATCATCAGCTCAAATGTAAAGGAGAAGATGTGCTGATACCACGAATTCCAATGATTTCAACCGACTTACCCTTCGATTTCAAACGATTACAGTTTCCAGTGCGTCTTGCTTTCGCCATAACCATCAATTAGGCTCAAGGCCAATCGCTAAGTGTTGCTGGTTTGAACTTAGATTCCGATACAATTCTAAATTATGTGTTTTATTCAAAATTAAGACATTGCCAATATTTCTTGTCTATTTGCTATTTACAATGTCCAACTGATTGCTGGTGGACTTAATAGCATCACAATTGTCTTCAATTCTGTAATGATGATGAAAACTGGATGTTGAAGTAAATGTCGAGAAAACACCTACTCGTTAACCGAAGAGACATTCTAGGATAATTTAATAACTTTTGACTTGTTGAGAAGAGGGGCTTGCAAAATTACTAATCCAACGGAAACTGTTTGTCTTTGCTCAGATTGGGTGGTTCAATGAAAACAACTATGTAATTATCAGGTCGATGTGTTAAGATACATGAACGGACGAATCTTATTACGATTGTGATTGTTTTCGCATATCATCTGGATGGATGGGGGTTTTTTTTTGGCAATTTGGTCTTATAAAAAATTAGGAATTCGATGGTTCGATAAGATATAAACCTATAAATGAAGTCCTGACATTGTTTCCATCATCATTCAGAGTACTTTCACAATTATTTTGTTCTCAGATGTAAGTGTAACACTTACGAAGCGCCAGTCTTTATCTTTGTTAAGAATAATACCATCATGTCTTCTTTCCAGATAGTAAAAGTTGGTAGGTCCATCTGTCCTTATCATCAAATTCCCTGATTTCATAGCATCTACTAATTAATGCTGCTCAGCTTCAGCTGTTCTCTATAAAGATTGTCAGTTCTTGTTTCTGTATTCATTATTAGTCTTTGCCTTATTTTCTTTCTTTCCAATAAGAGGAGAACAATTGGTGAAATAACCAAGATTCAGTCATGTCCTGTATGTTAGGTTAAGTTTAATTGGGAGCCACCTGAAGTTTAGCTAACTTGGGTCCTTCGTGAGTAGCGTTGTGTCTGTCGCACTATTCATACTTTATTTCGTGGCCGTCATCCTTTTCCAGCCAACCTTTATGTTTAATGAAGGTGTGAAAGCGTGAAGCTCTTAGTTAAATGACTTCTTGATAGACAGGTTTTGTCAGTAAGCATTTGTTGTTTAAGAATTCTACGTCTCAGATCACCAAGTGACAGACAGTGACAAATAACGTATTCTGTAATGTCCTCTACTTTCTCTTCTCATTACAGTTTCTAGCGAAATCATTGTATAGATACAGTAATATAACGATATAACACTTAGATCACAAATTCTTTGCAGTAATGAGAGTTGAAATGTAAACGTTTTCTTTGGTTTCTGCCACAACTCACAATAGTTCAATTCACAATATTGTGCAAATGGTATTGCATCATTGCGTTTGCAAAAAGGTTTAACATATTTATGCTCTTGCTGTGTATTTTGTTAGTGTAAAGCAAAAATATGCTAAACTTTTTTGCAAATGCAATGATGCGATACCATTTGCACAAGATTGTGAATTGCGCTAATGTTTATGAAAAACTTTGCACTACTTCTGTTTGCAATTAATTTTTCTAATGTGTTATTAGTTTTTTGAACTGTATTACTGAACCATAGGAATACTTTCTTTGAGACTGGGAATATGGTTCTACGATTACTTTACAAGTTGTTATAATCACGAAGCCAAAGATACGGCGTCATAGTTATTCTGTCAATGTTCTGCATTATAAGGAATCCAATGTTAAAAAGTTTTTGGAAAATCTATCAATTATGAATCTCAGATACATCTAAGCATTTATGGGAGAATATAATTGATTGTGTCGATTGGTTACCTCTTTGGATGGAGAGGATGGATCCAGTAAAGCATTAAACACATTCGCCACATAGGCTACACGACTATAAATGCCGTCCTGGAGCCGACAGCCATATAGTAAGCAGCTGATCACGAAATCTGACATTTTAATAAAAAATAAATTTGTTTATCAAACTTTTTAAATAACGAAATGGCTGAAGAGCATTTTGTTGATTTAATACGTGGAAGCTATTACTCAAATACATTAAAAATAAGAAATCTTAAACAATAAAACATTTACAAACTTTAATAAAACAAAACAATGAAAATATAAACAGCTGTTGCAGTAATCCATTTATATTTCAGGCTTTTATTGTTTCAAAGTAGCGTTTTGTTTATGAAACATGAAAAATGTATGTATGTACATTAGGGTGGCCCCCAAAATAAAATTGCGCATGTTCCCGACTAATATGAAAATTTGATTCATTTTAAGACTACGTTTCTCAATTTTTTTTGTTCTGGTGTCAATATTTGGTGAGCTGGATCAAAGGATAAAAAGGACCTTTTTAGAGGTTTTTTGATTTTTTTCACATTTCTTCCAAAGGAACTATATGTAAATTTGGCATCATATAAAAGGTATTTGGGAGGCGCATTCAATGGTTTATAAAAAAATAAAAAACAATTTTTTTTAATTCAAAAATTTTGAAAATTTCAGACAAAATTTTAGTGTTTTTTTATTTTTTCATAGAATTTACTTAATTAAACGTAGTCTTAAAATGAATCAAATTTTCATATTAGTCGGGAACATCGATACCTTATTTTTTCTCCATACAAACGGGGCCACCCTAATGTACATGATTCCAGACATGCTAATAAATTTCACTCATTTTTATTAACATAAAACATATGTAATATTATTAATACATTTAACAACTCTTGATGATTTTTCTTTTTTTTTTTACAATAAGAAATTTGTTTTAATAAGCACTAATTTGCTTTACACATTTTGTAATGTGGTCAACACTGCTTTTGCTTTATAGCCAACAAAAATAGAAATTAGTTTAATTAATTCGCATATAAATGTGTGTATTTTATTATTGACATATTGTAGTTTATAGCCTGCTGCGGCGAATGTGAAAATCACTCTTTTTAAGTACGTTTAATTAAGAAAGACTTTGATTTCTATGTTTAGATCCAACTTTTGCATTTAACTTACTTTCTCTCTTACCCCTCAAATACATTCCTTTATTTGATCCATTACCCTACCTAAAGTGCGCAGATTTTCTCATTCATTCTTTACGCTTTATTTAATTTACTTTATGACTCTATCCATAGAAACTGAAAATAGTTTAAAATGTTCGCATTAAAAAGCAAAACACCATTCAACTTTAACCATTACATATTTATGTATATTTTAATAACACACTATTATTTTATCATCCATTAAAATTGTTTTGAGTTTTTGGCTGCAGGCAAAAAAAAAAACACCAAGTTGTAAAAAAAAAATCGTTTGAAAAGGACGGAAAGTAAGAAGGAAAAATGTGCAAATCCAACAAATTTGTTTGTACAAATTGCACTAATATTAAATGGAGTGTATAGAACGAGTAGTTTGGTAAAATATACAATACAATAATCTCGAATTCACACAAAAGCCCACCAATTGTCTGGTCGTGTGTGAACAAAAAGGAATTGAAGTGAAATGAGATAACTTCTTGTGGTTTGTAATGGCTTTTGAGTGCCCTTCAGTTTTCAGTAGTTACTGGTTACGATTTGTTATGAAAACTTGAAATGTTTAGTTGATGTTAAAAAAGCTTTTCTTACTTAATATAAACAGATTAAAGTTGAATGGATTAAGTTTTTAGCACTAGTAAAAATAAGTGAGATTTATGTCCAAGATTTTTTAAAGCTGTTAAATATTTCAAAAAATTTATTCAAATGCTAATACTCTCCATTTTTTTTTTTTTTTTTTTTGACTGCTGGTTTTATACTACAGTAAAAGAACAAACGTTTAATATTACATACGAGGTCTGATCAAAAAATAACCGTTATTTTAAATTTTTTCAAAAAGTATTTATTTATTCATCAATAACTATTTTGTCTCCATCAAAGCGTTTTTTCCTATCTGAAACGCGCTTTTTGGTATCGCCAATAGCTCCTGTTTCGATTTTTTTTTATCTCCTCAATCGCAGCAAAACGCTTTCCTTTCATCGGTGTCTTCAGTTTTGGGAAGAGGAAAAAGTCAGCGGTGGCCAAGTCCGGTGAATACGCTGGTTGAGGTATGATAACGGTTCTGTTTTTGGCCAAAAACTCACAAGCATCGATGTGTGAGCAGGTGCGTTATCATGCTGCAAAATCCATGATTGGTTTTTTCACATTTCTGTCCGTTTCTGACGAATTGCTTCGTGCAAACGGCGCATAACTTCAAGGTAGTATTCCTTATTGACCGTACGACCTTGTGGCAAGAATTCATGATGCACCACGCCATTGCAGTCGAAGAAAACAGTGAGCAAAACCTTCACTTTTCAACGAACTTGACGTGCTTTTTCCAGTCTTGGCTCTTCTGGACGTTTCCATTGGTATGATTGGGCTTTGGTTTCAATATAATATAATAGCCACACACTAATGACTCGTCACCAATTATGACCTTTTTGAAGAAATCTGGATCGTCGAAGACGATGTTCAACAGCTCCTGAGCGATGTCCAGCGACGTTGTTTTTGCTCAAAATTTAGCAATTTTGGAACAATTTTCGCTGCCGCACCTTTCATGCCTAAAACATCCGTAAAAATTGCTTGGCATGAGTCGAACGATATGCCAACATCATCAGCAACCTCTTTTTCTTCACTGCTTCAAGGTTTTCATCGGTTGTTGATGCGCTCGAGCGACCAGGACAAACATCGCCATTGACATATTCTCGGCCTTTCTTAAGCCGTTTATACCACAATTAAACTTGTTTTCTGCTCATAGTAGACTCGCCAAACGCCACATTCAACATTTCAAATGTGCTTGCGCATTTAATTTAAATTTTTCTACACAAAACTTAATACAGTTTCTTTGATCCATTTTTTCGAATAGAAAAAAATCGAAGAGCACGCCAGTTTTTTTAACCGTCAAAAGAAAAACTGACAATCCAAAATGACAAACATATACTCGTATAACAGACATGTGTACCAACATAACAGAAAAAATATGCGAAAATCGAACATACTACGTAACTTACGAAATTTGAAAATAACGGTTATTTTTTGATCAGACCTCGTATGTTGTACAAATTTCAACATAAAATCCATTTAGTTGTAGGGATATTGACAAAAAAATTACATGTAAACAATACTGTCACACACAACCTAAAACACAAACCAGAAACAGAAAAACCATGAAATAACCTTTAAGCCAAAACAATTTTAATGTCCAATTCAAAAACCAAAGGAAATATGCAAAAAATTGTTGCAATACCGATACAGTTAATTTCATTTTTATTTCGATTCGGTTTGTTGCATGTTTGTTGCATACTCACACATGTTTTAATGACCAACAAAAGGTTTACTTCCCATTCAAGTTGAAATTGTTTCCCGTATGCATTACTTTGCAGGACTTATCGCTAAAGCCAGCATTACTTTGTTTGACACATGGAGAAGACAGGGAAAACATATTATATTTCAATGGACAGGAAATTCTGTATATTTTTTGAAACATATACAAATTTTGACAAATAACAAATTCATGAAAGACTTTTTTGGAAAATAAGGCAAACATTTCTTATTTTGAGTTTTTTTAAACTTTTTTTTAACAAATTTTTCATTTATATAAACATTTTTCTGCAAATTATTGAAATGAAAACACAATTTAAAATTTGTAAGAAGATGGTCCATAATTCCTAAAAAAAAGTTTTGCAAAATCCGAAAAATGGAATGTTTTAGATGTTTGGATATTTTGTCTATCGAAAAAAAAAGTTGTGCCAGTCACCCTCTAGGTTATGAAAAAACAATTCCAAAAATAATGTTTTTATTTTTTTACCACGCCTACAAATACCGCCCTTCACTGTGTCGCTATTTTTAGTCCGATCATAACATTTTGTGTACCGGTGTTCATGGCTACATTTTTGTCCTTAATAATTTTTCACTACCACGTCATATTCTAGTCATGACTTAAAAAAGAAAAAAATATTTAGCATTATTGTGGGTACGAACCGAGTTTTTAAAAGTCATGACTAGAAAAAATGACAGTAAAAGTGTTACCCAAATTCTTATAAGATTTTTATTTGGTCTGTTTCCCTTGGCCCCAACAAGTGTGACTCCAATGCTCATGTGTCAATTGATACTCAGTGATAATTTTATCTAACCAAAAGTATTCATACATAAGTAAGAATTTGTCTTACAACGGATACATAGATCCAGTCTCATTAGCCTTCTGTACAAGAAAACTTTTAAATAGGTTTACTCTTCCTAATTTCGATGGTCCTATTACTCTTCATTCTACTAAGAAATCTTAGATTCCAACATCATCTTCTTCAATTTCATTAATCCTATAATCCTTATCAGTTCACTCTCAACAGATGTACCATTCATTGAGGCATACAAGTCTGGCTAATAAAGCTGGCTTCATGAATAAAAAGTTTTTAAAAACTGTCCACCTCTGCATTTGTAGGCCAAAATCAGGTATACCGAGACCAAGGCAATGCCTAGAAAATGTAGTGCCAATCCGGTGGTTTATATGGGTCGAATGCCAACTGTTCTGGAGTGTGTATATTAATTACAAACCTGGTCGCTATATGCCTATAACCAGAAAAGTTAATCCCGTTGAAGCGATACGCAATTGATCCATTTAAATTAAACCCATTTTATTTTAATAAAAATTAACTAGGTACCTATAATTTGTTTGTTAACACTAAAACATTTTCAATATAGAATCTCAAAGATAAAATAAAATATGTTGGTTTTAAATTGAACTTATAATTTTTAAAGAAGATAAGTGCACTTTAGAAAGAAAAATAAATTTTGTTCATAGTGAGAATTGGTCTCAATTTTCACACATTAATTTTTATGCAGCAGCCTAATATTTATCTACGTATGTGCCAACATATACTTTGGCAAAAATTTAAATAAAATCATATAAGAAAATAAAATAAAGTTAGAGTGCTATATTCGGCTATGCCGAATCTTAAATACCCTCCACCTAGTTAGGACTAGCATATCCTTATTCTGTGTTTTCTATTCAGTCTTATACTACATTTACACCTACGCAAAATCTAGTACTTAAGGGATTTTGAGCGAAATCTTGTTCATTTTTACTAGATTTCCCATACAAAACAAAATCTAGTTCGTCACGAGATTTTGGCAAAATCTCACAAAATCTTGCAATACAACTCTGAATTTCATACTAAAGTACTAAAAAATACAGCACTGAACAAGAAAAAATTGACAGTTCCACAAATCAAAAATAATAAAAAGATCGGGATATAAAATAAATTTGCGGCAAACTACACCGCACCTGTGTCCACTGCGGAAATAAATCAATTTGGACCTGCTCTTCGATTTTGATGATTTTTGCACAGATGTTTAAAAACTATCTAAAAGTCATGTGTGAAAAATTTCATGGAAATATCTCCATTGTTTTTCTATCCCGAGCAGCGCAAAGTTGAAGTATGTGAACAAGTCTCAAATGTGATAGTTTTCTATGTCATATTCAAAAGTAACAAACTTATAAACTATACACCGAAGGTACATTCATAAGTATTTTTTTCACTTAAAATAGAGTGACGAGTGACTCAAATTTTACGCCCAAATAATTACAAAAATTAGTTTTGGGGTTCTATAACACTAGTGTCAATTCTCTTGAGTAAAAACGTAAGACTATCTTTTTTTATGGTTTCTACATTGAAATTTCAATTGTCCTACTGTCAAAAACAGACGAGTAGAAATAAGTACTTGTGTGCATCACAAAACAATATTTTATATATTATTTCGTATATTGCTACAGCATAAACTGTTGTCCACTACCTTAACTTTCAATTTCAATGTAAATTGCGATAAATTGAAACATTTTTCATTAAATTTATTACAAAATTAAAAAATTCATAGCAATTTCAATTCACATAAATTATTTTTGTATTGTAATTAAAACACAGCTGTTTTTATTTTGGTTTCTAGGTTTGCCCCTAAAATATTAAAATATTGAATAATAACATGGAAAAAAGTAAACAAAATATCTAATTAAATAATTTGGCAATAATGCAATATAACAACTCAATATTATAGAAACTCATTTGTTTACGTACTCGCCTGAGAATACACTCGTTATACAGAACTATGCTATAAGCATTACGTAAATTAAAAAAAAAATGTTTAAAAATTTAAAAAAAAAATGTTTTTTTGACAATATATTTTGAGCCAAAAAAATAAACATTTATGATTTTCCGTGAGACTTTTAGTTGTGTGCGAGTCAGTGCGACACATGGAGTCCAAACCAAAAAATTACAGTAAAAAATATGCGTTATGCGTTATTTTACGCGTGCAAAAACAACTGCGCATTCTTTCTTTCTTTGCTACTCGTACACGTAGCAGGTGCCAATTTGGAAGCGAGAAATACGAAAATTTCATTGCATGTGTGCTATATAGAAAAAACTTAAATTTAGAACGAAATTTAAGCTTAAAAAATTAGATTATCACGAAGATGTCAAAAAGTTGTTAATAAATGAAAAAGAGTGAAACTGAAAAAATTTTTGTATTGGTGTTGTATGGGGGGTGGGTGTTACAGTGGGGGGATTTTCTTCATATTTTCAAAATAGCATTTAATCTATGTTATATGCATTTTTGCGAAAGATAAACATTCTGCTTATAAATTTACAGAAGATATGGCATTTTTGAAATATCATTTGTATGGGAGGTGGACGTAAAAATGGGCGGATTAAGTTCATATTTTCAGGAGCTCATTCTACAATTATAATATTTACGTGTTATGAAAATTGAGTTGATATATTTAAAATCATGGAAGTTATGCCACATTTTCTATTTAAGTTGTATGGGAGGTGGGCGTAAAAGTGGGCGTATTTAAAAAAAAAAATTTAATTAAAAATAAATGTGTGCAAAATTTCATGAAGCTCCGCAACCTCCTTGATTTATGGCCATTAAATACACTACACGGCCACAGTGTGCACCGTATACTAAATAAATAAATAAACATTTGTGGAAATGGATAAACCAATAATAAATAAGGGGTGTGTAAATTATTATATTATTATAAACTGTAATGCTACAAGCGAACTTAATTTACAACAATATGTCAAAAAGTAGTAGTGTAAACGCCAAAAATTTTCTTTAAGATTTTAATTAAAATCTACTAGATTTTGCGTAGGTATAAATGTAGTATTAGTGCAAATTTTATTAGTATTTTATATATTGTTTGATGGTTGTACATCACTAATGTGATTTTATTTTAAATGTTTTAAAATTTTATCTAATTTTGACCATTTATAATTGCTGTAATTACCTATTCTTATCATAATTTACAAAGTTTCTCTGATTTTCATAATAATCTCGATTGTATTTTAACAATTTATAAAATTAACCCCCTGGCCCACGATGTCGAACGATAACGTTCGCATAGATAAGACTTAAGATACAGACTTGATTGTGGAATAAACAAACTTGATTGGGTAAAAAATAGATACGATAAAAAGTTTATGTCTTAAGTCTTATCTAAGCGATCGTTATCATTCGACATCGTGGGTAAAAGAAAATTTTTCGATATTCACAATACATTAAGAAACAATGTATAAGAAAGGGTAAGATTATAAGGTGGGGCTTCTTTTGTTTGAATTTGATCTCAATAATATTATTTGCAAAAGCTTTATGGGTGGCATAGTAGAAGTGGACCAAATCCATGTGTGTGAAGATAAATTTAAATTTCACTAGCACAGACAAAAACCGCAATTTTTAGCCGAGCCCATTTTGCACTTAACAGAGCCCATTTTGCACTTAACAGAGCACTGTTATTCACTTAACAGCAATCATACTTAGAGGATTTTTGGCCATTGTGGGAATTAGGAAAAGGGCTCGGGTATGACACTATATGGAAAAGTTTGTCCTATGGTCACTTTATACAACTGTAATAAATTATCTCAGATATCCCACTATTACAGTTGTATAAAGTGACCATAGGACCAACTTTTCCATATAGTGTCATACCCGAGCCCATCTCCAAATTTCCACAATGGCCAAAAATCCTCTCCAGATTTATTTTTGCATAAAACTCAAATTATCTGGAATCCCAAAATTATCTCAGATATCCCACTATTACAGTTGTATAAAGTGACCATAGGACCAACTTTTCCATATAGTGTCATACCCGAGCCCATCTCCAAATTTCCACAATGGCCAAAAATCCTCTCCGGATTTATTTTTGCATAAAACTCAAATTATCTGGAATCCCAAAATTATCTCAGATATCCCACTATTACAGTTGTATAAAGTGGCCATAGGACCAACTTTTCCATATAGTGTCATACCCGAGCCCATCTCCAAATTTCCACAATGGCCAAAAATCCTCTCCGGATTTATTTTTGCATAAAACTCAAATTATCTGGAATCCCAAAATTATCTCAGATATCCCACTATTACAGTTGTATAAAGTGACCATAGGACCAACTTTTCCATATAGTGTCATACCCGAGCCCTTTTCCTAATTCCCACAATGGCCAAAAATCCTCTAAGTATGATTGCTGTTAAGTGAATAACAGTGCTCTGTTAAGTGCAAAATGGGCTCTGTTAAGTGCAAAATGGGCTCGGCTAAAAATTGCGGTTTTTGTCTGTGCTAGTTAAATTTAAATTTATTTTCACACACATACCAAATCAATTATTAGTTTAATTGAATTTCATCTCAGTAGCCATATTTACAAGAGTTATATGATTGTTTAGTATGCTCGGAAGTGGAGTTAATTCGGGAGCTATTGCCAATTATTGACAGACAGCTACAAAATCCAGTAGCGTAATTGGAACAGTGATTTTTATGCATATAAATTTTCAACGGAATAACGGTATATTTAAGATACATATTAGTATTAAAGTGAATTTCTAAAGGGGATAAAGTCAAATATGGACCGATATTCTCAAAATTCAGCAGTTGATTTTGGCATGTATGTAAAAGATCCGTCTAAAATTTTGGATCGGTACCATTATTTATAAGAGTTTTATAAGTATTAAAGTGATTTTTGGAAGAGGGCTTTATTAAGGGATACGGTTAAAAATGGACCAAAATTCACAAAATTTTGTGGGATAATTTTTGTTTATATGTAAATGATCTGTGCAAAGTTTTGAGTCGGTAGCGATATTTATACGATATATATATATAGATAAATGGCTTTTTCAGATGCTATGAACAATAATGGGCCGAACACCATAAAATTTAGTACAACAATTTATTTACCTATTACGATTATTTATGTGAAATTTTAGCCGTTTAAGTTTTAAAAAATTTCGTTTTGCGATTTTTTTTTCATTAAACTTATTCCTGCTGAATTTTGTATTGATATTCCAATGTTATAGGCATTTATCTATAATTGAGTAAAATTTCGGGAAGATTTTTTTGTGGGGGCTATGAGAAATCATGGACCTATTCTTACTATTTTTCTCACACTTTCTTCTTTTACAATTAAAACAACGTGTACAAAATTTCATTGTATTATCTGCAATATATTTAAAAATATACCATGAAAAAGGTTTAAAAATATAAATTTTTTATGGAGGTTGTCTTACATTTTGATCCATAACTCTTGTTCTACTATACCGATTTTGCTGATTTTCAATACCAAACTGCTTAGGAGAACTATAAAGGGGCTTTTGTAAATTTTGTTGATTTTGGTTGTGTCTTTTGGACGTGAGACTGTTTTACACAGACAGACAGACAGGCAGACAGACGGATAGACAGACGGACATCAATCAAACAACTTAAAATTTCGTAAGGACCAAGAATATATAGACTTTGTTGGGTCTCAGATGAGTATTTCTCAGTGTTACACACGAAATAACAAACTTATATATGTGGAGGGTATAAAAACTATCGACATCATTACTCTAGCACTAATGATGGATTTCATAAAGAATATTTATTTATTGCACAAACAGCATGTTGTGAAAGTAAAATTCTTTGTAATTTCACTAAAGAACCAACCCCAAAAAAAAAACAAATTCTTAAATAAAAGCAACTAAAATAATGAAAAATTATTTTCATTGTTGTTGCTGTTGTGAGTGTAAACATTTATGTCGAATATTAAAAAGAGATTAAATTCTTGGAAATATCTGTCATTATTGCTATTACTATACTCAATTTTTTGACTACATACACATATTCTCTATGTGTACATATACAGTGGCTCACAGCTTATTTTATTTTTAGCTTTCAAAGCTCCATAAAAAGCAAACTTACAGGAACTTAAAAAAACACAAATGTTATATTTTAACAAAAAAAACAAGAAAAAAATGCTCGTGTTTCTTGTCACAGTTTATTTTATTCAGACACGTATGGGTCTGCATAAAATAAGTTAAAAATCTTGAAATTAAAACAGGCAATTACTCGATATTTATTTATCTATAGTAGATTTAAGATGATTTGGCATAGATGCGACCAGTTTTTGTGTTTCCGTATGGTGATTTCTAAAATTGGCCATAAATAGCCATGCCACAGAATTTCATTCCGTTCGAAAGTGGAATTAATTTATATTTTTCTTCTATGGTAAAAGTAAAACAAACTATTTTTTAGGATATGGGATACAAATGGCGGGATGGTAAATTTATCCGGTAAGAATAAATTGAAAAAGTTTAAAATATGAGTACATACATACAGCATACCATTCTAGGAGCGCTCCTAAAAAGGAGTCAGAAAAGCGTCCAACTAAAGAGCATTTTCGGAGCGAAAGAAAAATTTGCTTGTTACTGTCCTGAGTCGGCACGCAGTATGACTCAGAAATTCCACTTAATTATGTGTGAACCAAAGCGTTGTTGTCCTGTTATAAACCCCTCATAAAAGACTCTTTTCTGGCATTATCTAAGAGCTCTTTCTGACGGACCATTTTCTTATGTAATGACCCTATTTTCTGAAGGTTTTCGGAGCTCCGAAAAAGGTGTCAGAAAAGACACTTTTCGGACTCATATGGCTTGCTGGGATGTAGCTGTCAATTCAAACAGCTGTATTTGTTTAGTCGTTATTGTGCTTCATACGACGAATTTACACAGCGTATTGTCACCACGTTTGCACATTACCTGATTTGTGCTTTGGATCGTTATTCTGGTAATATCGAAGATCTGATCTTATACCCAGGTTCTCTGAAGGTACTTAAACTTGTCCAACATTTGTAAAATTGCCAGTGCCAGCTGCTGACATACAGGCCCAAACCATGACACTGTCACCGCCAGGTTTTCTTGGTTTTGTTGGTTGAGTTCTGTATTTGGTCTCCGCCAAACATACGACATGCCATCTGAACCGAATATGTTAAACCTAGATTCATCGGCGAAGATGACAGAATTCGAAAATGCAACTCGGCCATTTTAATCATGTTGGCGCAAGACACAACGAACAGATTCAACACAACATTGTTTGCCCTGGTCAGCTTCAATTTCGGTTGTCAGTTGTAAAGCTGATAGCCTTGGTTTTGCTCTTACTTTTCTTAAAAATGTGTCGCTCATTATGCTCATAGATAATTTTATTCGGACTGTGATTAAAGTTAATCATTTTTGTTATTTGACGCTGTGAGTTGCCATTTTGGAAAATGTTTGAAAACCAATTTTCGTTGTTCTATCGTTGTAAGCGGACTCATTTGAAAGATTTTAAATTGTAAACTAACGTTACAAAATCGTACTCACAATTCAACAGAAAATATTGATAGAAACAGAAAAAAGAAAAAGAAAAAATCAACAATACTGCCGTGAGTTATCGGTACAGTAGAAATTGACTGCGACGTGAAAAGCATTTTTTTCTAGTTTTAATATATTTAAATGTACATTTTTGCAATTATTTATTCTTGTGTGTTAGACGATAAAATCTTTTCTTTTAAATTACAGCAATTTATTTTTTAAGTTTCTGTTAATTTTCATTTTATGAAGCTTTGAAAACAAAAAGTTCACTGCATAAAATAGACTTTGAGCCACTGTACATATCTGAATGATTACTTGCTTGTTATAGTTTGTTGGAATTTTTGTATTATTATTCTTGTATAAAGAATCATTCATTACAAATTTTAACAAATGTTGCCATATTTATGTAGATTTATTATATCTTTCAATTTATTTAATTGCTTTTGAGTTATTCATTATAAAAACAATTGATTTAAAGTTAAAGTTGATTGGATTTATGTGGAAGTCAGAGAAAAAAGTTTACAGAATTTGTAATAAATAAAGGAATAAATAAATAAATAAAATTTATGTTCTAAATCATTATATGGCATTTGGGGGAGAATTTTTCACGTACATAACAAATAATTGATGCCAAACATAGAGAATGATTCTAAAATAGTTGTTGAAAACTCCAAAATTCTGACTTACACTAGATTTAGAGATATTCGAAAATTGTTATACTCGTATGTTGTAGACATTTTAAGTCACAAATTTATTGGATCTCAGTGACTCTTTATTTGAATTCACAAAATATCAGTAGCATCTTTATATTTACTAAGACAAATAGATATTCATAAATTCATGTCTTATGTAACTTAAATTTTAAAGAATTTATCTAGCAAAATAAAGATTATCACACAACTCTCTTTGTGTTTTTTAATGAATTTATTTTGTTTAAATTGCATTGCAGGGCTTATTAAAAGTTCCTGTTGACGTCATGTCATCTGTTTATCTAATGCTTTAAAACTATTTTTATACCATACATCTTCATAGTGTAAAGGGTATTATGTGTTTCTGCTGTTGTTTGCAACGCCCAACAATGTTTGTGATTCAACAATATCTATATGTCCGCATGTTTCTGGTTGCAATTCCAATCTAATCTTTGATACATGACACTTCCTACCATCTTTGTCGTTTGCAGCAGAATTAACCAATTCTACTTTCGCGGCAGACTTTTAGCCCTTCAGTATTTAATCTCTAACTGCCTCAGCTAGTTATTAGTCAAAGCATCATTTGGCATGGCGCTCAATGATGCTTTCGGCGGCTGTCCGCTCTATGACAGCCTTTCTTGAGGAGTTTTGGGCATATGGAGTTCGACATCGATGTCAAAAGCTTTTCTGATAAAGGGACAGTTGCCTTAGAAGAACCCGACATCAAGGACAAATGTTTCCAACTGTTCACGAAGCAGTTAATTTTACTGGTTTTACTCTGGCAAAGGCTAGCGCAGCCGTGCATATACTTGGCTCAACGACCTTCACTACCTGAAACACCTAAAGCTTTTTACAGTTGAAGTTGCTGCTCTAGACACGAACGGATTAATCAGGACTGACAAGTCTGGAAACCATGCACGCAGCTCACCACAAACTGATATCGACATCGTGCAAACCGGATCTCCGGTTATTATCAAGCCCCAAACAGGATACGAAAGTAATTTTTAGCCTCTGCCAGGAATTTAAAAAAATCTGCCGTTCCATTGGAAGCAATCAGACCATGAAGATGTCCAATATGATACAGACGCTGTTTCAGAAGAAGCAGACTACCCCAAACAAGAAATTAGACATCTGCCAGGTGGAAGGGATAATTATTAGTTTAGTGATCATCTCGCGGCCCAACTGTTTCCGATAGCAAGAACTGCAAGAGTTATTGCACTTAAGAAGGCCACTCTTAAATCAAAATTTCAAATTTTAGGGGCCATAGTTTCCAGCACATTTCCAAAAAATATGTTTCTTTTTTAAATGGGTATTTCAACAAGAACTTTGTTTTCCAAAAGAGGTATATTGGAATAACAACAAAGTTTTGAAAGTTTTATTTGTTGACATGTAAGTAGATGAAGCCTAGTTCATTAAAGAACAATTCGCTGATTTTTCTGGACAAATAGTTCTTTCAGGCGAAGCGCATTTTGATTTGGTCTCTGAAAATCCAAGAGCAATTGTGGTTTTTTGAGTGTTGAATTTTTCACCGTAACTTGCACCGTGTGGTCTGGAGATATGACTCCAGAAAATTCGACTGAAACGAATAACTTTGTCTATTTCGTTTTTCATTTCGTTTTTGCCAAATTGTGATTGATAATATTGACATTAGTTTTTGAGGTCGTGATGGTCAGCTGTCCGATATTATTATATTTCATCTATAATTGTCACATCTTACTTCTTATAAATATTTCAATAATTTTCATATAAATTCGTTGTGTTGCCTTGTTTGGAAAATTTGAAAAGTTCTTATTGAAAAGCCCTGAACATGTAAAGCACATTCCTAGAGATAACTGACTCTAGGTTTATTAAATAGTTTATACGCCATTACAAAGTGAAACTCAAGTCGTGTTTAATTCCACATAGACAATTTCACGGCATTCTAGAAAACGAGTGAGATATTTTACTTTTCAAATAATTTTCACAAAATTTAGAACACAAACTTAATGAAAATTTCACTTCCACTTCAGTTTACAAATGTAGAACCCAGGTGATCTTTATTAATCCTTTAATATATTTGTAAGATATAAACACAAATCTTAAAAACCGCTGAAGCATACAGGCTTTATAAATATGTGGAGGAATGTTTTAATGCTATTAGTTTTGGGCTATAGCGTTGGCCAAAGTGAATACGGTTTATGGTATTATTTATTTTATTTATTATGTGATCGTGTTATACCGACTATTCTTTCTTACTGGCATTTTAAATACTTGTTTTTTATTTACATATTTTAATTTTAATTTACTGTTTAAAATATTGTTTCAATTGTATTTATTTATTTACTTGTTTCTTTGTTTGTTTGTTTTAATCAAACTGCTTCAATACGTGCTGGTAAATACAAAACATTTTTATTTAAATGTCTATTTTTTGCTTCTTTCATTGCAGGTAAATATACATAAACAAACTACAAAATATAAAATATAAAAAATCCCTATAATTTGTTTGGTTTTTTTTTCGATAAAAACAAACATTTTAATCAACTTTTTCCCAGGTAATTGAAATTCAATTTCTATGATTAAATAATAACTATGAATTGTTTATTTTTATGTTCAACTAACTGAACTCGGTTAACTTCGCTGCCCCCTCGTTATAAAATAAAATAAAAAGTATTTATATATTTACACTAATTTATTGATTTAAATTTAATTTAATTATGGCAATGCCTTAGGATACACAATATTTTTAGTAGCACACGCCCCTTTGTCCAGTCACAACTTTATATAGTCAAGAATTTATTATTTCGTAAGAATATCCTATTGTGAAAATTTAATGACTATCGGTCCAGTAGTTAAGACTATATTACGGTTTTTAATTTTCCCAAAAAGGGGCGTGAACCCAACCACTTTTTTCCTGTTACGTATTCCTAATTATGCCAATACCATATGTACCAAATATCATCGATGTAGGTAAAAAAAAGCTGAAAATATGGCGATTTAAAATTTTGGGTTATATGAGCAGTGTCATGCCCTTTTGTACAATCAAAACTTCATATAGTCTACTATTCCTTCTACAGTCATGTGATAATTTCAGGAAGATCACAAACAAACAGACATACATTCATTTTTATACTCTCCACCACCAAGAGTGGTGAATGAGGGTATATTACGTTTGTCATTCCGTGTGAAACTTTGTTAATTTTCATCTCAGACCCAACAACGTATATGTATATATTCTCGACCTTATGAAACTCTAAATCGATTAAGCTATGTCCGTCTGTCTGTCTGTTCGTTCGTGTAAAACACTCTCACGCCCAAAATACACAACTTAACTTAACAGAATTTGCAGGAAACTGTTTTGTAGTTTCTTAGGTAGGATGGTATTAAAAATCAGCAAAATCACTAAAGTAGAACCAGAGTTACGGATCAAAATGACACACAACCTCCATAAAAATTTGATATTTTTTTATCAATTTTTTTTCTTGCAATTTTTTTAAATATATTGCAGATAATGCCATGAAATTTTGTATACGTTGTTATTGTGATAAAAGAAGAAAGTGTGAGTAAAATAGTAAGAATAAGTCCATAATTTCTCATAGCCTCCATACAAAAATCTTCCCGAAATATTGCTCAATTATACATAAATGCCTATAAAATTGGAATATCAATATAAAATTCAGCAGTAATAAGTTTCATGCAAAAAGAAATCATATATCCCCCATATAAGTTCCACTCCCGAAATCCACTTTTATACTAATATATATTTTATATATACCGTTATTATGTTGAAATTCGACGTGAAATATCCTCATAAACATATAAACACCACTGTTCTAAAATTTAAGAAGTTCGGCCCATGATTTGTCATAGCTGCCATATAAGACCCATTTCCGAAAAACAAATAAACCCACAAAAATATCTAATAAATGTTGCTTTCGAACCAACTTTTATATAGATCAGTAATTTTAATCCAGAAATCATAATAATATCGGTTATACGACAAGAGCTCCCAAATTAAATCCATTTCCACGTTTAGGTGGACGGTATTAAAGATTCAGCACAGCCGATTATAGCACTCTAACTTGTTATATATAAAAAAAACAACTAATAAACAAATAACGATTTTAAATACATAGATTTTATTACACAATAACTTTGCAAAACTAAATTTAAAAACATCTTCATAAAGATACAGACTTTAGTAAATTATAAAACAAATCTTGGTACAATGAAGCAAACTTATGTCGCTATAAATTTTTTATTTTATTTTCTTTAATTTAATTCTTTAATTTAATTCCACTTTTTCCAAAATGTTATTAATGCATAAATTTGTTCGTTAATTTATTTATGTACATATATCCATAGTTGCACTTAGAAATAATTTCTCTGACAATGCTGCAATTGAAAGATGAATAAACTTTGCACATATGACAATAAAATGTGTTTGACAATTGTCTTAAAAATCTTACAATGACAAAAAAATGTGTTTACACGATTGTTAAATGTCTGACAATATGTTTGTCTTACAATGTATTGAAAATGCTTTATCTTATAACGTTGGAAGATAAAAATTTTAAGTTCACACGGTTGTTAGACATTTTCTGAAAATTTTTTCGGACAACGTTGTAAGATCTGACAACCGTCTATTTTATTTTCGACATATTTTGGCATACTCGTATTGTCTCGCCTGCTGTACGAAGGTGTTTAATGCTATAAGCTTCATCTGTTTATTTAACTGGATTTAAAATGACAACTATTTCTTAAAGTAAAACAAATTCTTCACCTGCCATCTGTTGTGCTTTTAAATCAGTTAAAGCTTTAAGATACAACAAGTAGTGCGTTTGAGTTTGGCAATCCAAAATTAATTTTAATTCTCGTATTCTATTTCTCCAAAACGGTGAGTTAAATAGATGATATTTACAGAGTGATAGCGGACAATGTAGATTGCTGATGACGCCCTTGGCCGGGTAGAAAATGCATTCCAATTTGCCAATTGTTCCAGTACTTTACAATAGTATTCTTGATTATTCGAACTATTAGCCTAAATAAAACTTTTCTCTTAATTCCTTCACATTTATTTCTTCGCCATACTTTTGTAAAATTAAAATTTTTATTGATGACTTTGTAAATAATTTTGAAATGTTTCCAACTTTTTCAATTAGTGATTTAGTGTGGAATCTGTTAGTAGATTTTATAAAAAACGCTTAAAAAAATCATTGATTTGTGTTATGTGAAGATGTTTTGTATTGGTGTATGTCAAAAATGCAGATAAATACAATTATAGGCCCAACCAAAAAGTGCATAAACTGGCTTAATCCAGCTTAAGCAACTGTGCGAATACATGTAAAACGTATGTGCAAACCATAATGTACTTAATGAAACTTTTCCTTAAGTTTCATTTGCTTAAGCAAAGTGCCAAACTGAACGCACTTTCAGTACGGAATCATCTATTTTTTGATTTCATTAAAAAAATAAAAAAATTAGTATGCAAAATCAAAAAATAGATGATATTACTCATATCTTATCACTTTTTTTTTATTTATTCAACAATTAGCCGTTTTTACTGTTTGCAAATTTTCAATAAAATAAAACAACAAATAAACAAATAGAGGGCTGTAATTTTTGGTACTTTTTGATTTAAAGTACTCGCAAAAACATAAAATACTGCACAAATATGCAACAAGGGTTACATGCATCATGTAAGTACATTATGGCCACCTAAAAGTTTTCTTAAGTTTACTTATGCATTTGACAGAATTTTCGTTCATTTTTGACAGTTGCTTAAGCTAGCTTATGCACATTATGGTTGGGCCTTATATCTCCCTGGAGCTTTTGCACAAGTACTAATAATTCCGGAATTATTGATCCTAAATCAATGGTAAGCTTAACATAATATTATGGAATAACTTCTAATCATATTAAAAAATGCATGTGATCATTTTATAAACATATGTATGTTTCCTCAGGAAATTGGTGAAAAAACCCAAAAAAGTGATTCTAATATTTTACTGTTCAAATATTTTTTTTATTGAAAATAAATATGTTTTCTTATTGTACCACAAATATGAAAATATTCAATTTGATAAATACATAATTAAAGCCATAATAATAACATGACTATCATCATTTATTTCTAATTAAGCCATGTGCAACATGTCCGTGTATTACTTGGTTACACAAATAATAATCGATAAATTTTAAAGCATATAATACATCATCATTATGAAGATAAAGCTAAAGTACTCATTTGTATAAAAAAGGCCAACAGATTTATATAAAACCAACGAAAAACAAATTCGAAACCTCAAAACACAAAAAAAAACATTTATTTATAACCACAAACACAAATAATACACACATGGTTAGCTGTTGTTTTTGTTATAGAAACATCCCAGCATACCATTCTAGGAGCGCTCCGAAAAAAGGAGTCAGAAAAGAGTCCAACAAAAGAGCATTTTCGGAGCGCTCCGAAAAAAGGAGTCAGAAAAGAGTCCAACAAAAGAGCATTTTCGGAAAGAAAAATTTGCTTGTTACTGGGCCGGTGCTTCGAAGTGTATTTTGGAGTTAGTCGACCGCCAACTTTATTCACTCGCTATTTGAATAATGTTGCAGGATACTATAACGGAATGTGTTCTGCTGCAATTAGGGAACTTGTTCCCGAAAACCGTAGTTCTTAATCAATACATGTTCTTCAGTAAGGGTTGATCCATTCGTGGTCGACTAAGCAGTGGATCGCACAAAACATTACAAGGAAAATTCGTTCTTCAGCCCTGATGTCCGTATGCGGAATAAACTTCCTGCAGTTTTCCCGTTAACTTTCAATATGGGTAGATTCAAATCAAATGTCCACAGACAATACTCCCTCTATTCTTTTTTTCGTAACCTATTTCCCTAGTTCCAACACAATGCATTGCATGAGTAGGGGTGATACCTGGAGTGCTGGACCAAGTAAAAAAAAAAATTTCAAAAGTAGAGAAATTTGCATTGAAGCCGATACACTTTAAAAGGAACCGATACTTTAAAAATAAATCATTTTGTACCGAATCATTACTTGCGATAAACAAAGTATCCATTACGATCACCAAATTTCCATGGAGTTAAGGCAATGCTCTGTGGTGGGACCAAAAGGGTCCTATCTATTATAAGCTGCTGAAATTTGTCACAGGCAAACTGTAGCGAATGCAACTGATTCGTTTGAAGCAATCATTGGCCGAAAAACGGCCAGAATATGCGGCCACATATGACAGCTTAATAGTTTATAATGACAATGCTCACGCACATGTTGCAATACATGTTAAAAACTATTTAGTTAAAAGGGGTTTCGAACGATGTTGAACGCTCTATCTGGGATACACTTCACTTCAGAACAGGCTTGATTTATTTTTGGTATGAAAACATAAAAATTATTAAAAATACCGAATTTTCAGGTGAAGCCAATATAGCTAATACTATGTTTCCACGACAACTTGAATCACCTGCTTCGCTTTCTGAATCATGCTGTTTACTTGACTAATAAACTTGATTCGATTCGACAGTTGTTTTTAATAAACAAACAGAATACAAAAAAAAAAAAAGAATTTACAATTTGTGGAAAATAATTTTTTTTAATGGACAAAAAAAGTGAGTGGAAATTAGTTAGCTTATTTGAAAGAAAAAACATACATTCGTACGTATTTACTTTTTTTACTTCCAGCAACAAGAAAATAATTTGCTTTGTTTACAATAATATTAAATTGTGACAGCTAGTGCAGATAAACTTGTGATAAAAATTAGAAAAGAGTGAAATTGTTCGTGCTTCGCAAGTAGGTTCAATATGAATCTACTTGATTCGCTCTTAAAATTTTGTATGGTGAAGCAAATTGTTTCGCTCATGATTGGGGTGTAAAGCATGAATAGAGAGCGAAGCATGTACCGTGGAAACATAGTATTATGCTTCCTGCTTAAAACTGCAAGACTAAATTAATGACAAACTTTTGATATGAAAACAGCAGGTTCACAAAGATCTTTTCAGTCTGCTCTTGTACACGTAGTTTATTGATATGTATGTTTGTGTTGAAACAACAATATGTTGCAAGGGTTTCCATGTGCTTAGTTTAATACTTCCAAGTAAACCCTGCAGTTCACGAAACTAGTTTAGTATTTAGTTACTAAGAACTGTTTGGGATATGTGGTTCTTAATGAATGGCAATATTAAAAGTGTCAGTAACAATTAAAAACAGAGTCGCATGAACTGCCGGTGTGTTAGCCGAGTTTCTATGTATTTAATTTAATACTCATATGCAAATATGTGTATACTCGTAAGTTTGTTTTGTGTTTGTTTTTATGCATGTGTATTGGTTCATTTGCTGGCACTTGCAGTTGTGTGGAAGTGGTGCTTAAATGTTGCACGTATGATTGTACTGCGTATTTCTAAATAAATACATGTATGTATGTACTCGTATAGTAAATACATGTCAATGTACATACACACACAACAGCTGTAGCAATAACAGCAACTACAACAACAACACCTGTATGATTTTTGAAATCCTGCCTTGTGTTTCCTTCCGGTTTTGTTATAAAAATGTTGAACAGGATATTTAGAAATTTGTGAATAAATACTTTGCTATTACGAACTATCACTAACAACCACTTCTGAAACAGCAGCGATTCATGCGCGTGCATGAATTATTTGTATTTGCATATGTATGTTGTTGTGTGTTGTGTTTCTATGCAACATATGTACATACATTGTTAAATGCCACTTGTGTTTTATTGTATTTAAATGCTTACATTGTTAAATTCAACTGCAGAGTGTCTCATCACTCGTACGTACACTGCACTTTGCACTAGTAACTGTAGCGTCTGCTACTGGTATTTTGTAAAGTTAATTGTTTAATATTAAGAAACTACAATAGTTATTACTAGTTGTACACACTGTTTAGGGTAACAAATTTGTGTCGTCTTAAATCCATTAGAACAAAATATTAAGTCAGCTGAATGGAATTTGCCTCTTCAATGGATGTTTCAACACGATAACGATCCGAAACACACATCGAGGTTGATCAAAGAGTTTCTAGACCAGAATGGGGTTCAAGTCCTTGATTGACCAGCTCAAGCACCCGACTTGAACCTAAATGAAAACCTTTTTGGAATATTGAAAAGCAGTATTTGGGGAAAGTGACTCCAAAATCGTTATGAACTTTTTGAAAGTTTAGAAGCTGAGTGCAAACGTACTCCCGAATAGGTAATATATAAATTAATAATATCCAAGTCGCGGAGATGTGACAAGTGTATTGCACGCCTTTATATTTTAGTCGGTTTTATTTCAGATGCACTTTTCTTTACGTCAGCCCAAAGATTCTCTATTGGGTTCAAGTCCTGTGATTGTGCTGGCCAATCCAAGACCTCAATATTGTTGTCAATTAACCACTGGCGTGCTTTTCTGCTTGTATGTTTTAGGTCGTTAACTTGTTGGAAGACCCAAATCAATGGCATTTCGTCCACTTTAGCTTCACAAGCAAATACTTACACAAAAATCGCTCAATGATCATTGTTATTGAAGTTTATCAAACGCCTGAATTTCATCAGAATTTGAACGCACAAATACAAAACAGTTTTAGGGCTGTTTTCTCATTAGGCGATTATCTTTTTTCCCAATGAAAAACTGCCGATTAAAGAAATTTGGTTTTCTCAATGTCTCATTTGCTTCTATTCTGTCGCAAAACTAACCAGCCCTCATCTGCCGATTATTTATTTGTTGTATAAATAAATTCAATCAGCTGACTGCTGTTCATATTTTTTATGTGGCAATACCTTGACTTTTGTAAGAAAAAAAATTAAATAGATTTTAGAAAAAATGTTTAATAGAGGAATAAAATGTTTAATAGAGGATGAACTCGAAGAACATGAATTCCAAGTGAATGTTGAAAGAGTTTATCATGCCAGACCTAGCTACCTGGCAGACATGGTTATTATTTATTTTTTAAAATATTTGTTTTTTTTTATTTTATTTTTTGTTATATTTTCACATTTGGAAAACAGCTGATTTATGTCAACAACTTGTCACTTGAAGACAGAGTTTCCAAATTTCACATAAATTTTGAGAGGTATTGCCAAATGAAAATAATGTTTCTGTCGGTATATTGAGAAAACCAAAATTGTTAACGGTCATATTATCAGTCTAATGGCCAGTTTTTATCTTGATATTTAAATACGAAATTAGTTAATTTTTCCTTAAACTTAAGTTGTATTTAAATACGGTTTAATTTTTTTATCCTCAAATTAAATTTGGTATTTAATTATGATAAAAGTATGGTAGCACTATTAAATGTCAAAAATATATAAACAACTTCTTCATTTAACAGCTGATTTCATATTTAGTTAACAAATTGTTGTAAACTAAATGGACAAAAACTGCATCACTCATGTCCTCTTCATCTAAATTCATTGTTTTAGTTGATATTAGTTGATATTGATAATAATAAGCACAATGTTTTTATTCGCGGCGAGTTTATTTATTGAATATTTTTATTAAATAATAAAAAAAACTTCAATGCGCAATTTTCGTAATTTGCAGAACTGTCAAAATCATATGGTAGTATGAAAAACTCAAGTTGTATTTAAATGGACGTAGTCAGTGATATAAGTTATATTTAAATATGATCTATAAAAATTAATTTGGTGTTTAAACAGAACTTAAGTTTAAACACACTTTAATTTTTAAGTTAAAAACTGGCCATAATAAATTTATGTCGACATTTAGTAACAGGTAGTATGTCGACACATTGAGAAAACGGGTCTTAGTTTTAATTGTTTATTTGTAAACGTTAAAATTCGTAAATGTTAATTAATAAAGAAATATATAAAAATTTAATTTAATGGTTTTACTTTAAATACGAAAGGCCAATTACAGAAATATATAGCGCTTGGTTTATGCGAGAATGTTTGCTATAATCTGGACAAACTCTATTAATTTTGACATTTAGGGCTATGACGTTTAGAAATAGTGATAATACAAAAAAGCTTTTTTTAAAACGATAACTTTGTAATCGACAGTGGCGGTAGCAATTGTTGTTGATAACCGCTCACGTTGAGAAATTAACAAATTTGTATCTTCATCAAAACTGCGGCTAACAGCTGCCATATTTGTCTTAAAATTCTTAAGAATTTTTTACTTAATGTAGAATTTACAGATCCACCACAATTTTCATTGTTAATTTTCAATATTTATATGATTTTTGTTAAAGTAATTTTATGTAATCGTAATAATAAACTTATTAATTTAAACATATTCATTTCAAAGCAAAGTTGTTTGCCTTTAAACTTTTCTGTATCATAATATCGACATGCTCGTACATGTCTAGCTAATGTTACAGCTTGTTTTAATTTATTGTAATTCATTATAATGAAAACACTATGTACTCGTATATTATTTTTCTTCATAAATTCTATAAAGAAATACAAATCTCTCTTTCTCTCTCTATGATTCCTTGAGTGTATATTTCGTAACTGAAAGCAATGCTGTCAAAATGATAAATGATGTTTGATGGAGAACCTAGCTGATGGCCTGTCATTTATTGTGGTTGGTTGGCAACAAATATGACATTAACATAATTTAATCACCCTCTTCTAGTTACATACATACATACATATATGTTTGTATTTACTATAAATATGTTTATCATGTCCAACAGATACGAGTTCTTTGACAGATGTCATGGTTGCACGCCATGAGAAATGTATGAACAAGAAGAGCAAAAATTATTAATGAATTATCTATGTATCTAGTTTTGCTACTTGTATCTTTAAAGAATAAAGGCTGAAAATAACTATTAAATTCATACTAAGAAAATTATTTGTTGTTGGTTTAAAATTATTTTTGTGAGGATACACTTTTATTTGTTTAACATATGTACATCAGTGTTGCCATTTTAGAAATAAAGAAAAGCGTCAAGTGTATAGTAAAAACGGGTAAAACTGGTAAAAAGCGCCAAAAAAATTAACAAAAATTTTGTTATCGTGTTGTTTTGCTTTGCAAATAACACCTAAAAAAAAAGATTAAAATTGGCAGTAAAACAAAGGGTAAAAAACAAGAAACTTAGAATATCAAAAATCATGTTAAAATTTTTAAATAAATAATTAATTTTATTATCAATTCAGTTACCAGGAGTAAACAAAAATTAAAATAAAATAACAATTCATAAAAAACAAAATATAAAGTTTTATAGAAAAACAATTTAATTTTCAAATACATCTGTTTCATAATCATCATCATCGGGCCACAAAACAGATTTCATGAAATATTCAGATCTTTTATAAGTTTGATTTGAATTAATTTTTAAGTAAATTTGTAATTGCAACAACAAACTTTTGGCTGAGTTTAAAGAAAGTCGGTTTCTGATCTTTGGTTTAAAAAAATTCATTAAACTAAACGTTCTTTCGACTTCGGCATTTGAGTAAGGAAAAGAAAGTATACGAAAAACAAAGTCGGCTAGTTCATGAAAAGGATTTTCTCCCAAATAGTTTTTAAAATTGTAGACTTTAATCCAAAATTCATCAATTCCTTCAATATTTTTCCATTTTTACAAAGTTAGATCCTTTAGGGAAATTTCTATTTTATTTATTAGAGACGAATCATCAATGAAGTTTTGTATGAAATCAATAATATCCGCTTAGCTATTTTTAAAAATATTGTGCCGTATTCATAAACAATAAAGTATACTTTAAGTGTGCTTTTAGACAAAATTTTGTATGAAAATACGGCACATTGTCAACACTACATAACGATATTTTTGAAGCAATATAAAATTTGAATGAAGTCTACGTCTTAGTTTGAGTACGTGATATTTTGTAAATTCTATTAAATTGTTCAATTATTTTATAATCTCTGCAAGACTTTTCGAAATGATAGCCAATATAACAAAATTCGTTAACGCTTTCATCTAAATTACCTTCTAGATAATCAAAGTTTGTAATACTTTAAATTAGGTAATGCAAATCGCTGTAAAGCTTGACATTAGCTGACTCGAAAACTAGATTTTTTTTTGGATTTCTTCCAAAACTACACCAAAAAAATAGAAAAAGCGTCAAAAAATACCCTTTTTTAAAAAAGGGTATTTGAAAAAAATAAAAGGGTAAAGAGACCAAAAAAGCGTCATAAAATACCCGAAAAGCGTCAAAATGGCAACAATGATGTACATACACACATACATATGTATATACCAGAGATCAGTTATGAGTACTGAAAAAGTGAGTATACTTGAATCATGACTTATAATTTATTGTACTTATACATACTCATACTTGTCTCAATATCATCAAACCAATACTCATCTTTAAAGTTTGAAGTACTCATTATATTCAGACTTAATCTCATGTATGATGTTGTTTAATTTGACTCTCCTTAACTCAACGTACGTAGACGATAAAAAAATAAGTATGACTCGCATACACTCATGCGAGTGTCGCTCATTTTTTACAGCCTGCTTATAAAAATTATATAAAATAATAAATTTTATATTCCCCAATATGTGTTCCTATAAACTTACTTTTTTATATTTCTTTTTTACTTATTTTGTATAAACATCTAACGGAGTTAGCTGAAATTTTTTTTCAATGACTTAACTAAGTTGAATACTTTATGAGTATGGGAGTATTTTTCCTAAAATGTAAATCTAAATACCGTTGTTTATGAATCAAACATATTGGCAATGGTGTGAGCTCGAAGTCGGCGTAGTACTCATACTTATATCCACTTGCATTTATAAGTCAACGTTGTTGTGAGTTTGATTAACTCAGAGTAGTTAAATTGCAATGATGTAAAACCACTTATACTTAAAATGTTATGAGTAGCTGTGAATCGTAAAAAAACGATTCATTGCCGATCTCTGGTATATACCTACCTATACATAATAATAACCTGATGTTATTTTATTTTGATTCATCTTAACATTCCTCTACAGCTCTGTTCTAGAGCTGCTGTTACCAGCGATATGGCTTTATTTTACTACATATTATCGTGTTGTTGGTCGTGGTATATGTACATACTAATATGGTTACTTAGTGGCCTCATTATATTGTGTGTATGAGTTCTAAATTGTTGGTTTGCCTGTGATTTGACATGAAATTGTTATTCCTTTTTGCTATAGCATTTCCAGCAGGTGTATAAAAGTTGTTACTTTAACATCCGGCGCTTTAAATAAATTGTTATTTAACATTTTACCTCTAGTAACAGTAAATATTAACAAATACTTGTGACATTTTAATTACAAGGCTGTGTTTATTTAAAACACTTACCATTGCCAGTATGTATTGATAAAATAAATGTTGACGTTTCTCCTCTTAATAATATTAATGATGTTTTCCATTAAATAATGATTTAAGAGGTATACTAAAATTTATTTAATAATTTATTATAATCACACCCTTGAAAGTTAACATACCGGAAATTAGCGTTAACAATCTTATGGAATAATTTTTAATTAGAGCATATGAGTGTTTGAATATTATAATATTTTTAAGTAAAACGTATTTATGTTTTGCAAAACAAAAAGAAGTGAAACATTTTGTTGAGAAAAACAGAAGCATCTAATATGACATTATCTAGACAGTGAAATTGATAAAGGTGGTTTTAGACGGTATGTATTTTGCAGTGTACTAGTATTTGTCAGTTGTACGATACATGTGGAAGTGTGCATGTCTGTTAAAATGGGCAGCCATGCATATAAACAGGCACTTTATAATTTTTACTTTCACACGTCGGTGTATAGTGTCATGTAACACAATCTACAATAGAAGAAAACAGCTGTTTTTGTTATGATTATTTTCGCGGGAGTTTTGTGTTCTTGCAGATAAAGTTTAAAATAATGGATTCAGAAAATTATTGCGGATCATAAATGAATTTTTGGGTTTTTTAAATGTGAAAGCCGAGTTTACGAGCCACCCACTGACCTGCATTCCATCTACGAAAGCGAACAACTGTAAATCAACTTGAAAACATCTCAGCTTCAACCACGTGAAATTTCGTTACGACCACTGTGCGGTGTACCTCATGTCACAAAACTAACGAAACAATAAATTTATTTCAAACTAAATTTTTCGATCTCATAATTTTACGAAATTCAGCTTCCGATCATGCGATTGAACATCACTGCATTAATTTTTGTGGGGCTATATTCAAAATAGACTCTATACAGAGCCTTAAAACATAAATTCCGTAACGTAATTAACGAAATAGCCCGAAATAGTAAACGTTGATAAAATTATCGGAACCTGTATGCGTGGTCGTGGTGGACATCTGTCCGATATGCTAATTCGTTTCAATACAATTAAAATTTGTGTGAATTTTATACAAATCTTTGTTTTATTTTAGTTTGTAATCACAATATGATACTGTTTGATTATGGTTACCATAATCATATTTTTTCATTTCGTGTTGGAATATCACCGACAAAATAACCGGACAAAATCAGCAAATAGATCCAATAAGAAGAGAATTTTAGAAATTTGCAATGTTTAGGAGGTAAAAATTTTGTCTACAAACAAATACTAAATATGTCTATAATATCACTGTAAAGTGCATAATATTAAAATTGCTGCTACTTTACTGCTAGTACATAATAAAATAATGCAATTAATAATTTATACAGCAGACTCTTTATTGGAAAATGTCATAGAGCATTTATAAAATCCCTTTTACATACGTTTGTTTATGCTTCTGTCTGTGCATTCATATTGAATTGAAATTTATTCACATATTCTATTTTACCTATACGAATATTTATGTACGAGTACGAGGTCTGATAAAAAAATAACCGTTATTTTGCAAATTTCGTGAGTTACGTATTTGAAAAAATGGATCAAAGAAACTGTATTAAGTTTTGTGTAAAAAATTAAATTAAATGCGCAAGGACATTTGAAATGTTGACTGTGGCGTTTGGCGAGTCTGCTATGAGCAAAACACAAGTTCAATTGTGGTATGACCGGATTAGGGAAGGCCGAGAATATGTCAATGACGATTCGCTCGAGCACGTCAACAACCCTTGAAAACATTGAAGCAGTGAAGAAAATGATTTTGCATAATCATCGAAACACTATCAGAGAGGTTGCTGATGATGTTGGCATATCGTTCGGCTCATGCCAAGCAATTTTTACGGATGTTTTAGACATGAAACTCGTGACAGCGAAGATTGTTCCAAAATTAGTAAATTTTGAGCAAAAACAACGTTGCATGGACATCGCTCAGGAGCTGTTGAACATCGTCTTCGACGATCCAGATTTCCTCCAAAAGGTCATAACCGGTGACGAATCATGGGTGTATGGCTATGACATTGAAACCAAAGCCCAATCATCCCCATGGAAACGTCCAGAAGAGCCAAGACCGAAAAAAGCACGTCAAGTTCGGTCAAATGTGAAGGTTTTGCTCACTGTTTTCTTCGACTTCAATGGCGTGATGCATCATGAATTCTTGCCACAAGGTCGTACGGTCAATAATGAATACTACCTTGAAGGTATGCGCCGTTTGCGCGAAGCAATTCGTCAGAAACGCACAGAATTGTGGAAAACCCAATCATGGAGTTTGCACAATGATAACGCACCAGCTCAAAACCAAAAGTAAAACTTATGCCTCAACCAGCGTATTAACCGGATTTGGCCCCCGCTGACTTTTTACTCTTCTGAAAACTGAAGACACCGATGAAAGAAAAGCGTTTTGCTACCATTGCGGAGATAAAAGAAAATTCGAAACAGGAGCGGTTGGCGCTATCAAAAAGCGCGTTTCAGAAGTGTTTCGAGGATTGGAAAAAACGCTTGCATAAAGGCCCAACTATAATGTGCATATGCTAGCTTAAGCAACCCTGCGAATACATATAAATTGTATGTGGTAAACTATAATGTACTTAACGAAACTTTTCGTTAAGTTTTTCAACTGTCATTTGCTTAAGCAAAAAGCGAAACTGATCGCATATTCCGTACGGAATCAGCTGTTTGTTGTTTGTTTGTGTTTTTAACAAAATGGAGAAAGAAGAAAATACATTTATTTTAAATTTAATAGAAAATGTGGAAAAAATAGGTGCCTTTATAATAAAAGGGCCCTTTTTATTTTAACAAAAATATCTCTGTCGTGGTTTATTTCTCTGACAGAACAAAAGCGTCTTCTTCTTTTACAGTGTAGTTCACTTATTTCTTTTAATGTGCACAGGCCTTCAAGCGCTAACTTTAATATTTTTATATTATTAAAATTTTTAAGTTTTTTCTCCATTTTTGCAAACACAATACGAAAATTAACAAAACATATGTAAGCGTTTATTATTATTTACAATTTAGTGCTGCCACAGCTGTACATTTTAGTACTTTTGCCGAAAAATTAAAAAAAAGGAAAAATTATGCGTTTCGGGTACGAAGTTTTCTTTTAATTATAAAATCATATAATAATATTTATAAAATATAGTCATTTAATGGCTTTTTGTTAAAATAAAAACATTTTTTTTAAACATAAATGAGCAACTGTGGACAAAAAGTTTCAAAGTCATTGTAGCCACCTGAAAGTTAACTCTGAACTAGTTATGCATTTGACAGCCTTTTCGTTAACTTTTGCAATTTGCTTAAGCTTGCTTATGCATATTATAGTTGGGCCTTAAGTGTATTATATCTGAGGGGTATTACTTTGGGGGGACAAAATAGTTATTGATGAATAAATAAATACTTTTTGAGAAAAAATTTAAAATAATGGTTATTTTTTGATCATACCTCGTATACTCGCATTTATACTATTTTCATTTGGTTATGAATATGAATGTATATTTTTGTTATAATTTAATTTAATGATGTTCAAAAACTGAAACAATTGTTTTTTTTTAAGACAAATTGTGCTTGCGAAGGAGAAACAACTTTGTGAGATAGATACATACATACATACATATGTATGTACATTCGAAGATAGAACAGCAAATTGCACTTGAAAAGTTTTTTGAAGAGTAGGTTGTATAAAAAAAACTAGATGAAAATCATACATGAGATTTTATTTATTTATACTGTGTTAATGTGTAGGTGTAGATCTAAGTTTTATAAAGAACCTGTAACAAGCAAAACAGATTGCAATCTGTGCAGTGGTGTTGGAAAAACTAGCAGTGGATGTTAGCTTTTAAGATGTTTCTAAAAAGTGAATTTCAGATCTTTTAAAAATGCTGATTTGATAAGAAAATTTCTTAGCTAAGCTGTATTATTGAACATATTTGTTTTGCGAAAGGCACTTATAAAACGAGGTATACTCTTTATGTGTTGAGATTTATCAATTTTTTTTTTCTCAAACGTAGTTTTCCCAAATCTAACATAAATATATCTGGCAGAGTGATTTTAATTTAGAAAATTTAATTTTAATTTTGCTTAGGATTCAGAAATTTAAACATTCATGCTATAAAATTTAAAACTAAAACTATCAAGTAACCAAAAAAGTAAACACACGAAGCATGAATGCAAATACTGGCGATACCCTTGAAGAATTACAAGACTTGTTGAAATATTTTCTTTACATGTGCCTTAATCTCACCTAATTTATGTTTTACCCAGCTTTTTTTTTTTTTCTTGACTAAATATAGAGAATCATGGATTCCTAAACAGCTTTTTTACAAATCGATGAAGAAATTGAAAAAAAAACTTGGCAATAAGCATTTATTTATATTCACTACATTACATTTTCATCCATAACTTTATTTCTACTAAAACTGTTTTGCTTCTTAGAACAATTGTACAAATTTTTATTCGAATATATTTAATGTCAGTTGTGTATTGTGGACGTGAAATTGTTTAACACCAACAACTGGACAGGCAAAGCTAAAGAAAATAATGTTAGTTTATTGACAATGAATTCACTGGATTCTAAAATATTGTAAAATGTAAATAATTCAAAATGTAATTTGTATTTCTTGCAAAATTTATACGACATATTGGATTATAATTTAAAAATTTGTGATTTTTTCAAATTGTAAGCTTTTGTTTTAAAACATTAATACAATATAAATTTATTCAAAGTATTGTTCTGGCAATATATAGATTCCGCCAGAACGCCTCATCTTTTGAGTGCAAGAACGAGTCAGGCAAATTTCGGTTACCCTGTTCTGAAGTAAATCGCAAGACAAAGAGAGTGTTTTGCATTGATCGAAACAAATACGAGTCGAACGGGACTCGGGTGAGCCATAACTTTCCAGCCACTTTTTTCTAAACAGTTTTTATCAGATATTGCAACATCTGGCCGAGCGTTGTCGTGATGTAATTTTAAGATTTCTGGAAGTTTTTCGACTGCTCTCTTCAAACGAATCATTTGGATTCCATTGATATCCTGGCCAGAGTTCAGCAGCTTATAATAGAAGGAACTCTTTTGTTCCCACCAAATACGGAGTATTGGCTTTGATTCAAATACGATTTTTCGCGAGCAGCAAGACTGATCCAAAATCACTTGAATGATGATTTTGCATGCCCGAAATACTGCTTAAACGCTGCTTAAAAAGAAACATTTTTAGCACAGCACCATTACTTGCTATGGAAAATGGATTCATCACGATAATACGAAGAGAAAGAGATCGTATGTGAAGCCCGACCAACCAGACGAATCGACACTAAAGCCAAATAGCATGGCGCTATGGTAATGCTCTGTATTAGGTGGAACCATAAGAATTCTATCTATTATGAGCTTCTGACATCCGTCTGCTGACAGTGAATGTATACCGAATGAAACTGATTCGTTTGAAGCCAGATGAAATCGTAATATTCCATCATGGCATAAGCATACAAATTGTACGGTTATCGCATCGCATTTGCTTTCGCATTGCAATAGAGAGTAACCCCCCTGGTGTTTTGCGTCACTACACACAGAGAAATAAAATAGTTGTTTATAGTTTACCACAACAATGTCAACATGTTTACAAGTATTTCAACAATGTTATGGTTACGAAATATATATGATTGTAGTTACTACAATATATATGTTTGTAACTATTTTGTATAAATTTGTTGCAATCATGTATATGATGAATCCATTTATCATAATTTGTTGTTCTTTGATTATGATAGAGAACAACATAATATGGTATAATATTTCATCATAAAACTGATCACCGTAAACATTACATAATTGATATAATCATGTATACGATTGCTATAATCATGAGAATGGTAACTTAACAATATCATGGTTGCAGAAATCATATAAATAATTACAGTGACCATTAAAAAATTAAAAAAATTTTTTGAAAAATGTTGAAATGCACAACCATATTTTTCTCTGCGTATATAATGTGTTCTAATATGCTTTTCAACTAAACTCTGCTAATTTTTGGACAATTTTCAGCATAATTTTGTTTAAAATATAAAATTCTAAAACCTCATCACAAAAATACACAATTCTTGTGCAAAATACTTAGATACATTTTAATTGCAAACTTATATAAAAACATGACAAAAAAACACACAGCTCGAATAATATAAATGAATTCCTTTGAAAAAAAGGATTTAAGAAAAAACATACAGTTGTAAACATCTATGCTTTTCAGCACCCAGGAGATGGATGTTCCACTCATTTTCATGTGGCAACAAAACTTTTTATTTGGATTAAAGCAAAAGAAACCTACATATGCGAATATTACATTAGGTTGGCCCCAAAATAAAGTTGCGGATGTTCCCAACTAATATGAAAATTTGATTAATTTTAAGACTACGTTTCTCAATTTTTTTAAAAAGGACATTTTTATCCTTTGCTCCAGCTCACCAAATATTGACCCCAGGACAAAAAAATTGAGAAACGTAGTCTCAAAATGAATCAAATTTCTATATTAGTCGGAAACATAGATACCTTACTTTTTCTTCATATAAAGGGGGCCACCCTAATGTACATGCATTAAAAACAATAAAAATTTGTCTTTAAATTCATTTCAGTTTTAATGGTTTTGTTGTCTGTCTGTCTGTCTGTCTGCCTGTTCTTTATACTGTGCGGTTACAATTTATGTTTGCAAATGAAAATGTTGTTGTTTTTCCTTTTGATGGAATATTTAAAAATAAAAAAAAACAAAAATATATGATAAATGAAATATGAAAGTCGCATCGCATCGCTCCACATACATGTATGTACTTATTGTGAGGTTTTGCCGTTTTATTCGTTTTAAAGCCATCAGTCAGGGCAAGCTGTCACATAAATGTTGACCTACATATATGCATGTATGTATGTAGGTACTTCAATGGAAATTTACACACATATTCACTTACACATACTCGTACATATTGTGACAAAATATGACAATTTCTAGAAAAAACAGCTACATTTTTATAACACACAAGATTTTTAAAGTGAAAAGGAAAAAACAATTGTTACCATTTCCTAGCATAGTAAAGCTATTCAAAGCATCGAAAAAGAGTCACTCATGCAAAACATGTCCAAAAGGATAAACTTTTGAAGTTTAAAAGCAACGATTTGAATTCGACTTAATGTTACTAGCGTTAACTTTAAAACAACACAGTGACTGCATTCCGCCATTTGGGGGGACTGAACAAATTGTGTTCAAAGATATACTGCTCATTCTGCTTTCAGTAAAGATACATACAATATATACATACATACCTCGGGCGACGGACTTCCTGATGCCTATTTTTAATTGTGCACATAAATCAATTTAGAGCTCTTCCTATCACTAAATACTGATCAAAAACCTCTCAATGGTTGGTTTTACTTTTCAGTGAATTGCCTGAAAAATCTCTGTTTTGCAACCATTATTATTATTATTATTAATATATTTTTCAAAGAAAGTACTGTGCTTTGCAAGTCCCTTTGTTATAACTTTACTGGACAAAAAGCAATTGAAAACATACGCGTACATTTCAATGATGTCTTGAATACAAAATTAGAAAATATCGTTTTCATTATTTTTTCGAGCAAAAATATGATAATTATGCAGGTTTTTTTTTCAAACTTGTAAGTATTAAGCCTACACTACGTATAAGTTATATGAATATCACTCATACTACGCGTTGAACAAAATGCCGCTTTAATAATTATATATCTTTAGGTATTGGCTATTAAAAGGGACCAAAGCTGATTTAACGAACATTTTTTTAATATTTTAAAAACAAAATTTTGTAGTATTCAGCTGGGTCTCCTATTGTATTTTTTAATTTTTTTTTAGTTGCTGATTTTAGTTTTGATTGTTTCTGAAATATTCAAACTTTAGAATTGAAAAGTAAGATCTTTATTATATTATAATATAATTTACAATTTGAATCTTACAAGCAGATCTAGCATTGTCTAACAGATCAGAATTTGATCACCTAGTTGTGTAAATTGAAATTCTTGTTGCTAATTCCGCAACAAACAAGTTTGAAGACTAAAAATTTATGACACTACTCTAGGCATGTTGTTGTCAAACTCAACAAAAGCTTCTAACTACTCAAGCAGCAGTTTCAAAATGTTTTTTTAGCAGCAGTATGCTTCCAGAAGCAGAGAAAATGGATAGCATATGAATTGAAGCCAAAAGACCTTGAAAGATGACTTTGCAGGCTATAAAACAAAATAATTATTTCCCTGAATCAAAACTTGTGATAAAATATGTATCCATTGTGATAACTTGAATCAACAGCAAACAAACAGCTTCGATCGATGCTAAACGCTCTCCCTGGGATACGATTTACTTCCATACAGGGTATCGGAAATTGGCTTGATTCGGTTTTGGACTCAATCCATATATATATATAGCGTGAATCCATATAAACTCTGGTTCACTTATGTAAAGGCACTAAAAATTCCATATTCAGCAAGCAGCCTTTATCTTTTGTACTTTTTAACCAATTGCAGACTGTGAGATATAAAAAGGACAAAAGTGGTTTCTTAACTAAAGATGCTTAAATGAAACTCAAATGAAAGAAATTCTAAACTTGGTGGGTTTTATTTAAATGGCGCGTTTTTTTCTCCATTTTGGTGCGTTTTGAAATTTCAGAGTTGACAATGGTGCGTATGAGTGATATTGATATCACTCATACCAGCCCTACACACAGTATAATACACATAACTACATACATATGTATGTATAATTGAAAATTTAATAAGTTTTTTTATTATTACATATGTATATATTTACTAGGGTTAATATAGTGGGTCTAATTATTCATTCCGTTTCGCGATTGCGGATGGCGTTTTTTGTGCGAAAGCAAAATTTGCAATTATTCATTCCGTTTCTGCGCTATCCTTCCGTTGTTGCGGTATCATCTCTACATTGACGGCATTGCCATATTATTGATTCCGCAATGTAGATATATTTCTTCATTTTGCTTACGCTCAAATTTTATAACGAAAAGCTAACGGAAAGAACAAAAATGTAAGGATTTGTAAAATTTTTAAGAAAAATTGTTTTAAATATTAATATTTTGATTTTTTTTTATATTTTTATAGGAGTAAAAGAGAAAAATACTCAAGTAAATTGCAAATAGAAGCAATGGTTGATTTAATGAAAAAAAATCAAGACATTGCTTGTGGTTTTAGTCAACGCAATACAGCTGAAATAAAAAAATTCTGCGAAGATTTAGTCATTTTTGCTATTCTTTCTTCATTTCCATTCATGCTTATGGATATTCATTTACTGCACAACAAATTTTCTAGCTTGTTCAAAACCTCATCCAGCAGTTTGCACAACGTTGATTGGGCAATGTTGATATTGAAATCCTAACCGACACAATGCGGGTAGCTGCCTTCTGCAAAAAACCTCAAACAAGCAGAAAGTTTATCTTTTGCAGAAAGTGATTATTGACGACCGCTTCCAGAGCTTGCAGACTCCAGCTCAGACAAACCATATTTAAACGCTGCCTTATATAAGCGAATTTTTTTTTGAAAGCTGTAACATAATTAAATTAATTTAAATTAAAATTATAAATATGTAATAGTTTTCTGGATATTTTTTATTTTTGAACTTACTCTCTATTGTTCATTTGAAACACATTTATATCGTAAAACTCTTTTAACAGGCAGTTAATATAAAATTTAAATATGGATACAATTGCATTTTCTGATGATAGTAGTGACGATGATTACTTGAACACGCGGTTAGAAAGGCATGTATTGTATCCATATTTAAATTTTATATTAACTGCCTTTTAAAATTTCACATATAATTTACTAAAAACACTTTTTTTTACTTTTCAATTTATAATCTTGTCTTGAAATGTCTTTTTTTTCATCAGCTGACACAAAATCAACTCGTAATTAATTAAAACAGAGATGTTAAATTTGCTTCGCGGAAAATGTATACCGCAGGAATGAATAATTGCAATTTGCATATCGATCGATATTTTTTCCGCACAATTTTCCTTTCCGTGCGGAATCAATAATACCACCCAGTATAGTTACTAGAGTCCGAATATTTGATTTCGGATCCAACACAAATAGGCCTAATACCAAATTTAGTTTGTTTTAAATTGATTTTATTTGGGTACACATATGCTTTTTTATGTTTGAGTTTTGTCATATTTTTTTCAATAAATGTACAATTTAGAAGTTATAAGATCTGAAACATTTTGAAAATTTTTTAACTGATTTCTAATTCATTTTTAATAGCAAGATCGTGGAAATATACCGACTGATTTAGTTTTTTTTTTTGCAAGTTTAACGGGAGGTGTGTTTAAAAACAAATCACTGAAAACCCAGGTTTTTAAGTAAACGATTTTGTAGTGTGTTCGGATTTTATATGGACAATGCTTTATCTAAGACACACTTTACCTATTATATATAATATTTGTTTCTAATCAAAAGGACTTCTTCATCAACATTTCATTACATTTTGAATTCAAAGTAAATTCTCTTTGCCCAATTTACGTTCTTCTTTATTCTTATGCTGGCATTTACTTGAATTATGAAATAAAGCAAATAGCTTTCAAGTTTAATTTTACTTCAAATGCACAAAATATACATAAAAAAAATATATTTGTATATACATATGTACGAGTATGTAAGTATGTCTAAGCAATAATCTTGCTTTCATGTTAAAACGTTTTGTTTTTGTATTCTTAAAAAGTGCAATTTTGTTGCAAAAAAAAAACAAGAAAATAAAATGTATATCAGGTTAAAAGGAAAGCTTTTCTTTTTGAACCAAAACCAAAACTATGCTCACATATTTACCAAAAAAAGAAATTTGTTTAAAGTTTATACATAAGTATGTACTCGTGCGTATGTACTCGTACATACAACCTTACTATAGTTTTATTTTTGCAAACAATTCTAAACAATCTAAATAACATCTCAAGATTTTAAACTTTATGTCACTCATGCTTGTATATTTATTTCTGTTCTCTTAAATTGCAGCTACACTTCACATTTGCATGAAATTAACTCATTTCAGCAAAGGATTTTCTTCTTTAATTACGGTAAGTGAGCAACTATCAGTTATCCTTGCCTTTGATATTAATTTACAGTCGTTTTGTTTTTAAAGGGAAATAAAGGAAAACAACAGATAAAGATCGATTTTTTAGGATTACTGCATTTGTTTGAGCCTTTTTAATAATATTTTTATAGTGATTGTTGTTGTGTTTTTTTTTTTCAGTAAAATTTTATTATTAAATTACGACATAATTAAAAAGTAAACTGGCAGCTATCAATTTACAGAAAAAATTTAAGAAATGAATTACAGAAATGCGAAAAAAAAATTAATTACACGATTCAATGACACTAGTGCATATTTGTAATAAAGGCTGCCCCAATTCTTAATTTAGATTAAACAACATTATTTACAAGAGGTATAGTATAGCAGCCTTGGCTGATATCTTTATTAGCTCAGACTTTGTTGATGCATTCCGGCTTTCCAAGGCTCGGGAACATTAAAACAAACAAAATATGTTCATACAAATGTCTAGAATAGAAGAAGTTATATGACAGATTACAAATAAGTCACTATACAACTGCTACTAAGTAATGCAGACGGTATGTAGTAGTCACTGAAAAGTAACTTATTGAATAATTTCTAGTCGTTACCAAGTTTTTGCTGGCTAATTCTGTTGAAATTATAAATCGTTCTAGTTTGTAGCTTAAATTTCAGCCAAATGTTGTCCATAATTTTGGATAGAGTTGCACTCTTAGCTGTAACGGCCTAGTTCGTTGAAACCAATCTTTATACGAGTACATTCAATACACTCTAGCTTAAGTCAGTGCGAATGGAAGCATTCAAAATGAGGTGATAAATACACATTTCAATCGATGTCTCTCTACTTTGGGTAAAATTATACTGATGTCCAGTCCATCAAAGTTTGGACAAAAATAATCATCCATAAAACATGACAAGCTAGCATTTATTTGCATTGACTAGGGAAAACAGGTCGAATCACAATTCCAGCATTAAATTGTAACCAAATAAATGAATTGGTGTTGTTTAACAAATCATGTCGATGTAATGTAAATTAATTAACTTTCTGCAGCTTTGGCTAATTGAACAATATTGGACTACTGGGGTTGGGATTGGTTGAACTTGCCAGTAAATAAATATTAACAAATGGAATAAGTATTCAGCGCAGATAGATCAAAGTGTTATACAACCGTTTAAACGATCCATCAATATAAAAATTCATAGATTTTTATAAGTGGAAATTGATTATTGTTTCTTTTATAGCTTTTCTTAAATATTACGGTTGATTCACCCAATCGCTCTGAATAAAATATTTGTTCAGACAAAGTTTTTTTTTTCATATAAAGTTTGACGTGTCTCTTTTTGAGAGAAAGAGAAAATATTTTTTACTCTCAGCTTCAATTGGTTTTATTTTATATTTTGTCTGGACAAAAATGAACTGAGTCGCCAATAGGTTACATTTTCTATCTGTGGTGTTTGTGACATGAAAGTATTCATTTCATTTATTCGTTAACAATTTTTGAAATTGTTTTTCAAAAATATACACAATATTTTAAAATAATTTAATTTAATACAGTCGATCTTCTATAATTTGAACTTCTATTACTTGAGTTTTCTATAAGTTGAAGCGAATCTCGTAGCAAGAGCATCTTGAAGAGAAATGCTATCAGGTGTTGCTTCTTTTCATGTTAATTGAACCACAATTTGCTAATCATTTGTTAGTATTTAAGCAAAGCACGGTCATTATTGGAGAGTTCTATATCTTGCTTTATTAACCAGCTTTTATTTGGCAACAGGTTTTTCAACTAGAACTAACAACAAAAATTCTAAAACACAATCAAAATAATTGTAGTCTTTTTTAATTTAAATAACCTTTACGGTTTATATTCTTTGGTTAAATCCTAAATCACTGGACTTTATTTTATGACCTCTTAAAGGTTTTTTTTTTTTGTTAAAAAAAATAGTACGTTTAATGAAATATAAGTAAAATATTTTTTTATTAATGCTATTGATTATTACGATTGTTTTTAATGTGATTATTATTTCACGTTACTACTAGACAAAGTTTTTTGTTTTTTTTTTTTTTTTGTTCTGCTTCCACAGAAAATACAAATTAAATTAGCCCACTTTTCAAGTTAAAAATGTTTATTATAAAAAAAAAGTGAACTGAACTTAAGAAGAAAATTTGTTGGAAAAGAAGAATAAACTCACTATAAATACGCACACACACACATCCATACATCTACGGACTTGTTTAACAAACAAAAACAACACAAGTAGTATAATTGTCCTTAAACAAACAACAACTAACTACATACATGCAAACATACATACATACTCGTACATCATACACAAGCATGAAAAGTTTTTACACTCAAACTAACAATTTTCCTTTTCATACTCAGCATGCAGCATCAAGCACACAATGACTGCTTCCATTATTTCTACACATTCACTTAAATTGTAAACTGTATTTAAACAACAACACACGCACACTCTCTTACTCATGCATTTTGGCTCATTTACTCACACATTAAATTTTAATTTGAAATTGTTGCTGTCATGTCCCTGTTATCCAGCACACCCACCCCTCCATCAGCCATTACAAACCATAAACATTTACAGCTTATTTTAAAAATTTCATTGTTTTTTCTTTCGTCCTTTTGGTTGGCGAAAAAACCACAGCAGCAAATATTTCAGACAAATCTAATTATATGTCTACATTTTCATTAAAAATTACAGATAAAACGACAACACCAAAACCTCATTATGGTGGATAATAATGGTCCTATACTTGTTTTATAGAAAGATTTTACATAATTTTTAATAATAGTTATTGTTCACATAAAATTAGGTCGCATATATTTTTTAATATATTTCATATTTCACCTGTGTTTTGGTAGTTTTGATAAAATTGCTTCACATACGCTTATGCAGCCTAGTCTAGTTTTAACTAGAAATGTTCACCATTCTATCGATATATAAATCATTCAGGTATGTGGTGGAAATCGATTTCGTTCCAAAAGCGAACTAAAAACGAAAACAGGTGTGTTCGCAACACTTATTATCTTTCGTTTTGTTTTTAATTCCATTTCTTTTTAAAAACGAATTCGATTTCATTTTCCATTTGTTTCCATCAAAATGTAAGCTAAAAAGAATGTGAAGAAAAATGAAAATTCACGGTTTAAAATTTCAAATTTCAAATATTTTGAAAATATTTAAACGAAAATGTATATAAACATTTTAAAATATGTTTATACATACATACATACATACATATGTATGTATATTTAAATAATCTGAAATAAAAAAATTTCAGGGGAAATCATACAAATACTTCTCAGGAAGATTTCATGATAACTTTTACAGAAAAACACCCACAACTGGCAAAAAAGAAATTGAAAGGTGATAGAGTTGAAGTAGAATGGCTTTGGCAAACTTTCGCTCAGGAGTTAAATAAGCTTACTCTTTCTTTGAAAGATTGTAGAAATATTTGGAGAATCCAAAAAAAAACCGACCAGTTTTATACACCTGTCGTAAGATGTTTAGTAGAAAATGGGGACATAGTCCCAGCATAGTTAAAGGGATGTATACGGCTATAGTACGTCCAATTCTTACTTACGGATCTCTTGTATGGTGGACTGCAACTAGAAGGAAGTATGTCGTAGACCAACTATACAAAGTCCAGAAATCAGCCTGCATTGGCGCACTAAGGACTAGTCCTTCAGAGGCACTGAACACTATATTGCACCTTATGCCAATTGACCTTCACATAATGGCCACTTCTGCCTGCAGCGCAGCGAGGCTTCAAGCGTCCGGTTGTTGGAGATCGAGAATATATGGCCACGCGGTGATTCTTGGCCAGTTGCCTTCAAACGTTCTCCAACCATCTGACTATATTACTCCATACACGGATTTTGATAGGATATTCAAGGTCTTAATTCCCTCCAGGAGTGAGTGGAATAGGGGTAATCTCGTGCACAAATATGACACTAGGATATACACAGACGGTTCTAAGATTAGATGCGGTGTTGGTTCTGGGGTCTTCTGTGGCGAACCTGGGGTAAGCATCTCGTATCGTCTTCCGAATGAGTGTAGTGTTTTCCAGGCGGAAATTTCTGCAATCATGGCAGCTTGTAATACATTACACGATCATAACATTATTTTTGTCAACAGTCAGGCGGCACTCCTCTCACTTGATGCCTACACAATTTCATCTTCACTAGTTAGGCAATGTAGGAATTCTCTGTCAAGGCTAGGTTGTCTATCTGACATTATCTTGGTCTGGGTGCCTGCGCATAGGAACCACTACGGCAATGAACGGGCAGACGAACTAGCCAGAACGGGATCTGCCTTAGATATCTCGAATGTGGTCTCAATAGAAATTCCACTGGGGACTATCAAAGGTATCATCTTCAGACATTTTCTTACAAAGGCTGAGTATAGATGGCATAATTTAGACACATGTAGGATAGCCAAGTTGATGTGGCCATCTTTTAACTAGAAACGTACTATGCAACTGATAACCCGGAATAGCAAAGATATATCAAGATTTCTGGCAGTATTAACGGGACACTGGACGTTAGGCAAGCACGCAAATCGCCTGGGACTCCCTCTTAACGAACATTGTCGTAGTTGTAAGGATAGAGAATAAGAGGAAACGATTTTCATCCTTCTCTGCGAATGCCCAGCCCTGAGTGTCAAGAGACATAAATTCATGGGAAACTATACATTGAACAACCTTGGTGAGGTAGCCGGGTCAAAACTCAATGACCAACTGAGATATCTCACAGCTACAGGTTGGGTCTAGCAAGACACGACTTTTTTTGTACACACATATTAGCTACAGTATGTTGAAACGACATTAAATCTGACGAGTGGTGTGGTCTTTTAAAACGGGGTCCCTTCGACTCTACTTAAGTGTTCACACGTAGTGAAGTACCACGAAAACCAACCAACCTAGGTTTATACGAAAACATTCTTTGAACCTAGTTTCCTGCATATTCAATGGGTCTGAAGCATCCCTTAATCTGCTTCGTTATATGTTTTCAACGCGATTCGAATTATTTATTATTAAAAAAGTCGTCGATAATTTTTAATTTTCGATTTTATTTGAAAACCGATCGATTTCCATCTCAAAAATGATTATGTGATCTTCGGGCTTAGGGCTCATTTCGAACCTATCCCTCTTCAGCAAAAAGCCAACATTATGTGTGCTGTGATTTATATCACAACGTCATCGACATTACAGATGGGGTTTGAAACGTTCATCTGATAAAATTCTTCTTGGGATAAAATTCTTTTTTATCGCATCCCTTGCCATATGAGCGGTAAGAGAGAGTTTGGGTTTTCCGTGTCCATTGTTCATCCCGTTTAAAAGTGTGTCTTCATTAATACTCTTAACATCGCTTCCATGAGTTGCGACCTTTTGGCATTCTATTGTATTGATTTATTAATATTTAAGTCAAGCTTAAATTAATTTGGTAATCTAGTGACGGATTTTCAGTTTTAAGGCTGTAATCGATTCGATTTTGTTTAGCTGTCTGTTTAAATTAATCAAATCATGATAAAAATACTAAGATATAACCAGCAAATATTAATTTTTTCTATTCCAACGATGTTTTGTAAGATATTATTATTTATCTAATTGTGAGTACATAAAAATAGAAATTATTAAATCAAGTTGAAATATTTGAGGCTATATATCGGATACTAGCTAGGCAATATAAATATTAAATACTCTCCACCTATTTATTTATTTATTTTTATTTTTTATTAATGCCTTTCTCGGCTGTGATCCTTAAATGGGAGCTATGACCAATTATGGACCGGCCATCACAAAATTTAGCACAACAATTTATATGTCTATAAGAATTATTTGAGTTGAACTTGAACATGGTGACAATATTTATACCACATTTATACGTATTTAATTGAATTTTGGACGTAGACTTTACATGGGCTCTACAGTTAAATATGGACCGAACTTAAGATAATTTCGTCTTACGATTTATTTTTACTTAACTTATTTTTGCTGAATTTGTATTTATATTCTATTTTTATAGGAATTTATGTATCATTGAGCCATATCATCTGTAATATATTTAAAGAAAATAGCAAAAAAAAAAAAAAACTGGTGAAAAATATCATATTAATAAAGGTTGTCACACATTTTGGTCCATAACTTTTGTTCTACCATAACGATTTTGCAGATTTTCAATACCAAACTGCCTAGGAGAATCAAAATGGAATTTTGTAAACTTTGCTGATTTTAGTGACGTATTTTGGACGTGAGAGTGTTTTACACAGACAGACAGACATAGCTCAATCCACATAGAATTCCATAAGGATCAAGTATGTACATATGTACCTATATACTTTCTTTGTTGGATCTCATATGAAAGTTTCTCAGTGTTACACACGGAATAACAAACTTATTCACCACTTGTGGTGGTGGAGGGTGTAAGAAAATAACAACTGCACAAATAATGCTGACAACAGTTGTAACGAATCAGAAAATGCATTTATTTCTGTTTAAAATTTAATTTTTCTTTGTTTGTTTATGCCTTAACAAAAAACATAATAACCGTAGAGAATTCCCACAAACTTTTTAATTTTTTTTTTAACTTTTTCTACAAGAACGTCTTTGTTTGGCATATTAAATCAATCATTTCTTATTAATGAAACAAGACAGAAAACAGCGTTTGAAGAAAATTTCAAAATTTTAAATATAAAACAAATGTGTAAAGAATTTCAATGAGCACTTGCCTCTTTAAAAGCTAAAAGGAAAATTGTCTAGGATTATAGACAATTCTTTTTGCATAATAAAATTTTGTTAAATATTTTCATGTGATTTTGTTTATTTTCCACTGCCTTTAAATGGTTTTTGATGAACTGAAAAAATTGATTCTTAAGTATCAAATTAAATTAAAATTTTTGTTTGTAACTTTTATTGATTGTTGCTGCTATGTTTTATCTTGTTAAGTTCTTTGTCGGCTCTTGGAAAGAGGCAAGTATTTCTTTGTGCAATCAATCATAATTTTCATGTGGTTGAATGTTTATGTTTTGAAGAGAGTTGGTTTTTGTACATATGTGTGTATATGAAAGCACAATAATGAAGCTGCCTTCAGCGTTTAACGTGACAATGGATTCCTTTTAAACACCGTGCTTAAACTCAAGAATAGTTATTTTAATTCATTTATTACAAAGTAAAGTAGTTTGATTATTATAGCCAGTAGATATAATTGAATTGCCACTTTAGTGTCCCTAAGTAATCTGCACGGTAGACAGTTTGATTGTCATTATTACACTAAACAATAGATACATCTATGGTTTTCTTCTGGTACAAAATTCGTAAAGAACAAACAAACTGCGTGTGGTAAACACTTTTTGCAAATTATCCAATATAAATCAAATTATAGTAAAAATTATAAAAAATAAAGCAGAAACTGTCAAAATCCATAAAGGACAATATTCTAGCAAAAAAAATTGGACATTCTACGCGAGTAATAGCTAAACTGCTTAAAGTAAATCAATCAGAGATCATAAGAGTCCAAAAATGCGTTTTATTGTTTCCAAACCAAAAGTCAGAGTTCGCAAAAAGCTACTAACTAAAGCGAAAATCTGCCTTGTTGGTAAAAAATATTATGGCACGTTTAAAGTTTGTCAGAGAGCACAGAAATTGGACAGTAGATGAGTAGAAAAATAGTGCTGACGCCGCCTTGAGGAACGACTTCAAAGATACCATGCTAGCTTTGACAGCGGGTTCAACACGAATGGGAGAGTAATCCAAATGAGGTAATTGCTAAGTTGGCGGATAGTATAACCAAACGTATAAAAAGTGTTTTACGAATTAACATTCCCTAAATGCGAGTTGTTTTAGTTGGATTTGTTTTTTATTTTTCGTACAACTTGATGTCTTTAGTTTTGAATTTTAAATTATTTTGTTAAATAAGTATTATATGTTCAAATAAAATGACAAAGAACTTTTTTAAATTTTCTTTATTATTTTAATATTTATTTATTTCTGCTCCCCACTGTATGTCTGAATCTTTTTCTGCTTATTATCTGCGCTGCTTTCTCAGTTACATTAAAATTAGTCATATTTTGACATTGTATTATGGTCTTTTCGCGGCTGAGTCTGCATCATTATGCAGATTATTACGATGAAGATGATATTCTTGGATAGCTGCACTGCCAATTACATTTCCTTCATAATCACTCATTCATAAACTTGAAAAACTCAAGCGCTTTTAAAATACACTTAGTTAGAAAAAAGTGTGGCAAAATATACAGAATTGAGCTTTTAAAGTCTTTGAAAATATTTTAGTACGTTTATTAGCAAGTGTTAAATAAGCTTTTGGAGTAAAAATCAGTTACATATGTCACCATTGTCACTTTTGTGATGAGTGCCTTGAGGCATGGTTAAGCATTAGTACAAAATTCGTAAGTCAAATAAAAAACTTCACCTATAAATATTATTTGATTTTGTTCAAATTTTTAGAATTTGATTTTTAGATGTTGAAGAAAGAACCGAAAATCAAAGAACTACATTTTAAAATGTACTTTACTTTGTTACTTTGAGGTCACGTCGCACATTTTCGTACATTTTAATATGGAATTCCACATGAAATTTGGATTCTCTGGCCTGTGGTGAACATTTTAGTGTATTTCGCATGGCCGCTGTATATTTTTAATTGTATTTTTTTTTTTTTTTTTGATAATAAAAAAGCAAAACAAAAAAGAACAAAAACATTGCTACTGAACGATCAAAATTCTAAAAAGGCTTTGGCAGCCAACGGGTTAAGGACCACCCTAATATAAACATAACATTCCTTTATTATAATAATGAAGGAAGTGGATAAAAAACAAAACAACAAAAGCCGAATATGGTAAATGTTGATTTTAGCAACAACGTCATGTGATTTTTGTTATTTTATTTGCCCAGTTGACCATGTTTTAAGGACAGGTACAAGGCATTTTAAACAACAAGGTAAATACAACATTTATGGTTATGGCCAATGCTAAACACCATGTCGCCAATAGGATTGGAAAACTGTCTTTTATCTATATATCCCTAATTTTTATCGTTAAGGAATACTATATATTTATCTTGTGTATAACCTATTAACACAACTGAAAATATTGTTGATATAAAATACGGTGGCATTAATGTTTTAACAAATCTATTGAATACTTTTGAACCACAAATTGATATTTAAGAATGCCTGCAACCGTTTCTGCAAGCATCAATATATCCGCAGAGGTGGCTTGCAAATTCTTTGGCAAACCAATTCATTCATTTCTGTATATTTATATTTTGGGTCGGAAGCCTCTCGACGCCTTACAAAAATCCCAGAGAAACAAAATCGTAAATGACGATTTGGTCAACTGGGTTATTAGCAAATGTAGGTATGTACGAGTATGTCTGAAAACGTGTGTGTTTGTATTTATGCTTATTTGACTCAAGTGTTTCAATTTAATTTGGCATTTAGTAAAGCGTAAAAAAAACTCAAAAAAAGTTCAAAACTTTTAATAGAATATCTATCAAAAATGTAAGTAAAATTGATGGTTTTGTTGGCTTATTGAGGTCGTTTTCTTTATTTCCCTCCTGTTTTTTTCCATTTGTCTGTACATACTCAAACACATAAATGACAGTACCTATGTATATATATATATATATTTATATGGTGAATTTCACGTCAAGTGACCCAATTTTAAAAGTCGATGTCTTCCGATTTGGATGAAATTTGTACTATTGGATAGTAGGCCAGAGACAAATTTTCAGCTCTATCAGTCCAGAAGTGCCGGAGTTAGAGGGGGTCAAAGTTGGACATTTTGGTCAATTTTGGTCATACAGGGTTTTTTTTTAAATGAGTGTAACTTTTTACCTATTGGTCCTAGCAAAAATTGTCCAAAGAACTGTAGATAGCCATTTCTTTAATCATTTCAAAAAAAAAAAAATTTTTAAATATTATCTATTTAACTCACCGTTTTTTGAGAAATAGAATTCGAGAATTATCACATTTCCTATTTACGTGTTGTGAATGTTCTGAATTGTTATATTTAGAAGATATAAAACTTTAAATAATAAATGACTTAGGGCGCGTTTTCGGTATGTCATTTTTGTTGTTAAATTGTCCAAATTGTTGGCAATTTTATGAAAACGGGTTGGCATATATGCGTCATCTATGTTTGCAATCATGGTAGATGACGCCATATGACAACCCGTTTTCATAAAATTGGCAACAATTTGGACAATTTGACAACAAATTGACAACAAAAATGACATAGTGAAAACGCGCCCTTATACTAATCGACTCACATTCAACATTTGATAGTCAGCTAATTAGTAATCAATTTAAATTATTGCGCACACTATATTCTTTTTCCCTATAGACTAGTGCAATTGCTAAACATATGCTCTGAATTATATTTTTAAGTCTACACGACTGTCTTTCATGCAATAAATTCTACAATACACATAAAATAAATTTGTTTTACGCCCTTTTACGCCTCAATAATTAAGATATTTTTATTAATCTATGTGTGGGTGTATGAATTAATGTCTTCTGGGTGTTTGTGTGCACAATCACATGCAATCTGTTCAAAATAACTTCTTACGATTCGTTTTCATTAAAACATTTTTACGTGTTAATAATGGCTGAAAACCAAGACAAATGAGAAAACTTAGAGGATGTAAAACAAGCAGAAATAAAGCCAAGAAACATTAAGCGAAAATTAAAAACACAAACAATTAAAATACAGCAAAAACAGCTAAATTGACAAAAGAAGATACACATAATACAGTCAAACACATTAGCACTCACACTTGTTAACATTTTAGAACATAAAGGACACATACATACATTTGTGGTGGAACCCCATGTCCTGCTGACACAATCGACTAGAAAACATTTCTAATACATATGCATGTTTAAGGCATACGAGTACATACATATACATACATACCTACATACTTATGTTGATTCGCCCACTTGGTGTATGTGTCGCCACACGAAAATTACAAAAATACTTTTTTTTGCATTGTCATGCAGAAAAATTTAATGAACAATCACCAGCCGAGTCTGATGAACATGGCGAGAGATTTTACCAAGTAACAGCCAGACTCGAACACTGGTATAGTGGCAAACAACTTGATTCGCTATTAGGGGATATTTGTAAATAAAAACTTAAACTTTAATTAACAACAAAAATAAATGTTTTAATTTTTAAAGTTTCGTCTGGTTATTATATATTTCATCTTTTGTGAATAAAATCAAAAGTTGTAGACAGATTTTAATTTTTTATGTCTTGTTTTGTTTGGAACTTTGTTTGCTATACCTGCAGAAAAAATTAGAATCACTTACTTAAAGAAAATTTCATTGCGGAATTTCGGTTTTTTTAGTTTATTCAATAAACTAAACCGTTTTTGAATTACGCGAATATATGTTGTGCAACCTCCTCCATTTTCGAAATAACGGTATATTTCGAAAAAACGAGCTAACCAAAAAAAACGTTTAGCACCACTGGATTCAGCGTACCCGAGTTAGGTTAACCCGCCAGGTGCCCCGTTTGTCACATTTTCCATCTAGCACAGTGTTATTAATAAACAATTATAACAAGGGATTCAATTTTGGTTAATTTAGAAATAGTAATATTATGGCAATATACGAACCATAATATTATTTGATATCATTAAATCCAATCATAATATTAAGCTATTCGATTATGGTCACCATTAATGCCCGTATTATTCTCAAAACTTTGTACAGATCATTTACATTTTAAAGTTGCATATTATGTCTTGATTCATAGATTGTATAAGAAATGTTGTGCTAGGCGGCATAAAAACAACGTTGACATGATCGGGCAAATCATCATCTGAAAAAATTGTTATGTATGGCAAGTGCCTTGCTTTTAATCACACCTTGCTCAGTGGCATTCTTTGCTTGTTTTGATTTTGTATCCAAATAGAAATAAATGACTCCATTTTAACCATTAAAAAATTGCTTAGGTTAGTTACTTGTTTACATTGGAGAGGTGTAGCAATTTTGGCAAATTGAAGTATTTATATTGAGGGTGTCAATGCAAGGGCTATTCCAAAAAATATAAAATTTTAAAGCCGAAGCAAATCGGAATCAAAACGACTTAAAGCGGATTAAACCTTATTTAGAAATACGACGCTAATCGGGGCTCTAGTGTACTTATATATTATCGATTCGATAACCGTAAAAAATCTAAAGTATCCCAGTAAAAAATGTGCTCCAAAAGTAGCAGGTTTTATATATGAATTCATACCTCAAATCGCTTCAAACCTGCTGATGGGATGCATGATTTTTGTATGAGGTCTTCCGGTTTGGAGGACTACTTTCTGCTGATAATAAGCGCTTCTTTTAACCTAACCAAACATGCAAATAAAGCACCTTCCTAAAGTGTTTTACGTCACTTCGCGCAAACCAATCAAAGAACAAATTCTATCTGAATGTTTTTGCTTAACCCTTTGTTGCATAGTGTTGCATATCTGCATCATAGTTTTAAATGCTCTCTACTTAAAAAAATAAGTAACGGTTTGTATTTGTTGTACTTTATTTTTTCTCTTTTACTTATGTTTTTGATAACTTAACTGCTTTTGTTTTTAAATTATGCTCAATTTTAAAATAAATTGGCTTTCAAGTGAACGGAAAGTGCATGTGTTAAAAACTAAAATTTTGTGTTAGTGTTTTATTAAAAAGTTGAATATCCAATAAGTTTTTCACAAGTAAGTATTTTTTTTTTAATTTTTTGTATATTTGACTATCGAATAAAAATTAAATCGATCATATTTTATAAAGAAAAACATTTAATTTTCATGAAATAAACTATGGTGCATATCTGCAACACCATGCACTTACTTATACTTTTATTTATGATTTTTAGTATGCCTTTATTTTTATCTGATGAAGAGCTGCAGAGGGTTTTGGATGAATGGGTTGACAGTGAAGATGATTTAGGTAATGAAATAGTGACGAAATGATCGACAATGAAGATCTGGTGATTGTTACGAAATGTGGCGCGGGCACAGACCCAGATGATGTAACAAAACCAGTGGGCGTAGAAGATATGGATATTTTATCAGCGGAAATTTTATACACGGAACAACCACCATCAACATCAGCTACTGTTGAAGTGAGGGACTTTAAAAAGGAAATTTTTGAATTAAAGGAAAAGTATAAAAAGGTATTGTGGAAACAAAATCATTTTAACTTCGATTCGGAGCAAACTAAATTTAAAGGTGATTGTTCTTTGTCCGAGTCATTGCTTGAGCTATGCACGCCACTTAGCTTCTTAAACTACTTTTTTTCTGACGATATAATAAATCATATTGTATCAGAATCAGCCCTGTATGCAACTGAAACAAATCCAAATCATTTGGTTTCAATATCTCCTGCTCATATAAAAAAATATATTGGGATATGCATTTTAATGTCAGTGGTTCAAGTACCAAACATTCGGCGTTATTGGAGCCCTATTGTTGGAAATGAAACCATAGCGAACACTATGACTGTGAATGAATTCGACGATATATGCATTTTAATACAAATAGCAGCATGCTGCCAAGGGATCACCCTAAACATGATAGACTACATAAAATTAGACCTCTTTTGACCCATCTGGTTAATAACTTTTCAACGATCCCACGAGAGGAGTGTTTATCTTTAGATGAACAGATATGTGCGACAAAAGCACGTAGTTATATGAAACAATACATGCCTGCAAAGCCCCATAAGTGGGGGTATAAATTATGGGTTTTAAGTGGAGTATCGGGATTCATCTACAATTTTGAAATTTACGCAGGTAGAGAAATGGATGAGCAAATTTTATCAGATGAGCCTTACCTAGGTGCTTGTGCTAATGTAGTAGTAAGATTGACTCGCTGTGTTAAACAAAATGTTGGGCACAAAATATATTTTGACAACTTTTATACGACTCTACCTTTAGTTGTCGAGCTGGCAAAAAATGGAATATACTCCGTTGGCACTATTCGCAGAAATAGATTAACAAACTGTAAGCTTCCAACGGAAAAAGATCTAAACAAAGAGCCAAGAGGAAGGTCAGTTGAATTTTTTGCCAACATTGATAATGTCGACATATGTTCACTTTGCTGGAAAGACAATAAGGCTGTAAATTTGTTGTCAACATTTGTTAGCGCTCACCCAATCTTAACTGTAAAAAGATACGATAAAACCAAGATGCAGCACATTGAAATAGACTGCCCCAATATAATTAAACAATATAATATGCACATGGGTGGTGTTGACTTAACAGACAGCCTTATTGGACGATATCGAATAAAACTAAAGTCCCGAAAGTGGTATATGCGGATATTCTACCATTTATTAGATATTACAGTCGTTAACTCATGGATCTTATATAAAAAAGTATGTTCAGCTCGCAATGAAAAACCGATGAGCTTGTGTGATTTTCGTATAGATATTGCAGAATCACTTTGCAGAAGTGGTGTAGTGCTTTCAAGACCTAGGGGCCGGCCAGTCAGCTCTCCAGTGCAACCAGAACAAGGGCAACGAAAAAGAAAATGTTCAAGCTCACATGTGACAGATGATGTAAGAAAGGACGGGATATCGCATATGCCAGTTTACATGGAAAAGCGTCTTAGGTGTAAGGTTCCAAGCTGTACCGGATACAGCTTCATAAAATGCGATAAATGCAATTGTGCCTTATGCTTAAATAAAAACAATAACTGCTTCCAAACTTTCCATTCCTAGAAAGGTATCAAAATATTTGTTTTATCTTTTAACAGAGATTGATTGTACCAACTTTTTTTAAGAAATGATTTCTTTTTTTTTTTGTACCAACAATTTTATATATATTCTTTTAAATACTACGATTAGACATGTTTGATGATATCAGATTAATAAACATCACTAAAAACTTAAGAACTTTGTTTTTTACTTTTGCATGTATAAATGCATGATGATGCAGATTTGCAACGGGACGAAAAATCTGTTTTCCGGAAAATCGGGCAGCGGAAATTTTTTTTCAATATTTTTTTTGAGTTTGCGAGATCAATTTTTATTAAAATCAATTTATTTGGTTCCACAAGAAAAAATCATGCAACAAAGGGTTAAGAAAATTTCATAGTAACTGACAAGCGCGATAGTCGTTTTGTAATTGACTTTCGTTGTCATACGTAAATCTGTAGGCTATAATTTCATTTTTGTTTTTTCGCATTAGAACCTTCTTTGTTGTCAGCACTAAAAAAGCATCTTTTTTTGTATATTTTACTCGTAAGCATTTACTGCTTCAAAAGAATGCTTTTATTGAAGCGCTCGATTTTGCGCTTTTTCTCTAAGTGCTTCAAAAAAGACGAATTATTTTTTACTGGGATATAAGGCAACGCATTGAATTTTCTTAAATAACATTGTTAGCAATTTCTCTTAAAACTATTACTTTCATCAAACTTACTAAACATTTTTTTACATTTACAAAATTATTACAATATTCTGCATAAGGTGAGGGTGCCCCGATAAACTAGACGATAGTGCGCTAGACTATCAGTTTGAGTGTTGCGGGTGCGAGTCCCGGCAAAGACTCTGGGTGTTTTATGCAGAAAAGCCAAAAAGGTTTCGCAGTTTGTGTTTGTTAAAAAAAAGAAAAAGAGTGGGGTCTGTAGTTCTTAATAATATTTTTTAAAACTTAATGGTAAAAATTTATATACAGTGGGGAGCACAAATGAGTACATATTGGTGCCTTGTACACTCTTACTTGAGAAGTATATTTTGATGATTCATAAGTTTATATTTGTTGTAATACCTTTAAGTAACATCTCAAATAATTTAATTATTAAACAAAATTTTAATTGATGATGATAGAATAAACTATTAAAAAAAAAACACTTCAAGAGATTTACAAAAGTATTTTACTACTCTTCTCATTTAATCCTGTTGGTATCACCAACAATTAGAAACTATTTTCTTAATTTCAAATCTAAAGTTCGCCCACAATCCACTCTATAAACAGACAAAACGATGAAGGGGGAAATGTCATTTAATACCAGCAAAATCAGAAAGAATAAAAAACAAATTGAAAACTGTAAACTACTGCCAGGCTAAAAATACCGAGCAATAAAATACAAATAATAGTATTAGTTTTTTACAGCTGTTGTTGAGCAGCTTTAAAGAGCATGTAAACGGATTAAGTGGATTAAATTCCAACATTAAACAATTGACAGTTAAATGTCTTTTTTTCATTCTGTAGATTGTTTATGTTTCCTAACTGCCATTTTAATAAACTAACTAAAATACTAAAATAAAAGGAATGAATAAAACACAGGAAACAATATAGAACGATTAGTTTATCAACAAAAAGAGATTAAAGAATTTGCAAACGAATCAAATGAAATAGAAAAGAAATAAACAAATAAATATGTATGTAAATACAAAAAGACTAGCTAGAGTAGAGAACATCATAGGAAATCAAGACTGTTCAGTAGACAGTAAATAAATACTAATTTGGAAAGTATTTGTGTTTCAATTATTCATTATCCATATCGATATTTTTGCAAGTCTAATAATCTTGTAGATTATACAACAACGAGGGTTGTACAGCAGAGTAACGCAAAATCAAAGTTTATTGCTACATGTAACTAACGGCTAAAGGTTCCGGCAGCGATTTGAACCTGTTGAGTTTTATGTTGTGACTTGGAATTTAACAAAATTTAAATTTTTTAAACACCAGCTAGCCCAAAAGTATTTCTGAACATTACAGTGTCTATCTAATCCAACAATCCTCGTAAAACCATTAACTGGTGCGTACGTACGTTCATACGAGTAGAATTAGTAATAGAATAATAAATATAAACGTTTAAACACGTACTAGAATACATACATATATAATTGCTCCCAGCAAATGTGATAATTTGTAGGGATTGGATTTTACATACAAAACGTTACAGTTCACATACACACCACATTAGCTAAGATTCATCGTCTACACACATAGAACACATATGGACGTGTGTAGATGTAACTGTAGCGATTGCCAACAATACACCCATTGTTTAGTTGTGGGTGTACAAAATCATTTATCTTCTCACATTATTCTATTATGGCTTCTATTCTCTGAGACGTTGTTGCCGTTCTCGAACAGTAACGTAACGTTCAAAACAGTTCATATGAAACTGTCAATTTTAATAAATATAAATAATAAACAGCAGCTCTAACAAAAAGCAACACAAATTTTCTGCTATACTGTTATTTACTATTAACATACATAATATCAATCATTGTTAACAAAAACAGTTGAGATTACGTTAATAGCATTAAGTTAATATTTCCTTAAAACATTCAATTCTCGTTCAGTTCTACACCATTTCGAATTCTATTTGAAAAACTTTAAATTGTATTTCAGTAATTTCCATTTATATATTTTAGAAATTTCTAAAAGAAATGCAGATTAAAAATTTTCTGAAATATAAATGGAAAATTCTGAAATACAATTAGAAATTTCTAAAATATAATTAGAAAATTCTGAAATTCAATTAGAAGTTTCCGAAATATACAGCCATGTCACAAAATTTAATTCCGTTCGGTAGTGGAGTTAATTCTGTATTTTTTCGGAATTTTTTTGTACGGCAGCATAATTTATTCAGTCCGTTGCTGCGGTATTTTTCCTTTTTGCGGTATCATCGCTTCACAGACAGTATTGCGGCATGCCGCTGGAATGTATAATTACATTTTACATATCGATCGATATTTATTTCCACTTAGTCTTGCTTTCCGTGCGGAATCAGTAATACCAGCCACTAGTTATATAAAAACGTTTGAATTAAAGTTTATCATTTCATCACAATCAGATTGCAATTGTTTTATAACATGTTGTAAAAAAATATAACATTGTACTTTATTAATACAATCAGGGGTGTTCTGAAAATCGCGTGATTTGAAATTTAGTAAATAAAAATGCCGGGAGCTACTTTATTGGCAGTAATTAATTTAAGAAAACAGCATTTAAAAAATTAACGTGTTAAAAACGTCATTTACGGGACTTATCAAATCCAATGGATACAAGTGTAACCTTGTAAGTAAGCACAATTTAAAATAATATAAAAATAACAATGTTGCCACTGTTTTTCTTGATGAAACTTGCTTACATTTTGCACTTATTAATTCTAAAACTGCACAAAAACTACTAAATTATTAAATATTTTTAAGTTTTTTTTTATCAACAGTAATGAAATTTTGTCCTAAGTAAGGAACAGGATGGTATAAATTCAATAAATCTTACATGACATTTTACGACTGTGTTAATTTGGCAACCTTAAAAGTATCTTCGAAAAAACAAACCAGCTGACTCCTAATGAGAAAAAGTAAATCACGAACATTGGTAAACAAAGCAAAACAATTTCTTACAAAACAAGCAGTGTTTTTAAAAGTTTGTAAATATTTATGTTTTTGTGTATAGAAACCCTAATTTTATTACAAAAATCAATAAAGAACATATCGTAATTAATACAAAATAACATTTAAAGTGAATTCTCTACAAATAACATAGACAAAATAGGCAAGTGATTTCAAATCGTACGCATTTGTACTGCTAAAGTTTTGATCGTCATTGTAACCGTATTGAAAGGGGCAATATGTATATACATATCGAGCCATAACCGCCGAAAAAATGTATCCCACAAACTCAAAATTTTACAGGGGAAGGTTTTTTTTTAAATAAAATCAGTTTGAATAAAGCCATTATTTTAAAATTTATAATGTAAATATTGTTTTGTGTAATACATTTAATTTTAATAATTTTAAATGATGTTGAACTATCGATTTCGATAAAAAAACAACAATCGATTATGGTGTGGGATACATTATTTTGGCGGTAATTGCTCGATATGTTCATGTCTGAATGGATGGTATTGGTTTTCCCATCTCTATCCTGTTGGGAGATGATGTTACCAGCAACAGTCTGAAGAAATTGCAAAATTTAGAGCGCTGCTATTATATATCGATGGTCTCATGTAGAAATGCCCTAACTCGCATATTTGAAACTTTACAAGAGAAGGTAAAAACATAATAGAAACTGTAATATTCAGCATGTAACTATTTTTGTACAACTGCTTATAAAAACGTTATTTTTTACACTATTGCAAAAAATTTTTGTGAGGAGGTGTATTTGCGTTAAATGCATTGGAATCACAAAAAAACAAATTTCGAATAAAGCCAGTTAGGGCCTTTCTCCATGAGACCAACGATATATTTAACTTTAAGTTGGTTTTCGTTAAATTTTATTTTAATATCATGTTTGTTTTTTCGAGCCATTTTGTTTATTATTCGTTGCTTAGACTTGAAAGAATTCAGTTAATTTTTTGAGTAATTTCTTTTGATTTTGTATCGAGCCTTCATTTTTAATTGTCAAATAAAACATCATTTTTACAATATTGGAACGAAGTTAAAGGAAAGTGTTTTTCATTTTCAATAAAATCTGTATTTGCAGTAACTAAAACCAAATTTGCAGGTCCCACAAAACCATTTATACACACACTTGGTGAGTTAATAACATATGACAATAAAATGAAATCTTTTATATCAAGTAAAACCCCTGCAATTTTAATGTACTTTATTGTCAGTTTAAATATTCTAGATAAATTCACAGAAATTTCTCACAACTTCCAACTTTGTATTAACAAAAAAAAAAAATCCTTCTATTTTCTTCAATTTCAGAACATTATTTTCTATACCTTGCACAACAATATGGCTACCAAAACTGTTTCAACTTTTAGACAGCAGTGTGTGTCGGCTGCATTGAAATTAACTATCAATGATTTTGAATACGTAGTTGCTCAAAATTTCAATGATGAGACCACCAGTGCAAAAGAGTGCATTGCAGCAAAATGAAGCGAATCGCTTGCAACACCATCAACAGACACATAAGCATTTACAGCAACAGAGACAATTTCAACAACAACAACAACAGCAACCGGACATTATAGCAACAAATATTAGTGATTTACAACAAACCGATACAATAGCACACAAATCAAAATTAGAACAACGAGAATTACTTGTTGAAAATCATCTAAATAGCGCCTGCTTTGCTCAAGTGCATCATCATCATCATCAACAACAACAGCAGCAGCCAATAACCAGGCAACCGGCACTACCCCCAGTACCAGCAACACCAGCCAGAACAATAGCACGCAAATCATTGCCAACTAATTACAACGATTGTTATCAGCAACAACAGCGCCAGCAACAACGTCCAACTCCCTATTTAGCAAATAGTAGCAGCTCCCAACAAAACAATAGAGGAGATTCCTCAGCGACTGTTAAATTACTTGATCTCAGTACATCACCACCATCACTTGACGAAACATTGCTTCGAACTCAAACAACTTCAGCTGAAGTGTTACAAAATCGCATTGCCTCCCAACAAACCAACAACACAAACAATAGCCAGCAACGTTTCTCATTTGCCAGCCAGTATTCATCGCGCTCATCGTCCAGTGACGATAGCAGTAGTCTTAGCTTGACAACTGCAGCAGCAGAAGTAGGAGCGGGAGGCTTTATAGTTACTGCCAGTGGCAATTACAATTCATACAGCAATACATTCGATGATGCTGCGGAAAATTTCATTATAAACTTTCCAGCCGATACATCACCCCTGCCAGCGCAAACGTCGCACAGCGACTACTGCCTGCCTTTATCGGAAACAGAACCGCTGCTAACGAACATTGACTCTACGGTGAACGATAAACAACGTTCGATTTATCTAAATAAGAATAGTGCTTCGTTAATTTTTACACGCAAGGACTTGACATCACCTCAATCGACGCTAAAAAGAAACACTGCAGCAACAACATATCAGCAACATCAAAAACAACAGCAATTTAAATCACAATCAAAAACAAATAATAATTTTAATGGAACAACATCCACTGGCTGCCAGTCGTTCACTGCTACTGCGGTCTCTGCAACTGCAAACAGTCGTGGCGGGCCAACGAATGTAAGTCGGCAAAATCATTCCACGTTACGTTCATTTTCCGCAGAGACTTACAAGCATAAACCCACAAAGCATTTACCACCAACATATCATCAGCAACATCGTCGTAGTTTACAACTTAATTATAATAATAATCTTGTGACTACAACAACTTGTGGCACATTGGCCAATAATAATCGCTGCTGCAGTGGCAGTGGCAGCAGTGGCAATAGCACCAACTGCAATTCATCTATAACAAATTCAGCTGTTTTGCATAAAACCCACCACGGCAACAACAGCTTACAGCAACAGCCGTTGCAACGTCAACAACAGTGTCTAACAAAGCAGCAACAACAGGCCCATCAGCATTGTAGTTTAAATACAAATAATTGTGAGCCAACAAACAACACGGCAGCTACTACACGCAAACAATACGCGTACTCTTGGTACGCTCCCGTCTATAGTGCGCTTGAGGAGGAACTAGAACAAGATTCTAGGGTGAGTAGAATTGATTATTTATGCAAGCACATGCATGCATATGAACAGGCAATACCATCTTCATATGTACTCGTATGCATGTCTTTGTTTCTACTTATTAATTCAATTGTCCATGGTGTAACTATACAAGGTGTGTGCAAATCGGCAACAACACAAACACTTACCTTGTATAGTTACACCATGCAATTGTCGTTATATTTAATACTACGTTTCCACGGTACATGCTTCGCTCTCTATTCATGCTTCACACCCCAATCATGTGCGAAACAACTTGCTTCACCATACAAAATTTTAAGAGCGAATCAAGTAGATTCATATTGAATCTACTTGCGAACAACGAAAAGTTGCACTCTTCTCTAACTTTTATCGCAAGTTTATCTGCACTAGCTGTAAAAATTTATTATTATTGTAAACAAAGCAAATTATTTTCTTGTTGCTGGAAGTAAAGAAATTAAATACGTACGAATGTATGTTTTTTTTTTCAAATCAGCTAACTAATATCCACTCACTTTTGTTTGTCCATTAAAAAAAATTATTTTCCACAAATTGTAAATTCTGTTTTTTTTATTCTGTTTGTTATTAAAGACAACTGTCAAATCGAATCAAGTTTATTAGTCATGTAAACAGCATGATTCATAAACATGATTCAGAAGGCGAAGCAGGTGATTCAAGTCGTCGTGGAAACATAGTATAACAGAACATTGGCAGGCATAGGAAATTTAATGTCGAAAGTTTTTGAATTCTTTTGACATCAAAAAGTAACACAACTTAATAGGCATTTGATTAGTATTTCACTGTTTTTACTCAGAAAAATCTTCTTAATTCGAACACATTCAGGTCTATTCGGGAAGTCACTTTCACCACAAATACGCGTTTCATTCTCTTTTTGTTATTCTAAAATACGTTAACAAAAGATGTGCAAACAGAAAGCATATGTTTTTGTTCACTTTGTATGCATTCTAAAATACTTGTTCACCACACATCTACATAATTTTCGTTCGACGCTTGATTTAGCGCGTAAAAATAAAATACCTACATAACTGAAAAATAAATAACAAGCGTATGCTTCAAATATAACCCTGAAGGAAACCTGGGGACAAGTGTCTCCAAGTCACCACTTTTGTCTACTATTTTGGTAACGGTTTGGCGACATTGTCAACAGCATTGTCACAATGGTTATTAATTTACAATTATCTTTTATCAATTGTGAGCCCCGATAGACTAGGCGATAGTGTGCCGGACTATTATTCAGAGGGTTGCGGGTTCGATTCCCGCCAAAGACTCTGACTCTGGGTGTTTTCGGATTTTTTTTTCGAATATTTTTTAGTATTTAATTTTTTTTAATAAAATTCCAAAAATTAGCAAAAAATGCATTTTTATTTTCTTTTTCAGAAAAGTACCAAAAGTGTAGACAATGTGGTCCCAAAAGAACTACCTTGTCAATAGTAACTATGTCAGTAGTGGATTTTCAATGACACGCACATGTTAAATGTCTATAGTAATTAACATTGTCTGGGGTATACTAAGTCACTAGTACTGGTGACTGTGTCAATAGTAAATCAGTACAGTTTCACTATTGACATTTCCTGCAGGGAAGTAAATATATGTACAATGTACATGTATAAGAAACATACAATGAAAGTTAATTCTGTTTCTTTGTCCAAGTCTAAAAAACAAACATCACCGCAACAGTTCAGAGCCATGGTCATCAATAGCCTGGTATCTTCGATTTTCGAAAGAAGTATATTCGGGCTTCTTCTTCTTCATCCATTTTCATACTTATCCATTTATGGCATAATTTCTCAGTTGAATGGAAAATATTAAGATGCCAATCCTTGCCAACTCCATGTTAGTAATTTCCTTCAGCGAAGAAACGAAGGGCTGCTGCCAGCTTGTCAACAGGTTTTAAGCATCCAAGCCGTAATTGCTGTTTGATATTGTCTTCAAATTCAGATAAAATATATTTAAATACCTCTTTGTTGATTCTAAAATTTTTCCTAAAACTTCTTTTGGTATTAGAAGAGGTGATTTTAAAATTGTAATAAACATACACGTGTTATTTCTTAAGTTTTTAATTACTGCTCTAAGATTTTCAGGTTGTGCATTAATTAAAAATGCAATCGAATACATCGCAATTTTTATTTTGAAATTATATTTTTGTTTTTAAATTTTTCTGTGTATTCTAATGTTTATATTCAATGTTTCTGTATAGAATGTTTATGTTTTTCATAACAGATTACAAAAAATCGATTACTGCAAACGATAATCTTCACTCGTATTTTAGAATATGTCGAAGACGAAATGTCGAAAGTGAACGTTCGACGACGAAGAAGTGAAGCGCGTATTCCCGAATAGACCTGATTACCATCTATAGTGTCCTAAAATGTATTTGCTTTTCTGCAATCAAATTTTGGATTCTTTAAAGCCCAAATTCAGCTAATTTTACAATTCACAAAGTGAAAATGACGACAGCCCAAAATCGAGACAAACACTGACAAGTTGTAGATGTATTTGTTTTTGCTATAATCCCATATAATCTAATTCTTTCAAATCAAATTCATAGAGAGGCATCAAAGTGTTTCATCGCTTAGAAATATTTAGTTTGGAAATATTGTTGACCAATATGAGAACGTATTTAGAGATGTGTCGTGCATGAACGAACGGGTTAAAATGAACGGATCACTTCATTGAACGAAACGAGCCGGTCATTTAACTGAACGGTTTTCGCTCAATAGTGTACGGTTCAATTTCGTTCAGCTGCTGTTTATCAAAAGACAAGAAGAAAATCACATTCAATAAGGGCTGTATTCATTCGTTCAAAGTGAACGATTGAACGAATTGAATGAACGAATCAGTCTTGGATAAATGAACGAAAATGACCGGTAACTGAAATAAACGACCGGGCGCAACTCTAAACGCATTGTTCTCTCGATCGATGCTCCATTTTTACTAAACCAAACGTACGGACACTTTACGAGGGCGGTTCGGAAACTTCTTAGCCTAGAACAGAAAGCGCGGTATAAACAGAAAAAAGTTAAGTGTTTTGCAGACTTACATCTTTGAATACATGTTAAATTCCTTTTTGATCTCGCAACTCCTTCATACAGAAACAGGTGTTCAAAAAAGACGCATCCGCGATTTATAAATTCAGAGTACTGTTGCAATTCGAGAAAAACGTCCTGGCTTACAGCACAAAAGAATAATTGTACATCAAGTCAACGCACCAGCGCACAGGAGTATGTATTTAAACAATGGCTCAAATCAATCACCCACCTTATTTTCCTGATTTAGCTCCCAGTGAATTTTACCTGTTCCCAAATCTAAAAAAATCCTAAATGGCAAGCGTTTAATCTCAAATGAATATACAATTACAGTTGTGAAACCCTATTTTGAAGGCCTTGAGGAAAACTATTTTAATCAAGAGATAGAATTGCTAGATAAGCGTTGGACTAAGTGTATTGAAGTTTCAGGAGATTATATTGAAAAATTAAAATGTTTTTGAAAAACTAACTTTTCTCTTTCTTTACTAGGCTAAGAATTTTTCGAACAGCCCTATTGTCTATAATAACATAACAATAGTTTTCATAATAATTTTAACTATCATGTCAATTTTATTTACATATATACATACATACGTATGTACATTGTACATATGTAACTGCAAAGTTTTGTGAAGTTTTAGAACTCACCCATTGTTCAGAATTGAACATGTTTATTATTAGAAGATAATATTCATTAGTGCTAAGAATAAAAGATAATATTAATTAGTTCTAAGAATAGAAAGATAATATTAATTAGTTCTAAAAATAGAAAGATTAAAAAGGTCATTAGAGTAAGAGATAATGTAGTTTACATATGTTTGTAATTCCGTGTGATTGGGTATTTTGACAGACACCAACACAAATAATGAAACCTTTTGTATTTATCACTAAAATACGCAGGTACCTAAACATAATCATAAAACACTTAACGAGCAATAAATTAAGGGTCGCTAATGTGTGCATGTGTACAATCATATCAGTTCTAGTTAGGTTTAAGATTTTCAATGTTAGTACTTAAGAATAAGTTTTTAAATAAAAATTTAGTATCCTACAAATAATCAAGCGGGTAGTTATGCTCGTATGTGTTATTAATTTAACATTTGGTCCTTCGATAAAAAGAAATGAATCAGTAAAAAAAAAAATTTTTAATATAAAAATTTAAAACGTAAGTCGTAGGTAAACAGCGACTAATTAAAAAGTGTAAGTCGTGGCTAAAACAGCGACTATTTCAAAAGCAGATAATTTATTTAAAAATAAAATGGCAAATAAGCATAAGCTTTTGGAACGACAAAAGGAACTGGGTGATGAATTTGTTAATATTAGAGAAAAATTATCTCAACAAACAACCCGAAGTTCAAAAATTCCAGAAATAACAAAGCGACTGGATAAAATTGATGCTGAATTTACGGCAAACCATACTAAATTGAGGGCAACTGACACCAAAGTTGAATTATGGGAGGAGTTTGTTGAAATGGCGGATTGGTTAAACAACAAACAAAATATTACAAATAAAAAATTTCTAGAAACGAGATACAAAAAATTTCAAGAAATTTATCAGGATTTAGATAAATCTAACGAGACGCGTAAAATTATGCTTAATGCAGAAAGCACTTATTTTAGTGCTCTTGAGCTAATTGCGGAAAACACAAAGGAGCCAATAGAGCACAAAACTAATGCAGATATAAAAGCAACTGAATACTCGAGCTCAGCACACTTAGGAAAAATTGAAATTCCAGAATTTAATGGTGATATTAATGAATGGGTATCGTTTAGCGACCTATTTAAAAGCCTAGTGCATGATAATATGCATATTACTAACGTTGAAAAAATTTATAGGCTAGTAACATCACTGAGAGGCGAAGCCAAGAAATTGGTACAACATTTAAAAATTACTGACAACAACTACAAAGCAGCGTTCGAGATTCTCGAACAAAGATACGAGAATCGAAGGCTGTTGTTTACCAATCAAGTCGACAAACTACTAGATCAACCAATGGTCAACAGCGAGTCATCAGCAAGTGTAAAGCAGCTATTGGACACAACAAACAGTTGCATTTATGCACTTAAAGGAATGGATGTGAAGATAACGGATGCTGAACCATTTATTGCTACATTGTAATCAGTAAACTAGACAATGATGGTCTCCGGTATTATGAACAAAATGTTAAGAAAACAAAAGAAATTCAAAGTCTTGATGACGTTTTGAAATTTTTGGAGCAACAAGTTCAAGCCTTGGAAGCAGTTACGAAGCGCCAAGGATATAAGTACCAGAAAAAAATGGGTGGCAATATAAAAGTTTCCAACACATTTTACACGGCACAACAAGCGTGCCTTTACTGCAACATGAATGGCCATTTAACGAGTGTATGCAGAAAGTTTCTAGCATTACCAATGGCTGACCGCAGAAAAATCGCTTATAAAAATAAATTATGCTTTACATGCATTAATCACAAATTTGATAGAAAATTTTCTAATAAAACTAAATGCTGTCTCTGCGGAAAAGGACACTATAAGCTGCTACATAAAGATGAAGAATCCGCATCGAAAGCTGCAGCCCAAAAACCTCAAAGAGAATTAAAATCACAATTGGCGGAGTTACAAGAAGATTTGGAAGCAAAAAAGGAAGCAAGAGCTAAGGCTGAGAAAATACGTCGCGACTTAGGTGAAGAATTAGAAGCTCTTAAAAATGAGCGTTTGGATTCCCTAGACAAAACCGCAGCCCAACAAGAATTGCGTTCTAAACGGGAACAGGAATTAGCTTCCCTTAAAAGGTCTCTGGAGGAGAAGACAGTCAATCACGAGTCGACGGTAGCTGAGATGAGACATAAACATGTCCAAGAATTAAATGGTATTAATGAACAATTGGAGAATATTCGCAAAGCTAAAACGGTGCTGGAAAAGGCCAAAGGTACTTTGGAAGCCGAAAATGCCGAATTGCGTAGTGTTAACAGTTCCCGCCAAGAAAACGATCGTCGTCGTAAACAAGCCGAATCTCAAATTGCTGAATTACAGGTAAAATTGACTGAAGTAGAACGTGCCCGCTCAGAATTGCAAGAAAAATGCACAAAACTTCAACAGGAAGGCGAATGCATAACGAATCAACTGGAAGAAGCTGAATTGATAGCAACTGCCGCAGTCAAATCAGCCAGTAATATGGAATCCCAACTTACCGAAATCTAACAATTACTCGAAGAAGAAACCCGCCAGAAATTGTCACTGAGTACGAAGCTGCGTCAACTTGAGTCTGAGAAGGAAGCACTGCAAGAACAACTCGACAACGAAGGCAAAGATCGTCTTCTGCAACAGAAAGTCAACCGCAATTTTATTCCCCCGGCAGCTCCTCACTTCGGAGGAATTTGGGAAGCTGATGTAAAATCAGTACATAAAGTATGCGCATTGCCGGTGTCAGATGAGCATGACGGTGAAGAAAATGGTTCTTCAGTTACAATGTTTTGTACATCAAGAAAGCAACCAAAAGAAAATAAGGTGTTAAGAATGATAGGGTTCCTGCTATTGCTGATGGTGATAATGAAGCAAGTAAAGACTGCGCCGTTAGAAGCCAATAAGCCATTTTCAATCAAGGAGATTTCATCAAATACAGCATTATATCTAGACAACATAGGCCAAATAAATATGATAAATTCGAAATGGAGCCCAGTAATATATTTCGATCTTTCAACATATCAAAAAGAGATGGAACGTATACAGACGTTGATAAAAAAGGTTAAAAAGGAGTGTCCAAATCTTGTATATTACAAAGAAGCATGTGAAATGGTAATTTCAACAATGGATAGAAGAATCAATATACTCAATGAAAATAACAATATTTTATTAACCAAATCCCGAGAGAAAAGATCTCCCTTCGAATTTGTGGGGTCTTTGTATCACATGCTTTTCGGGATGATGGATGCTGATGACCGAGATAAAATGGAGGAGAATATGAGAAATGTGTTTGAAAATAAACAGGAATTAAACAACTTAATGCAAAAACAAACGTCCATTGTAGACTCAACTATAAATATACTGAAAAAGACTACAGACGATGTTAACGCGAAGTTCAATAAAATGTATAACCAGCTGAAGCTGTTCAACGAAGAAGTTCAAAGTACTAGAAACACCGAGCGTTTGATTATATTATTCTAAGTTATGTCAAATATTCATTAGTGCTAAGAATAAAAGATAATATTAATTAGTTCTAAAAATAGAAAGATAAAAAAGGTCATTAGAGTAAGAGATAATGTAGTTTACATATGTTTGTAATTCCGTGTGATTGGGTATTTTGACAGACACCAACACAAATAATGAAACCTTTTGTATTTATCACTAAAATACGCAGGTACCTAAACATAATCATAAAACACTTAACGAGCAATAAATTAAGGGTCGCTAATGTGTGCATGTGTACAATCATATCAGTTCTAGTTAGGTTTAAGATTTTCAATGTTAGTACTTAAGAATAAGTTTTTAAATAAAAATTTAGTATCCTACAAATAATCAAGCGGGTAGTTATGCTCGTATGTGTTATTAATTTAACCCCCATATAAAAATATGCATGTAAGTGTCATATACTTAGTCAGTCACTTTTTACATGTTATTTTTTTTTTTTTGAAATTTTAAATATTAATTTAAATTTCAATAAACTTTCAGGATTCCTCGCCAATCCACAATCTGGCCAATACAAAGAAACAACACATCAACCAATACCATCAGTCTCACGATCTAAAATCTTCACTAACACCAACCAACGATAACGAAACAGAAGCACTTTTAGAAACCCGCCATAATATTAACATTCAAGCTCATCTGCCGGCCAACAATCTTAAGCGAGAGTCGATAGCCAAACAACTACATCCCTCAAAGTTATCACTCCAACATACGCGTAATCCCTCGGGCAAGGGCAGCCATCAGGCGGCCAAAGGCATCGGCTACAGCGGTGGGGGAGACGTTGCAGCTGTCGAAGGATTTTCAAATTATGACTTCGAGGGCCCTCAAGCAGGCTCGTTGGGGCGTGCTGGGGGCCCACAACCCAGGCGCATACGTTTCGGTAATTTCCTCAAATCATTGGTGGGACTGCGTCCATCTGTATCAAATCGTAATGCCACCGGTGAGCCTGGTGAAAATACTTCAAGTTCTACAGCAAACGAACCACTTGAAGCTGGCGAACGTACGCCACCACTGGCAATACCATCATCACCGGAAATCACAATTACGCGTACGCCCTCCGAACAAAATATGGTCGTTATGCGAGATCCCTATGGTTACCGCGAGTACAATGCCTACAGTAGTAGGGAAAAGTTAGCGAATTTCAATCGCGAGACGGTGGTAAAGTCTGGCAGTACGTCGTCACTCAATGTCATGCAACAGAAACTGTGGAATATCATGCGTAGGGAGGGAAGTGCAATAAGTCTGCATCAAGAGAAATCACAGTCTATTGTCCACTATACGGGCCTTAGGAAATGTGAGACCGTTTTAGCCCTAACACGTCAAACGACGTCTCCTTGTTCGCCCACAATGGGTGCTGGAGTCGGGGCGTCAAATTCAAGTAATCGTTTAAGCAAGAGTCACGCCACACGTCTATCGCATACGGGTAGTGGTATCTTTAGTGCTAGTGGCGTGGAGCAAATACGTCCATTAAACCGACTGAGGAATAGTATTTCCAGCATGAACAACACTTGCTCAAGATGTTCCAGTCTCTTATCGCTGGCTGCCTCCAATTCACGGTTTTCATTGAACAATGCAACAAATCCTATGGCTCACACTTCCCATCAGCACCTACGCAATTCTAGTAACGTAAGCAGTAGTAATATAAGTAGTACATTTAGTCGCAGTCGTGATGGATCAGTAGAGACGGGTCTCCATTTCGCCGCTAAGCGCAATAGTCGAACATCAGCCATGGGTTCACAACGAAATTCCACCTCCGGTGCCAATAGCACAACCAGCAGTAGATCACCATCAATGACCTCACCCACAACAACCACCGCTTCCACAATAAAGCTTACAACACCACCCACCGATAATTCGTTGTCCGTACCTTTTCACTCGCCCCCGCCCCCAAACGATCTAACTCTAATAACAACTACACCGCCATCAGTCCTAAGAGAGAGCGTGATTTTCCCTGCTGAATCGACTCCACTTACGGTCACTTCAGTGTTAAAAGTCACCAGCAACAAAAAAGAAACGACAAATATCAATATCAACGATGTTAATCATGATGATGATGATGATGACAATGACGATGATGTTAAAAATATGGACTACAATGTAATTAATGGTGTCTATAGGAATAACAGCATTTCCAACAACACCACCTTTACAACTTCATACTCCACCACCTCCACACTTCTACCGCTTGTACAAGCGAACGTGACTTTATCTACAAATCCAAAGGCATCAGCTCCAACCACATTTACTGAAATATCAGCAGTTACAACAACATCAACAACATCTGAATCAATAATGGCAACAAAAATGCAACATTGCAATACTGCCAACGACTCCCTCAACCCCATAAGTTTGGTAGCGGCCGCTACTACAACACAAGCACCAGCACGTCCCTTCGAAATGTTCACGTGCAAGCTGTGTCTTATCGATGTCGAGAATGCCACCAATTCAACAACACTGCACCAGTGTGGCTGTCAGTTTTGCACAGAGGTAAGTTTCTTTATTGTTTTTACTTTTGTTTTTTTTTTTTTCTTTTTGTATTTTTACTTCCACTCTTTTGTCATTTGGTTGTGCTCCATTGAATTACTTACTCCATAGAGTGTGAATTGCACACAAGGATTTATGTGGAGAAAACATGTGTTCCGTGCTATTTCTGAGCCAGCATAAATTCCATTTATATTCTATGGAAATGAAGAGGAGATGTTTCGAGCACTTTTTTTTAGTAACAAACTCAAATTGAATTTACCCAATCAGTTTATAGTTTTCGGCTGTGTAAATAATATTTTGCAGTTTTCTAAACAATATTTACTGCATATCTCTACGATGTACATACTTATGTTCATGGTTGTAAACCGGTGAACATTTGTTGCACAGAGCAGTGAAATTGATGATGTAGATAGATAATAATTATTTGAGGGTATAAAATGATTAAGAGATTTTCTGAATCATTATTTCAGAATGTATTAATTCGGAACATTGGTGCATTGCATTTAATTTGGAGGTATTTGAGTTTATTTAGGGGAGAGATCATTTTATAAAATGTAAAGCTTTGAAGGAAAATGTTTAAAAAACGATTTCCCAGGACTGATTTATATTTCAATAAAATATCGAGTTTTTTCCAATGATGCATATAAAGGTGGATTCACCCATTCGTTCCGAACAAAATATTTGTTCGGGCAAAGTTTTTTTCATATGAATATATTCTCTCTCTTTAAAAAAGACAGACGTCAATTTTCAGATGAAAAAATATTTTGTTCGGAGTGAATCGGTAATCTACCTTAACATTTTAACTAATAGCGTAGACAGACGACACAGTTAATTTGCATTAACAGTCTTAATTCAAATTAACTTGTGAATTATCCATTTTTAATGCGCATTAAGTTAGACGTAAATACACAAAATCAAACTGAATTTATACTGCATATAGCTATTTCAATATGGCAACAATGTCGAAAATCAATAATATGTTATCAAATTGTTTACTATTCTAAAATAAGAAGAAGACAATTGTAAAATTAAAATAATAAAAATAGATTTCCACAATTGCCTTTCTCTTATTTCAGAGTGTCCCACTGCGGTCCCCACATGTAGCACCACGTTCAGGTTGATGAATGCTAGTGCATGAACAAGTTTTGCATTATGAAACAGTTTCAGCAAAAGTAATTTCAGCTTTTTTTTCAAAGAAATACTGTTTTTTCAGCAAATGCCAAACAAATTTTTTCATAATTAAATAGTTGTTGACAAACAAACAGCTGTTACCTAATTGCAGTTTAAATGCAGAAACTGTCGTCTGTCACGGTAAAATCTTAATTCACATTAGTGAGTTTTTAATGCGCATTAACTCTGTCGTCTGTCTACGGTATAAGTTGGATTTCATTAACTCTAATTAAATACGGACGATATCTAAAGTAACAATTAATGTACATTTTTGGATATTTTTAGATTTTTGAAAGGATTTAAATTTAATCGAACCTAAAATTTATTTGCATTTAATCTGCTAAAGTCTAAATTTGTTTCAATATTTTCGAAAAAAAAATATACAATTTTTTGGTCGATTTTTTTTTTTAAAGAGAAGTAACACTCGGGCAATTAATAAATAAATAAATAAATAAATGACTCTTTAAGGAATTGTAAAGAGAATATTTCTTTAATAAATATATAACACTCTTGTAACTTAATATATTCAAGAAAATAAATTGTTATCAATTGATGAACACTTATCTTGAAGTAGTTCCGAATGTTACAATTTCAAGTCAATGTCAGTGAAAAAAACACAAATTCAGAATTATTACGTCAAAGCGGCATTAGAATAAACAAGTTCACAACCTCAAACATGAAGGATTACTAGCCATGTATGTATGTATATTAGGGCGGGCCAAATTTTTTGTCGATTAGAGCCGCCCCCTAGGATGATTCTTTGGACAATTCTAAGCAACTTTGGTGAAGGAACCATGGCTCTATCTCGATTTTCGAGTCTCCCACTTTTTAAAAAATGCAACATCGTGCGAAGACAAATGCTTCAAATGACTTTCGGTACTCGTTGATGTTGTTGCGGTTTGCGATGTAGACGGCAATGCATTTGGCTCCATTGTACACTTTTACTAAAAGAATTAAAAAATAACTGAAATTACCGAAAAATTTTTCTCGGAAAATAGACGAAAAATATTACAAATATGCATGAAACGCCCTCTGGTGGTGTTCATAGGTAAAAATAAAGATCAAAAATGAATTTCTCGACCCCAAAAACCCCCCATATACACATAAAAAAGATAATATAACGATGAATAAAAAATCGAATTTCCAATCAAAATGATGTTATAGGGAAAAAAAATCATTTTTTGAAAAGTGGGAGACTCGAAAATTGAGATAGACCCATGGTTCCTTCACCAAAGTTGCTTAGAATTGTCCATAGAATCATCCTAGGGGGCGGCTCTAATCGATTTTTTCGGCTCCATACAAATTGGCCCGGCCTAATGTATATACTATATACATATACGATTGTTTGTTGTAAAATTTTTATTTTTATGTTAAATTCTAAAATTTCGAGAACTTTTGAAACAACTTCATTCATTATTCATATTGGTCAATTCGATCCAAAGCGACAATATTTAGAAAATACTCGCTAACTATATTGAAATGATTTTTTTTATTGAAGCAAACTTTTGTTTTGGGGGCTGTTCTGATGAAGCACTTTAACCCGGGGTTTACACATGCAAGTAACAGTTCGAAAAACTCAATACACTCACATTTTTACTAATACACTCACATTTTTTTCACTTGCAGAGCTAGTCGAGTTTTTTGAATAAGTTTTCGTATATAATACGTACACAGCACTCGCATGCAAGTACTTGCATGTGTCAAGGCAGGGTAACTTGTGTACCGTTTAAATGTATGTACTATACAGTTTATGAATGTCTACTATCAATCATAATGATTGTTGTTGATGTGTTGTATTATTGTTGTTTTTGTTTATTTAGCACCTTATATTCGTATATATCCGTGTACATTTGCAACTGTATGTGCACATACAAGTACCCTGCAGTTTTGGATGACTGTACTAGGGTTGGCAATCCCGCTCTATATTTTCAATCCCGGGATTTCGGGATTGCAGTTATTTAGTCCCGGGATTTAAAAAACCTTGTTTTCGAAAATTGGTTTGTAAGAAACAATGAATTATAAAAAGTTCATTGTTTTTATAGATATTGTCATACGTTATTATTTTTAAAATACGATTTGGTTGGCTTAATAGTCATTAAAAATTCGTATGCTCTTTGCAAAAAGTCACCACGTGTTCCTTCATTTTCAAACAAAAGCATTTCTTTCTGAATTTGTTGGCGTGTTGAGACTTCGTGAGAATAAGACGTGTTTTTACTGTGCTTTCCTAAAACTGTTTCAAAATTAAACAAAAATAACAAATATTCTTTTGATTTTATTAATTGCATTTTTATAAAACAATCACTAATTTTGTGCTATAATAAACTGTGATTTAATAAACAAACAAACAATAACATCAGCAATATCAAAACTTTAAAGTGTTCTTTTATTTTGATTTTGTTTTCATTAAAATACAATAACAATACAATAACAATAATCAATGCAAATTTAAAAACTGTAACCATAAATAATAACAACAACAATAACTGCTGCTCTCTTTAAATAATTCGTGAGAATAATAAAAAGAATAATAACAACAATTATAATAAATCAGCTGTGTCGTATAGTTTTGGTGTCACTGCTTACAACATTACATTTTTTATAGAACCTAATCTGTTAATTTTGAATTGTATTAAATTATAATAAATTAAAATGGATTGTTTAAATAATAAATGCTCAATTTCCAATCCTGAGGAGCGGATGTTAACATGCTGGTTGTGCCATGGTTTAATGCATTTTAAATGTACTGGCATCCCAACACTTGCTGCTGAAGCTGTTAATAAACATGATAGTTTGAACTGGCGCTGTAATAATTGTAAAAAAATTGGTATTGATTTTTATAAATTTTTTCAAGAAAGGAAATCCGTTTTTATTGGTATTCAGAATGACATCTCTAACCTCAATCAACGCATATCTGAATTTGGAAGCCTGTTTGATAAATTTGTAACTCTCGATAACTATAAGGTTCCATCAAAAACATCACAACAATCAACATCTACGCAAATTTCGCCATCTCAGTTTTCTCCGAGACGTAAATCTGCTAGAATTGCAAACAAGGGTAACCCTATTGATTCAAATACTGCTGTCGTTGATAATATAGTTGACATGAATATGGATGTGGTTCCATCAATATCTGGCATGCACCAAAATAAGACTGCTGTTAAACCGTCATTTTCAGAGGTCACTAAACAACCAGTTCATAATAATTTTGAAAACATAAATGCTCCCCGTGAACTACGTGTCTTACCTCCCAAGAAACACATATTTGCATCCCGTTTTGCCTCCGAAACAACTGTTGAAGATATTAATTATTACATTAATACTAAACTAAATTCAAATGAAGAAATTGTAACGTATAAATTTTCATATTCTCAACCAAGAAGCATCACATCTTTCAAAATCACTGTTTCATCTGATACATATAATAAAATAATTGATCCTTGTTTCTGGCCTGCCAATACTTTTATAAGAGATTATGAACCAAAAATCAAGCAGGGAATAAACAATATTGCCCGGCTTCCTTCTATTCCTCCAACCAACCAAAAAAATTGAGTTTGACAATTGATAATCAACTTTCCATTACATATCAAAACGTTCGTGGCCTTAATACAAAACTACATAAACTTTACATCAATAGTTTCACATTTAATCACCATGTCATTGCATTTACGGAAACTTGGCTTAATAAATACATTCTCAACAACGAAATACTTTGTAGCAATTACAACATTTTTAGATCAGATAGGAAAACTGATACTATTGGAGGAGGTGTGTTAATAGCAATCTCTACGAAGTTTTCATCTGAATTAATTAATTTTAATATTCCTAACGGCATAGAATTTATTGCTACCAGTACAAAACTACAGAATAAAAAAATGTTTATTACTTGTTCTTACATCCCACCAAAACATAAAAATAATCAAGTTGTTTATACTGAACACGCTACTTTAATCAAATCAGTTGTATCTTTATCTGATCCTGGAGACTTAGTCCTTATTTTAGGTGATTTTAATTTACCTAACGTATCCTGGAAATTTCTAGCAGACTCATATATATTAACTCCTACAACAGCTGACGACTGGATAATATCATTTTTAAATTCTTTTCACGATTTATGTCTTTTCCAAATTAATGATGTCTACAACTCGTTTGGAAAATTATTAGATTTGGTATTTATAAATGAACCAACTGATTGCTTACTACAACGTTCTGATCCAATCGTTTTGCCTGAAGACCGCTACCATCCTACTCTCGATATTAGCTTAAATGTTTCTTTTAAAACCAAATCCAGTTCTTCAAATTCACAAGATAAAGTTTTCTGCTTTAAAAAATGTAATTATGACGATTTAAACCATTATATATACAACACCAATTGGAATGATCTTCTTTCAATATCAACTAATGCTCCTGAATCTATTGACTCAATGATATCAACTTTTTATGAAACTCTACTAATATTTTTTAATCAATGTATTCCAAAAACAATCATACATAATAAATCTGGTCCTCCTTGGTGCACAAACGAATTATCTAGACTTAAAAATATTAAAAATAAACGCTTTAAAAAATACAAGACAACTGGCCTGCAGTCTGATTATGCTAGATTTGCTGTTTCCCGCGCTGAGTATAATTTACTAAATACTAATCTCTACAAAAACTACATATCTAATATAAAGCAAAATTTCAAGTCTGATCCGAAAACTTTTTATAAATTTGTCAACACTAAAAAGAAGTCCATTGGTTTTCCTAACGTGATGAAGTATGATGATCAAGAATCTGATGACAACTTGGTAATAAGTGATTTGTTTACTACTTTTTTTTCCACCACATATTCGGATGCTCAATATACCCAGGATATATACCCTCATCCAATTGAGCAACACCACTCAATATATTTTTCTCCAATTCATTCATCCCAAATAATTGAAGTCTTAAAAACACTTAAAACCTCAATTCATTGTGGTCCTGATGGAGTCCCAAGTTGTGTTTTAAAGAACTGTGCACACTCGTTAGTCATACCGCTAAACATAATGTTTAATATTTCTTTAAAAAATGGTTACTTTCCACAGTTTTGGAAAGACTCATTTATTATACCGTTATTCAAGAATGGCAGTAAGGCAAATATTGCGAATTATAGAGGTATAGCAAAGCTGAGTGCAATTCCCAAACTTTTCGAAAAATGTGTTACCGATAATCTCCTGCATCAAATCTCCTCTTTGATATCCCCTTATCAACACGGTTTCAGAAAGGGTCGTTCTTCAGTAACTAATATTTTGGAGCTGACTACGAGAGTTAATTGTGGTTTTACTAAAAAGAAGTTTACTGACTGTATCTATACTGATTTTAGTAAAGCTTTTGATAAAGTCAACCATAATCTGCTACTGATAAAACTTAGTTCTATGGGCTTTACACAAATGAGTCTAAATTGGATTAAATCATACCTAACATACCGGAAGCAAAATGTTCTTTTTAATAATGTCATATCTAAAGATATAATTGTGAGTTCTGGAGTACCTCAAGGTAGTCATCTTGGCCCAATCTTATTCTCCCTTTTCATCAATGACTTACCGTGTGTAATTAAATACTGTAATTTTTTAATGTATGCCGATGACGTGAAAATATTTTATACCTACAATAATAATGCTGAAAAAAATTACATGCAACAAGATTTAAACAAATTTTTCGATTGGTGTGTTCTGAACTTAATGGAACTAAACCTAAAAAAGTGCAAGCATATGAGATTTTCAAGAATCAATAGTACTGTCGGTAAATTCTTATTAGGTGGACATCAACTTGAATCAGTTACAGAATTTTTGGATCTTGGTATTCTTCTGGATCCTAAATTAAATTTTAAAAATCATATAAACATGATTGTTAATAAAGCTCGTGGTGTGCTAGCTTTTATAAAACGATGGGCGAAAGAATTTACGGAGCTAACGATCACTAAACGGTTATACACTTCTTTGGTAAGACCAATTTTGGAATATGGATCTGTCATTTGGGTTCCTGATGCATATTGTGATATAAATAAGATTGAATCGGTCCAAAAGCAGTTTCTTCTCTTTTGTCTGGGCAACTCAACTTGGAATCCTGATTTTCTTCTTCCATCTTATTCTTCAAGACTGTCAATAGTAAAATTACCAACCTTGGAAAGCAGAAGAGTCATGCTTAATGTATCTTTTTTATTTAATTTAATTAATGGTAATATCTATTCTGATTTTTTGCTAAGCAATATAAATTTTAATGTTCCACAACGATCAACTCGCTATTATATACCATTATATCTGCAAGTTTTTCAATCCAATTATGCCAATGCTGATTCATTAAGAAGATTATGTAGAATTTATAATGAATTTTATTTTCTTATTGATTTTTCTATTGATGTCAGTGTTATAAAACGTAATATTATATTGTACCTTAATACTAATTAATAATTATATTATATTGTAAATTACGGGTCTGTAAGGATTTCTATCCGTAGACTTATAAATAAATAAATAAAAAAGTACATCTCATCAACGGCTAGTGCTAGTACACAACTAGCTATAGGAATATATATATAAATGTTTCAGTTATATTTATTAGTTATTTGGGGGCTTCGGAAATTTTATTGCAGATGAAAACACGAACATTGCTTTATCCTCTCTGCTATCTATTAACGATCCACGACATATACTTTATGAGGTCGTAAATGTAAAATGTGAAAATTATAAAGGATATGATGAAAGGTAGTTGAGAACACACACACACACACACATCTTTGTGTGTTCCGCCTTAATAGACGTTTTACTATTCAATCATTTAGACATTTTCCTGCTGTTGTCGTTATTGTTGTTGCGTTAGAAATCCACCGATATGAATGTGTCTAGTTTGCTAAAAATAAAAACAAAAAAAAAAAAAAAAAAAAAAAAAATATAACAACAATCAGTTTTGTGAATTGTCAGCATTTATCATCATTGTAGTTGTTGTTTTTGTTTGTTTGCTTTCTTATCAGAAAAGGGTCCTTTTCTTTGTTGTTACACTGCACGACCAACAATACAATCCAGTTCTGAAGTTTATTTACAGAGCTCTTGTTAATTGACATAAATATCTTGGTGTTTCATCAACAAACACAAAACTTTATTAATTCTTCTTTAAATGTGTGGGAACGTTGTTGAATTTCATGGTTTTAGTCTGCTGTTATTTGGTGAATTTTCAAGACAAGAGTTTCTTATTTTTCTCTATTTTTCTAAATAAAAATAATGCGACAGTTTTAAGTGGACTTATTGGCCACTATTGAATATTGAATTATCCGAATAAGGCAAATTAAATTTACTTCTGGAAGCCAAATTACTTCCAGAACAAAATTGTACAAATTTATATGATCAGCAGCAACATCTTTGATTGTCGCAACATTCAAAGGCAAAATTGCTTTTAATTATCATAATGATTGAATCAAGTCTTTTTTTTTAATAATTCCTTGCAAAGGATTGTTAGACAAGTGAATATAAAATAATGTCTTGCAGTTATTTATTTATTTATTGTTGTTGAGTAGATATTAATTTGTTTTGAAATAACCAAAAATAAAACTTAAAGAACAAATTGTGCCAAAGTAATTGTTTGTACTTTTTTAAGTTTGTTTGAATTTATTGTAAAACTTAATTACCATAAGCCTCTTAAACATAATCTTCTTAAAATATTATGATACAACAAAATGTGTTTTATTATTTTCTTTGTCGATTTACGATTTATTTAATTCCTTGTATTGCACATTAAAGACACACATTTCCACTTGCTCATTGTCTCATTGTTTTCATCATCAACCAAACTCAACGGCAGAAACTTTCAAAACTACAAATTAAATTATCTACATATTGATAAACATGACACATCAGTGTGAAATCTAATTTGGAAATAGCAACTTTGCTTTTAAAAATGTTACTACATTTTTTGCTCAGAATAGACAATACATTCAATGAACTTGCATCCATAATTCATTTCCTGTCTTTAGATTCTAGCGTCAACAACATCAATATCAAAATAGATTATTGATAAAGGACGAAAACTTCATTAAATATGTGTCAGTTACAGAATCAAAACCTTGGAGGCTGTCGCACAAAACTAGCTTGATAATGGAAGGAATATAGATTACTGTTGGTCTCTTTTATATGAAATGAATCAAACTTTTGACAAACCACACTGTTTCACAAAAATTTCAAATGAAAACATTTTCCTAAGGCCATTTTATTTTCTACGACAACCCTCTTATATACAATAACTTAAAAATGTGGAATTTATATTAGATAAAAGAAAATCAGTTTTGCACCAAACCAATTTAAGAGATCATATGACATCAAAGCCAAATATACATGGCGTTAAGGTAATGCTCTGTATTTTGTGGAACTAATAGTGTCCTATCTAATATGATCTGGCCAGATCATCACAGGGAACTTGTTCCGAACGCAACCGATTCGTTTGAAGCGAGACGGAATATGCGGCTAGACATGAAAGTGTTATATTCCATAATGACAAAGTTCAGCCAAATGTTACAATACCTTTTAAAATTTATTAAAATGGGAGTGGTTAGCAAGTTTTGTCTCACCCATATTATAGTCCAGACCTTGCTCCGTTCGATTCTATTATATTTCGATCAATGAAAAACACTCTCTCTCTGGGATACTCTTCCCTTTAGAACAGAGTATCCGTAATTGGAGAAATTCATTCTTGGCCTCAAAAGGTGAGCAATTATTTTGTCGAGGAGACCATATCTTGCCAGAAATATATATGAAAAAAATCCTTGCAAACAATGGCCAAAACTTTGAATACAAATGTTGCAAAATAAAAGCATAACATTTGAAGTTAAACAAAGGTTAAAGTTCTAAATTAAAGGTACATTTAAGAAACTGTGAGTTACTTACATAAATCATTAAAAAAAATTAACCACTGTTCTGCAAATTGGTCGTTTTTGTAGATTTCAAATAAATCCCAAAAAAAATGATCATGTAACTGCTTTTACAACAAGAACATTCTTTTGCAACTGGGGCATATTGATATAACGTGAAATATGGGTATGGGCGTTTTACCCGACCATTCGCCGTAGATTCGCTTAATTCCCGCTGTTGCGATGCAAAACCAAATTCGATGCATAAGAGTATCAATTTGTACGCTTATCGCATCGAATTTGCTTTCGCATCGCAATGGAGAGTAACCCCCCATAAGTCATTTACAGAAGTTCTCTAAAACTGTTTTCACACAAATAATTGGTGTAGGGTATTATATGGTCGGGCTGGACCGACTGTACTTTCCTTTATTTGATTTTTAAACCAAAGCTCCTATTGAAATCCCCTTAATTCCAAAAATACCATTGAAAATAAGACATCAACATAAACCTTCAACCTTCGACAAGCGTGGTACGGCAATCGTGTGACTACTTGAAGGGCAATAATGTGGCAATAAAAATGTTGTAATTGCGGCAATATTTATTGGTGCACAATAAGCGCCAATATTATTTTTTTTTTTTAATTTTTCTTTTTTCGTGAAACTGTATATCTGTAAGTAAAATTAGTTTTAATTATTGTAAATATACTAATTATTATTTAAATGAAGCTTAGACATGGAGCATGACAGCAATGATGCTCTGGACACGGAATTTTTTTACTCTTCTGACCGGCAATCACAAACTCCTTTGCCCAAAAGGAAGAAAAAACCAATTGTAAGTTCATCTTGGACCTACAGTGCAATATCTGATTTAATACTGGCTGTAGAAGAACACTCATGTGTTTGGGATTATCGCGAAACTCCATTAATGTTTTTTCGTATGCACCTTTTTTATCAGCCACTCTCTGCTCCAAATACTTCTTTTAATACTCTATTTTTCTAATTCACTTAAAATAATTATGGCAGCTGCAATTTTCTTTTGAGAAGAAACCATTTTAACTTTTGTTATTTAATTATGTTAGATTTACAAATATCGTAAGTAAATGAACAAAACAAACTTTACAATTAAACACAACAGCGATTTCGCAGTGCTACCTTGTATTGTAACAATCGTGTGACGTGTAAACAGCAAATATTGTCCTTTTATCATTGTGCGCCAATTTGCGGCAATAAAATTTATGTAATTTTAGACACTCGTGTGACTGCGAAGAATTCGATTGGAACAATCATTTTATTGTCCTGGAAATTAGCACAATAAAAATTGTTGCAAATTGGCGTATTGCGGCAATCATGTGATCTTAACTTTAGCAATTCAGATTCTAATTAACTCTTCAGGGAATATAGGGTTCAGTAATTAAATTCTGAATTAGTTTTATTAGAACTGAGCAATAGTGTGGACACAATGGCCGGGGAGAATTATTAAAGAAAAAAAATTATTAATGTAATTATCTAAGTAAAACTAAACAAACTAAATGTCCGATTGGACACAACTTTTCAGATTTGGACAATTATTTAAAGTATGGTAATAATACGATTCGCACTCCACTAAAGAAAATTTTCATGCAAAAAAGAATCCTCGTGATCCATTTCGAGGTTCCCTACATTTTTAAAGAAAAAACACAGAAAATTCAAATTTAATAGCGAATGTTTATTATCATTTCAAAGAACATTCTTCAGCATTTATTTTTTGAAGATTATGTCTATCAAATGTTGGCCGTTGCTACGTCGCAGATGGTCTATCTGTTGAGTCCAACTTTCGATGACTCGTTCGAGCTTTTCGACTCGCCTAATCGTTTCATACGCCCGAGTCCGAGTTGCTGCGAACGGCGTCGAATCGACTCTCCACGGTATTCGTGTACACTCTCAGCTACGGCCGCTATATTTTCTAATAATGAATGCTGGGTCTCAAATGGGTGATGGTGTTGCGAATAGTACGCTCAGTTGGTCCGATTATGTTGACCATAAGTTGAGTGAAGTGCATAAAACACATTTCTCACAAAACGTGAATTTTCGTAATAAAGTTGAAAGATTTGTAAACGTTGTTCAGGCGTAAGTCTTACCATTATGAAATGCCAAACAATACTAAACAAAAATAACAGGATAGCTTGACACGACTCATACGTGATCTGTTTTTTGAAGCTATTTGCTATTTGAAGCAAAAGTTGTATATGTATGTCAGGATCTGCTCGTGTTAGTGTGGGAAGTATTTTCAGATGTTTCAATTAAATTCAAGAATTAACCAGATTTCTTAGTTTGGCCAATATTACTTCCTCCATATTGTTTTAAAACTCTCAAAAAAGCAAATGTAGCAAAACTAACAAAATCTCTTACAGTTAAATGATTGTCAATCTTTAACAATTTTTCTTTGAAAATATAACGCTCGTATTATCAGCATTGTCACTTAAAAACTTGAACCCACAAACTTAATGTTAATTTATTTTGTTTAATTTTCAATTTACTTCTCTCTTAATGGATTCTGGTGGCATGTATTCTTATAAATGTCAAAAGTTTTTTTTTTTTATTTAAATCATACAGAGTAATATTAATTAGTGGTTTTAATTCGCAGAACTCGTGCCTGTGCTGCAGCTACAACTTGCACCAAACTAAAGTACAAGCAAAAGTTGTAGAAGAAACAGAAATTAAGTATAATAAGACTATGACTATATGTTAGGAGAGACCACAAAAAAGAAGTTGTGAAAAGAACTTAAAAGTTTTACACGTAGTCAACGTATTTCTCGAAGACTGTAGTTTCTCTTAATGTGCGTTTTGTAATGCGACGAGAAGTCAATTGGTTACATTACACAGCAGAAGTAATCTATTGAAGATTTAATAGTATCTAAGTGTCCTTTTTTATTCCGTAATTGACTACAGCCTGGAAATAAAATTCGATACTTTGGCTCCATTAGAATGGGCCATCCCAATGATACGTATTACAATTTTGAAGGCATTGCAGCAGAAGTTTTTCTTTCATTTGCTTTCTTCTGTTTTTGAAGAGATAATTTAATGCAAATGCATTGCATGTGTTTTTGAAAGTGTGTGCGTTTGCTGTGTGTTGGTGCAGTTGCATGTGATTGTGTTTATATGTTCGAGTAAGTATCTGCACAATACACATTACATTACATTACAATCCAGGTCAGTAAGTCATTACAAAAGTTTCATGTATTAAGATTTCCTTGCATTTACAAGGATGCAAATCTACAAGCTAAAAGCATACATCTTTAGGGTGATGGCGATATTTCCAAAGAATTCATTTAACCATAAAAATATGTGCTGCCTAATTAAGTATTTTAAATAGAATTTAATATTTCCAATAGATTAATTTCTGCATAAAAATTAATTTAATATTTATTAAATTATATTTCCAAAGAATTACATTTCACCATTAAAGTTAAAATATTTTAGCACAAAGTTTTGACAAACATACTTCCTACTTCACGGGTCAAATTTTCAACAAGAATTTTGTGAGAAAGTATAATTGGTCTAGCCCGACCATATAATACCCTAAACGCAGGGAACTATGACCTATTATGGACTGATCATCCATAATGGCATGACTTCTGAGCATATAACTATTGTTTGTGTTCAATTTTAGCTCAACAAAATCACTTTCACTTTAAACGATTTATTCATGTTGAAGTGATTTTCAGATGTGGGTCTTATATGGCAGCTTTGACGTTATAAAATTTGGTGACATGCTTTTTTATCAACATTTTAAAGAGAATTATGGTTGTTAAAGTGTTTTTCGGAAGTGGATCTTATATGGGAGCTATGTCTAATTATGGACCGATCATCATAAAATTAGGCCCAATGATTTGTATATATACGAAACACATTTGTGTTGAATACTATTTAGATACCAAAATTTTTAACGTGTTTTTCGGAAGTGGGTCTTATATAAGAGCTATGGTCAAATATGGGCCAATCTGCACAAAATTTCTACAAACATAACTTATTTGTGCCAAATTTATTTGGATACGTTTATAAATCAAACATTTATGACCGATAAATCCCTATTTCGTAAAGACATTTATATGGGGTCTATGTAAAAGCATGGACAGATTTCAACTTTCAATTTAATCCCAATCGTCCTTGGGTCGAACAAATATTACTAATCTTCAAAATTGCGACACGTACTTTGCATATCGAGCTTTTCGACTCGCCTAATCGTTTCATACGCCCGAGTCCGAGTTGCTGCGAACGGCGTCGAATCGACTCTCCACGGTATTCGTGTACACTCTCAGCTACGGCCGCTATATTTTCTAATAATGAATGCTGGGTCTCAAATGGGTGATGGTGTTGCGAATAGTACGCTCAGTTGGTCCGATTATGTTGACCATAAGTTGAGTGAAGTGCATAAAACACATTTCTCACAAAACGTGAATTTTCGTAATAAAGTTGAAAGATTTGTAAACGTTGTTCAGGCGTAAGTCTTACCATTATGAAATGCCAAACAATACTAAACAAAAATAACAGGATAGCTTGACACGACTCATACGTGATCTGTTTTTTGAAGCTATTTGCTATTTGAAGCAAAAGTTGTATATGTATGTCAGGATCTGCTCGTGTTAGTGTGGGAAGTATTTTCAGATGTTTCAATTAAATTCAAGAATTAACCAGATTTCTTAGTTTGGCCAATATTACTTCCTCCATATTGTTTTAAAACTCTCAAAAAAGCAAATGTAGCAAAACTAACAAAATCTCTTACAGTTAAATGATTGTCAATCTTTAACAATTTTTCTTTGAAAATATAACGCTCGTATTATCAGCATTGTCACTTAAAAACTTGAACCCACAAACTTAATGTTAATTTATTTTGTTTAATTTTCAATTTACTTCTCTCTTAATGGATTCTGGTGGCATGTATTCTTATAAATGTCAAAAGTTTTTTTTTTTTATTTAAATCATACAGAGTAATATTAATTAGTGGTTTTAATTCGCAGAACTCGTGCCTGTGCTGCAGCTACAACTTGCACCAAACTAAAGTACAAGCAAAAGTTGTAGAAGAAACAGAAATTAAGTATAATAAGACTATGACTATATGTTAGGAGAGACCACAAAAAAGAAGTTGTGAAAAGAACTTAAAAGTTTTACACGTAGTCAACGTATTTCTCGAAGACTGTAGTTTCTCTTAATGTGCGTTTTGTAATGCGACGAGAAGTCAATTGGTTACATTACACAGCAGAAGTAATCTATTGAAGATTTAATAGTATCTAAGTGTCCTTTTTTATTCCGTAATTGACTACAGCCTGGAAATAAAATTCGATACTTTGGCTCCATTAGAATGGGCCATCCCAATGATACGTATTACAATTTTGAAGGCATTGCAGCAGAAGTTTTTCTTTCATTTGCTTTCTTCTGTTTTTGAAGAGATAATTTAATGCAAATGCATTGCATGTGTTTTTGAAAGTGTGTGCGTTTGCTGTGTGTTGGTGCAGTTGCATGTGATTGTGTTTATATGTTCGAGTAAGTATCTGCACAATACACATTACATTACATTACAATCCAGGTCAGTAAGTCATTACAAAAGTTTCATGTATTAAGATTTCCTTGCATTTACAAGGATGCAAATCTACAAGCTAAAAGCATACATCTTTAGGGTGATGGCGATATTTCCAAAGAATTCATTTAACCATAAAAATATGTGCTGCCTAATTAAGTATTTTAAATAGAATTTAATATTTCCAATAGATTAATTTCTGCATAAAAATTAATTTAATATTTATTAAATTATATTTCCAAAGAATTACATTTCACCATTAAAGTTAAAATATTTTAGCACAAAGTTTTGACAAACATACTTCCTACTTCACGGGTCAAATTTTCAACAAGAATTTTGTGAGAAAGTATAATTGGTCTAGCCCGACCATATAATACCCTAAACGCAGGGAACTATGACCTATTATGGACTGATCATCCATAATGGCATGACTTCTGAGCATATAACTATTGTTTGTGTTCAATTTTAGCTCAACAAAATCACTTTCACTTTAAACGATTTATTCATGTTGAAGTGATTTTCAGATGTGGGTCTTATATGGCAGCTTTGACGTTATAAAATTTGGTGACATGCTTTTTTATCAACATTTTAAAGAGAATTATGGTTGTTAAAGTGTTTTTCGGAAGTGGATCTTATATGGGAGCTATGTCTAATTATGGACCGATCATCATAAAATTAGGCCCAATGATTTGTATATATACGAAACACATTTGTGTTGAATACTATTTAGATACCAAAATTTTTAACGTGTTTTTCGGAAGTGGGTCTTATATAAGAGCTATGGTCAAATATGGGCCAATCTGCACAAAATTTCTACAAACATAACTTATTTGTGCCAAATTTATTTGGATACGTTTATAAATCAAACATTTATGACCGATAAATCCCTATTTCGTAAAGACATTTATATGGGGTCTATGTAAAAGCATGGACAGATTTCAACTTTCAATTTAATCCCAATCGTCCTTGGGTCGAACAAATATTACTAATCTTCAAAATTGCGACACGTACTTTGCATATAAGCTTTGCATGGACAGCCAGATGGAGGACGGACATCGTTAAATCGTTTTAGAAAGTGATTCTACATACATATGTCGATCTGTATACTTTACAGTGGTTATTGAATTAATATTTTTAGACGTTACAAACATTTCCACAAATCAATATATCCAACCCACTATGATGGTGTAGGGTATAATAAAATAACAATTTATATGAAAATCATTAATATATTTATTGCATTGAAAAGAAAGAAACTATAAATGAAAAATAATATCAGACAGATACGCATACATATGCAAATCTTTTATCAACATTTTCAATCATATTTTTTCAAAATGGCGTCTCTATTTCTGTTAAAATGGCGTCTCTATTGAGTTTTCAGGCTGTAATTCATTCGCCTGGACAGACTCTATCATTAACATAGCCGCACAAAAAATAGCGGATTGTTCTTTCGTTATAGCGGTCTCAGAATAACGATTATGTTGACCGAAAATATCACTAATTTTAAATATGAATACCAATTTTAAGCTATATTTAATACATTGTAACAATTGTCAAAGCTTTAATACTGATATGCCAACAAGTTATTCCAAAATTCATGTTGAAAAAGAAATTAATTGTTGAAAAAATCGTTATTAAACGGTATCAGTTTATAAGCATTTATAATATTCCCTCAAACATAAGTATTTTTTAATTAAATTGTTTGATTATTTATTTAACCATAAATTAAAATAATCCTCCATAAATATATGGCGCCCTATCGTCGAGGTCCAGTTGAAACTATGTTCATGCATGTAGTAGTAAATACACACATGTTTAATGTATGTATATACGTGTTTTATGTTCTTAAACGTCGAAGTGTAAGAATTTATGGTTCTTATTCACATTTTATTCAGTTTACGTTTAATCATTTTAAATTTCGAAAATATTTTGCAAATATGCCAAAATAAACGATTTAATTTATTCTCAGCTTTAGAATACTAACTAACCAAATAAACTGCTTACTTAATTAAATTAAACTATCTAACAAAGTTTTCATCTAACATAAAACCATGAACACTTACTTGGGAACACTTAAAAATATTACATTGTCATGTCTGCCTTTTTTGATCAGAATTCAGGACATTTACGTCTATTTTTGTCTCTTAATAGCTTTCACTGTTTCCTTGCTTTCCTAATCATTCAAATGGCGTTATCTTACTAATAGAAACAGTCGTATTTTTGAGGATTCAGCTCAATAATTTGCATCATTTATTGTACCAATAGTAAACAGATCTTGGAAATTTACCCCAAAGTAACAAATTGACCGCCAAAGCAGGTATTTTTTTTTTTTTTTTTTTTTGGAAATTTGAAACTAACCCCCTGGCCCACGATGTCGAACGATAACGTTCGCTAAGATAAGACTTAAGACACAAACTTGATTGTGGAATAAACAAACTTGATTGAGTAAAAATAGATACGATAAAAAGTGTGTGTCTTAAGTCTTATCTAAGCGAACGTTATCGTTCGACATCGTGGGCCAGGGGGTAATTTTAAATTTATAATGATCTGAAGCTTTGCAGAATTTTTTTTTTGCTTGGACCAGCACACAGGGGATGACCTCTACTCCTGCAATGCATTGTTTTGAAACTAGGAAAATAGGAGGATATAGGGAGTAGTGCTTGTGAACATTTGATTTGAATTTTCCTATATTGAAAGTTGCAGGGAATACTTTTGCTGGTAGTTTTTACCACATACGGACAGTTCGGCTAAAGAACGAATTTTTCCTGTAATGTGTTGTGCGATCCACTGTCCAGTCGACCATGAATGGATGACTAAAGAACGTGTATTACGCAAAAAACAACGTGTTTCGGCAACAAGTTTCCTAATTTCAATAGAACACATTCCATTACACTGTGGAACAAATTCAGGTTAGCAAAAGTTAGGTCGATTCTGAGAGTGAGGGGTGAAAATGTTTGTTGGAATTCCAAACATTCCAAACTCATCACTTTAAATCTTTCTCGACAGTTACAGATATTCTTCGCTGTCGTACAGTACAAGATTGATTTTGTCAATCTACACACAGTGCCTATCCCATATCAACTACTATTACCACTTGTAAGATATCGAACAATTTTCGTCCGTTCGATGTTTTAAAATAAATTGTTATATTAAGCTAATTTGTGCATCCAAAATTTAACAAAATAGGTGGAACTATTTAGGAAAAACTTTGTTCTGACTTACCACTATACATATTTTGTTTCCCTTTTCATTTAAATGAATCAAGCAAGGTGAAATTTACCACAGATAGTTTCAGCCCAATGACAGACACTCTTACTTATTTTTTTGAATAGTAATTTTAGAAAGCTTGAGATCAGAATATACATTTATTATGATTTCCAATATTTCGCTACTCCATTGTGTAACATTTTATCATCCTTATTTTGTATTAAATATTAAAGTCCAAGTCCAAAAGTTTTTATTAATCAAATGCCGGCATACTTACGATTCAGGAAACCCACAAACCCTAATTAATTTTTACAAAAATATTGCTAATGAAATATTATTTTTATTGTGCAATGAAGAACAAATATGTTAAGAGTCCTCATGATGTCGTTTAAAAGTCTCGCGAACTGTGCATTTTTATGCAAAAAATTGTCAAAAATTACTTGAAAAGTTATTTACACATACTTTGTAAATTTGCTCAACAATTGTGGCTCGTAAACTTGCGTTGTTCAGTTGAGTATTTAAATCAACAGCTGGTTTTTATTTAATCTGCTTTCACACTCTTCAATGCTGACTCGTCAAGGCAAGTATTTTTGGGTGAGAAGGGAAAAGAGAATAAAAGAGGTACAAACATGACAGTACTTGGCAATTTTCTTATTTTCTTTTGTTTTTTTTTCTTTAATGCACGTTGATTTGCATCAGAAAGTACGAAAATTGAATTGACGAGTGTGAATGAAATGGCAAGTTCAAAAGAGAATTGAACAAAAACTGATCAACTAAAACTGAAGAGTGTGAAACAAGACTTACTTTTGAAAAAAAAGACATTTGAAAAAGAAAATTGTGTGATAAATGATAAACAAATGGCATTGCATAGCGAAAATATTCTCCAGCTGAAGAACATAAATGAAATCTTCCAAAATATCTGCTTCTGCCTCACGTTGATTATCTATAAACAACCAAAAACAAAAAATTCAAGTGTTAACATGCCACAAACGGTAACTTCTTTAAATAATCTAAAGGATTTAACCTTTTGGCTTTCTTTAAGCATTTTTAAAACAAAAATTTTAAGTTTGTTTGTTTTTTTTTTTATTTATTTTTGAATTGACGTTTCTCACAAACTGACGTTGTTAAGGCCCAACCATAATGTGCATAAACTAGCTTAAGCCATCTTAAGCAACTGTGCGAATACATGTAAAACGTATGTGACAAACCATAATGTACTTAATGAAACTTTTCGTCAAGTTTCATTTGCTTAAGCAAAGTGCCACACTGAACGCACTTTCCGTACGGAATCATCTGTTTTTTGATTTCATTAAAAAAATTAGTATGCAAAATCAAGAAATAGATGATATTACTCATATCTTATCACTTTTTATTATTTATTTAACAATTAGCTGTTTTTACTGTTTGCAAATTTTAAATAAAATGAAACATAAAATAAAAAAAATACAGGTACTTTTTTTTTTGGTACTTTTTAATTTAAAGTACATACTCGCAAAAATATAAAATACTGCACAAATATGCAACAAGGGTGACATGCATCCTGTAAGTACATTATGGTCACCTAAAAGTCTTCTTAAGTTTACTTATGCATTTGACAGACTTTTCGTTCATTTTTGACAGTTGCTTAAGCTAGCTTATGCACATTATTGTTAGGCCTTTAGATTGCACGAAACTTAAAAAGGGCTTCATGAAACAAGTCTCGCAAATTTGCCCAATTGTACAACCGGCAATTTTTATCAATATCATGCGTACCCTTGTTGTATTTCTGTCATTGCTATTGGTAAAATATATTGAATATGAATTCATATACATTTATTTTATCACACATTTGTTAAACCACTTAAAACTCACATCAAGCAAACCTCCAAAAAATAACGTTGCATATTTTAAGGGATTTACAGAGAAGATTTCCACGGTATACATACGATTACATATATGATTTATATTTTTAAACTTATTATAAGCTGAGAAAATGCATCTTTCACTGCGCTATATCTTGCTTATAAAAATGACTTTGTTATTGTATTAGTGTGTTTATACTTCACACGTTCAGACATTTCGAACTCCCCTCCTTGTTCTTTTCGTTTTATAAGTTCTCCAGCTCGGAAGCATTAAAAAGCATGTGATTTTTTAAAGCAAAAATCTATTTACATGCTGTAGTGTCATAATGTATAAAATGATGTTTACATAAAAGACCCAGTACTCCAGTAGAATACATAAAAGCATTAAAATGCGAATCTATTTCATATTTTTACCAGCCAACCAAACAACCAACCAACAGAACAGCAACTGCGAAAACTTTTACAAAAATTCTTTATCAGTGGTATAAGTAAGTAAGTAAATATGCAGATGTATTTATATACGTACAAGTATGTATGTTTGCATCTGTGTACTACTATTGTTTGTACTCTGAAGTGTAATTTAAAGAACATGAACTGAACGATTGTCACTACTATTGCTGCTGTTCCTGGCTGTTACTATTGCCACAATGAGTACAACTGCTGCAAACACTACTCTACACGACACTAGCACAGTTACAAGGTAGGGGAAATATAATAATAATTATAATAACGTAAAACGTAACCCAGTTAACACATTTAAAACATTTAACACTTATTAATAGTTGAACGCTTTGTTTGGCTTTATTTCAACATATTTTATATTGCACATTATTGGAAAAGTAATTACAACTTTGCAGTCTGTCCTGAGACGTATGTTTAAAGTTTTTGTATTGTATTAAAATATGATTGTTAACATTTTCCGATATCATTTGATTATATTGTACCGAAAACAGAAAATAACTCGTTCACACATACAATCACTTAATTTCAGTTAGAAACAAGTAAGAGTTTATATTACTGAGAAATATAAATTCGATTCGAAATGGATGTTTATTTAGGTTAATGAGTTGTTAGAAGTAGTCCTCTTAAGGGAACTATGACCTATTACGGACCGATCGTCATGAATCTTGTTGAATTTCAACGTAATAATGATTTTTATAAAAGATTTATGCGATTTTTTAAAGTGATTTTTCAAAGCGAACTTACATATATGGACCGATCATCATTAGATTGGGTGTGAATATTTCTATATATGTACGTATGGACTATTTGTGTCGAACTTAAACTTGCTGCTGATGCTTATAAGAGATTTATGCGTGGACTTTATATGGGGGCTATGGTCAAATAAAAACCGATCATCTTATTGAGATTGCCGGTTGTTGTATATGTATGGACTATTTGAGTTGAATTTCAACTTAATAGTGGGGTTTGTAAGGAATTTATGCCTATTTAACTGATTTCCGGAAGAGGACTTTTTATGGGGGCTATGATCAAAAATGGATCGATTATCATGAAATTTAGTACGACAATTTAGATGATAGGCATTTATGTACCATAAAGCCATATACCGGGAAGACATTTGTATAAGGGCTATGAGAAATCGTGGACCGCTACTTACCATTTTTAACAGGACTTGTCGTTCTATAATAAAAATAAAGTGTGCAAAATTTCATTTTATTATCTGCATTATATTTGAAGAAAATAGCAAAAAATATCGAGGTAGTCTGAAATTTTGATCTATAACCCGGATCCTACTGGACCGATTACGCATATTTCGTTATATCAAAGAATGTTTGGTAAAAATTTTTATTGTTCTATGTCTTTTTTTTGAAGCTCTATCGTGATTTCAACAGACCGACAGACGAAAGGACATGGCTAGATCGTCTTAGAATCTTAAAAGAACCCAGAATATATAGACTTTTTGGCTCTACGACCATTTTTTCGATGTGTTAGTTGGATTGGATTTATTTTTGGTGGTGGGTATAAAAATTAATCACTTGCCATAAATGTTATAAATTATTTCTCTGTTTTAATTTGATAAATAATAAAATAACTAAACCAGTAAATTTGCTTCTTAAACTAATTTAAAAAACAAAAATTATTGTTGGAGGTTATTTTTATCAACCGCTACCGCTTAGAGGTTTATTCGTGAACGATAAAATATATCTTTATGAATTTTACGCAGTTGTAAATGAAATGTTTCTGAGGAGATTAGTATTTACTAGGGTTCGTAGTTGGATGGGATTTCTTTTAGTTCAAAATATTGTTACTTTTGTTAAATAAAAATTAAAGTAATTAAAAATTAAATAAAAAGTCAATTACATTCTTTACATTACATGTATAATTAGTAAATAAAGCAAAACAAATAAAAAATATAAAACTTCATACAAATAGTATTAGGTCCCTTTGGACCTTGTAGTTCGTATAAAGGCAACGGATAATTCGCCCAGCGGAGGGTTAATCCATGTTCTGTTTCATGTTTATTCATCCATGTTTAATGTTACACTTTTGTTAAAGGATTTTACGTTTTTGCAACTATTTAATTTAAATTACCTTATTTAATACACTACAATTGTTTGCTGGGCAATCAAATAAACAATAAAGAATGAAATACACCCACACATAAAAACGGCCCAGAAATACATACAATAAGTATAAATGAAAAAAAAAATGTCATAAACATTAAAGTGTGACTTTGAGAGCCACTCAAGTGAAATACAACTGCGAAAACCAAATGGAAATTTTAATTTTGTTTTATTCATTTAAATGAAAGAAATGGAAAACGCACCAACTAAAAAACATTTATAGAATAATCCTCAAAGGAGCCATAAAAAAAATTTGGTGTTAGACAAAGACAACTTTAAATATTTATGGTCAAAAATGGAATTTGAGAAATTCAGTTGTGTTTTTCCTTTTTAAGCAAAAAATATAGTTTCGTGTTTGGAAATTTAAAAACCATTGACAAAACGAGGGACAGGGGTTTTTGAAGGAGAACGCAAGGGCATGTTTATATATAGTGGGTCTGCTATATGTATTTATCCTGTGAACCAGGCTAAAAAATGTTATCTTAACAAATGTCAAATGCTCATATACAAACTTACTTCCACTTTGCAATACGAAACCAATTTAACTTATTTTAACCAAAAACAAAGAGTTTACTTCTTTTCATTAGGTTGGTTGGTTGGTTGGTTGGATTATAGCTCGCTACACACAGGCAATCAGGAAATTGATTTTTCTTGATTCCGTTTTGACAAGACCACCACACCATTAAATGAGATCGGCTTTACGAAACCAATAAGATCACACATTATTGTATTTGATGTAACGGATATATCCTTCAATACAAAAGTACGTTTAGAAATTTCCAGCGTTTTCTTTCTTTCTGTGGCTGTCTCAATAACTGTTGAAGGAAAGTCAATGTTTACGGCCATGCTTACCGATTCCCCGATGTCCTCTTAACTGCTGCTGTTAGCCTTGAAATGCTTTCTCTGTTCCTACTCTAGAGTTGTTTATTGAGTTGCGCATAATATGCCAGCCACACTGTTCTGGTAATCTTGCCTGTTTCTATTTATAGCAAACTTTTGTCAGCCTTCTGAAAATTAAGTGAATATTTCGCACTTAATATGTAGTCCCAATAATAATTGAAACAGATAAACTGAATCCTTCTTTGAAAGCACGTCTGCCTACAAATAATGTAAAGACATGTTATTTTTTCCGTATAATCAACATGTAAAAAATAACTTTTGTTAACAATATTAAAAAAAAAATAATTTTTCGTAAATTTTCAAATTCAAAATAAAACATTTAATTATTTACTATTTTATACATTTTATATTACATATTGTGTCTCATCCACTAGGATTTGATTTAGTTTTCTTATTATAGATAGGATCCTTTTGGTCCTATCAAACACAGATGATTTCGATTATGCTGGTTGGTCGGGCTTTTCATACGATCTCTTACTCTTCAGGTTATCGTAATGGATCCATTTGTCAGCACAAATAATGATTAACATGCAAAATCGTGTATCAATTTCATATGATACCCAAATTATCTGCTTTTGGATGAATTCTACTGCTCGTTTTGATATTGTTTCTGGAGTAATTTTAAGGATTTTTCAAGCTCTTGTTGAGTTCGACAACAATCTTAATGGAGTAGTGCCTCCAATTGTTGATCTTCAATTATTTTTGGCTGGCCTGGCCAGTGTCAAAATTACCATTTCTAAACCGCACAAACTGTGTCTAGCATGTTGAAACCGATGCAATACATTCACCTTAAATTTCGGTGAGCAATCGGTGGGTCTCAGCGTCACTATTTTTTAAATTAAATAATTAAAATAGAACTGCCCGCACATGAAGCTTAGTTGGCACAAAATTCGATATTTTCTAAGTAAAAATAATACTTTGATCTTTGCAATATAATGGTCAATGACTAAGTGAGAATAAATGACAGAATGTACCTTACAAACTGGCATACAAATTACAAATTTTAAAGGAAACAACACTTTTTAAAACAAAACTAAATTAAACGAAAGAATGGAGAAGTTTTAAATGAAGACGACAAAGGAAAAGAAAGAGAAAAAGAAAAACACATCATCAATGTTTCTTTTAACGAATCATTCAATCAGTCTTTTATCAACACATTTTTTCAATTACAATGCTCCATTAAATAAACTTCCGTTTTCTCTAACGTTATTATTCTCTTTTTCTCTTTTCTATGTATGAGATTGTGAATGTGTAGGTATGTAGGTGTTGTTTCCTTTTGCAAAGCGGATATACAAATTTTGACGTTAAAATGGAAATGTGATAAAAATTTTACTTAAATAGGAAAACGAAGTGGTTAAACAAATATTGTTGGTGGTTTGACTACGTGTTTTACTTTACAAACAGATCGGCATTTATATTCTTAATACAATTTCTGTTTTTGGGTTTTCTTTTTTCACAGAAAGAAAACAATAATAAGGAAATAATATTAACATTTTATCTCAAAAGGATTTAATGGCAGGATATTAAAACACAAACATTTTTTATGTTTAATTTGTTAAAGTTTAACTAAGATTACTTAAGTGTTGAATACAAAGTAAATTAAAATGATTATTTATGAGCTTGATTAGCTAGACAATGCAAAGATATTTTCACATTTTTCAAATATTCCATGAAATAATTGTAAACTACTTGATATGTACATAATTAATAGACAACCACTGGGATTTTGTTAAACAAAAGCCTTTTAGTTAAATAAATAACTTATGCAAAGGCTTGTGAAATTTGGTCGGGTATTTTATCAATTATTTGAAAACTAATTTTGGCATTTTTTCAAATTGTTAACCAACATTTAGCTTAAAATTATTTATATTTTTATGCCAGTAATAATTTTAAAATTCAATGCATAAACTTTTCACCCAACACCATTACGAAACGAACTAAGTGTAAATGAAAAACATTTTTAGACACAAAGCTTCTTTATAAGTTAGTATTTTTTCTTGACGTCACAGCTAAAAAGAAAAAATAAAAATATCAATGTTCAATGTTCAATGTTGCAAGCAGCCAAGGTGAAGAATGTAAATTTTGCATTTAATAAATTTCATTTTTTAATGGAAACGTTTTTGTTCTTGTACAAAGGCCACTATGCCAACAATTTTTTTCTACTGTCCACTTTACAAACCATAAAACTGCATACAAATTATAGCAGTTTTGAGATTTTGTTTTTGGTTGCTGAATTTCGTTTTTGTGGCATAATAAACTAAAAAAAAAGAAAAACTACCTAAAAGTGTCAACTGTGAATATTTAATAAGAACAAGAACAAAGCACAAACGTGTCTAGTATTTGTTGACGTCTACAAACAGCAAAATGCTTAAAACATCGTTAAATACTCTGGCAAATGCCAGTCACGTTTTGCTTGTTTTTTATTTTTTTTTTTTTTTTTGCTTTAAATTTATTCGCAATAGCTAAATTTACTGCTCATGCTGGCAACACTTGAAAATATCGCAACTTGAACTACTTAGGCAGTAGTGTCCGATCACAGAGCCCTGTGAGATTCGTATGACTATAGAGTATAATACTGTGGGGGTGCTGTGCATCTTTCGGAATCCATGCTGGGGATAAGCTGTTGGTAATTGACGCTTCAATTAGGGAAAGAAGAAGACAGAAGCTTCGAGTGTCTTCCCAACAGATAATAGTAGAAAATCGCCCTACACGATTTTCCCTTACTCACAGCCCAAGTGTAATTTCATCACCTTGGCGCTATTACAATACTTGGGAGAGATGACGATACCGGTGCCATGAACTCGTAACTGATTGGAGTTTTATTGTTACACCCCATATTACTAGAGTATTATATAGAACAACGGTTAGTTAGAAGCCCGGGTACTCGTCCCCTAACTGATAATTGGTTGAGTTCCCTACGGAGAAAAGGTAGTAGCTGGAAATGTATTGGAGTGGTGGCAATCGTGGCTTGTGTGCTGGGAACCCGCCCTATACAGGGTCACAAAAGCGGTTTAATATCCCCTAATAATCTCTCGTCCTTTGCAGTAGTGGTTGGCCAGTGCAATGCTAGACAAGTTTGTAGCTGGAGCGAATGTTACGTGTCTAATAATTGTACTGGGTTTTGCTTTAAAAAAAAAAAGATTACTGACCCCAGGCCATTACTGAGCCGCCGCCATGTTTTATCGTCTTGGTAACATATTTATTACAAAAGGCTTTCATCATGGTTCGTCATATTTTTGGGGGTTGTTTAACTCCAAATATCTCAAACTTATTTTCATCGGTGAAAATAATATTATTCCAAAAATATATTTATATATGTAATTTTTTTCTTGCGAAATTCAAACGTTTACGTGACACTTTACCATGTAGGCTATTGTGATGCAAAGCTCTTCTAAACGTACTCGCTATTTTTATAGCTCTAGCTAGCTGTTGGGTTTGCCCTTACAACAGTTTTTGTAAGACGCTTTGGGCGTTTTGCACCAGCCAAATTTTCTAAGGTATTGTGTTTGCTATACTTGTCTATATTTTTTATATTGCAAAGTGAAGCCTTCCAACGATTTTACACAGGGATATATATACCTTTTCTATGTAACTCTATTATGATATGCCGAGTCTCAATTGATGTTTGTCTTCCCATTGTAAATTGTTCACTACTAAACGTCACAACTTAATCTCTTTTAATGATAACTTATGAAACTTTGAATTATTTGGAATTGACACTAATTTTGGAGTGACAGAGTTTTTTTTCCTTAAAGATGATGCCACTATATTTATATTTATAATAATATAATATTATAATATTTTTTATACATATACATATAAATTAGCTTTTCTTTTCATAATATGTGGTGATGACTTTGTTTTGTCTCTTACTGTATACCTTCCTTATTAGTGCTGGCAAATTCTACTACTTTCCATTACTCAATAATATTCAGTACTTTTTATTTGGGTACTCAATACTAATCGATACTTTTAACGGATTTTTTGAAAATATAACGCATAGTTTTTATCTGCAAATTGAAGTAGTTTCTTCAAAAAATAAAAATAGATCTTCAACTATTATTGGGTTTGTATGTCTTTTATTATTAAATCGTAGATAAATGTAAAGCTAACTTTTAATTTAACGTTAACAACAACTTAAAAAATAATTAAAATAAATTCTTTGGAAAATTAATGAACATTGTTGTCTTTTTATACACTATTTTACCCACTCAACTTGCTTACAAATACAACTCAGAAAGTATCGAGTAACTACTTTTGAGTATTGAGTATCCAAAAAAAGGGCAAATACTCTATACTCGGTACCCATTACTCAATACTTTGCCAGGACTATTCCTTATCACTGATTGCACAGCATGTATGTTTTCTAAAGGTACGGTCACACTTGGCAAATATATACCGAAAAAGACTAAATGAAATATATTTGAACTCGTTTATTTATTTAAAAAAAAAAACTTCGTTTATTTAGGACAAGACACAACAAATATTTAGTTTTATTTTATTTGATGATGTTGTTGGACTTTGCAAAACTCTTGTAAGAGTAAACAACATCAAAGAAAATTTGTTCTAAAATAAGAAGTTATGCTTTTTTGAGTAAATATTTGCCAAGTGTGACCATAACTTAATACTTGAACTTTTGTTTCTATTGCCTACACACCGGATGCCAGCATATACATACATATATATTGAAAAAATAAAATCAATTAAAATGTCTTTATTCAAGAAAAATTGCAAAAGACAAATTGCCAAACTTAATCTTTCCTTTGTAGAAGACTAATTACCAAATCAGTAAATTCTGCCTGCAAAAACAATAACATTTACAAAGAAAATTCAAATATTGTGCTTGAAAATTAAATAGATATTACTGTGTGCCAAATAATACATATCTAAAACGAAAAATAGAAAATTTTACAACTTTTGCAAATGAATAAAACCCAATAACTATTGTAGATACGAGTATACATTTAGGGCACACACCCTTCTACCGGCATAACCACACATAAATATAATCCTTTGTTCTTGTTAAACAAAGCTTATCATATATGTATGTATGTATATGTATGTTCATAATTGCCAAAATAATCCGTGCCTATGGTTCTCCAACAGAAGACAAAACAAAAACTTATAAAGATTGAACGAGAAGAAACTAAAAAAACCCCAACCCAACACAACCAAGTAAAATATTCTACCGAATCAAAGAATCATATTCATTCAGATCGTTAATAAATGCTTTTCACAATGCACAGTGAGGCAAAATTAAAATATTTTGCAAATAAATCCGCAAAACTGTTTGGCATAAAATTTTAATACATAGTTTATTTTTTAACAACGGACCTCGTAGAACGTACCCCTAAGAAGCGTAGCTTTGGGCTTTGTGATAAAATAGACTACATCCGAAATAGGTTCGGTTCAGTATAATTTAACTTTAAAGTCACCTATTTTTAGACTCGTATAAAATATTGGTTTTCGGGTGATCGAAAACAACATTTCCTAAGCAGATGAGTTAATTTTAGAATAAGTCATTGATAAATTTTCTACGATACTTAAAAAATTAAAAATGTTTAAAAAACATTTTTTTTAATTTCCCATATATATAATTTGCAATAGTAGATTTGTTCGTTAACATATCGCATTAAAATTTATTAGACTCGGCACACATGTTGATAGCAAATGTTAAAGTAGAAACAAAATACGATTTACAAAAAGAAACTTTTTTAATTTTTAAATTTTGGTCTTAAAGTCAACATTTGCTTGGGAAATAGTAAAATAATATTATGATTGATTTAGAATATTTAGAATTGGAATCCCAGCTTTGGAATTTTATTATGGACAACTTTACGAAAATGCAAAATCTCTTTAAAAAGTGTAAATTCGAAAGGCCCTACGGAAACCCCCATTGGTATAATTTAGCCTTTTTGTATTGTACTTAAAAATGCAGAATTTTTCAAAGTTTTAGCTTTTATTTTGAAACATTTGTACAATATAAATTAATACGTAATCGTATACTCATCTTTTGAGGCCAAAAAAGAATCAAACCAATTTCGAATACCGTAATCTGAAGTGAAGCGTATCCCAGCGAGAGCATTCTGCATTAATCGAAATAAATAGTAGTGGGACGGTGCAAAGTCTTCCCAACCACTTCTTTCTAAATATTTTCTTATAGGTATTGCAGCGTGTGACTGATTTAATATTACGCTTTCATGTTTGGCTGCATATTCTGGGCATTTTTCAGCCAATGCTCTCTTCAAAAGAATCAGTTGCATTCAGTAAAAGTCCCTGTGATGAATTGGCAAGATTTTAGCAGCTTATTTTGGTCGCACGTGAAACCAGACAAATCGACATCTAAAGCAAATATACATGGCGCTAAGATAATGCTCTGTATTTGCAGCATTTCTAACATGCAGACTCGTATTTCAGGGTCCATTGGCTTCAATTCGTATGATACCCAATTTCACTGCTTGTGTATGAATACCGCTGCACACAAACATTTGAAACTTGCTGCTCGAGTAGCTGCCAATGATTTTGTATGCTTTAGTTGAGTTTGACAACAATCTTCATGGAGTAATGCCTTAAATACTTGGCCTTCAAACTTTTTTTGGCTAACCTGAACGTTACTTGTCTTTCGTGTCAATATCACCACTACTGATCCGAACAAACCATCTTTAGCACTTTGAAACTGATGGAACACATCCACCAAAAGCGGCTCTTTCTTTGTTGATACAAAATTGCACACTTTTTCAAACAAAATTCTAGAATAAATGACAGACAATATACAAAAGCATGTTTTTGTAGGCCAAAGCAGGGCTTCTAAAAATATATTCAAAACGAGTATTGTTGTTTAGTGTTGGCGAATTTTAGGCAAAGTTAATGGTCGGCTGAACTGAAGACGTTCATGTACCCTGTTGCATATTGTAAGGCTTTTGTGCAAAATTCGCCATATGGTCGTTGAGGATAGCCCGAATTGTTGAGAACATCAAGGAATTGAAAAATTCAGATCTTATTCAATACTGCTGGTCACGGCTTTGGTATTTTTGAATGACCAATTCAAATATGGGTTGCTATTGGCACATTATGTAGCGAGCCAGTCAACACAAATGTTGACCAAATTCTGAATAGCGGTCTCAGAAGGCGGAAAATATCAGGAATTTTAAAATTTCCATAGTGAATTTTTATTAATTTTAAAATTGAATTCATTGTAATAATTGCCAAAGCCTCTTTAACTGATATGTCAACAAGCAAAATGTCTAATGTTTCGTGTAATTTCAATATGCTTGTATTGGAAAACAAAGTTCTTATGGAAACCCCCATACTAATTAAATTGTTAAAAATTTGAAAATTTGAATTTTCATTTATCAACTATCTGCTAGAAGTCCTCTGTCATTGTTATTACCCGAGTATGAACACACATTAATATCCGTTTTTTTTTTCATTGTATTCAGTTACAAGTATTTACCCAGTATTACACAGCAGCACACAGATAAATAAACTACTTTTTGAAATGTTATGCAGAATAATAGTCTTTATGTTTAAAAGCTGAAATCGTTGCAATTATTACATTCAATCGTTCTGTACAAGTACTTGTGAAAAATGTGCAAAATTCGAAATGCTTACTCTTACAGTATTGCACACAATTGGTGTCGTGTTTCACATTTACATACATACATCTACAATATATCAAGTGGTCACTTCCGTTTTTAAAAATTCTCCATTAAAAGGAGAGAATATTTTGGAACAATAAATAGAACAAACACACAGTCATCGACACATGCATACATACATACATTTTTAAAAGTGTTATTGCTTGTGAAATAATCCCAGCAGTTTTGCAAGTGGTCAATGTGTCTCTTTTAGACAGTTATTTTGCTCTAATGTCTAGTTACTTGGCTGATTCTAATTAATATATTTTCGAGTCATTTGAGATGTATGCACTCTTTGCCCGGCAGTTGGTTACTTTATACATCCCAGGTAATCTAGCGTGAAGAAAATTGTCACATTGTTGCTTTGTGAAGTCACTTTAAAATTTTAAAGCTGTATTTTAGTCACAATGTGTAACTTACATTGAAAAAGTCACTATGTAAACCTGAGTTTTCTTGAAATCAATATGGGGTCCTAGCACAGAAAGAGAATAGTTAGTTTTTCGAAAACATATTTATTTTTCAATACATATAATCTCCTGAAACTTCAAGACACATAGTCCAACGCTTATCTAGCAATTCTATCCCTTGATTAAAATAGTTTCCTCAAGGCCTTCAAAATGGTGGCCTACAACTGTAATTGTATATTCATTTGATATTAAACGCTTGCCATTTAGGAATTTTTTTCGATTTGGGAACAGGTAAAAGTCACTGGGAGCTAAATCAGGAGAATAAGGTGGCTGGTCAAGCAACTCAATCTTTAATTCGCTGATTTTAGACATTGTTAAAAGACTCTTGTGCGCTGATGCGTTGTCTTGATGAAAAATTATTTTTTCGTGTTGTAAGCCAGGATGTTGTTGCCTTTTGCAGATTATCAATCAATAAAATTCCTTTGAAGTCCCAAAAAATCTTGCCAGCCGATTGAATTGTTTGCGCCTTCTTTGGGACACTTGCTCTAGCTTCAGTACATTGCTTGAATTGTTCTTTTGTCTCTGGAGTGGTGGATTCATGTCTCATCAGCAGTTATGAAACGACGCTTAAAATCCATTTTATTTTTCTTAAAACGATCCAAACAAGCTTGAGAAATATTTGTTCTTTTGCGTTTTTGGTCAACTGTTAAGAAATGCGATAGAAAGCTTTTTCATCTGTAGTTCTTCATGCAAATTTAAATGGACCCGATCATTTAAGATGCCCAGGATATTAGCAATTGCACTTACTTTTATTCGTCGATCATTTAATACCACATACTTTGGCCACAATTTCTGTTGTTGTTGCTGTTTTTGGACGTTTAAATTCACCGACCCAATTTTTTACTATTGCATATGAATTTCATATCATTATGAATTTCTTGCCCCGATAAACCTTTTCTATTTAAATATTTAATGACACCACGCAATTTCTAATTTTCCCATTGTAAAAAATGGCGGATGTTTTTTTTCCAAGACCTGTTTTTATATGAAGGAGTTGCCAGATCGAGAAGAAATTTAACGTGTGTTCATAGCACAGATGGAAGTTTCCAAAACACTTAACTTTTTCTGTTTATACCGCGCTTTCTGTTCTAGGCTAAGAAGTTACCGAACCGCCCTTGTATTTAGATAGTTTATTCTGCAAGCAGTTTCGTTTCTTAATTTGACATTTAAAATCGCTAGTTTGTGGATACCCACCCGGAACAGCTGGTATACACATATAGTCATTATTTCCAAGGGTATATGGTTTGAATATTCATATAGAATCTATACTTACAAAAACTTTATATTTATCTACACTTGCATACATACTCGTACATACATACATGCATACATACTACCCTACACAGTGTGTGTAGTTACAGAAAAAGGGCATTTATCTCTACGGTTGGCTTTTTTATTTGAAAACGTTTTTTGGGATTTGTTTAATGCCAACATGAGTGTGACATTTTTACTACCCACAGAGTAGTGTTGAACAGTGGAGATCAGAGCGCACAGTAGTGACAAGTTATTATGTGCAGTTTGTTCTTTTCGTTTCTTGTTGTTTTTGTTTGTGTTTTTGGTAATAACTGCTAAAAGGCCATTAAACAAAGAGCAAAAGCAAGGGGCCAGTATCATTATCAAAAGTTATGTATTTCCTTTTACTAGACTATTAAACTGATGACTGGTTTGGTATGAATATGCTCCGTATACGGTTATCTGATATTGTCATATTTATTGTTTCAACAGTTTAACCCTTTAAAAACAACATCCTAGTCTTATACTAGAAATAAACATTGTAATGGAGAAGTAATAGTTGAATTAATTATACACAATAGAATGTGGGTAAGAACTTGGATGTTTAGTATAGTAAAGTATTTAAAAGATTTTATGTAATTTAAGTTGGGTGGAATTTATATATAGAATTTATATATATATTAGATTTATATGAAATGAATGAGTATGTAAATATTACTTAAGGTACAGTCATGCAAATATTTGAGGAAAAAGACGTGACCACTAAATAAAATGTGTTTTAGTTCTTGTGTTTATTTGGGAAACTTCTTTTACTAACAGCCTGTTTATAGAACGCGACTCGCTGATAAAAACCGCTGAAATGTTAGCAGTTTTGTTATTTTGGGTCATAGAACACGACTGTTGTCAAGTTTGCTAAAAAACGTAACTGCTGTCAATTTATTTGGTATATACAAGACGGTTGTAAGTAAGTACACGTTGATATCACAAATGTTTTCTTTAGTTTATTTCGACTTTTTAAATTTTCAGCATTAAAATAACTACAGCAATGCAGTTCAGGCAATTGGTGGATTGCATGGAGGAGTTTCCACATTTGGCCACAGGAGCTCCTCAGTTTGGTAGCAGCAAATCTACTATGGAATGTACTTGGGAGCTGGGGCAATTAAAATAAATTCTTGTTTATTTAAAAAAAATATATCTAAAAATAAAGACAAAATTTTAATACATTCATACATACATTCATGAATATATTCATACTTCAATCAATTTACACTTACTTGTTTAAAAAGTTACGGAAAACTCCTTGTTTTCTAATACGTTTTAAATTACTTTTTTATCAAAAAATTTTAAAAATTCTTTAAATTTTGTTTTACTTTTTTGTTTGTTTATGTTTATTTGATATTTTTCATAATAGTAGGGTTACCATCTTAATATTTAACATTTAATATTAAATTTTGTATGAAGAAATATAAACAAAAAATATTTTTTAACACGTTGGCAATAGTAGGGTTTCAAACAACTTTGACATATGCGCGAATTAACGTAAGTGGCACGACAAAATCGTCTCGCGTTCTAAAAACGCTTTTTATTTCTCACTCGTCCACCGGTCGTCTAGTCGCGAGTTGGGCGAGTCGCGTTCTATAAACAGGCTGTAAGATTTGATGCTGTTTGCTGTTACAAAACACTTGTAAGATTACACGTCGTCTAATTAATTTGTGCTTAAAAATAGTGGTTACGCTTTTTTAAGTAAATATTTGGCAAGTTTGACCGTACTCTTAGAAAAGGCTACCGATTTTTAGGAATAAAAAAGCAGTTTGAAATTATCTCCAATTTGTCTTAAAAACAATTTAAACCAGTTAATATCAAGACGAAAACAGACAAACCCTCTTTAAAAGTGAAACTTTCATCATTTTGACAGCAAAGGGTATAATTGATGTGAAAAAGAAAAAGAATAACGTTCACTTAGATCACTAAGGAATACTTTTTCCAATGTAGTAACAGCAAGTATTTATTCTCAAAGAAATTAAATGATGATGATAATGATGATTCTCGCAAAATGTGTTACAGTGCATATTTGAAAGTTCCGTGAAATTTCTCTGAGGCAGTGCAGATCATGAAAGAATTGCATATCAAAATAATTGCTGTCATTCATATCGGTGTTGTACCGATATTTTCTCTTCATCCGCCAAACAACTTCTGCTGTAATTATTTAGTATGTAACACATACGCCTAATATTGTTTTATATACATATGTATATGTTTATATGTTTTACATAAATCCAAAAGGCCGTAACTACAAAAAATTCAAAATCAATTTTTTCATTGATTATTATGTAATTAACCAAAATACAACTTTCTTTAAAATTTTACTCTCATATGCCGAAAAACGTCGATTTTAATACATTACAAAAGGCCGCAACTACAATGTTAACAACTGTATAAACCGAAAAGTCATAACTACACTTTTAATTAAAAAAAAACACACACACACGAAATATATTAAAACAAAGTTGGCATTTGTTTAACTGTTAGTTGAAGGTTATTTGTGTTTTACCAAATAATAAAATGGATACTGATACTGAACATTGTTCTCGTAAGAAAGTTAAAAAAGTTAAAAAAATGTGAAAATAAAATATGCATATGATACTTCTGGGACAGTTTGTGAATATGATGTTTTGCCAAAGTTCGGTTACACAAAGAAAAATTAAAAATATCCAAAGCCCGACCTACACCCAGTATATGTTTAAAACAGTTTTTCAGAAATGGGCGTTATATGGGAGATATAACCTATTGTGGACCGATCATCCAAAAATTTAGTGTCATGACATTTTTAAGAAATTTATGATTGTTAAAGTGAATTTGGCCATATATGGGAGCTACGACTAATTATGGACCGATCATAATAAAATTGTAGCGTATTATTTGTATACATATGAATTATATTTGCGTTCAATATTAATTGGATACCAACATTTTTGAGAGAGTTATGCTCTTTAAAGTGATTTTCGGGAGTGGGCTTTATATGGGAGCTACGAGTAATTATGGACCAATCTGCACAAAATTTGTAGATGTGATTTGGCTTCATTTACCACTAATTTTCGATGAAATTTGTATGGATACTTACATAATTCAAACATTTATGATCGGTAAACTCCAATTTCGGGAGGACATTTGTATTAGGGCCAGGTGAAATAATAGACCAATTTCCACCAGTTTCAATCTTATCCATCCTTGGGTCGAAAAAATATTATGTACCAAATTTTATCGAAATATCTTCAAAATGGTGACCTGTACTCTGCACACAAGCTTTACATGGACAGCCAGCTAGCCAGACGGACGGACGGACGGATAGACGGACATCGTTAAATCGACTCAGAAAATGATTCTGAGTTGATTGGTATACTTTAAGGTGGATGTTGGACCAATATTTCTGGGCGTTGCAAACATAAGCACAAATCCAGTATACCCTCCCCAGTATGGTGGTGTAGGGTGTAATAAATGGAGTCATCTCCAGGAACTTAAATGTTTACTTCCGGCTAATTGCCACAGTTTTTACGATAGTTTACCATACTCAGATTAGATTTAGAAATTTTACTTCGCAATGTGAACGACTTTTCTTTTCATGAATACAATAACGAATTTTATTTGTTTTTTTTTAATTTTCTTTTCTTTTCTTAAATAAAGTATGTATATTTTTCTCGAATTCATTAAACTTGTTGTAATGAGTTTTGTATCTTTTATATTCAAAACACAGAAAACAAAAACTAAAACATGTTTAATAAGAGTGAAAAGCGGTATTTCTTCATCGAAATTTTAACTTTTATTAAAAAAAAATTTTGTTGTTACGGCTTTTTGGTTTCAGAAAAAAAATGATTCCAAAAGGCCTCAAGTACAATTACTAAAAATCTACTATTATTTTATAATTTTTTTTATTAAACCAAATCCGTATTAGTTTTTTAAGGTTAATTCTGAAATAGTTACGGCCTTTTGAATTTTCGGTGACGATATCCTACAAGTTTAAATTTAAAACAAAATGTATTGCATAATTCATAAGTAACTTAACAAAATAAAACTCATTAAAACAAAAAACTAGAAAAATAAGGAACATAAAAAATTAATTAAATTTTAACGGAAATTGTATTTAATAATTCGTTTGTAGTCCTTTTGCGTTTATCGCAGCTGACAATCTTCTAAACATAGAATCAACGAGTATTTCAGTGAAATCAGATGAAATTCTGTATTACTGCCTTTACATTATCCTTGCAAAAAATATTTCTTTGCATATTTTTTTTTGTCCAGATATTTCTACAGCTGCTCAATTGGATTGAGATCTGGGAACTGCGGAAGATGATTTAAAGATGTTAAACAGTGATTTAGCAAGCACTCTTTCACAATTTTTGAGGTACAATTGTCTTGTTGAAAACTCCAGTTCTGCGCAAGTTCTTATTGCTTTACACTAGGGGCTACATTGTTTTTTAATTGCTGAGATAATCTTTGTTCTTCATTATAGCTTCTATAAATGTAAGATTATCGACCCCTGATGCCGCCATACAACCCCATATTATTACTGAGCCGCCACCATGTTTTACCGTCTTGATAATATTTTTATTATTAAGGGCTTCGTTCTTGGTTCGCCATATTTTTGGTTTTTTTGGCCCCATAAAAGAATATTATTTAAAAAAATGAGGCTCGTTTATATGTTTGTTTTTTTTTTGTGAAATTCAAACATTTGGTGTGCTGACACTCTACCATGATGGCCGTTTTGCTTGCAAAGATCTTTTACCCCCTGGCCCACGATGTCGAACGATAACGTTCGCTTAGATAAGAATTAAGACACAAACTTGATTGTGGAATAAACAAACTTGATTGAGTAAAAAATAGATACGATAAAAAGTTTGTGTCTTAAGTCTTATCTAAGCGAACGTTATCGTTTATTTTGACTCGTAAAAATTGGTGTGTAATAAAGTTTGTATACACTTTCGTTTTTGTTTCTTTACTTTATGAATTCAATTCTACTTAAATAACTACATATATAAAAATACAATTTAATTTTCTAATATAATATTATTTATATTAATATAATTAAGCTATTCTTATAATGATATCTATGTGGTGTTGACATTATTTTGACGCTCACTGTATGCCTTGCAACCAAACTAGTAGACTATTTATATTCATATATTTCAATAAAACTCAAAAGTATTTTAGTTAAAACTCTACATAATTAGTGTGCTTCATGTCCATATGAATGAATGAATTAACGACATAAAATCAACACTAATAATGATTTGATTATAATAAAACACACGAAAATCATCTCGTATTTCTAAATTTTTGTTAAACATGCCAATTTGTAGTTAGAACAACTTTATGCCAATTAAAATCTTCTGAACACACAATTAACAGTGTCAAAAAAAAACTAAAACTAATTTATTTTTTGCTTCCTCTACCGCTCTATACCAATTCCGTACTCGAGTACATACTTTTAAATACTCATACCCACCAATGCCAATTTTTGAAGCAATTTGAATATTCTGACAACCCTGATATATTCGTGCAATAGAGCCCTGCACAAAATGCAAAGTAAAAACTTTTAATAATTTTGTTTTTGTTGCAATATGAAACACTTGTATAAGAACCACCAACAAACAACAACAACAACGCTTTTAGGTTTTCATTTGTCGATTGCACACTCGTGCTATTTGTTCATGTAGTTGAAGTTGAAGAGTTGTGGATTTTCAACTGAATTTGGTTGAGGTCTTTTTGTTTTATTTTCCTGATGCACGTTTATGTCAAGTGGTGATTTGTGAATTTTATTAATCGCTTTTAATAACCTGGCACAATATTACACAATGACGGACGGATAGTGGCTGAAGTGTCATTGAATAAACGATTTTTGTTTTCTTTTGTCTGCTTTAGTGTCCCATTGTGAATTGACATTCGTTGTCTCCTACTTTAAGTTTACCTAATCAAACTACGTAATGAAAGCTTTTCAATTGAAAACATGGCCAATATGTACATATGTAGCAGCAAATTAGCTTGTTAAACCTTGAATGTTTAATACTTTACTTGATTGAACGGTATAATGGGAAAATAATGCAAATGGCTGCTACGAGGTGGACAACAAATCGAATAATGTTTGTTCACAATACTGGGTTGCTTTGTTGTCATTTAAATGGGCGGGAACTTTGTTAAAATTAAATGCAATTTGATTAAACAATAAATCTTCTCTAGGCTAATGAATGAAATGTTAGGTATATCAAAATATATTTGGATGATTTCAAACACTTCTGCCAGTAAGTGCTCTAAATGATAACGAACTGGACAAGTGGCATGCAAAAGAACTCGGAGAACAATGAAACTTATGACTAGAGACACATCACTTTTTGTCTAACCTTGTCATGACTTAGATTGTTTTCAGGCTCAGTAATACGGGTACTAAGATTGTCGCATATCCTGGTGACGTTGTGGTGCTTATTAAAGGCAAAGGTCTTTCAACGATAGGAGAGGATCACGTTATGCAAAATGCATTATGTGTTAAGAAAGCCTTTGGAGAGATATGTGGACTCAAACCTGGTATTGAACACTGTATGTATACAGACTTAATTCTGACCTATGGTGGTCTAGTCTGGTAGACAAAAGGTAGACATTAAAACACTTCTCTCTACTTTGAACTAGGTACAAAGACTAGCCTTTATTGATATTAATGGAGCTCCTTAGGCCAGTCAAGAGAAAATGCTGAACAACCCTATACATATATGTATAGCAGAGAACGGAAGACCATATTAGCTACAGCACCTTCCTACATAAAGAATCCGGAACGAATCGATCTTTGCCTGCATTGACAAATTAAAAACTGAAACGAACACTGACTCGGAAATTTTCGCTAATGATCTTGAACTCCTTAATTCTCTCAGATTGACTGATATCTGCACCATATTCCAGAAGGAGCTTATGCCATCGATAAAACAGACAAGGACTCGCGAATTGAATCTCGGAACGTTCACCACTGATATCTGCATGAACATCGTTATGTCAATCAATGCCCTCAACTTCAATGTAATAATGTTGAAATGTCTTCGGAATTACATTCATTCTTTGATCAATATTCGGCAGTTCGGCCCTCTAAATCTCAAGACATCAACCATTGCTATCTGCATGGTCAATCTTGTGTCAATCAATGCCCTCAACTCCAACTAAATAATGCCGAAACGTCTTTGCTATTACATTCATTCTCTGACGAATATTCGGTAGTACTATCCTCCGAGGCGACGGATCTGAGTTTACACTAACGTTAGCTGCACGGAATTGAAATGTTCCAGGTGGAGTTGGAATGTTTGCGCAATTCCATTTATTCCCGTGGGATGTAACGTATCAAAGACGTAAATGGGCACTGAATTTTCATAACTTCTTATTTTTTCTCAGATTGCCCGTCTTTGTGGGGGAATGAGATAAATCTCGAGTTGTCAGCCTTTGATAACAGTATGTACAGCCTGGCGTTAATCAAGGCTTCCATCTCCAATTTAAAGTTTTAAAAATGTGTCCGTAATTAAATTTATTCCCTGGCCAATATGATGATGTGATGAATGTGCGTTGAATGAGACAGAACTCAGATAGTTTACGCTTTACATTTGTAAAATATCGAAAATATTCTTTCCTATACGCAAAAATATACAAGACTTTTATCGCTTGATAGAAACTGTATATGTTATCCACTAAACCACTCTTGCAGAAGTTGTCTACATATCGCACCCTAAATACAAAAGGGTCACAACTCAAAGTACTAAAATTTTCAGGAGAGACAAAAAAAGTTCATCGTGCACACTTAACATAAAAAATAGACATAACTGTATTTTTTCAGTTAAAGAAGATAGTGATATGAAAGATATTTTTGCAGTAGTTAGAGATGTGTGATCTGAATTAATTTATGGCAAAAAGTCAGTTTTGGAAAATTTTGAGTTGTGACCCTTTTGTATTTAGGGTGCGATATGTACAGCGTCGCTTAGCAGAAACGCCGACTAAGATATCTTTGTACAGGATTCGTTCATGGTTTAGACTGTCTAAAATTGTGGCATGGAAAAATCTCATCAAGTACCAGCCGGGTTCTCTCGAGAACTGAAAGATTTACAAATAAGCAATTAATATCATCATTTTTAAGAAAAAATCATAAACAAATTGCATTCGTCCTGCAGTAGTTTTGCAACTCTTCTCCCACTCTAGTTCTATTTCAATTTATAACAATTTGCCGCCTTAAGTCTCCCAAAAATATGTACATATAACTTGTAAATCTTAACAGCCATATACGAGTGCTCGTAAGTTGTATTTATGTATTTAATGGTTCACAAGAAAAATATTTCTTCATTAGTGAATTTCTTTTAAAATTTACAACACCTACTACAAACTACATATGTATGTATAAATAGCACTTCCATCTCTATATGCCACTGTTCATAAAAATCTTCCTGTAAAACATAATTTATTTTATTTAAAGCAAATTGTATGACGGCTCACTAAAAGGGGTTGGATAGCAAGCAAACAACAACAGAAGAGAAACTGTTAAAAACATTATTAAAATTCCACGTATTGTTGTACCACGGGCGGAAGATACAATTGTGGGCGGGAAGAAAATAAAATAGTGATTTAAGAAGAAATGCAAACAAGTGAGAATAGAAAGAAAAATCACAATAATTTGTAACATTTCAAATGAAATTCATTCAACACATACTTTACAGTGTTACAAGTTACACTTATTTTTATTTGTGTTTTTTTTTTCTTTTATTTCCTTTTCTATTATTATTTCATCATGTAATATTAGGACTAGCTTTTGTTCCCCATCCTCTCCACTTTAATTTGTTGCCTTTCTTTAGTTTGTGTTCTTTGGCGTCATCTTGCCCATGTTCGTTGGTTGGCTTTAAAAAACAAATGATAACAAAGCAAAAACCTTGTAAACTATCTGGTAAAGGAATGAAGAAAAAAAAATATATTGTTGTGTCAGATCTACAAATAGTCGACATGATTTTTTATTCTTTATACTATTTATCCACGAGTTAGTGTATGTTCGTTAGATTAAAGATTATGTTTGCAACGCCTTTAAGTATGCTATAAAAAGTTATAACATGGTTTAGTATGTATGTATGTATGTATGTAGTTAAATTACACAGTGTAATTTGTAAACAAGGGAAATAAATCGATAATTTCCAAACGGTCCCATTGTAATAAAATTTTCCAGGCCAAGAGAGAATGTGTTCTCAAGTTTAAGTTTAGAATTTCTACCTCATGGTTAGGAGCCAATGGTTCCCAAAATTTAAAACGATAACAATTCATCGCTTGTAATCCGTTTTAAACAAATTTTCTCTATACTCGTCCAGTAGATTTTTTAATTAGAACAATCCAATAATGTTTAACAACACATACATATGTACCCTGCAAAATGACGTATAAGTTACTAAAGTCAAAAAACGCTTTCCATATATTCGGCATCTGTTATGAAACCTGCATTTGTAAGTTATACATCCAATATAAAAGAATAAATTGCATACAAAAGAAACAGCCTACTTATATAATAAAATATCAGAGAAGAAACCCCTATCAGAATGTCAGATCTTCCTCTCAGAACAAACTTGCATAAGATTATTTTTAAGAGGTTACGTTCTGTAGAAATGCAATCCCTGTTCTTAGCATGAGAGCGCCAATCCTCTAATCCTCTACGGTCCCATAGATAACAATTGATTTTCAAGAAGAATATCCTTCTTCAAAACAAAAAAGAAAAGAGAGATGTCCAACGAAAATCGAAAAACTTAAGTTTGGCTTATATACTATACTATATACTCGTGGTGGGTGTAAGATATCATATGATCGGATATGCCGTACATATTTTTATTTTATTCTACAATGTATGTTGCTGAAAGTTGAAAATATTTCTCATTTTTTATTGTATATTTGAGAGTATGCGTGTCCCGCTTGTTCGGCAAAACTGCTATTGACGGTTTTTCTGTAATAAATTCGTCACTCACAATTACCAGTACTTACTTGGTGTACCAATATATTATATGAATTCGTTGATCGTATATAAGCAAGCGAGCAAAATTTTTTTTGTCATATTCTATTGTTTATGTTGAAAAGAAAAATGTGTATAATATATTTCTAGGCTATGCACAACCGAAGCGTCAGCGTCTGGCTGGCAACATACATATCAGTATTTCCTAAGTCAAGCACTAGCAATTAATTGTGTTTGTCGCTAAACGCTAACCTCAGTGATGTGTTCGACAAATCTTCATACCATCCCAAAGCGTCGGCGTCATAACAAATTGTTATTCTGTGTTTTGATCAACAAGTGTGAAGTCAGAAATTATTAAATAAAAAATAGCGGTTGGTTAGTTTTCCTTGAAGAAAAGTGAATTTTTTAATATATTGGTATTCTTTTTGATTTAGAAAATAAAGGTAAAAAAATGATAAGCAAAAGGCACTTAAAAAGAATAATAAAAAGTGAAAAAGAAAGTTTTGTAAAAAAGATGATGAAAGTGGGCATAGAAAATTTAAATAACACAACTCAAAGTGACAATATTGAAATTTGTGAATATCATGATTCTGTCCAAAATGAACCAGAAGAAGTGGAAACAGGTTCTAATATTAACAGTTTAAAAGAAGAGAGTGGCAATATAAGTATCAGCCAAAAATTAATTAAGTGGAATGCGAAACATAGACCTTCTCGAAATTGCGTTAAGGATTTAATAGAGATTCTAAGACAAGAAAATATAGTTGTCACTCCATTCTACAAGTTTTATTGTTCCAACAAACCGATAGTAGAGAATATTGCAGGTGGATCATATATCCACATTGGTATGCCAAGAAACTTAAAGAGGATAGCCGATGTCATTAAGCTGCCTGATAACATTATAATTGATGTTAATGTAGACGGTTTGCCCCTCTTTAAAAGTTCAAAGGTACAACTTTGGCCAATTTTAATAAGACTTACCAATGTGGAAGATCGACCAGTATTCCCAGTTGGAGTTTTTGTTGGTAAAAGTAAGCCAGCAACATGTGAAGAATTTCTTTTGAAATTTGTTGATGAAATTTCTTCTTATTTAAAATCAGGCTTAGAACTAGAGGGTAGAATTTACAGAATGCAAATAAGAGCAGTTCTCTGTGACGCGCCAGCACGTGCATTTATTTCTGGCACACCATCTCATGCATCGCGGCACGGATGCTCAAAATGCACACAAATAGCAAAAAAATGTGATGGGACATTAACATATGCCACATCATCTGGAGTACTTATTTCAGATGAAGATTTTTGTGCTCGGAAATATCCTGCACACCATTTGCCAAAATATTTGTCAAAAAAAACTCCCTTGGAACACCTTAATTTAGGCATGATAACGCAAATACCACTAGATTGCATGCATTTGGTAGACTTAGGTGTAATGCGAAAGTTTTTAATGCGTTTAATTAATAAAAAAAATTGTTTTCAAGTATCGTCTGAAAATATGCAAAACATTTCAAGAAAACTATCTTCTCTACGCGTTCATATTTCATCCGAATTTCAACGAAAGCCTCGATCTTTGGATGAAATATCAAATTGGAAGGCCACTGAGTTCAGACAGTTTCTACTGTACACTGGTCTCGTCGCTCTCAAAGACGAGGTACATGAAGACGTTTTTTACGAGTTTTTGTTGTTGCATTGTTCTTACAGAATGATATGCTGTCCAAAGCAATGCAGTACCAATTTAAAAACAATCGAAATTCTTTTAAACTTGTTCGTAGAAAACTTTCCAATAATTTTCGGGGAAAATAGTTTGTCATACAACGTACATAATCTTACCCATTTAAAGGAAACTGTTGAACTGATTGGCAATCCAACCGAAAATTCGTGCTACCCCTTCGAGAATTATTTGCAGAGTTTAAAGAAATGTGTTAAAAGACCATCTAAAATTTTGGAGCAGGTTTTTAGAAAAGTTGTTGAAGAAAAGTTTTGCATAAAAAAAAAAAATAAAGGCCTTAACTTACTTGAAAACAAATTTTACTTCAACAACTCTTACTTAACGACAAAATCACCGGACAACATCTGCTACATTGAACCTGGAATACCTGTTCAAGTCCAGGGTTTTTCTCAAGAAAATGGAGGAACTTTAGTTGGACGAAAGTTTTTAAACATTCAAAGTTTTTTTAAAGATCCATGTGACTCAATTACTCTTGGAATTTTTTTGGTAGATTCTAACATTTCAGACGATATTTACAAATTTCAATTAAGTCAAATAGAATGTAAAGCAGTTAGGTTTCCTTTTCAGGATTCCAATTTTATTTTAATTCCAATTTTACATGCCTGCCTTTAATGCTTTTTCTAACCGATATTTTTTTTAACATTAAGATAATTAACAATATGAATTCTTCAAGAAAAATAAAACGTTTTAATTTTGAGAACTCCGAAAGTAAGTATTCTTTTGTATAGGTCATTGTACATATTATATTTTAAATAATTATTTTGTTTCCAGACAGACAAACTAACTCGCAAATTTCCAACAACGAATTATTTGAAAAACTAAATGAAGTGATGGAAGCAACAAAAAACATTCAAGTACAAATAAACGTTTTGCAAGGTAATTTTTATGATCTATAGATACATTTACATATGTAAACTACTGTATACATTTACATAACATTATACTACTTAAATATACAAATCAATAAATAAAAAAAATCTTTGCACAAAGAGAAAACACTAAAAAATGTCAAAAGAAACAATATTTTTTTAATGTGAATAAGTTTTTTTTAATTTTTTTCACATGTCAAATTATTCATAAAAAACCCAAATGAACAAAATTCGCGGAAATTTGACGGATGTTTTTGTTGCATTCACGCAATATGCAAAGATTTTTTTGACACTTGTTATTTTGTGCAAACATCCTTTTTTTTTGTTGTTGTTATTATAATATGTAGGAATTTTTTTAAAGTGAGGACACCTAACAGTCATAAACAAAAATTTACATTGTTCTTTTTTTTTTTGCATGCAATCCGTTACTAGACTTGTTTATGACTGTTAGGTGTCCTCACTTTAAAAAAATTCCTACATTTTACAATAACAACAACAAAAAAAAAAGGATGTTTGCACAAAATAACAAGTGTCAAAAAATCTTTGCATATTGCGTGAATGCAATAAAAAACCCCGTTATTCTTGGAAAAATTCTTATACAAAAAAAAAATTTTTAATTTTTTTACTGTGCAAAGATATTCTTGACAAACTGTATGTGTTTTTTAGACAAAATGAAATTCGTTGCTGAAGCCCTGGCAGAAAACAAGGTCTTAATAACCAAATGTTTGCGGCAATCTTTTGATGACGACTCACTTGCAGAAATTTTTCCAATTTTGAGTGAAGCAGATCTTGTTAAGTTCGATAATAGCATCAATACGGACAACAAGAAACAATATGTAAGATTATTTGTTCTTTCATTATCAAAGTAAATATGAGTATTGTTTCCAATTATATTTTTTAGATTAAAGCAATGAGGTGCCTACTTGAACCTGCCGGAGTTCAGAAAAATTTACGAAGAATTTTGGGTGACGATGTCATTATGGCCTACAACCAGCGTTGCCGTTTTTGGTTATTTCTAACCAAAATTGGTTATTTTTTTTCTCAATGTGTACATGTGTAGATTTTTTCTGTTTTGGTTATTTTTTTTTTACCGAAAATATTTAGATTTTAAGACAATTAGTAATATATTGCAAGCAAAAGAATTGTGCAAAAATCAACAAAATGCCCATTTTGTTTGGTCTGCCAAAGACAAATTTTAAAACTCAAGCTGTGACATTTTAAGTAAAAGTGATCTCCATATTTATTGTAATATAATTACATGTTTTTTAGTATTTAAGAGAGTAACTTTCTAGTTCCTTATTTTATTGGCAATAAAAAATTTTTTGTTTTTATTATATACTTTTTATTTTTGTTTAAGACATTAAAAATTAATAATTAAACTTGCAAAACTTAATGTAAAGTATTGGAATTTTAAATTTCACAAATTGTAGCATTAGCTTATGTTTCTTTGCATTACTTTTTGCAAAATATGACGCTTAGTTTTTTAAAAAAATTATTTTTTAGTATTAGGAGTTGTGTTGTAAAATGCGTTGTTTTATGTTTTTTTTTTTTGTTACCTTAAAGTACAAATTATAGTTAAAATTACAAAAAATAAATAAATAGTACATGCATTTAAATTTGGTTATTTTTTTTTTAATTTGGTTATTTTTTTCATAAATGTTGGTTACAAAAAATTTTTTTTCGTGGCAACACTGCCTACAACGTAGATGGTGTTCAAGGGAAAAAGAGTTTTAAGGAACACACACAATTTTTTTCAGTACTTTCAGGTAAAAACACTAACTGCCGTATTTATAAAAAATAAAGTAGACTTGAAGTGTGCTTTTATACAAAATTTTCTTAAAGTACTTTTGAAGTCTGCTTTAATATTTTTTTAAATACGTGCATTAATATTTCGACTGGATGTAAATTAAAAATAAATTTTTAACCATTTCAGAAGCGGTCTCAATGACCAATGCTAATAGTGTTGGGCCAGCGGATGAACACATCCGAAAAGCCATTCAAATACAAAAGAGGCGCATATTCAAAAACAAGTCGCTGGAGAGAAGAGCTGAAAAAAATAATAATATATAAATATGTGTATATGTTTAATTAATTAATATTGATGTGAATTAATGTGATTTTTTTTGTTTTTTATATTTAGCTTTATGATATTGTTTTTTTTTTTTGTTGTTTTTATGTGAATTAAAGTTTTTGTTTTATTTTTAATGTTAGTTTTATAAGATTTAAAAAATGCTGTGAATTCAAAAAATACATTATTATATATACCATAAACCATTAAAGACATTTTTATTATATCATTACTTAGTAGTTACGAAGTAGTTCATTATCCAACATTAACGAAACCGTTCATTATTTAACAGCAACGTGGTAGTTCACCCAGCTTCAGTGTTCTTTTCAGTATTGTATTTTTTTAAATGAAAACTATGATGAATATTCGTCACTGTTTTCGTCAACGGAATGTAAGCGAGAGGGTGGGGATTGTATACTTCCAATGACATCCCCATGTTAAATTCGTCACTCAAACGCACTGCGTAGGTATTGCCGAGCAAGTATAGGTCATTGCTTTGTATATAATGGTATAATGACTTATGGAATGTATCCGCGGACAAGCGGGCGTGTGCTTGTGATGGATAAGTGTGTGTGTGTGTGTGCATGTATGTTAGTTAAAGTATTTGTAATCTTTAAACTCAAACAGCGTTGTCAGTTTAGGGGATTTATCCCCGAATTGAGGATTTTTTTCGTTATTTGGGATAAAAATTTCATCTTGGGGATCCGGGGATTTGTTGGGGATGACAACACAATTTTAAGGGATTTTTGGGGTTATTTTTTTAAAAGTGATGGTAACAAGAATGATTTTGGAGCTAAAAAATGTGCGTCTGCAAAGTCTAAAAATGTGTGTTATTATTTAAAGTGTATGGTTTCTAACCCTGCCTTTACACATGCAAGTACTTGCATGCAAGTGCCGTGTACGTATTATATACGAAAACTTATTCGAAACACTCGACTAGCTCTGCAAGTGAAAAAATGTGAGTGTATTAGTAAAAAAGTGTGAATGTATTGACTTTTTCGAACTTGCATGTGTAAATGCCGGGTAATAAAAAAGAAGTATGGAAATATTTAAAAAAAGCATATTTTTTACCGTTTAAAATGGCTGCAAATACTAATTTTATTAAGAAAAATTATAATGCTTCTTGGGAACGCGAGGATTGGGCAAAAGGTTTGAAATATACGAGTATATTTTTAAAGGCTAACGCTTGCGTTGAACGCGTTTTGTCAATAATGAATACTACCAAAACAAAAATACGTAACAAATTGCAATATGAATTATTGGAAGCACTTCTCAGAATAAACTTAATACTTTAAAAATAATCAAATTTGTTTTGAGAAATTTAATCCATCTGCTGAAATGCTAAAGCTTTTTAATACAAGCAATATGTACAATAAAATTTCTGAGGCTGATGAATCAGAAGAGTTTGATTCTGAAGTTTTTGAAAAGCTAAACTCTGGTAAATAATTTTTTATACTTCTATATATTAAATTATTTGTAATTTTTTCTTTACAAAATTTATAATTACAAATTATTAAATTTATATTATTTTTTAAATAAAATAAAAATTTTGCAAAAAAAAAATTTGAATCAAAAAAAAATCAGTTTGGGGATTTTTGGGGATGACAAATCAAAAATTGGGGATAAGCTTTAAAAAAATACTGGCAGCACTGAACTCAAAAGAGATTTTTAACGCACAAACCAAGCAAACAAGTACATTTCATACATTCGTTATTATGTTTTTAGTTTGTAATCTAAATATGCGAGAATGAACTTACAATGAGACAGACACACGCCCAAAAACATCAAAAATAAAATTAAATGTCAGAGCATTAAAGCAATAAAAAACTTACTTTTCTAAAAATTCGAAAAAAAAATCTCTGAAATTTTATTAATTATTATAAAGAAACATTCTTGGTTTCAGAAAACTCTACGGGATTAACAATTGCATTACTGCTTTTAGATATCCTTTAATTAATAATTAACATTAATTGACTTGAACTGTAGACATGTTTAGTCAATCGTAAATAATGTAACCCAGCAAACAATTGAAGTACTACGTAGTTAGTTATATTTTTATCACTGTATTGTATTTTATGAAGATACTATTACTTTTCAACTATTGCGATCAAACTACATATACATACATACTTATTTAACACTTCTTTGTCATTTTTTTTTTGTCATTATTTCGCTGGGTAATCGTAATTAAATTAACAACTTGTTGTAGATTTTAGCTTGAATGATTTCGTTAATGTCAAAGGATTTCTTCGTTTGCTGACATAAGTATGCTTAAATCCCAAATGCAATAACTCTTTAAAGTTTCTGCTGTATGCACTTGCAAACAGTGTGTATTTTGCGTGTTAGTAAAAGTGTGATTGTGGTTCTGCTTAACATATTCCCATGATGTATTTGCATGCCAAAGAAAAATATTAAATACATTTTTCACATGTACATACACATGTCTTTATAAAGTGTTAGCATGTATGTATATTAGGATGGCCCTTGTTTGGCAAGTTTAAAAATAGCTAAAACTTTTTAAATATAAATCATTTAGCAGTTATTTGAATAGAAAAGATGTTTTTAGTTTTTTGTCACAGAAATATTTTAGACCAATCAAAACCTACAAAACAAGGTGCACCCTAATGTACTATATTACACTTGTATTTCATTGTTTAGTGGGTGTAGCATTCAACAGTAACATTTATTTTTTATTTACATACATCAGTATATTAGGGTGCAATACCGTGCCATAAAATCGCAAAAGTTAGACACTTTATTTGCCGGTCTGAAAGGATACATTTTTGTTCTTGTATCAGTATTAATTATAGCGATATAGAGTGAATTTAAATGAAACTTAAAAATTTAAATTGTTGGGAAACAATTGATAGATATTATAGGGTGTGTCTGTTAGCGAATTGGTAGGGTTGAATTCTAGTCAGAGACTCTGATTTGATTCTCCACAACGGTCTGATGGTTCGCATTACATAATCGATGAGATATATTTCAGATCACATAAAGTGATCTCTGCTTTTAAAAAACAATTGTTTAAAATAAAGCATAGTGCACATAAAATCCGGTTGCATAAATGCTTTAACATGTATGTAATTAAAACAGCTATTTAATACTTTTGAACCACAAATCGATGCTGATTTTTTATTGGGTGTACAACTTACAAATGTGGAATTTTTTTGTTTATATTTTCAAACTTTTTTACAATTTGAATTTGTTCAAGTATTGGCCATTGTTAGCTAGGAGCGTTTCAAACGAAGCTAGTTCTGGACTATAAATCGGAAGAGGCAAAAATTCCTAACCACTTCTTTCTAAAAAGTTTTTAACTTGTATTGCAACATACGGCCGAGCGTTGTCATAATGGAATATATGTAGCATTGCCTTAAAGGCTTCATTAGTATTTACTTTCTGTTGCGGTCTGTCCGGGAAAATAAAAAACCCGGGAAAGTCAAATATCGGGCAAATAAAATACACAAATATTGTGCATTTTCCAGTAAGCTTCTGAAATATAATCTGAAGTTTCCCAGTCAAAAACGATACAGATTTTAAAAGTAGACACCTTAAGGGACAAAATAAGCGAACCGTGCAAAAAATCGTAGGAGCCGTTTCTCCACAAAATGAGTGCGTCCATATTGGTCAAAAAAACCGTTGCTGATTTATTACAAGGGAACTCTGATTAGTCCCACTCAAAAACGATACAGATTTTAAAAGTAGACACCTTATGGGACAAAATAAGCAAACCGTGCAAAAAATCGTTGGAGCCGTTTCTCCACAAAATGAGTGCGTCCATATTGGTCAAAAAAATCGTTGCTGATTTATTACAGGGAACTCTGATTAGTCCCACTCAAAAACGATACAGATTTTAAAAGTAGACACCTTATGGGACAAAATAAGCAAACCGTGCAAAAAATCGTTGGAGCCGTTTCTCCACAAAATGAGTGCGTCCATATTGGTCAAAAAAATCGTTGCTGATTTATTACAGGGAACTCTGATTAGTCCCACTCAAAAACGTTTCGCTTGTTTTATAACTTTTATACAAAAACTTAATTAAATTCAAAGAAATTGAAAATTTTTGTAATAAACCAAATTATTTTTTGTTGTGCGGATGTCAGCTGTTTTGTGCTGTCAATTACAATTACTTAGCAAATTTTTGTTTTCAACAGGTTCGTCCGCAACGGCACGGAAAGTACCAAAACAACTAATGACTTCTACACTTTTGCTATTTAACAGAATCAAGTCAGCTGATTCGGAACGGAACAGAAAGTAAAGACTTAACGCCATGAATATTTGGGTTTGATAACAGAAAGCTAAATCCAGCCAAAACATTATAAAAGAGTGATGATGTCTAATAAGATGCAAATAATAAGAGATAAATATCCAAAGTCATAGTTAAACATAGTTCATAGGATCACATACACAAAATAAAGACCGCCGAATTCGGCCCATTGACTATTCGTGTTTCTTAAGTCCTGGACTTTTGGATTCCCCGATTAAGCTTAATTTTTTAAAGTTGCAGCTTTATATAAAATATAGAGATAATATTCTTTCATGAAGGTCCTTTAAATATTCTTCGTAAAAAATAGATAAAGACACCCTAATATGTTTGCTTACACATATACATAATAATGAAAAACGAGAATAACACCAAAAAAATACATTAATATGCCAACATTTGTTTATTTTGGGTACTTACAGTGGAGAGTAAAAGTTTTAAAACTAAATATCAGAATTTCTCAGGATTTAATGAAACTCAATTCTCTACATTGTATAATTACACTTGATCCTCACTGTATGCTACACTATATAACATTTGTACATGCATGCAAGTGCTTGCAACTTGCATAAGTAATTGTGTATTTATTTAGTGCAATCATCATGTACACATGCTTGCCTGCATTAGTGTTATAATGCATATATTTCTTTGTTCAACATATTCGTTTTTTTAACCTTCTTATGAAACTTTATTTTTATATTTGTTGATATTTATGTATTTAGTTTTTTTTTTAACAAAATGTTATAATGTTTTATTGTAACACACAAGCACTATTTCTCCTACCACTTCTAAAAGTGTTAATGTTATATTAGTTTTTCATCTCAATGAAACCAAATAATGTTGGATCATCACTAAATACAGTAAAACCTCATCATATTGTACGATTTCGTAACAATACAGTTTACTGTCCTGTGCTCATACATACTTTGTTTAAATATGTTTTAATTTTAAATGTTTTATACAGTCAGAGACTAAAGTTTAAATACATCTCAAAAATTGATTGTTTAAAGAAAAGTAAACGTTTCAGGAAAACTTAAAGTATACAGTTTTATTTAGTTTTATAAATAAAAAAATACAATAACAAAAAATAAAGACTTCATTACTAACATAACCGTAATTCTTAAAAATACGATAAAATTCACTAGACAAAAGTTTAAATACATCTTGCAAAACAAAGAACTCTCTTTCATTTCTCAAAAACAAAGTACAATTATATTTTATGTTTCGGTGAAATTATGTTCTTACAAGCCAGAACTTGTTATTAGTACTCTTTTTATTGACAGCATTGCAAGTTTTGTCGAAAATTATGGGCAAAGGTAAATAAATTGAGTCCAGCATTAAACATTTAATAATAAAACGTTTCAACGAAGGAAAATCCTATCAGGAAATAGGAAAATTATTAAATGTATAATTTAAAAGTATCCAAAATATAATTAGAAAATATAAGGAAAATGGCTCCGTAGCAAATATTCCAAGAAGCGGTCGTTCAAAAAAACTTACCAATCGTGATATTCACCACACCGTAAAAGAAGTAAAAAAGAATCCAAGAATAAGTGCACCAAAACTTCCAGATGATATCGCTAATAACTATAACAAAAATGTTCATCCAAGAACTGTTCGAAGAGCATTGCGAGAAAATGGATATAAAAGCCGAGTTCCCCGAAAAAGGCCACTAATAAGTGAAAAAACAGAAATCTTAGACTGGAGTTTGGACATAAGTACAGAAACAAAGACGCTGAGTTTTGGAAAAGAGTTCTTTTTACAGACGAAAGCAAATTTAATTTATTTGGAAGCGATGGCCGTGCAAAGGTCTGGCGCAAGCCAAACACTGCCCTTCAAACCCAAAATTTGGTTCCTACGGTAAAACACGGTGGTGCCAATGTAATAGTTTGGCGAGCGATTGGAGCAGCGTGGGTTGAAAATTTGGAGTTTATTGATGGGATCATGAATCAACATACTTAAAAGAGTATATTGGAAAGCAATTTGCAAGCATCCGTCGACATCTTTGGCCTTGGATCCCGTTTGATCTTTCAACAGGATAACGATCCCAAGCACACCGCACTTTCTGTGAAAGAGTGGTTGCTTTATTCTGATCCCAGACAGCTCCATAGCCAACGTCAATCGCCAGACTTAAACCCAATTGAGCACGTTTGGGATATAATGAAGCGCAAATTATTGGCAACTTCAATAACGAGCAAAAAGTCGCTTAAAAAAGCTCTTAAAAGAATCTGGTCAGAAATATCGCCTTCTGAAACAGAAAACTTGGTACTTTCTATGCCATGCCGCTTGCAGACAGTTATTGATAGCCATGGCGGTCCAAAAAGTATTGAAATGTTTTCTTTTTTAATTTATCTAAAAAAAATTTATTAACATTCCAAGATGTATTTAAACTTTTGTCGAGTGAATTTTATAGTATTTTTAAGAATTACCGTTATGTTCGTAATGAGGTCTATATTTTTTGTTATTTTATTTTATTATTTATAAAATTAAATAAAACTGTATACTTTAAGTTTTCCTGAAACTTTTACTTTTCTTTAAACAATCAATTTTTGAGGTGTATTTAAACTTTAGTCTTTGACTGTATATTAACTCCAACTCCAGTTTGGTTGATATACATAATCGACCCATAAGTTGCCAATAGGTTATATTTCTATATGTGGTGTTTGTGAAATTAAATTATTCATTTCATTTATTCATTAAAAATTTTATAAATTGTTTTCGATATTTTAAAGTACATTAATATTTCGCTGGCTTAAATGTAAAGGCTCTAAGTCCACTTTTTTAGAAATTGAGATTTTGATGCAGTTGTGTTCAATAAGTAAAAATACATCGATTACACAAAAAAAAAAAAAGATACAGTTGTCTCATTTGTTGTTGTTGTTTTGTAGTGATGAGTAAAGGCTCCTTTAAAGGAGGCATCCTCATCACTTTGAAATGGTTGCCTTATATAGGCTTTTTAAGGCTTTGCAAGTAGGTGGAAGGATAACCGATTGTTGTGAACCAGTTACATGAAATGCAGGGTGTTAGTGTGTGCAAAAGAACTTGCATGACATACATACATATATAAATAAGAATATAACAAACATACGTATACGTGTCTATATTAGGGTAGCCCTTTTGTTCATGATTTTCGTTGCTCTCATTCTTATGTTATTTCAAATAGGTTTTATATTCTATTAACAGCAACGGTTAAACGGAATGCAAAAACAATTTTTAATAAAATTGTACAACTAAAAAGCGCAAAATAAGGGCCACCCTAATATGTAGGTAATACATGTGTTTGCCACATGCGTTTGGATGTGTCTTTGAATTTAAGTTTTTTTGTTCTTTTTGAAATGCAATAAATGAATGTGCAATTTTTTCACACACATTCACTTGGTGTCTTAGATGTGGTTTCATTTTTCTATTTCTTTTTTTTGTTTAATTCACATGTTAATGTGTCAAATATGTTTAAGTAATAAACACACATGTGTATTGTTGCAACTTGCAACACATGCTGTTACGTTGCAATTAAGTGTGTGTGGGCGCATACATAATTCTGTTACTCATTAAGAAAAAAAAAATATTTATTCATTTATATGTGGTGCACTTGAGCGAATCCTAATGTTGCCAAATAATTTGCAAAATCTTCAGTTGAAATTATGAAAATAATATTGTTTAATTTTTATCAGCATTTTCTGTTTTTGTTACAGAAATATTATTCCTTTATGTGACCGGATTTTATGTGTATTATTTAACTTGGCAACTCTAAAGAAAACGTGTTTCTATTATTTTCACTCTACTAAATCTACAAGATTTTCTTTATTAAAGTGATGTGTAATGAAAATTATATACAAAAAAGTAGGGAGCCTAAATGAGTACATGTTTGTGCCCTGTGCAATTTTTATTGCATAAAAATGAAACTAATAAACAAAATTTCAAACTATTTTTTGTATTTACTTTAATGATAAACAAAATAATTTACAATACAAAATCGTATAAAATAATTGTTTGCTTGTATATACTTTATAACTTTGAAAGAAAACATTAGTGTGATATTAATGAAATTGCTCGTGGTAAACACTTTTAGCAAATCATCCAACACAAATCAAATATAGTAAATAATGAAGAAACTGTCATTGACCTTTGAGGACGAAATTTTAGCAATGACAAAAAGTAACTATTCTACTCAATTAGTAGCTAACCAGCTTATGGAAAGTCAGAAAAGCCCTCCACAAATCAGGGGTCGCAAAACGCTATTAACATATGTGGACGCACGTCTAATGCTTGGTTTTCACTATGTCAGTTTTGTTGTCAAATTGTCCAAATTGTTGGTAATTTCATAACAATTTAGACAATTTGACAACAAAACTGACATAGTGAAAACCAAGCATTATGATAACAAAAACGAAAAGTAACAAATGTTTAACACCAAAAGATGCTTCTAAAACAATAGGTAAACCTGTTCTTCGTGGTTTTGGTTACATCTCAAAAATATGAAAATGACATTGTTCAGAAAAATATTAAGGCACGGTTGAAGTTTGCCAGCTAGCACAAAAATTTGACAGTACATGACTGAAAACGTGTAATCTGGCCGGTAAACCAATATTGCTGACGCCGAACAGCCCAGAGAATTCAAATACATCGTGTTAAGAAGGCAATGAAGCAAGGTGGGAGGAACGTCATGGTATGGTATTGCTTTCATGGTGGCACCTCGGAAAAACTGGCTCAGCGAGCAGAGTTTTCTTTTGATCCAATGACCAGCTAAAAATTTCCAGTATTTCCTAAAAGAGTTAATAATAGATTACCTGCAATTATGTTAACTGTTAATCGTACTCCAGGTCGAATAATATTACTAATTGTTTTAATACAAACCATAAAAGGTGTTAAAATTACAGTGACCAGCTAAAAGTTTCGACCTCAATCCGATTGAGAATTTGTAGTCCATCGTGAAGAGACGTTTGTGACAATACCGATTAACTACAAACAATTTGGACGAGATTTGGCAGCGGGTTTAGTTGGAATGGGAGACTGTTCGAAATAAATTAATTGAGAAATTGTTGGAGAGTATGCCAAATCGTGTGCGAATACGGGCTTTAGACTAAATATTAAGAATACTAACATTCTCTAAAGTTTTTGTATCGTGCAAAATTGAGTATATGCAGGCTATTTTCATTTCGTTTTTATTTTTTCTGAGACCTTGATGCTTTTAGTTTTTTTTTATAAACTATTTTTTTTTTAATATTAATCATGAAATAAATGATAAAAAATCTTTTTCCGATTTTCTTTATTAGTTTTATTTTTATGCAATAACAGGTGCACACATGTACTCATTTGTGCTCAACACTGTAAATATATTTTTAATATTTTTTATATATATAACTTTTCTGTAGCAAGAACTAAAACTATTTGAATAATTTTCTAGTTTTTAATAAAATGTAAAAACTTTTAATTGAATTTAAGTAAAGTAATTGTATCTTAGCAGACAAACTGAAGTAAAATATTGTAAATTAAATTTAAATATTAAGAATACGACCTTTAAATTTTTACTGTCAATTATAAAATAAATGGATTTTATAAATCTAAATTTCCACTAACATTGTATTATAAAAATAATTTCTACTTATTTTGGTACAAATTTATTTATATTTATTTATAGTATATCTATATGGAATGTCCATCAATATTTTATTATTTACATTGTTCATTAATCTATTGTTTGAAAAAGATTCTATTGCAAAATTTGTATCCGTTTCAAATTGTATTTGTATTTATTTATTTATATTTGTGCAAATGTGCACATGCGGTCACTTGAAATTCTTATATAGGTTAGCTGTTATCAAGTAGACAGACAAAGTTTAACAATTCATCTACAATTAGAAACCATAAATATACAAACCTCTGTTCATTAAACTCAAATTATGAATGCATTAAAACTAACCAGGATAAACAGAAACTTCTACAAATGTGTTTCCATAATACACCTTTGCCTAAGTAAATGCAGCTGTAGTTTCTATTTCAAATATTTAATTATCTTCATCCAGTTTCTTTTCAATCTGTGCAAAGTAAAGTTTTACTATTCACTTAATAAAATGCCAGCAGTTTATTACATAAAACCATTCTCAACAAAAAAAGTTATTTAGCATCATTCAAGGGCTTTTATTTGCATAAAATTCATTAAGTATTGTTGAATTAATTCATAATAAAATACGAGTACATTGAATCTTTGAATGCAAAATTGTATTTTCCATCCCCGTTTGAAAGTTACATTAAATTGTTATGTTTACTTTATTTTACCAATTCCGCAAATTGAAATGCTAGTTAATTAATATATTTTCACCCAAACAAACTACTAACAGAATAAAAGGATTCAGTGTAATCCTGCAAATATGCAATGCAAGTTTGATAATTCTATTTGCACACTATTATATCTATAGAAACATGTGTACTCATTTATAAGTAAGTTTATATATATATATACATACATATGTGCTTGTATTTATACACATGATGAGTTCTTGTTAAATCATACTTTTGAATTTCATTTTAATGCAATAAATTATTCTGCTTTCCAACAAATCCTCGCACATTGTAACCAACACATAAATAGTACACAAGTATATATGTATGTTCATAAAAATTGTAGCATACATTTCGGTTGTTGGCATTTTTTAAATAAAGTTAATTGACAAAGAAATATTGTGTTGAAAAATTTGTGTTTGTGTTTTTTTTAATAAGTAAAATAATTTAAAAAAATGTTATTAAAAATGCGCTGTACAAAGAGTTTGAAACATGAAAAGCAAAAAAAGAATTATTAAATTGCAACTAAATTAAAGAAATAAGTTTTTAATTCTGTCAGAAGTAAGAAATTTGTTTCCTTTCCGGCAAATTCTCACTCTAATGCTCTACAACACACACATTTGTACATACTACAAACACATACATATATAATGTGCATTTTATTTTGCATACGGATCATTCCATAGCAGTTGGGCCCAAGGAGATCTTGGGTATATTTTTGTGTCATTGAATTTTAACGTCGTCCTAGCACAAGAACATTTCAAATAGAAAAATTTATTTTAACCTTGGATATTTATTAACAAAAAAATACATATGTACATAGATAACCTGGAGGAGGCTTATTAAACTCTGTTTTTAAATACAGTGTGAAGCAAAACTATCCAGATGTTTTGCATTAAGGATGGTGCTTTTGGATGCGCTCATATGGCCTATGTCAATTGTATTCTTTTTCATCAGACTGGTATCGGTTGACTTTCGTTTTGTCACTCCAAATAATGAAAGCGTTTTTTCACATTTCTATCGGAAAGTGCTGGCTTTTTCTATTTCACACTGGCGACTAAACCAATTCTATGTAATGCACGTCTAATCGTCCAGGAACTGACATCCTTACCAATACTTTTTGCAGCATTTTTTGGGGTATTGATGTCCTTATTATGTAGCAAACGTTAAATCTGCCGGGCATCACCATCAGAAAGCAGTCTTGGCCGACCCCCTTGATTGTTATTGCAAGCTACAATACGCCGTTTTTATATCATTTACCATGGATTTGCTTAAATTTATTTTTTCAGTAACTTTACGGCATGAAGAATTATTTTGCCACAAATTTATTACTTTGTTTTCAATAATAATTTTTTATTTGAAACTCAAGTTAATCATAATAATGCACAAATAGAGCAATAAAAGTGTGACAACGAGATCGCAACAAACAAGAAACCAACTGGTCAAATACGGTTTCATTTTAATAGAGCAATATCGTGATAATGTTTATTTCTTGTACTGTGCAAAAGTGTCCGAATAGAGATTTTTTTTAATTTTTTTTTTATTTTTTTTTTTTTTTTTTTTTTTTTTTTTTGAAGCAACTTATGTGAGTTTTTGTGAATTTTGTAAAATCATTGTAGTAATTATTTTAAAAATTTCCGTATTTATATAAATATTGGGAACATTTAATTTCACATAGTAATAAAGTTGCTAATTTAGTTCTAAAGAAGAATGGTTTTAAATACTACACATTAAAAATAGCATTCTAAGGAATTAAAAGGTTTTTTTAAGTAAATTTACTGAAAAAGAAATAATAGTAATAATAGATATACAGATATCCATTATATTTAATTGGGTGTGATGAAAATGTCCATAAACTTATTCGGGTATCTTAAATATGTTAATAGAAAATGTTGCACCTTCATTCGACAGCCAAAAATATATGTATACTTCTTTTAAAATGAATGAAGGCAAAAGTCTTGAAGACAGCTTATTACAGAAACTTTATTGAACAAATTATCTGGGATTGAAAACATTTGCTATTGTTACTCCGGGAAAATAGGAAACCTTGTGGAAACTTATCCAAAAGCATTTTATTGGATATATGCTGATATAAAATTAGGCACATATTGGTACATGCAGTAACGTTCCTTTGAAAAAGTACGGTCTGGCAAAAAAGTACGGTCCAATGATGCCACCGCACATAAACCACACCAAACTGTGCAGAATTGAAGAATTGGCAGTTCTTGCAATGCTTATGTTGAATTTGCTTGCTTACTTGTTTATTTTGTCGATAAAAAAGTGCACTATGCACTTTCTTAACCGAGCATGAATTAGGATAATAAAATGCAATAATCTGCAAGCGTTGTTCGTTAGTAAAGCCAACTATGGTTAAATTATCTACCAAACTGAACATGTTTAACAGCAACATGTTACATGAAAACAGCTGAGCTACCGAAAACAGTCAGAAAAAATAAAGTTACTAAAAAAACACCCTTTATTACCATAGTCAATGATTGTCAAGCTTTAACAACTTTGACACTTTGAAATATAATTATTGAAATATAATTATTAGGTAATTAGCCGTTTTCGCAGAACTACAAGTGCTTAATGAACTAATATTATTGCAACTGTGCAGAGTACTAAATCACAAAAACATTATATTGATATTTCCGGACCTTGTTATGAACATCGGTTAAGAGTCCTTTTGGCATATTTTTTCTTTCAGAATGTAAAGGGCACGAAGCTAGAAACTCTTTTCAAAGATTACATTCATTTATGAAATTAACACGTTGTCAATAGTCTTTAATCTAACCTTATTAGGATAACAAAATTATTTAAAATACAGTTTTTTCCAAACATTTTTATCAGTTCATAAAACACTAGAACAAAAACACTGTTTACATTTTAAAATTCCATTTGTATTCAGGGCTTGGAATATATTTTCTGCGGCAGCAGTTTAAGTTCCTTAAAGCACTCAAAGTAATTTCATATATATACATGCATATGTTGTCATTAGGGATGCCAATCCCAAAATCCCAATCCCGAAAATCCTGAAAAGGTCTAGAAAAGTATAATTGTTTTCATCTGCTTTTTTGACATACACAAGTACAAAACATTTTCTCATAACATAAATCAATGTATTTTTAGCATTTTAATAAGAAAAAATAAAAGAGATCTAATGGCAGATTCCACATTAAATCATTAATTGAAAAGGTCAGAAACATTTCAAAATTATTTACAAAGTCACCAACAAAAATTTCAATTTTACAAAACTATGGCGAAGAACTAAAGGTGAAAGAATAAAAAATTATTTTGGATGTGTCTACGTTTTTTGGAATTGGTAATTTCTATAAAAAAGCTTTAATTGATTTTAAAGCTCAACGGAAGACAGATGACGAATTTGTTTTACTTAAACAAATAATTGCCATTTTAAATCCGGTTAAAGTATAAGTGTGTGGCAGTGATATTAATCTCTGTTGATGTTGCACATTTATATAAGCTCAAAGAGATATAAAAAAGTGATTGCATATTAAACGATGAAATAGTGAAACCAGAAATCAAGAAAGAGGTATGATTTACACAAAACTTTTAATTTTTTTGTTAAAAAAACCTAAATTGAAGACTGAGTTTAATAATGAAATAGAAATGCTTGTTATTAGAAATGAATTAAAAACATTGCTTGTGAAACGAATGAAATAATGAACTAATTTTAAATATGTAAAAGCCCCACAACACCTAATCACTCCTGTAATCAATCAATCAGTAATGCAATACAATCAGCATCCAAACAATAATTTGCTAACAATTTTGCCCGCAAGCGTTGATTGTGAACTATGTTTTTTGTCAGCTTCATACGAGGACGGTTCGGAAACTTCTTCGCCTAGAACAGAAAGTGCAGTATAAACAGAAAAAAATTAAGTTTCTTTTCGGTTTGGCAACTCCTTCATATAAAAACAGGTGTTAAAAATGACGCAACCGCGAGTTTTTCACGATGGAAAAATTAGAAATAGCGTGGTGTCATTAAATATATAAATAGAAAAGGTTTATCGGGACAAGAAATTCATAATGATATGGTGAATGTGTTAGGTGAAAGTGCTCCTTCATATGCAACAGTAAAAAATTGGTTTGCTGAATTTAAACTTGGTCGTACAAGCATTGAGAATGAACCACGTATTGGTCGTCCAAAGACAGCAACAACATCAGAAATTGTAGCCAAAGTGCATGATATGGTATTAAATGATCGACGAATAAAAGTGCTTGAAATAGCGTGAATAAGCTTTCTGCAAGATGGGTGCCGCATTTCTTAACAGTGACGACCAAAAACGCAAAAGAATAAAAATTTCTCAAGCTTGTTTGGATCAGTGATGGAAAATTCAATACTATTGTACTATTTTCAGTACTTTTTCAGAACAAAAATACCACAGTACCCCCATTGACAACATTGGCTTCAAAACGAGAACATAAGGAATGCACAAATTCGTTATTCATGTTATTTATTTGATGCATAAAGAATTAAAGTTGTTTGTGGTACTATTTTCATAAATTTTTTAAATTTCTTATGTTTCGTACCATTTTGTAATTCTCATTTCTTATTTGAGATTTTTTGTGTATCATATGAGTTTGAAAACTTCAAACATATTGGTGAACGATCTATTAATGATATGGCATTAACACTAACAAAATGCAGTCATGCTCATATGAATTAATTTTTAGTTTGTTGTTATAATAGTTTTTTTTATTAAACTGAATTAATTTTATTTTTGAATTATTTTTAAATGGATTTTTAATTGTATTTTTGAATAAAAATATATGTTTCCTAAAAAGTACCAAAATGTTGAAAAAGTACTATTTTTGTTGACTGTCAGTACTATTTCAATTTTTAATTTTTCCATCACTGGTTTGGATCGTTTTAAGAAAAATAAAATGGATTTTAAGGTTTGTTTCATAACTGTTAATGAGACATGGATCCACCACTATGCTCCAGAGACAAAAGAACAATCCAAGCTTCAAAGATATTTTATTGATTGACTATCTGCAAAAGGGTAAAAAAATAAATTCAGAGTACTATTCCAACATGTTGGATCATGTTGGATAGTGGATCCAACACTATACTCCAGAGACAAAAGAACAATCCAAGCAATAGACTGAATCTGGAGGAAGTGCCCCAAAGAAGGCGAAAATAATTCAATCGACTGATAAGGTTTTTTGGGACTTCAAAAGAATTTTATTGATTAATAATCTGCAAAAGGGAAAAACGTCCTGTCTTACAACACAAAAATATAATTTTTCATCAAGACAACGCATCAGCGCACAAGAGTGTTTTAATAACAATGGGTGAAACCAACGAATTAAAGTACAAGTTGCTTGTTCACCCACCTTATTCTCCTGATTTAGCTCGCAGTGAATATTACCTGTTCCCAAATCTAAAAAAAATGCCCAGCTGGCAAGCGTTTTACCTCAAATGAAGATGCAATTACAGTTGTAAACCACTATTTTGATGGCCTCGAGGAAAACTATTTTAATCAAGGGATAGAATTGCTAGATAAGCGCTGGACTAAGTGTCTTGAAGTTTCAGGAGATTATATTGAAAAATAAATATGTTTTCGAAAAACTAACTATTCTTTTTCTGTGCTGGGCTAAGAAGTTTCTGTACCGCCGTCGTATATTGGTTACAAAATTAAATCAAGATTCTCTTTACTTTAGATGCCTTAATATTTTTAAGAAGTCGTTTTAAGGTCGAACTATAATATTATATCGCTTTTAAATTACTATATAGAAATTAAAGGCGAATTGACATATTATTTTTTTCTATCTGATTTTCAATTTAATGTTATTATGTTTATAAAATTTTGTTTATAAAATACAAAATTTGCTTTTTAAACTGTTAGTGAATTTAAAAATGTTAGCAAAGAGCACAGAAAATGTTTGTTTTTAAACATATTTATATTTAATATAAGTAACTTTTTTGAGATAATTTGTTTCAATAAAAAACAAAAATCTCGGTATCCGGAGATTTACATATTTAAAATCCCAGAATTAGCAAAACCAGTCCCGTTTGGCATCCCTAGTTGTCATGGCTCAGCTAATTACTCAAGATGATATACATGGATATATGTTTTTTTTTGTTTCCACAATTCTTCTACCAAGTTTAAGTCTTACTAATTAAACTTTTAACATGGTTTCCATTTGGTTAACAACATAAAAATGGCTGTAGGAAAAAAAAGATTTCACCTCTTAACAGGATTGGGTTTTAAATTAAAACAATCATACTTTATGTTGATTATTCTTTGTTGTTTTTATGTACATTGTTTTTCACTTTTTTTTTCTTGACAATTCCTTAGTGGTACTTGGCTTGTTTCTTTGCTTTCTTTTAGCTCACAAGTACTTAACTTTGCTTAACTAAAAGCGTTAAGATTCTTAACTTTTTTATTTTGCCTATTCTCATTATTATACCCTCCACCAGAACGAGTGGTGATATATAAGTTTGTCATTCCGTGTGCAACATTAAGAACTATTCACCAGAGACCCAACAAAGTATATATATATATATTCTTGATCCTTATGGAATTCTAAGTCCATTGAGCTTTGTCCGTCTGTCTGTCTGTCTGTGTAAAACACTCTCACGTGTAAAATACATAACCAAATTCAGCAAAGTTTACAAAAAACATTTATAATTCTCTTAAGCAGTTTGGTATTGCAAGTCAGTAAAATAGGTGCAGTAGAACCGGAGTTATGAATCAAAATCTGAGAAAACCAAAAAAAAAAAAAAAATTTTCTAATTTTTTTTTTAATATGTTTAAATGTTTTTGAGATAAAACCATGAACTTTTACACAAGTAATTTTTATGATAAAAAGACAAAGTAAGGTAAAAATAGTAAGAATCGGTCCAAGATTTTTATATATAAAATTTATATATAAAATTCAGCAAAAATAAGTTTCATTAAATCACAAAACAATATCTGCTTCGGTTTGATCCATGTTTGACCACAGTCCCTATACAAAGTCCACTTCCAAAAATCTCTTTAATGCGTATAAATATGTTTACGATCCAAAATTTTTCACAGTTCATGTCTATATGCTAAAATCAAACTGTTGGATTTTGTGAATATAGGTTCATATTGACCATATCCTACATATAAGGTCTACTTTCGAAAATTACTTAAATACTGTCGTAAATATACCGTTATTTTGTTGAAATTTTACAATATATATATTCTCAAATATATATAATTCTCTGTGCCAAATTTTACAAACTTCGGTCTATAATTGGTCACAGCTCCCATATAAGCACCAACTCCGAAAAACAAATAAACCCACAAAATAAAATAATTTGACAATAAAAAACAAAGTGATTTTTTCGAAAAACCGGTACAATTTAAAAAAAACAAACTGTTAGAACTTCTGAATATAAGGCATTTGTCTAGACCAGACGTCGGCATCCTATAGCACAATAGTGCAGAGAGCACTTCACACATACGCTTAATCTCTTTCATTCAGTCGTCGTTGAGACAGCAATGTGTGCACATGCGGCGGATGCGTTTATATTTTTTTCAGAAATACTTCCCAACAAACATTTCAAATTAATAATAAATTACGAAAAATATTTTATAATTGATAATGCATTTGGTAACATGCATGTAATCAGCTTTTGAAATATTAGAAGTTCCGTTTGTATATCAATCTCGTTGTTAATTTCTTATATGTTACGAAAAATACATTGTGAGTGTATGTTTCCTATCTAAGTTGTTTTGTATAATTTATATAATTATGTTTATGTTTGTTGGGTAGTTTTCTCACACACACAACCTCATTTTACGCTTCGCCGACCTCTGGTCTAGACTATACCAGGAATTGCTCCCAATACTTTTTCCCCGCCCACTCTCAAAGAATTGTGAGAAAAGTACCAAAGTCCTTTTTTAAATTTCAGTTATTTTTGCGAAAAATCTTTATAAAAAAAATTTTTTAGTGTAATATTTTTACTTATTTAAATTTCCTGAGACATTTTTTATAGATTCTTTTTTTTTGAATTTTTTCGGACAGTTTTTGTGTTTAAAAATCATTCGTAAAGTTATATATCGAATTTTTAAACTTTAACATTGTCTCTGTTAAGTAGTTAACATGACTCTGTTAACATAAATGGTTTGTTTCTAGTGAGTTAAATTTCAAATTTATCTTCACGCACATTTTATTGAGATGAAATTCTACCTAAATAAGCCTGAAATACTTAGAAATCACATTACTGGATACTGGATTTTGAAGATATCAGTCCATAAATGGTCCACTTCCACTATAACACCTATAAATTCTTGTAAATAAATTTATTGAGATGAAATTCGGCTAAAATAAGCCTCACCTTATAACCTTACCCTCTTTTATACTCTTTTCCTTAACCTGGTGAATATGGAAAAATTTTGAACATTTTTATAGTTTTAAAAATTGTTACATTGCATATAAGATTGTTATGACAAACTCTATAAATATTGGTAAGAATTTGCAATTACATCAATTATAAAGAGTTAAAATTAGATAAAATTTAAAAACATTTGAAATAAATATTTATCAAATAATATATAAAATACTAATAAAATTTGCTCTAAAACTGAATAAGAAATACTGAAGAATATTCTGGTCCTAAAAATAGCTAAATTTTTGTAACTCTCATTATATTTAGGTGGAGGGTATTTAAGATTCGGCACAGCTGAATATATCGCTCTAACTTGTTTTATTATGTTTTCTTATATTTTCTGTTTTTTTTTACTCTCATCTTTCTCTGATGCTTATACCGCCTTCAAGTAACTATTTATGCAAATTGGTACAATGTAAATATGAGGACATACAATTTTACTTTTACATACGATATATGTATTTGCATATGTAATATGTGTGTTTAGGTGTTTAAGCTAGTTTCTGAAAACTGCAAAAAAAAATATGAAAATATGAAGATGATATGATGAAAAATGAGAAATGTTTATTTTATTAAGAAGTTATGCATAAGCAGTTGCGACAAATGAACTTTTTATTAAAAATGGTAATTTGTTTGTTGATTTTTGTAAACATATTTATACATTAGGCCGGCTCTTAAAAAAAGATTCCCCTTTTATGAGTTTTATTTCGTGTCAAAAAATCGTCATATGAGAGAAATTTAGATTTACTTCTTTAATTTGAAAAAAAGTACCGCTGAAGCACACCGATTACTCACCGAAGCTTGTGATGAATGTTCTCCATCGGTTTCAACGTGCTAGAGATTATTTGTACTTCTTTTAAAACGCAGGCAGATTTCTATGGAAACTGCATTTTCGATAATACTCGTTTTGTGCTTTTTTTTTTTTTTTGTTACAGATTTTTTATTATTACTCAGAAAGGGAAAAAGCCCGGGAATTAATACGAACTCTACTACATTTTATCTAAATATAACGAAATTTATCAATGAACAATAATTAAATTTATTTGAAAAGGATCACTTAATTTCGTTCACTTTGGTGTGTTTCGTGAGCTGTCACAAAGTCCCAATTTATGCCTTTATAGGCCAACTCAAAAACTTAAAGTAACCAGTACCCTTCATATAAAATATTTGAAAGTGTATACCTGATTTACTGGTTTTAGATTTACTAATACGAATTTCTAAAGCTATGTACACATGGTTGTCAGATCTTACAATGTTATCAGATCTGGCAATGTACTGACAATGAAAAATTGTTAGCAAAAGGTAAATTGGCAATTTAAACGATTGTCAGAAAACCTTACAATTTCATTGCCAGACAATTGTCGCGCAATAAATTTATCTGTCAACGAAAATTGTCAGTACACACGGTTGTCAAATGATTGTATGGCAGAATTGCCAGATTCGTTTTCAGACATTGCCAGAACTGTTTGTGTGTACATATGTATGTATATTAGAGTTCTCAAAAAAATTTAAATTTTTCTATGGATTTTAGAAAAATGTTCTGAAAAATTTTAGAATGACAGGATAACTTTAACTGGCGCCGCAACGGCTCTGAAGTTTGGAGGTGAATTTACATGGGAAAATATGTTTTTTGTCTTAGTTTAGTTTTACTTTAGTTTTTACAGAAATTTTGGCATTAAAGAATTATTTTTGCATTTTTATGTAAAATAATCGAAATGAGTACGTAATTATCATTCTAATAAGACATTAAAGACAAAAATTGTTTTGCAAATTTTAAAGTTATTAAAATGTTTCGGAACACTTGAATATGAAATGTAGAAAAGAAATTAACCAAAAATAAGAAATAGAAATATTTAAATAAAATCCTATTTATACTTTAACTGTCGTATTTATAAAAAAATTAAAGTAGACTTCAAATGTACTTTAAGAAAACTTTGTATGAAAATTTTCTCTAAAAGCATACTTCAAGTCTACTTTATTTTTTATAAATACGACAGTAAATATATTTGTGTTATTTCGTATATGAGTTTTTATTTTCGTAGCGAAATGTAAACCTGCTGAAAAATTATTTATATTTAACGGCCGCATTAAAAATACATTTTCAATTTTTTAAAAATTTTTTTAAACAAAATTTAGAATTTTTAGAACATCTCTTTATGATTTATTAAGGATATAAGAAGTCACAAAAATACAAAAGAATTATTATGTTCCATAATTTTTCTGTACTCTCGATTTAAAACTATTTTTTGCCATATTTTGGTAAATAATCTTCATGGTTTTAGTGTTATCAATTTTAAATGTAACCCATCTAGAATAGTATAGCTAAAATACTATTAAATACTTTCCGCAAGTTTTACTTAACACGTAAGGTTCAAAGGTCAAATTTTGCTATGTTTAGGATTTCTAAAGGAAAGATAGCGAGATGTTATAAATTTTTGAGTCGGTTTTTATGAAACTTGAGAAAAATATTTCTTACAGTCCAAAATGTACTGTGGCCTAAAAAGGTAAATGTTTCCATTTTCAAAACTACAACTTCCAAGTTTTTAAAATGTTGTTAAACTAATTTTAAAATTATTTGCACCTGATCAAGTAAATATGATTTTCTTACTTCTTACTTATCACAATGTAATTTAACGTGTTAAATGATATAATTTGTCTCACTTCTGAACTAGGGCTTGATCTATTATTTTTCGACATTTTTTTTTTATTGTTGCATACAATTTCTGGCAGTACCTTAAGAAACATTTTGTTGAATTTATATTTTTTTTAATACGGTAATTTCAACGAATAAGAACGCGACCAAGAAAAAACTTACCAATTTTATTTTCTCGGATTAATTTTTCAATAGCATTTTAGCAGTACTTCCATATTGAAAAACTTTTATCACATAAAATATAAATTTATAGTGCTACCAAAGAGAATCTTAAAACAAAAATTTTAAAAATTAGATTATAAATGCATTAAAATGTATTTCCAAAACTGATTAATTTTCGATTTCCATCACATGCCTGAATGAAAATTTTACTAAAATCGAGATATGTGAACACATGTTTAAATATTTAAGCAATGTGGTTAAAAAAAATGTCTGCATTTATCACTACAAGGCTAAGTTCGTAATAAGAGTAACTTGTAATAATTGATAATTTGTTGACCAGACATTCAATTTATTTATGTGTATGTTAAGAATTTAAAAAATATAATTGAACTTAGAAACTATACTGAAATTTCCTTTCCTATTGTATTATAGTTGTATTATATATCTGTATGCCTCAAAACTAATTAGTTTTAAAGTTTTCCCTTGCGATAATCTGATTACTTACAAATGTAAGTATGTAATCCAAATATTGCTTCTGTTGAAATTCACCTTCAAAGTCCACCTAATTCAAAATCATTTTAACTAAATAAAAACAACATACAACATAATTAAAGCACAGAGAAAATATATTATATTAAGTTAGTTTCTTTTATAATTTTTAGCAAAAAGTAAAATGCATATACAAATTAGAGAAATGTCTTACAAACGTCCGGGGCTTAAGGCATGAAAAAAATCCCTTTTTGTAAATACCCAAGTAACAACTTAATGCTGTTCACATCTTTCATTACATTCATATTTCATAATAACGCAGCAACAAAATACAATTTTACGCGTTCTTATCCTTTTGACTTTTATTACATTTAACAAGAGCGTTTGTTTCGTTTCGTTTTTTTTTTTTGTTTTTTTTCTCCTTCGCAAGTAAGACAAGAAAAAACATACTAAAATCTAACATATTTCTTTGGCATGTTTCCTTGGCTGGCTGGTTGGTTGGTTGGTTATGGTTTCCTAAGCATACTTCTTTTCCTTCCTTTTCTACATTGTTTTCTTTTCTCTCATCATATTTCTCCTTGGCAATTTGTTTGCAGCATATTAGATTTCCTTATTGCAATTTGCACCTTCTGCTCAAAATAAACAAGACAAATTTTGTATTTTATATTTTATTTTATTATCGTACAGTGTACTCGTACATGTACTACATACTCGTACATATTTAGTAAGTATTACATTTATATTTCGTGGTAAAAGCAGAGGGAAGTGAAGAAAGAGTTTTTTTTTAAGAACAGCTAACCGGGTAAAGGAAGTAAACAAAGTTAAGCTGTCAAAAAGCAAGCTTTCATAATAAATGTTGCCTACTTTTAGGAGGTTAAGTTATGTATGTTGCATGATTTCGAGCGTCTGGTTTAGGGTAACAAAATATGTTAATTTATTTTACGTTTCATATTTTTTCTGTTGTTTCTATATAAAAAACAATAGAACGTGCAAGGATTTCACAATAATATTAATTGAATTTAATGTTGACTTTGTAAATCAAAAAACATGATTGGAAGTCGGGCAAAATTTTTAAATTTAATGTTTAACCCCCTTATTCATAAACGATTATTAAATTTAACAAACGTTTATTAAGCAAATTTTTATATGCAAATCTGTCTTAATAAACGTTTGTTAAATTTAATAATTGTTTTTGAATAAGGGGGTAAATATTTAAAATTCGTTTTAAAAATTAAACTGGTTTAAACTATAGTTTGATGTGAAAATTTAAGTTAAAGTGATTAGTTTTATGATTTTTAAAACATGTTATTTAAAATAATTACTTCTATTTCATTAAGCATTTTTAACTATCAATATTTATTTACAAAAAAAGACAAAACCTCAAACTAATGAATAGACAGTTTGGACCACGCCGATAAAGTAGAAATAAATTATTAAATGTGTCTAGTGTACAGAAATCATGATATTTCAATATTAGTTTCCTATGAAGCACAAAATCAACAAACTCCTACATACATTCATATGTATAATTGAAGCCCAATACTGCAATTAGATATTTGCAATTTTACGCTATATTTCACAGGTACTACAATTCTAAACAACAGAATCGAAATTATTTTGATTCAAATTCTATTTAAGTGCAATTAATATAGTTAAGTTTACAATTTGTTTGCTTATTATAGTGAATTTAAATTTTCCTTACGTTCAGAATATGTCTGAACTTATGGTTGGTCCATTCTGATTTTCTTAATATTGCATAAAATGTCTGATTACTTTCACCATTTTGCTATTTATTTTTAAATTTCCCAATATTTTTCTATAGGACGATACTAAAAAACATTTATAGAATTTGTGTCGTTTTTAAAAATATGGGCATTTCCATGGTCAGGAAAGCGACATTTTCCCCGTCATGTTTGGTATTAAAAAGAATTAGTTAAAGTAATTTAAATTAGTTAAAGAAATTTCAACTTAAAATTTAATTTGCTTTTTTTATTTTAACTTTTACTCTTTAACTAAGCCTATAACTGTGGTAATACATTGTGGCTTCTTACTGGGTTTCACAAAGTTTGTTTACATACAAAATATTTCCTCTTTATCTTTCAGCAGTTTGCTAAATGTTTTTGCCAATTTCGATAGCTATTTTCATCAGCTTAATCGAAGTATTCTTTATACTTCAGTGCGATCTCTTTTAACTTTTTTCAAGTAAAGTATTATTGATTTCAGCATACATTTTACTCATCTACATATGAATAATAATCATATGCTTTTGAAAATCTATAACATACTAGCTGACCGCGCCGGCTTCGCTCGGTATTTACTATTGATTTGTATTTCATAGAATAAGATGTATTCACAACCTGCCTGCTCTTATTTATTTGCAAATTTGTACAGCATACTTTAGGGGACTTTTTTTTTCAAATGTTGAATTTTTTCAGGAAAAAAATCATAACTGGAGAATGGCTAGACCGATTTTGGATCAACTAACCATCATCACTCCTCCCTGTACCTTCCCTAAAAATTTTATGGCAATCGGTCGAGCCGTTCTCGAGTTATGGAGTGACAATCAAAATGTACACTTATTTTTATATGATAGCGAACGCAACAAATTTTAAAAATTACAAGTGTGTGCTTATTATATGCAGTAACTTCTTTTATTGAAAGCCACTAAATTTTGATTTGAATTCAAATTTTGAGCTACGCTTCACTTTACAATTGATTATTCGAAATTGGCTTAATTCGTTTTTGGCCTCAAAATATTAGCAATTCCGATAGAAAAATGGGAAAAGTCATAGCTAACAATGACCAATAATTTGCATAAATTAATATTTTACAAATGTTTAAAATAAAATAAGTACATATACAAATTATTTTTAAGTTATACAGCCAATATTTTAATTATATTCATGCAAAAATAAATTTTCTTTGTCAAGCCATGTTATAAATAGAAGGGAAGAAAAGAGAAAAGTCGATAAAAAATATTTAACAAAATTATTCTATTTTTCCTTACACACAGAGAAAAAATATAATTGTACATGTTTACCACAACAATGTCAATATTTTTACAATTTTTTCAACAATATTATGGTCACTGTATTATATACATATACGATTGTAGTAACTATGTATATTTTTGTTACAATCATGTTTAAGATAAATCCATTTATCATAATTTTATGCTTTTTGATTATGATAGAGAACAACATAATATGGTATAATAATTCAACATAAAACTGATTACAATAAACATTACATAATTGCTATAATCATATATTAGCAATAATATATGTGTATAATTATAACAATTATGTAATGCTTAGGGTAATCAGTTTTATGATTAAAAATTATGAAATATTATATAATTACCGTATGTATAATCATGTGAATGGTAAACTTAACCATATTATGGTTGCAGAAATCATATAAATAATTACAGTGACCATAATATTTTAAAAAAATGTTTAAAAATGTTGAAATAGTTGTAGTAAACATGCACAACTATATTTTTTATCTGCGTATAGAGAATAAGAAAATAGATGAATTAGGTTTAGGTTTCTGTATTTATTTGATTTAAGTTGAAGAACTTAAATCACACATTTGATTAAAGTTAGGATTACTAATATTAAAAATTATTCGATTTCGATTCATCTTTATTTTTACAACGCCAACTTCGACAGCATTTAGTTTGCGTGGTTTGTTGTTAGTCACACATAAAATTGTAAATTTATTGTTGCTGCTGCTGCTTCAGTTTGTCAGTATTTAATTAGCATTTTGTCTCCAATAAATTTGTTTTGTTGTTTTTCTCAGCAATGACTAATAGAGTTTGACGGTAAAATTGTGCGCATTGCGTAATTTTATTTTGAAAAAAATTGAATAATTGATTTTTCCTCCTTTTGCGGTTTTTATTTTCATGTTTGAGTAATTTTTTAGAGATTGAGTTTAACTAATGCTTAACAATATTATAAAGGACACATTTTACATATTTAAACTTACTGCAAATATTTGCATGAAATTAAATTGTTATATTAACTATTCAGGCAAATTCTGAACTAAATGATTTTATTTGGAAATAAAATCTATCAATATCAGTTGATAATTGGCTCTTAATTCAATTTTAAAAATCAAATGTTAAATCTGAACCAGTCCATTATTAGACTACAAAAAAATCATAGATTTATTTCTTTGAAGCATTGTTCACATAAAATCCAAAACAACAGTTTAGTGTTCTTATGGCCGAATTCACAGTCTTTAGTTAGCTAATGACAAAGGCTTAACTAATGATTCTTTATTCGCAATGCTTAGTTTGCCATAAGAATAACAAGTATTAGTTAAAGAACCGTTAGTATATTAGTTTACCAATGGTTAACTAATGACTGAGAATTCGGCCATTAGTGATTTGTAGTTTAAACAAAAAATTTAATCAGAAGTGCACAAATTCCTTGAAAATCCGATATTATTAACCCAGCATACAACTTTAGGAGCGTTCCGAAAAAGGAGTCAGAAAGAGTCCAACTAAAAAGCATTATCGAAGCGAAAGAAAAATTTGCTTAAAAAATTTATTTTTTTGCATTTTTATATATTTTATTTAAATGAATTCCATTTTATTTTTTTTACTGTAAATACAATTTATTTAATTTTTTCCATTTCTAATTTAGTTTATTTGTAAATGAATTCCCTTTTTGTTTAAGTAAAAACAATTAAAAAAAAAATAAATGTGAACTTTTAATTTTTTGTATTTAAAATTGCAATGACTCTTTATCTTTATTACATTATCTAAGAGCTCTTTCTGAGTCCAAAAACCCCTTATAAAAGACTATTTTCTGAAGTTATCCAAGAGCTCTTTCAGAGCCCAAAAAACTCTCATAAAAGACTCTTTTCTGACATTATCTAAGAGCTCTTTCTGACGGACCATTATCGAATGTAATGACCCTATTTTCTGAAGGTTTTCGGAGCAATAATGATTGTTTTTTGGGCTCATAAAGAGCATGAACGCTCCGGAAAAGGTGTCAGAAAAGACTCTTTTCGGACTGATATGGCTTGCTGGGAAGCTAATTGATTGCAAAAAAAAAGCAAAAGCTTGCAAAAAGTACTATAAAAAATTTTATAAAACGTAAAACGATCGTAAACAAAAAGAGAGTAAAAATCTTATTAAAATAAACTAGGAACTTGCAAGAAAATACTACGTTTAATAAAGCAAAATCTGAATTTAAAAGTTTTATACATATGTATATAACAGACTTCTTGCTGACAAATTCTTACTCATTTCTAAATTGTAGCAGCACGAATTAGATGACTTCAGCAAATCCTTTGTTTGGATTAGATTGGAGACAAACAATACACTACAACATAAAAGCGGCTTATACAAAATGTGCAAAACAATTTTGAAATTTTGAAAATGGAACGAACACAAAAAATGGGATAATGATGAATTTTTTAAAAAACATTCGTGCAATGTAATAATATAGGAAAAACAATTAAAATAGTGCTAAATTAGTCATTGGGGTGGGGTGTTATTGTACTTTTGACTCTCAAAGAGTGCTAAAAAAAAGTACAATTGCACCAACTTTGGCATCCCTAATGCAAATCGTTGTGAAAAGTAGCACACATTATTTACGACAAAAAGACGATGATTTGGCAAGCAATTTGCTACTTGTTGTCTGAATAGCTCTTTAGTCACCTCATCGACTATGACTGTATATAAAAGAAATTTTGCAGAAACGTTTGCTACCTCTTATTAGACGTCATTCGTCTCCAGTAAAGTTTTGGCTCGATTTAACTCGTATGTAATTTTTTCAAAAGCTTCAGTGGTGGGAAAAAATCTGGTCAATGTAAAAGAAAACTATTGTCAAAATAAAATTAATGACAATATTGTCAGTTGGATTGAAATTTTGTAAACGGTCAAAATGCTAAAAAAAAAAAATACGGATAAAATAAATTTTAATTGTTTCTTTTTGCTTTTCCTAAATATTTCCCAAATAAATCAGTATAAAGTATAAATTCAAAATATTGAATTCCTTTTTATGTTACATAAATATTAAAACATTTATGCGACCGGACTTTATATAAACAATGCTTTACATCAAACGTGTGGAATTCTCTATTTTCTAAATTCGTTCTTTTTATAAATCACTTAACAGCTGACAAAATGGCCACCAGATTAAAAAGTGTTGCCAACTTAAAGTTCTATACATCTAAAAAACAGCCTATATTACAAAATAGCTTAGGCCCTAATTTTGTAAAACGCAACGCCACAATTTTCTAAGCGTTGCATTAAATTACATTTTGCAAATCACGGCGTTCAAGCAAGTGATTGTTGGTGTTGTAACAAATGATTCTTATAGCGTAGGCAGACGGCACAGTTAATTTGCATTAACAGTCTTAATTCCAATTAACTCGTGAATTATCCCATCTTAATGCGCATTAAGTTATGACGTTTTCTTTTCTGGCAAAAATGTTACACGTTTTTCCCATTTCGCATCTTTTTTAATTTTTTTGTGTTCTTTTCTGAAAAAATGCCAACACTGCTATAGTGTAGTGTGTTCTTTTCTATAAATGTCACACTATAAATTTAAAAAATGGTGCACCTTTCACACTCTGTATTTTTAGAGGGGGAGAATCGCACGATAAAACAGCTGACCAGTGATGCCAACTTTTGAGACTCAAAACGCGTAAACATTTTTGAAAAAAGGGCTAAATGGAAAAAATCTATATAAAACCACATCCAATTTTCTTTTTTTCGCGTTTTGAGTGACTAAAATCCGGCTAAATCTAGCCCGAAAAGGGCTAAGTTGGCATCGCTGCAGCTGACATTTGTTTTGTTTATGAATGTGTATTTGTGTTAAGAAACAAAAAAGATATATACAAAATGGAAAATATTACTACTTTTTTATGTGCTGAAAAAATTTTGGATGACTTGTTGGATTCATGTTCATCATCTGATGATGATAAAATATTTTATATGATTATGGAAAGAAATCCACAACCGCGAGTGAAAGGCTTTGTAGAGAACGTAATTAATGAATACTCTGAAGTTAATGTATGTCAAATTTCATAGGACAATATCTCCTACTTCTTATAATCTTTTAGTTTAAGAAGAATTTGCGTATTAGTCGGGAAGGTGCCATTGGTCTTTTTGATAAATATTCATTATCTTAATTCAAGCGATCTTACCAGGGAGCTATCTGCTTCTTCTTTTTTAACAAAAAACAAAAACAGCTGTACATAAAAAAAGTGTTACACTGTTGTAATTTTATGTTCTATTCTGACCATTAAAAATGCGACATCTTTAAAATGTGGGGTAAACATTATAAAAATGTACATAATAAAGGTGTAACATTTTATTTCAGAAAAGAAAACACCATTAGACGTAAATACACAAAATCAAACTGAATTTATACTGCATTTAGCTATTTCAATATGGCAACATCGTCGAAAATCAATAATATGTTATCAAATTGTTTACTATTCTAAAATAAGAAGAAGACAATTGTAAAATTAAAATAATAAAAATAGATTTCCACAATTGCCTTTCTCTTATTTCAGAGTGTCCCACTGCGGTCCCCACATGTAGCAACACGTTCAGGTTGATGGTTGCTAGTGCATGAGCAAGTTTTGCATTATGAAACAGTTTCAGCAAAAGTAATTTCAGTTTTTTTTCAAATAAATACTGATTTTTCACCAAATGCCAAACAAATTTTTTCATAATTAAACAGTTGTTTACAAACAAACAGCTGTTACCTAAATGCAGTTTAAATGCAGAAACTATCGTCTGTCATGGTAAAGTCTTAATTCAAATTAGTGAGATTTTAATGCGCATTAACTCTGTCGTCTGTCTACGGTATTACGTTGTTGTTAATATAATTGTTTGAAATTCTGTATTTTGTAAAACACAACGCTGAATTTTGTATCACTTGCGTTGTCAAATTTGCCGTTCCATTTTCTTGGCGTTAGTTTTAAAAGTTTAATTAAAATATTAATAAAAAAATAAAATTTAATATTTTATAGGATTTTTATTAATATGTACGATGTAAGTAAATATATACAAACATATTCATTTAGTACAAAGAAGCCACAACGCCAGCTCAATTTGAATTGTTGATAACTGAAATAGAAAAGCATCCAACTGTTAATAATGTTTGGGCAGCTACGTGGAAACAGGCCCACCAATTAATAACACTCGCCGCGAAGTTTTATTCAAAAATATTGTATATCTCCACACTGTTATTTGACTAACTCATTATTCGTTAAATTCATGATGTTGGCAGTAGAGCGCAATTGGGTTTTTTCAATAGATATGTCTAGGACGCTTGAAGAATCTTCATCATCCGAAGAAGAAGACATATCCATAAGTGCGAATTTTTTATACTCCTTAGAATCTTTGTATTTATAGTTATTTGCTTTAAAAGCTTTTTTCTTCACAACTTGCAATATTTTCTTGATAAATAACAAAACAAAATTATTAAACAGCTGATAGGTTTGTAGCATTGCCAATGCAATATAAGTGTAGCTTTATGTAAATTTTTATTTTAAGTTTCAGTATCAACATGATTCGACAGTATTGTAACAACGTAGTATTTCTGCGTTCGCTTAACGCAATAAAGTAGTGATTTACCAAATTTCATATTTTTGGTAATACGTTCGCAAAAGCGTAGGTGATGCGTTGAACGCAAGTGATTTACAAAATTAATTTAAATCTATTACAAATTAGCTTTAGTCATATTTTAAATGATTGAGATGTCGATTGTTTTACAAAAATTTTCAATCCTATTTTTGTAAAATAACGAGTCTGTTACCTTAATTACGTTATGGATTTTGAGATGTCGATTTTTTTACAAAAATTTTCAATCCTATTTTTGTAAAATAACGAGTCTGTTACCTTAATTACGTTATGGATTTTGTACAATTTTTGCCCTGGTTCTTTTAAATATTTTTAAAATTGTTACCCTCTTCGTGTCAGTGTAATTATCACATGTAGATTTGTAACCAAATATTACATTTGCATGTCGTTTAAATAAAACGATGGCTATCTGGCTGCCTAGCCTTCCTTGGTCATTTTATGTTTCCTGCATTCCTGCACATTCTATCTCCATTTTGTATATTTTATATGAGAATACATATGTGTTTGCTGATACACGTATCATTAAATATTCGGCTAAATTTACATTTAACTATCAATATTATTCTTTTAACGGATGCAATTGAATGTAATAATAAGGTTATATGCACATAGTGAATGTAAATATCTATGTTCCATATTGTCCATATTCTCCAATTGCAATAGCATTTGTAGAGACTCGTACTGCAGACATGAACGCTACACGTACGATATTCATTCATTTATCTGCATTCACATTTACAAGAGCGGTAATATCACAACATTATTCATGAGTTGTACTTTCTGTTGCTGTTAAAATATTCAATTTGGCCAAAACTTTATACGCTGCATAAAATTGCAAATATAACCCTTTAGCAACAACAAAAACAACCAAACAAAAATGTGCTTTTTATACAATTAGTAGCTGTCTGTTTTTTCATTTGGAAATTGAAAGTTAAATATTCTAGTTATTGTTTGTGTTTTTTTTTTTCTTTTGTTTTTACAATTTTTATATGTATGTTTACATTTGCATACCGCAAGTACTATAGTTATACTTGACCACATTAGTTGTGCTACAGTTTGCAAAAGTTATCGGGCTTCTCATTATAAATTCTGAAAACTATTTAGAGTCCTTTTTAAAAAAATTAAGTTTGCAAAATCATTGTTTTCATAAAATCCTTTCACACTACAGAAGCGTTTTTTTATAAACCTGTTAGCAACACTTTCGATTTTTGCAGTCAATTGTTTTTAAACATAACTGCCGTTATTCTGTCAAAATGTTTAATCGGAACGAATATATTTCTTGAAAAACGTGTACAAATTCTTAAAAATCCGACATTTTCGGGTTTAATGATTGTAAAAAAGCTAAAACTTTCAAAAAATTCTGTAAATAAGATTAGAAAACGGTACAAGTCAAACTTTAGCTTAGATCGTAAACAAAATAAAAACACAATTTGTATTAAATGAAACGAAAATCCAGCTGTCTCGACAATAAGAGTCTTAAATATCCAAATCGTAGTAAAGAGCAGAATCATGGTGTAACTATACAAGGTGAGTGCAGTAGCACAGCTGATTGATTTTGTTTACAATTTACTTATGTCAGAATGGTTTGTTGTAAAACGGGCACGTTATCTTTATCAAATCTCACAAACATTCTCTGAGACGTACTAGTACGGAAGGTTTCACCAAAGACTATAATATAGTCTTTGGTTTCACTTTGCTTTAAGTTTCAATAAATGATAGGTATATCATATATTTGATCTTGTTTAAGCCTTTGATTTTAAATTTAGAAATATTTAACTGTTTTTAACATTTGCTGATACGTGCTGATTTTTTGCCAATTTGCTATAAATATTAGGGGATGTAATGAAGTTTTTTGTATTGGAACCGTAGACAAAATCAACAGTAACTCTGACACATTATAAAGATATTATATGAGACATACATACTTAAGAAATGTACATCCTTCTTCTGTTAAAAAATTAATAAAATTTACTACTTCACGTATATATTTCTGCCGATGACTGTGTGGAACTTAATTGCGTAGATATACAATATGGAAATTTTATTATTTATACATACAGTTAGTGTCATTAATATTCGGTATTACTAAAGATATATGTTCAACCAAGGTTCTACAACCACCTGATCAGTCCCTAGACCTTAATCCGATTGAGAATTTGTGGGATGAGTTGAACCGGCATATCCGCAAACACACAATAACATCACTATCTGAGTTGAAATCGAGACTTCAAGAAGAAGGAGACCGAATACAGCTAGCATAGCAAAAAAAAACATGCCGAATCGTTTTACTGGAGTTATTAAACAAAGGGGTTATCCAACAAAGTACATACTAATTTTAGTATTAAAGTGTTTGTATTCGTGATTTATTTATTATGTTGTCTAAAGTGAAAATATTAATGACGCACAATATATTGGCTAACTGAATAAATTTAGTTTTTTTTTTATTAAATTGTAATTGTTTTTTTTTTATAAATACAAAAGTAAATTCCCAAATGTCTTTATATGTTCTTAATAAATCGAAAAAAAAAAATATTATAAAAATATGCAAATGTGCCCTAAAATGAATCAGTTGAACATATATATCTTTAGTAATACCGAATATTGATGACACTAACTATGTATGTACAATGTACATACTCGTATGTATGTATATTGTGCACACGAAACACACATATGTATCTATAAATGAATATATTCACATTTGATAAGCAAATATACAATGTAGCTAATTTATGTAAACTGGTTAAATTTAAAACAGTGATGTTCAGCCCATACAACAATTGTTTGAAAAATTTACACACATTTGTTATGCTCTTTTAAAAACATTCATTCACTCGTCGTTCAGCAAGCGATGAGAACACATGCGGCGGACTATCGTCATTTTTTTCAGAAATTTGTTAAGCATTGTTGTTGCTTCTTGTTGATCGAAGCACAGCAAACACACGCTATTCAATTACAATTGAAAACGAAAAATTAAAAACTGGTTTAGATAGACTTATTTTTGTTTTTTATCAAAATAACTGTTCTAAAATTGGTTTTCGATATTGATAATTGTTATTTACGGTCCCTGATATTGTTTCATAAGGTGTTTACATTTGGAAAAAATTCTTTACTTTTTTCTGATTTTAAGCGTTTGACAATATGTTTGCTGTGCAAAATCTCTCACAAATACATCTACATTTTATTTTTGAACATCACTGATTTAAAACAAATAAAAATTTATTCAATTTTATTTGAGATCAAAAATGCACTCGTATGAATGAACACATCAATATATAATATAACTATGCCTGTATATTTCATAAGTGTGAGATTTTCAATGTCAGTTAGTTTGATATACATATGTATGTATATAATATGTGTAATATATGTACACATATGGTATTGGGGTGATTTTTTCTCAAATTCATAGCGATGTGTTTAGATTAATATGAGTCTTGGTAAAGAACTTTAGCGCTGAATATACTCGTATGTGTCAAATGGGACAATTTTAAACCAAGTCGAACCGGCTCTTAAATTTTAAAATGCGCTTACAAGAGAATACCGCAATTTTACAAATTATTTTTAATGTTTGTAAACTTTATTAATCACTTAGACCGAAATTACCGTTACGAAAGAAATTAAATAAATTAGCGTTACTGTTAACATTTAACCATTTGAAGTTGGTAGTCAGTCAACTTTGCACATTCCTACCACCATTATAAATAATATTATTACACTACTTCTGTGACAGTATTTTACTAACTGGTCAATGCTAGCTTTTTTTTACTTAACAACATTTTTAATAATTTAATTTATTTAATAAAAAATTTAAAGAAATTATGCAATTCTCTGAAATCCAATCCTCATGCCTGTTACTCGTAGAGTTATATATTACACCGTGCAACAAAAATCGAAAATATGTTTAATCTTGCTTAAATATTCAAATATTCAAAAAAAGGAACTTAAATTAATTTACTGTTAGAAAAATTCGTGTTTTCGTTTTGATGTATTGCATTAACAATTGCACAACATTTCGATCCACTGCTGACTAATTTGAAGTCGCTAACATTTATACTTATGTACATATATTATCAAGTACTCAAGTACCATTTAAACTTTTTTTTTTGCCAATAGCTGATTATTGTTTAATTGGGGACTATTGGACACTTATATTTTTCCATTACAGCTTTTGATTGAAAGCTAAAGGGGGCAGCAAACGTTTCTGTCATTCAACTATCAACTATTCCCTAATTAATTTCACACGTGAAAAAGTAAGTCATTTTATATACCAATATAAATATAATAATAATATTTTTTAAATATATATAGCTTTTGACTAATAAGATATTCATTAAAGACTTTTTTTCAAAACAATGTTACATTTATACGGACATCTTGTGATATCCATATTTAAAATTTTTTATAAGATACCCCGAAATTCCCAAAAAAAGTTTTGAAAAATTTCAAAAATAAGGGCGGGGTTATCGAAATCCTTTGTAGAATAATTAAGAACATATTAAACAATATAAAATCGGTTATTATTTTTGGATATTGGCCTTACGCTTTTAGAACATTTCTTTTAAAGTTGAACTTTACATAAAAACAAGTAAGAAAGTATAGTCAGTCAAGCCGGATCATATAATACCCTACACCCAGTATATGTATAAAACAGTTTTTCAGAAATGGGCGTTATATGGGAGATATAACCTATTGTGGACCGATCATCCAAAAATTTAGTGTCATGATGTCTGTGAATATAAGTACATATTATGTTTATGTGTTAAACTTTATCTCGATATACATAAATACTTTTAAACGATTTATGGAGCTTAAAGTGAATTACGAAGAGGGTCTTATATGGGAGTTTCGACTAATTATGGACCGATCATAATAAAATTGTACCGTATTATTTTTAGACATATGAAATATATTTTCGTTAAATTTTATTTGGATACCAACATTTTTGAGAGAGTTATTCTCTTTAAAGTGATTTTCGGAAGTGGGCCTTATATGGGAGCTACGAGTAATTATGGACCGATCTGCACAAAATTTGTAGATGTGATTTGGCTTCATTTACCACTAATTTTCGATTAAATTTGTTTGGATACTTGCATAATTCAAACATTTATAATCAGTAAACCCCAATTTCGGGAAGACATTTGTATGGGGGCCAGGTGAAATAATAGACCGATTTCCACCAGTTTCAGCCAGACGGACGGGCGGACGGAAGTCGATTTTGAGGCTTTGCATTTCCATATTTTTTAGCTAATTTTGCATAATAAACAAAAAAAGTCCAAATATAAAAAATTAAGTGGAATATATGACCATATCAATCCAGCTTAGAAATGAAATCTAAGTAGTCCCGTAAAGCAAAAATCTTAATTTTTGTCTGTTACGGACGTTACACTTTTTCCATTGAACCAAATTGTGTATATAAAAAACATTCATGTATTTAAAAATCTTTTTAACCTTGTAACTATTAATTTATTAGTTAGCTTATATTCATTTATTTCTTTAAATGTTTAACATTGTATCTTATGCTTAATAGACCCAGCTGTTCGAGCTACTTTTATAGTATTTTTATTGGAAAAGCCCGAAAAATAATGATATGATTTAAGAGCTGGAATAGTTTTTATATTTATCCATGTTTTTGATATTTCGTCAGATGTAGTTTTGACATAATTTTTACCAACCTAAATTAGGAAAACGCCATTTATATATATTTTTTGCTAATTTGTGAAAATCTTGAGCGTTTTTTAAGATGAGATTTTGGGCTTTTACTAGTTGCCAAACTTTTCGCTTAACAAATTTTTTGTTCTGTCTGCATTTGAACTCATTTTAATTAATACGAATATATTTGTCACCACACGCGTTTATAATTGAATTGAAGTTTGGCAAAATTTTGAGATCAAAGCATGAAAGCGGAAAATCCAGCACGTAATCATTGCATGTATGTATGTGCGTACCACCAAATATTTGAAGGGGACATGGGGGTTGCGGTTTACAGCATGGTTATTAATTACTAATTATTGATTTTCAGAAATTATTTTAGGTTCAGAAGAATTTGAAATTCATCTCAATTTAAGTTGCAGATTGGGGGATCGCATGTTATTTAAACACACTTTTTGTTATTTTGAGGTGAAGTTTTTCAAGTTCTCGGCAACCTAGAGCAATTCTAAGCCCAGATTAAAATTCAGCAAGTGAAAATCCAATATAAACCTCATAATATTTATATTTAATAAAAAAGTGTAATAAAGGTATTTCTTTTTTTTCATCAGATTAAAGTGCATAAAAAACTCTGTTTATAAAGCTAGTTTGGAAATCAAAATTATTAAAATTCATTCCGTTAAATTTAAAAAACTCTATTTTCCGTTACGGACGTTACACACAGTGTACCCATTTTTAGTTCAAATTGTAAATATATATTAGATAACTTACAAATATGATTTTTATCTTAAATAAAAGAAAATTAAATAAATTAAAGTTTTGCTAAACGCTAAATACTGAAACGACTGTTTTGTCCACTTTTTTTACCATGGAAAATACCCTTTTTTTACCAGAATAAAAGAAAGCAAGAGGTACGTTTCGGTTAGCCTCTGCCAAGAACAAACAAACCACCGTAAAACCTTATATATTTTGAAGCTTGAATATGTATCCTATTATTCCATTAACAAACATTTGGATTTTAAGCAACTTTAAATTTCTGCCTTTGGTTTAAAAATTTTGGATTAGCCCATATATGTATTGTATATTCAACTTTTTAATTTTATTTTAAGAATCATTTTAAAAAATATTCATTACTAATTATTTTTATTTAATTTAATTTTTTGTATTTCTTCTTTTTCGTTTTAGGTAAATATCTATATATGTCCCTACATAATACAAATGATTTTCCACTTGAACTATTTGTGTAAGTTGTTAAAGTTTGTACTTTTTTCGCGATTTTAATTTTAATATTATTTTTTGACTTAATACAATATTTTATAATATTGTAGCTTCATATTTAGTGTAGCATAAAGTATAATACAGTAGTTACAATTTGATTGCTCGCACTACTGGCTCAGCAAACTTTAATCCATATCTACATAAACATCTATGTACGAGTATGTATCTATACTAAGTATACAGTAGAACAAGTATTTTGCATTTACGAGTTTATATTTACTGGAAATTGTATCATTGGTTAGTGTACTATTGTAATTTATGACAATTTGAATGTAGTTTTCAATGTTTATTTTTCCTCTATCTCTCACACTCTCTCTTTTATGTCCTTTACTGTGCAAAAAATCTAATTACAAGAATACTTTTTGTTTAGTTTCTGTAATAGTTGTTGTTACTTCTTGTTATTTATCTTTATGGACTTTAACATAATGAACTTTTGGATTTAATAATTTTGATGATGAGTTGTGTTCGTTTGTTATTTGGTCCATGGTCTGTCTGTCTGTCTTTTTGTGCCTTGTGTACGTCTGTTATGCAGTTATTGCAGCAATATGTACTTTATTTTCTACTAGCTAAACCCGGTGTGCTTTGCTACCCCCCTCGTCATAGAATAAAATAAAACGTATTTATATATTTACAAACATTTATTTATTTAATTTTAATGTATTTATTGCAATGCTTTAGGCGAGACCATGCCCCTTTGTCCACTTACATAGTCAAGAATTTATTATTTCGTAAGAAAATCCTGTTGTGAAAATTTAATGACGATCGGTCCAGTAGTTAAGACTATATTACGATGTTTAATTTTCCTAAAAATGGGCGTGGTCCCACTCACTTTTCTCCTGGTACGTATTCCTAATTATGCCAATACCATATGTACCAAATATCACCGACGTACGTCAAAAAATGCCCAAAATATGGCGGGTTAAATTTGTGGGTTATATGGGCGGTGCCACCCCCGTTTATACAATCAAAACTTCATATAGCCTATTATTCCTTCCAGAGTCACAGTAACATGCTGTAAAAATTTCAGGCAGATTGTTCCAAGGGTTTGGCCTCCTATTAAGCACAAACATACAGACACACATTCATTTATATATATATAGATTAAAAGCAATATAATTTAAGGTGAAATGGGGCGAAAAATGGGAATTTGGTAATAAAAAAATGTATGTAGTTAAAAAGTATATAAAACTTTAGGTATATACATATTACAAAAAAAGTATTTTGTATAGCAAACATTGTTAGTGGTATAAGTATCTAAATTAAAAAAAGGGGGCGATGAAGTAGGCGTGGTTCATAGTTATATGGCGACGTTAACAGTATTAAGAGCAATATACTACCAAATAAAAAAATACGTTGGAATGAAGAAATTTGTATAGAGAACAAAAAGTATAAAACTTTCAAAAATTTGGCGTGAAAAGAGGCGTGAAAGAGGCGTGGCTTAATAAATCTTTATTTTTACCTCGCCTGGAGTATATAATGTGTATACAATTTGAAGTAAATCTGTTAAAAACTATATGGGAGCAATTACATAATTTTTAAAAAGTGGGCGTAAAAATGGGCGTGGTCAAAAAAAAGTACCCTATTAATCATAACAGAGTCCCAGTTAAATGCTGTGAAAATTTCAAAAATATCGGTCTAGAGGTTTGGTCTCCAATTACAATATTTTAAAAAAGTGGGCGTAAAAGTGGGCGTGGTAAAAAAAGTACCCTATTATTCCTTCCAGAGTCACAGTAACATGCTGTGAAAATTTCATCAAAATCGGCTCAGCCGTTTTGGAGTCTATACGTTACATACATACATACATACATACATACATACATTGAATTTTATATATATAGATTTGTTTTTATTGTGCTGTGCTGTGTTCGCATTAAAATAAAATTTTGAGTCTAGACCGGATCTTTTTGTACAAACGGAAATGGAAAAATGTGATAATAACTAACTGTTATAAAGGTACATGGATCTATAAGGCTGTTTTGCTTTAAGTGAAATGATGTGGCAAAGCCTAACCAGAAATTTCAATCAATTCATTTCATATTTGAATCATTGACTGTAAAATTTTAATATACATACATACATACATAATTTCCAAGAAAAATAATAATCTATTTAAACTTGAAGTTAATTATATTAAAATAACACTTACTTCATTCATTACACACCGTCAAAGACCAATTTACCAATAAATACTGATAAACTGAAAAGCATTTTTCTTACTTTACTTTTCTTTATCACCAAATTATACACCAAATACAATTTATAAAATCGAAAATTCAATTAGGTGGAACTAATACGATTATCGTTAAATAAACAAAAACAATGTTTGTTTTTGTTGTCCCCATGATGATGGTTAATGGTGGAAGGCACAATTATTTGCAATTTGTCAGTTGTTTACGTTTTATTGCCAATTAATCCTTTATAATGAGCTTAATAGAAAGTAATTAAAATTTAATAGAATATAAATTAATTAAAAAATGTAAACAAAAGAGTTAATAAAAATAACAACAAAATTATAATTAATAATTACATTTGTGTATATACAAATAATATAGTAGAATTTTATGATGATCGGTGCATAATTAGTCGTAGCTCCCATATAAGGACCACTTCCGTAAATCACTTTAAAAAACATACTCTTTTTAAAAATATTATTATCCAAATAAAATTCAACGAAAATAAATTTCATATATACAATAATAATGACACCTAATTTTATAATGGTCGGTCCGTAATTAGTCAAAACTCCCATATAAGACCCTGTTCATAATTCACTTTAACCGCCATAAATCTTTTAAAAGTATTTATATCGAGATAAAGTATATAATACATACATAATATTTATATTCACGGAAGTCGGTCCATAATAGGTAATATCACCCAAAAAACGTAACATCTTGTCTTAAGATAGACGCACATATCGCGATTTTCAATTAAACAGTTTTCATTTTATAACGTTTTTTGCTTCTCCTGTAAAATTATGATAATCAGGGTTACGTCTTTGGGCATTTTAGGTGACGATATGTACATATGTTCTATATTTTATTGCGATATATTAAAGCGTTATGCCGTTTTTTTTTCTCTGTGTATTTATGTAATTTAAGTTTATTATTATTATTTTATGCTAGTATTTTAATAGTTTTATACCTAAATGAGAACTAACAAATTGCATGTTTGACATTTGATTCAAGAAGAGTGCCGCTTTTCTACAGAAATTCAATTATTTAGTTGTTTTTAACTCCTTAAAACCCCCTTTATTTAAACTTTAACCTTTTTAAGTTCAAGGATTTTAAACATTCAAAGGCGTATTGATAGAAAACCCCTCTGATTTTATTCTTGTCAAATTCATTGCAACAACTAAATAATTTATTGGCTTAAACGACTGGGTGTTCGAAATCATCGTGATGTAATGTAATACACATTTATTTATTTATTATATTAGAACAATAATTTTATGGCTTTTGTCAAGTTTGACTGATTCTGTTCGTATATTTTATTGATTAATAAATTTTTATTGGTAAACATTTTTACAGTTTCACGAATATTTTAGTAAAGTGTTCACTAATGTGAACAAGCTTCAAGTTTATAGTAAAAAATCAATGAAAACAAGTTAAAGTACAATATTCGGCTGTGCCGAATGTTAAATACCCTCCACCTAAACGTAATAAGAAATACAAAAACTACACTGGATATAGGACTAGAATATCCTTATTCTGTGTTTTCTATTCAGTCTTAGTGCAAATTTTATTATTATTTTATATATTGTTTGAAAGACAATTTTACGACCAACATAATTTATTTTAAATGTTGTTGAATTTTATCTAACTTTGACTATTTATAATTGATGTAATTCTCAATTCTTAAAATAATTTACAGAGTTACTCTGATTTTCATAATACTCTTGAGTGAAATTTAACAATTTATAAAATTAAGAGAACATTTTTCCATATTCAGAACAAGTTAAGAAACAGAGTATAAAAAATAAATAAGGTGAGGCTTTTTGTTTGAATTTAATCTCAATAACATTATTTACAAAAGATTTATGGGTGGCATAATAGAAGTGGACCAGTTATGGACTGATAGAGTCTAAATTCAGTACTCACTAATGTGGTTTCTACGTATTTGAGGCTTATTTTGGTTGAATTTCATCTAAATAACGTTATTTACAAGAGTTGTATGGTTGGTTGTTATGTTCGGAAGTGGACTTAATTCAGGAGCTATTATTGACTGACAGCTACAAAATCCAGTAGCATAATTGCCGTATAACCGATATTTATATGATTTCTGGATTAAAATTACTGATCTATATAAAAGTTGGTTCGATATCGATATTTTATTAGTTTGTCGGAAATGGCTCTTATATGGGAGCTATGACCAATTATGGACAACAATTTATTTACCTCTAAGGATTTTTTATGTCAAATTTTAAAAGTTTAACATTATAAATACCAGTTTTATACGTATTTAAGCGAATTTTGGAAGTGGACTTTATATGGGGTCTATGGTCAAACATGGACCGAACTAAAAAAAAATTTCGTTTTACGATTTCGTTTTGCATGAAACTTATTCCTGCTGAATTTTGTATTGATATTTCAGTTTTATTGGCATTTATGTACAATTGAGCAATATTTCGGGAAGATTTTTGTATGGGGGCTATGAGAATCATGGACGGATTCTTACTATTTTCCTTACACTTTCTTCCTTTATCATTAAAACATCGTATACAAAATTTCATGGGAATATCTGCAATATATTTAAAAAAATTTGGAAGAGAAAGGTTTAAAAATATCAATTTTTTATGGAGGTTGTCTTACATTTTGATTCATAACTCTTGTTCTGCTATACCGATGTTGCTGATTTTCAATACCAAGGAGAACTATAAACGGTTTTTTGTAAACTTTGTTGATTTCGGTTGTGTCCTTTGGACGTGAGAGTGTTTTACACAGACAGACAGACAGACGGACATGGCTCAATCGACTTAGAATTTCGTAAGGACCAAGAATATTTATATATACTTTGTTGGGTCTCAGATGAGTATTTCGCAGTGTTACACACGGAATGACAAACTTATACGAGTATATACCCTCATTCACCACTTATGGTGGTGGAGGGTATAATAAATTTTACTCTGCTAGAAAATGTAAAACCTTTTTAATAAATAGCATATAGCATATGTATTTACATAGTTTATAAGAATTTAAATTAGTTTTCTTATTTGCTTTGTATGTTTGCAAAACAAAGTACAAAAACCTTTTATTAAAGAAATTTCCTGTAATCTACAGCCATGTTCTCTTTATGTCCACCACTGTTTTATATAAACGTATTGTGAATTATGTCACATTTTTTTAATTTGTTCCACAGACAATTTAATTTATACAATTCTAAATGTTTTTTTCTGTTTATAAATAAAACTTATTTAATATTTCATTAACTGCTTGCACTTAATTAGTAAATTTAATAAATATTTTACAGCCATATTTAACCCCTTAATTACACAAACGCCTGCATTATTATAACACATCCAAGTGTTCATAAATTTATACTTAGTTTACACAAAGTTTAACTGTCAGTTAGAACTAATTAATTTAATGTGAACTTTTTTTAAAACAAAACAAAGAATGTATGTACATATGTATATGAAAATCATTAACAATTTTATTATATTTGAATCATGGCGCAGTTATACAAGGTGAGTGCAGTAGCACAGCTGACTGACTTTGTTTACAATTTACTTATGTCAAAATAATATTTTGTCAAGTGTTTTTGACAGTAGTACATTTTTTTACCACAACAAAATGCCTGTTGTTTCCGTATTGAGTTGTATTTGTTGCCGATTTGCACTTACCTTGTATAATTACACCGTGATGTCAATGAACAAGGTTTGTCAATAATAAATTAAAAACTATATCGGATTGTTGTTTACCTTTACCACGCATACATTTATCGATTCTTTTATCAAAATATTCAATCACATTTTGGCAAACTGGCGGTTGTTTTAAGGCTGTATTAATTCGATTAGAATTTGAGATAGGTTTACAGTACAAATTAGTTAACCAACACAATAAGCTTAACAAACCTTTGGTAAAAAATCGTATTCATGAAAACTGCATTACGAATAAACGTTTTAACGAGTTTTTAAGCCGTAGGGTGGCATCACTATTATCTGCATGTGTCAGTTATATATAAATGATGCATAAAAACGATTATCAACACATACCCGTAATCATCTCTTGTCATAATTTTTACTGTTTGTTTAATAAGAGACATTTCAGTAAAACAAATAATATATCTTAATCTGTTTATTAAATAAAAAGCAACTAAACAATGAAGAAAAAACTAATTTCAATAATTTTTGTTTTTTATCACAAACATCAATAGTCTGCCGCTGATTTGAAATTTGCGTAAAACTTTCTATGAAAATGAAGCATATTTAATTGCACTTTTATATTTTATTTAACACTTTTTCTTATTAAATATAAGGTGCCGTATTCATAAACAATAAAGTAGACTTTAAGTGTACTTTTGTATGAAAATTTTGTCTAAAAGCACACTTAAAGTCTACTTTATTGTTTATGAATACGGCACAAGGTTTCCATTATGTATTTGAGAATAAACTTATTTACATATTTATGTTATTTTAAAAAAATGTAAACAAACAAACAGAAATAATAATAAATGTCACTTTATAGCAGCCTTAAACTGGGATCGAACCAGCTTTAAATTTTTCAGATTTAACAACTTTAAAGTATTATGCTTAATAATGGTTCGTAAATCTCTTGTAAATTTTTATGAATACGCCTGTCTATGTATCTTTAACTTGATCCCACAAAAAATAATACAGTAGTGTTAAATCGCATGATTGATGCGGCAATAATTCCATTGGTTCGGTAGCTTGATTAAACCACATGTCAGTGATATCCATATCATCAATAATAGGCCAAAATAACATTTCTAGATAGTGTGAACCCTTCAATTTCTAACCGAATTTTCTAAGAAAAATGGACCAATCACATCTCATATGTAGCTCACCATATACTCGTAGTAACACTTTCATCATGCAAAGTCTTTGCAACCATTGCTCTTTGATCAGAAGCCCAAATGCTACAATTTCATCAACCAACTTCGTAATTGTGTTCTCAGAAGAACGATTACGTTGACCAAAAATATTACGAATTTTTCGAAATGTAGCTTTTACAGTAAAATAAAATTTCTAGTGAAATTCCATTCAGAGTAATAATTGTTAAAGCTGAAATATCAGCGTCTGTCTGTCCGTCTTATGAAGGCACGATAGTGCTTCGAAAAAAGACGTATTTACCAAACATTCTTTAATTCAAAAACAGGTTTAATATTGAAAATGAAACATCTGTTCAGTAGAATCCGAGTTATAGACCAAAGTTTTTCTCATATATTTTTTGCTATTTTTTATTATATTAATATAATGCAGAGAATATCATGAAATTTATTTATTTTATTTATTTATTATATCCCCCATACAAATGTCTTCCCGCAATATGCCTCTATGGAACATAAATGTCTATAGAAAATATGTATCCATACAAAATTTTGCAAAAATAAGTTTATGCAAAGCGAAATCTCAAAACGATATTTTGTTTTCATCGATCCATATCTTGACATCGCTCCATATAAAGTTCACTTCTAAAATTCACTTACATGCGCATAAATGTCTTATAAAAATCACTATCAAGTTGAATTTCAACATAAATAAATCGTCATTCTCAATTTTATGACGAACGGCCCATATTTGACCGTAGCGCACATATAAAGTCCACTTCCGGAAATCACTTAAATACGCAGAAATCTCTTTATGTTACACGCTGCAAAAATATCAACAAAGGACAGTTCTGAAAGGAAGAGCTTTGGTGGTGTGTATATAATATTCGGCACAGCCGAATATAAACTCCTACTTGTTTCTATTAAATTTCTATAATTGGACACTGTAGAACTGGTCATTAAATGTTAAAGTGTGCTTATATAATAAATATTGATTTTATTATGCTTGGAGTAATACTAATTATGACAATAGAAAAAATTGCTAACAAATTTATTATTTTTGACACAAATTTGTCAAACATTCTGAAGCAAAAGTTAAATTGACACACATAAATAACCTTTGGCCATACATATAAATTAGGGTGGTTCAATTTTTTCAAGCTTAAGAAACATAGCCTAAAATAAAATATCAATAAAAACTAGACGTTGAATAAATGTTGAATAAATGAATAAATGAAAAATGTAATTGTAAGGCAAAAAACATTAATTTAATTTGAAAAAATTAAAAAGTTTTTGAGGACTACACTAATGTACACACATGACCAACCCAATTGTAACAGGAAATCTTCAGTTATAGTTATTTCAGGACAATTATGAAGCAATGTTAGTAGAGAATTGTTGCTAAATAAATGATTTATGGCTGACAAAACTGTTAGCAATATACAAGTTTCTTATTTTTCACCAAAAAAAAAAAATAAGAGTAATTTATTACATAAAAAATGTAACAATAAACTAGGGTTAGCAACTTTCGTTTTCATTCCCTAAAAAGAGTATTATTTAGTTTTATGGTAAAATTATTATTCCCCGCAATTCCCAAGAATTTTTTGCGTCACAGAAATATATTTACGAATGATTGTGACGGTTTTTTTTTAACAAGAACATGTATAAATGATTGCAAAGGTTTCAACAAGAACTGAAATAACAGGAAAGTTTTGACATATTAATCAATGACATTTGTATCTGTAGTAGAAGCTTTGACAATTACTACAATGAATTCAATTTCGCTCGAAAATCACATCAAATTTTCAAAAATTCACTTAAAAACAGCATGTCGTTTTTCCGGAAAAAATAATTTATTCATTCGATGCCCATTTGCAATTGTCTGGATACGTCAACATTCAAAACGACATTGAGGCTTCTCAAAATTGATTAGCAATTGCATGCTGAACGTGTGACATTATATGTGTGACTGTATAATGCGTGATTTGGTAATTTTTTTCGTAAATCCGGCTAGAAATTCGGTTACGGTAAATAGATCATGCTATCGAGAAAAATTAACAACTAAATTTTGGCCTATTATTGATATGGATGGATATCACTGACATGTGGTAGCAACAGGACGTTACTGCATGTCACACAGCCATCGAAATTTATCTGTTAATTGGCCGACACGATAATGTGATTTTACACCACTGAATACAGTTTATACAGAACCAATGGAATCGATTACAGCCTTGAAACTCAAAATCCGTGACGTGATTAACGAAATAGATCCGCCATTTTGCCAAAATGATATTGAAAATGTTGGTTATAATATTTAAGTGGTCCTTATATTGGACTTTTTCCATTCTCCACATTATTTATTGGTAAATAAAATATAAAAGCAATTTTTAATATAAATTAGTTTCAACATTATTTTTATTTTAAACAATTACAACCCTTGGAAACAATGAATATTAAAAAAGTTTAATAGTAGGGCCACCCTTATGTAAATGTGCTGGAATGTGAGTACGCGTAGACGAAATTGTGTGAAAATATGTACATACATATAGTATGTAGTAAACAATTTTATTTATATGATAAATGTGTATTAATATATTAAGTACATACAAATATTTACGCTTGATTTGTTAACGATGAAATGAAATAATACTCGTATATTCGAGTATTTACAACGTACTAAATTATTTATGATTTTAATCAGCTGTAAAATTGACGTCTACTTTTTTTGATGATGTGTTTAATTACTACATAATTTACTAATACAGATGTACATACATATTTCTATACAGTGTTTTACAAAACTATTTTGCCTACTCATTTTTAGGAGAAATTTGTTTTTAATGCATACATAAAATTGTACAAATCAAGTAAAAATATTATTTTTTTGCAATTGATAATATAAGTAGATATTATTAAGAAAAGGAAACCCAAAAAACACTTAAAAAATATACATTTTTATTTATTTATTGCTGCATTTTATTAATTTGGATCATAATTTGAAGGTCACCAAAGTATTTTGATTTTTATACCCACCACCAAAAAGATGTGGAGTATATTACGTTTGTCATTCCGTTTGTAACACAGCGAAATAAGATTCTAAGACGATGTCCGTCCTTATGTTGAAATCACGATATCGCTTCGAAAAAACTACATAGAACAATGAAATTTTTACCAAACATTTTTTGATCCACCGAAATGTTCGGAATTGCAAATGGGCAAAATCGGTCCAGTAGGATCTGAGTTTTAGATCAAAGTTTCAGACTACCTCGATATTTTTCAGATATTTTTTGCTGTTTTCTTCAAATATCATGAAATTTTGCACACTTTATTTTTATAATAGAAGGATAAGTCCTGTTGAAAATGGTAGGAATCGGTCTACGATTTATATAAATAAATCGTGCATCTCCATGGTTGACCGTAGCCTCCATATAAAGCCTACTTCCGAAAATCAATAAAATTCCAATAAATCTTTTCTAAAAACCACTAAAAAGTCGAAATTCTGCACAAGCAATCCGTATATACATACATCTAAATCGTCTTACTAGATTTCATAAGAATCGGTCCTAATTTGACCGTAGCTCCATATAAAGTCTACTTTCGGAAATCACTTAAATATGCATAAATTCCTTACAAAGTTGAAATTAAACACAAATAGTCCATACATATATTTAAATCGTCCATCTCAATATGATGATGATCCGTCCATATTTGACCGTAGCCCCCATATAAAGTCTAGTTCCCAAAATCACTTAAATGGGCATAAATATCTTATAAATCTCCATAATAGGTGATTTGGTGATGGGTATATAAGATTCGGCACAGCCGAATATAAACTCCTGTTAAGTTTTCATGGAATTTTTTATTTATTTTGTTAAAAAGATACGTGTTATACATATTCCATTTGTTATTAGTAATAATTTAATTTTTTCTTTATTGCCCTCGGTTGTGAAGAACTTTGTGTTAAATATGCCGAAAGGAAAAGAATTAAACATTTCCCAGAAAGAAATATATTATACCTCTAAGATTGCTATGGGGCTCAAGTTCGAGCATTTGGATTTTTTCGATGTTTACATTGCTACATATACATACATATTTACATATAGTGTAGGTTTAAGTGGTTTTCTATGGGCATCAGTCTTTCTTTTTACAATCATTCCGTGGTAAATTTTAAATGCTAATTTTTTAAATTTCCTAAACCCAGTATATGAGAAAAAACAGTTTTTCAGAAATGTGCGCCATGTGGGATCTATGACCTATTATGGACCGATCATCCTAAAATTAAGTGGCATGACTTCTATACATATTAATATTTTTTGTGTTAAATTGTATCCCAATATAAATACTTTTAAAAGATTTATAGATGTTAAAGTTATTTTCGAAGAAGTATATATATGGGAACTTTAACTAATTATAGACCGACCGTTGTAAAATAAGGTGTCATTATTTCTGTATATATGAAACTTATTAAGTTGAATTTTATTTGGATACCAATATTTTTAAGAGATTTATGTTAAAAATGATTTTCGGTAGGGGTTATATGGGAGCTATGGCTAATTATAGACCGATCATCATAAAATTAAGCCGAATGATGTGTGTATACATATACTCGTATGTATGTATAAGAAATCCATCATTTTTAAGAGAGTTATGCATGTATGTATATACTTTTTGGTTCTACAATCAATATTTCGATGAGCTACAAATAGAATGATAAACTATATATACATATATTTTTGATGTTGGGTATAAGAATATGTATGTATGTTTTTATACCAAACAACAGACAATGAGGTTGCCATTGTAATCAGATTATTGCTCTCAGGACTGTCCGAAAATAATTTTTCATTTCGACCCTTCTGAACATTTCAATAAAGTTATACAATTTTTTTAATTTCCTCTCAGAAATATTGACTTTCTAGAATACTCGTACAGCTTTTCCCAATATTATTTTTGATAACTAAGTCGAAGTCTCTAAAGAAACAGTCCGAATCTGTGTCAAAACTTACTTTTAATCAATAAATTTTAACTTTTACAATTCGCCAATCATTCTCAATTTTTCATGTAATAATTTTGAACGTAAATACAAATTAAACATTTAAAATAATTCTTTGATATTTCTTTATTTAGGCTCGAGTTCATTAAATTTAATTTACATTAAATTATTTTTACTGAAGGTAGGAATTGTTACATGGAAATTATTATTAAAATTTATTAATAATTTTTCTTGGCTTTGGATTTGTACCTGGGTTGTTGGTTGAATTTACATATCTTTCGAGAAACACCACTTTCTCTCATCAGAATTCTTTACGTTCTCACCCTCTGCACCACTGCGATGCCCGCTAGCCTACAGTCAAACATCAATCCTTTAACCAGTATTACCGGTGGTAATTACAGCAAATTTCGAACCACCTACCTCACTGCCACAAATATAATCCACGCCGAATCTAAAAATGTACATATTTCATAGTGTTCTAGGAAATATGTAGTTTTTAAATGCCAAAGGAAATATTTTCAGAGAGCTTTAAATCACATATTTCATTTACAAAAAAAAAGCAAAAACTTTAATTAAAATCGCACGCACGCATAAACATGAAAGTATACTATATGTACATATATAATAAGAAGAGTTGACACTTAACAAATTTACAGTCCCAGAAGTTCTAGTAGCTGTCACCGAACCAGAGATTTTGACTATCATTTAGGGTCAACAAGTCAACACTGACACTGGTACCGAATTAACTGTTTGAGTAGTTATTTAAACATTCAAACTTCCTAGGAGAAACTCAATTCATTCTATAGCCATTATAAAAACTATACTTCAGATAACTGCTGGTATATAGTGTTATTATTTCTTAAAGTAAAATTTAAAAAAAAATTAATTATTATTTAACTGGTTGTTGGATTGTTTAACAATTATATTTTATTTTTCGAAATTAAGGTCTAATATTGTTTTTTATTTTTATTTTTTATTTCTTCCGATATTTCGCTACAACAATGTGTAGCATCTTCAAGGAAACAATAACAAAATTAATTATCTGAAATAGTTTTATTATTGGGTGTAGAATTTAAAAGTGGGGAATTCAAACAGATCTATTGAATGGAATTTGTGTCGTTATTGACTTATACACCAATATTTTTCGTTTTGCGTTTTTTTCGAAGTTGCGTTGCTGCTTAATTAGTACTCATTTTCACTGTACGTCGTGAGATATTCGATATTGCGTTGTTTTGAGTTCGAGTTTTTATTTTTTTTTCAGATCCTAAAACGATGACCCGTACAAGGAGGCTTTGCTTTAAATTTGGATTGAAAATCAAGTTGCGCATTAAATAAAATGGTATTTCAGACAAAAGCAAAAAACGTAATTGATGACGTAAAAAGTAAAGCATTATCCAACGATAATGCTAGTGGTAGTAATACAGATGATTGCTACAAGGAAATTTATTTCACGTTGAAAAGCAGCTGTTCGGCAATCATTGGGCTAATTTTTTGTGAAAGAAAGCCGACGACTTAGTATTTTCGTAACCCTAGAACCTATCTTCACTTTGCGTCGTGTTTTTCTTTTTTTTAGAACGTAACCCCGACGCAAAGGTGTTGTCATTTTTGAGGGTACATAGCTGTCATTTATTAAACATTATATGGTCGAATTTTATGCTAACAAAGGCTTCACATGCGGGAAGTTTTGCTTTACTACTTCAAATTAAAAAAAAAGTGCACTGAAGTTAATCAGGACAACGCTTGGACACATGTTGATGTTAAAAACTATTTAGAAAGATTGTGATTGGGTGATTTACCTCACCCACCTTATACCTATGTTTAAAAATAAAACTTAAAACTTAAAACACAGTAAATTTACCAATATTGGAGTTTCCTTAAAAAATCTAACATTAAGAAACCCAGAAAACACGTTCATTGCCTAGTAATTAACTCTAAAACTGAATTCTGGGGGGTTATTGTGTACTTCGATTCGAAAGTAACCATTTTCGAAATACAATGCAGAAAGTATATAAATTCAAACGATATTCTTTTCGAAACCAGTTATAAAATAAACCCCTGGTACTTTAATACTTTCAAAATAGCCTGATTTATTATTTTAACACGGTCACGTTATTGGAGGCAAGTACTTGTCACAACCGCTTATAACATTGTCTTTATTTTAATATCACTATAACTAGTTACAAGTAATGACATAAATAATCCTTAGGAGAATTCCTTTAGTTTTTATTAAATATGTTTAACAACACTAAAGGTACGGTCACACTTGGCAAATATTTGCCGAAAAAGGCGTCCCCACAAAATAACATATGTACATAGACGGCTGAACCGATTTGTTTAAAATTTTCACAGTATATTTCTGTATGTCTGGAAGGAGCTATAGGCTACTTTTTTTAAATTTTAAGTGGGCGTGGTTCCTCCCATACAAAGTTAATTTTAAAAATCAAATACTTGGGAAACTATAATAGCTATAGTACTCAAATTTTACATGAGCAATTCCATTGTTTGTTTAAATATTTGCGGAAAAATGGGAGTAGTAGCGACAGGGGGCGTGGCACCTTCCATATGATGATAATTAAAAAAAATATCAAATATATGGTATATAATAAGATATATGGTACGGTTATTCTATCATCAATATTAATATTTAGGACAAGAATGGGCGGACTATCAATAGTGGGCGTAACACCTCCCATAGATATGATGACAAATTATATATAGGGAAAGCTATATCAGCTATCAATATTAATATTTAGGACACCAATGCACTGACTAGCAACAATATTAGTAAATGTTAAAATTTGTATACATGTGAAACCCTTATCTATGTATATATAAAAGTGAATGTGTGTTTGTTTGTTTGTATATTGTAAATCATAATAAGATAATGTAATAAGATTTAATTTAAAAGGAAAACTGTAGATTTTAATAACTTAATAATTATATTCATTTAACTCTAAACTTTTTAGTTCATTACGATACGGGTAGCGAAGCACACCGGGTTTTAGCTAGTTTACAAATAAATAAGAACAGGCAGGTTGTGAATACATCTTATTCTATATCTATATACACACATATATAAAAATTAAATGGCATCACGTGAAAACGTCTGGAGCGATTTGGCTGATTTTTTTTTATTCTATTCAAAATTTTCAGGTGGTTTGTAAAAGAAAAAAATTTAAAAATTCCTGGTAAAACTCGGAAATTTTTAAGTTTTTAATATATTGCCTCCTTTTCACTTCTCATTTTTCTTAATATGAGACATTTTTTGAAGAAACTTAAAGAACTGACACCAAAGCCTTCTTTTCACTTCTCATTTTTTTAAGTATGAGACAATTTTTTTAAAACTCAATGAACTAAATTTTTACTGCCTCCTTTTCACTTCTCATTTTTCTCAATAAGCGAAATTGTTTGGAGAAACTTGAATAGCTAACACTAACCTAACCTACGCCTAAACATTAGAAAGTTCCTAATGAATGATATAGGTATATGTGTTTCCTCTGTATAATTTAGTCGTGTTTGATAATATCAAAAGATTAGATTAGTTGTTAAAACGCTGATGCCAAACACTATTAAAGTAAAGATAATTATAGGAAAGTTTAAAGGTGAAGAAGTGCTTATCCCCAGGATACCTATGAAATCGAGTGATCTACAATTTAATTTTAAACGCGTCCAATTTCCAGTGCATTCGCAATGACGATAAATAAATCTCAAGGACAATCTTTAAAAGTATTTAAGTTAAATCTATAATCCCAATGTTTTTCCCACGGTCAACTGTATGATGCGTGCTCGAGAGTTGGTACACCGTCAGGGCTATTCATTTTCTGCCTCAATAGAAGAACAAAACACATTGTTTACCATCAAGCTTTAAAATGAATTGTTTTTGTTTTTTAATTAATAATTGTTTCAATTGTTGTTGCATATAATAATAATCGAATTTTGAAGAAACTTTTTAAATAAATTGATACAAATTTTTGTTATTTTTTCGTTTACTGAAATTTTTGTGTATTAATTTTTAATTCTATATGAAATACAAATCATTAGTAAATACCGAGCGAAGCCGAGGCGGTCAGCTAGTTAATTATAAATAAAGACTCAAAAAATACTATTTAATAACACAATTTTTGCAAAAGATATAGAATTTCAATCGTTTCGGGCTGATCGGCGTATACAGGCGACTTCAAACATAAATCACTTGACAGCTGGCAAAATGGCACCATTTAAAAAAGTTTTGCCAACTTAAAGTTCTATACATCTAAAAAAAACACGCTATAGTTAGAACAAATTCCAAAAAGCTACCTGGTACATAGCTTAAGTGTAAAGCTAGATCTACACGATTGAAATTTTCTTCAAATTGCTCATCAAAATGCTTCAGACCCGTGTAAACAGCAAATATTCTTCAAAATTTATTTATTTATTATTTAATAAATAGTTATTAAATAAATAAATTAACTTCAAAATCTAGCTTAAGATCGTGGTATGTTAAATTTCTATTTTTGTTTATTACAGTTTTAAAGGAAGTATTTTATAATGCTTGCCAAACAATTTTGTACCATTCTTATTTAATCATATACCTACATACTATAGAATTAAATCCTTTTTATAATATTGAGGTTGCAGTTACATAAATATAATTATGTATTAAATATGTCACTTAAACATTTGCAACGTTTTGTATATGCACACTTTTTATTCAGAAAATGTGTTCTAATTTTATATACATACATACATATGTACATACATTCATACGTACATACATACATATATATTATGTGTGTATATAAAATAAATTTGTTAAATTCTTAAACAAATTACATTATTACAATTTTAATCCATTTCTAATATTGCAATCAATTAAAAATTTTATTTCAAATAGAAAATATTTAATTTGCATGCAACTATAAACAATTTATATGCATAGTTTCCATTCCATACAAATTTATTTATTTTTATTTATTTATTTATTTATTTATTTTCGGAAAAACAGTACAACAAGATTTAATCTTATTTAATAGTACTGCGTAGGTGGAGGCAATATATTAATACAAACAAAATTCTTAAGCTTATTAATAAAAACTAAATAAATAACAACAAATCATTAATTAAACAATAAAATGTACATAGTTTGACAAACAAATTAAAAGAGTTTGGAAAATTATCATTACTATCTAAAAAGTGTAAATATTGCTCGTTTGAAGTGCTTTGCATTGCTTAAAATTTGTATATTGTTCGGAAGCTCATTCCAGAGACGAATGGCATTTACAAAAAAATGTCTTTCAGATATTTGTTTTTGGTACCGAATGGAGTTGATCTTATATCCTCTGTTAGATCTTGAAAATATTATTCTTTTAAATAGATATTCCGGTTGTTTAGAATATATAATTTTATGTAAATGTAACAGCGTACGGCATTTTAACAGGTTGTCGAAAGAAATATTAAAAATTGTATAAGACAGATGTGATATATGATTTCTTCTTGAGATTCCATAAATATATCTGCCAATATTGTTGTAGGCCACTCTGAGTTTATTTTTACTTGTTGAATTACAACTAGAAAATAGCTCACAACCATATGTTAAAATTGGCAGAATATATGACTTAGCAAGTAGCATGCGTATGTTTATTGGTGTATATGACTGTGTCATCCATAGATTACGAAGCATAGCATATATTTTACCACATAGACCATTTATATGGTTAGACGAAGTGAGAGTATCATTAATAATAATTCCAAGATTTTTGGCGTGGTCAACTACCTCAATTGTGGAGTTACCGATCCGAATTGGCGGTAGGTTATATTGTTCACCGCTGCTTTTCTTTATCATCATTGCTTTTGATTTCTTTGCATTTAAGCAAAGTCCATTTGCTGAGGCCCATTTGAATACATTATCGAGATCACTGTTTAATTTTATAATACAATTTTTTATATCAGATGGCACACAACTGATAATGAGTTGGACGTCATCTGCGTACATCTGAATTTCACAATGAACGAGTTTCAGTGGCAAATCATTACAGTAAATTGTATATAATAATGGACCAAGTATAGAACCTTGCGGGACACCTCTCGGCATTTGACAATTTGTTGATTTGTTACTGCCAACATAGACCAGTTGACTCCTATTTGTTAAATAGGAAGAAAGAAGTTTGACGGCAGTATTAGAGAAATGGCACATATACTTGAGTTTTTGGCATAATATAGCATGTTCGACAGTATCAAACGCCTTGGAATGATCCAGTAAAACTAAAAAAGATATAAAGTTGCTGTCCATTTTTGACCTTATCTCCTCGCAAACCTCAGTAAGAGTTGAAATACAGTTGTGATTAGGTCTAAAACCTGACTGCTTCTCCGATAATAGTTTATTTTGGTACAGATATTTGGCCATCTGCGTATGAAGAATTCTTTCAATAACTTTAGACAAAAAAGGTAATATAGCAATTGGTCTATAACTCTTATCAGGTTTAGGAATAGGTATAATTTTAGCACATTTCCAACTAGATGGGAAAGATGATGATGTTATTATGCAGTTTGCTATGTGTGTTATTTGTGGTAATATGTGAGTTATTATCAGCTTAATAAATTTAGGGTGTACACCATCCTCGCCTACTGAGTCCGATTTGATGCTTAGAATAGCTTCCAGGACATCTTCCTGAGTAACACACTCGAATTGAAAACGTATCAAACATTGTTGACTTTCATTAGGGAAATTAGTGGAGTTATAGTAGTTAAGGTTTGCTTGAGGCATTGGTATGTTTGCAAATTCTAAATTGAGCTTGTCAACATCGATAAGAATTTCAGGTTCTGGACAGTTTCTCATTAACCCCATCGATCGGATTTCACTCCATTTCTTTTTCGAGCTAATAGCCATTTCAAATTTTTTTTCATAGTATTTGGATTTAGCAGTTCTTATTTTTGAATATGTTTTTCTTCTACAAGACTTGAAGTAATTGTGGAGCTGAGTTGTTCTAAATCTTTTCCACCTTGTGTATGCTCTATCTCTTTCATCAATTAAGAGTTTGATTTCATCTGAAAACCACGGATTATCATTTTTTACAGCTTTGGTTTTAATGCAAACATATTTTTCATATAAATATTGTATATTATTGTGTAAAAAAATTGTATGTCGACGTTTGAAATTGTCTATACGTACATATTATCTATAAAAATTAGGAAATTATTTTATTAGAATTGAGCAACAGTAAAATATTGCCATTGCATATTTTCCCTGTAATTTAATGAAAGATTTAAAGTTGAATTAATTTTTAATGCAATAAGTAGCAGCAGACTAAATTTCAGAAAATTAAATCCATTGTATTTTCTTGAAATAGTAAGTATGTAGTAACTAAAATGTACATACATACACACCTTCAATTTAGTATAACAACTAATACTAAAGATATATGCCCCTATTGCCGTTCTCAACTCAACTAAGTTTGGTCGTCTGTCAGTCAACCCGACTTTAACTCTACATTAACTCTACTACATATAAGTTGTGAATGGCAATACCGATTTATGAAAGACGACCAAATTATTAAAAAAGTTGTGAACCGTAATAGGGGCAATAATTTGGCATAGAACCCAAAAACAGTTAAAATAAACACGTGATTCCCAATGAAATACACTCGTGTTAAAAAACATTCATCGAAAACCTCCCAATTGCGTTACTTACGTACTCTGTACCACTCTCTCTATCTCTCACCTTTTCAAACTACACTCTCCCTCCCCAACAATTAAGACCATTCATTTTATTTACATTACCTTGTTTTTTTTAAATATTTTTTATTAATACATAATTATATATAGAAGTTTAGAACATTTTTCTACATTATTTATACATAAGATTTGATTTTGCACAAAAGAAATAAAACACTTTTTGTTTACAACTTAATAACAGAAAAAAAAGTAAAATAAGCAAAAAAAAAACATTTAAGTGGAATCATCGGCATCTATTCCTTAAGAAAAAAAACAGAAGGAATTGTGACTATGACAACGATGCCTGGACAATATTTATCGCATGTTTTCCATTTAACAATTTTAAATTGATATTAAGTAAACAATGGAGGAAGGTATTTTGTCTCTGTAACAATGTTTATGTTTAACAGTGTTAATGTTAATAAAATAATTTTGAAATACTGAGGATGAAGTGTTTCAAACAAACAAACGAACGAAATAATTAAAAAACAAATTAATACAATAAAACTAATCTTCCAAATTTCTGAAAGCCTGTTGTAAATCTTCGTGCAATTGCTCAAAGTCGGCCTTGATCTTGGCTTCGCCGTCCTTAACGGGGTCCTAAAATAAAATAGAAAACGAAATGTTGGCTAGTTTTCAGCAAAAAGATAAGAGTGTAATGTGAAACTTACCTTGAATTTCATGGATGATAATTGGTACATAATGTTGCCCATAGCCTCACGGATGACGTTCCAGGTGATTTTGTTTTCAGATTGAGCGGTGGATTCTACGGAGTGACGAGCCAAATCGTAGAAGGCGATAATGTTCTTTAACATACCCACACTCTTGTAGAAGGGACAGAATCTGTCGTATGATGAGTAGGAGTTCTGTTGCAAGAAATCGTCCTTAAGCAATTTAGCTACTTCCAAGGTGATCTTGTCAGTTTCGGCCAAAGAAGCCTTACCGACCAATTGTACAATTTCGGACAAATCTTCTTCTTCTTGCAAGATTTCCTTGACCTTAGTACGCAATGGCACGAATTCGGGGAAGTTCTTGTCATAGAAATCGTCCAAAGCACGCATGTATTTCGAGTAGGAAATCAACCAATTGATGGAGGGGAAATGTTTACGTTGGGCCAATTTCTTGTCCAAACCCCAGAACACTTGTACGATACCCAAAGTGGCAGAAGTAACGGGATCAGAGAAATCACCACCAGGGGGAGATACAGCACCGACAATGGAAACGGAACCTTCACGCTCGGGGTTACCCAAACACTTGACACGACCAGCACGTTCATAGAAGGAGGCCAAACGAGCACCCAAGTAGGCTGGGTAACCGGAATCAGCAGGCATCTCAGCCAAACGACCAGAAATTTCACGAAGAGCTTCGGCCCAACGGGAGGTAGAATCAGCCATCATAGATACGTTGTAACCCATATCACGGAAGTATTCGGACAAGGTAATACCGGTATAAATGGAAGCTTCACGGGCAGCAACAGGCATGTTAGAGGTGTTAGCTACCAAGGCGGTACGCTTCATGATAGATTCAGTGACGCCGTCAATTTCAACAGACAATTCGGGGAAATCTCTCAGTACTTCAGACATTTCGTTACCACGTTCACCGCAACCGACATAGATAATGACATCAGAGTTAGAGTATTTGGACAGAGCCTACAGTCACACAAATAAATAAAAATAATGATATATAGCTGCAGAAAAGTGAGCTGTAAGTAAATTGAAACTCACTTGTGAGATGACAGTTTTGCCACAACCGAAAGCACCGGGTACAGCAGTAGTACCACCTTGTACACAAGGGAACAAGGAATCCAATACACGTTGACCAGTCAACAAGGGGTGGTTGGCAGGCAATTTTTCTGTTACGGGACGGGGTTGACGTACAGGCCATACTTGCAACATAGTGTGTTTAGTGATTTCACCGTCGAACTCGGTTTCCAAGACAACATCTTCTACATTGTAGTTGCCAGCGGGGGCAATGTAACGGACGGTACCTTTGGCACGGGGACCAACGATCATTTTGTGTTTAACTAAGGTGTTTTCGTGAACTAAACCATACAAATCACCTCCGGTGATGTGAGAGCCTACTTTGACGTTCAAGGGGTTGAATTCCCAAGAGGCGGTGCGAGACAGACAGGGTACATTAACACCCTTAGGAATGTAAATAGAGCTGGTTAATTCGTTGATGTCTTTCAAAGGACGTTGGATACCGTCAAAGATGCTGCCCATGATACCGGGACCCAATTCAACAGACAAGGGTTTGCCAGTACGCAAGACGGGATCGCCCACGGTTACGCCAGAGGTTTCTTCGTATACTTGAATGGTGGCCATATCGCCTTCCAAACGGATAATTTCACCCACCAATTCATAGTAACCTACACGTACCAACTCGTACATAGCCGAGCCAGCCATGCACTCGGCAGTGACGACTATTTTTTTATTTAATAAAAAACGCAGTGTCATAAAAAATAGAAACACAAGGAAATTCGGTATAAAAATTAGGAATCATTAGCACTCAAAAATCAGACTCACCAGGACCAGATACAGCAAATACGCGACCATATTTGGATTCTTCTTCTACGTCGTCGAATCTCTTCAAGTTTGACATTTTGTTTCTTTCTTCTTACTCTTTAGGTATTAATGGAATGATTAAACTAAAAATTTTCAAAATTTATTAATTTTATTAAATTTTATTAACTTTTATTATTTGCTTAACAAAACGCCAAAAGAAATGGAAAAATACAAATTATCTTTTAGTTTTTTTCGCTGACTTGCGTTGTCAGCTGACTTCGTTTTAGTTGGGTCACTTGATAATCACACACATTCATTGAAAATTTTTTCATTTCTTAATTCCAACTTTCCAGTTTACTTAATTATTTTTTACAATTATTTTGCTCACTTCCATTTTAATTTTCCATATCTTTTTTCGTTTGTTTTTGTAATATCCCCCTATTGTATTTACTTAAAAAAAATAATTAATTTGTATCAATCTTTTATCTAGTGTATTTCATTTATTTTTTTTTTTTTCCTTCCAAAAGACAAAAGTCTTCAATTTGTAAATTATTACCAACAGGTTTCTTCTCTGCCACACCGAACTACGACGATCAACGAAATAATGACATTACTACGTACTTACTTGACTGCAATAACTTGAAAGAAGCTTTTACTTCACGTGACATTTGGAAGTTCGGAGCTACTTCCAATATTCACTGGAATTGTGTTGTGGTTACTTTTGCTTTTATAATAGTGTTGCCATTTACCGTGCTGCCAGACATAGTTGTGTGCTGATTAGTGATCCGATATATTATTTGTTTAGGTGTGACAATAAATAAACTACATTTTCTGTACTTGTGTATGCTGTTTTCTTGTTTTGCTAAAATTAAAACTAATAATAAATTATATAATTTTATTATTAATAAATATTATGTCTACCAAAATATAATTTCAACCCACACGGCAACAGTACAAAATGAAAATTTAAATTATAGAGACAGTAGATTATTTCATGTAGAAATAGCTATTTAACTGTAGTTAAATATAGTGCGGTAGTAGTTATCTAGGAAATATGGCAACATTATCGGAATTATTGGTTTAAATTAAGCTTTTCAAGCTTTCATAACAAGTAAAAAATTAAACAAACAACAAAAGTTTTATATAAAATTTATAAATTTAAGATAAATGGAGAAGTTCGCATGTTGTAATGTTATCGTGTCAGTTAATCAAATATGTAAATGAATTTTTAAACACGATTTAATGCTATTAAACGTTTTCTAAAATATATGTAGGTACCTAGTTATTTAAAATTTGTTTTTGTAAAATTTTTGTAGATCTTGAGAAACAAAAATATATGTTTAAATTAGATTGTTTGTTACTTTTTGTGTGGACATCAAGAAAGTCTCACGCGACCGCCCAATATCAATTTTTGTTTGTTTTGAAAATTACTACATATATCGCTCGTACGTAATAAAAGCTTTTAAGGATTCCATTACACATGAAGAAATAATTTAAATCAAACATTTTTATAATACTTTACTTAATGATATAAAATACCTATAAAAAAAAATTGTATTTTTATACCTTCATGAGAAGGGTATATATAAGTTTGTCATTCCGTGTGAAATTTCCACAATATAATTTTCCGACCCTATAGATAGCGGAGTCGATTAAGCCATGTCCGTCTGTCTGTCTGTCTCTTGAAATCAGTTTTCTGAAGTCCCCAGATATATTCGGGATCCAAATCTTCAAAAATTCTGTCAGACATGCTTTCGAGAAGTTTGCTATTTAAAATCAGCAAAATCGGTTTAGGCCAACCAGAGTTATGGACCAATATGTGAGACAACCTTCATAAAAATTTGATATTTTTTGTCCATTTTATTGCAATATTTTGAAATTGCAGATAATACCATGAAATTTTGTATACGTTGTTTGTATGATAAAAGAAGAAAGTGTACGGAAAATAGTAAGAATCGGTCCATGATTTCTCATAGCCCCCATACAAAAAAATCTTCCCGAAATATTGCTCAATTATACATAAAAGCCTATAAAAATGGAATATCAAGACAAAATTCAGCAAAAATAAGTTTTATGCAAAAAGAAATCGCAAACGAAATTTTTTTTAGTTCGGTCCATATTTGACCATAGACCCCATATAAAGTCCACTTCCAAAATTCACTTAAATACGTATAAAAAAGCTATAAATAACGGTAAACGGCTAAAATTTGTCATAAATAATCTTTATAGGCAAATAAATTGTTGTACTTAATTTTATGGTGGTCGGCCCAGAATTAGTCATAGGCTATGACTCATAGCTCCCATACAAGGACCACATCTGAAAAATAAACAATTTTTTTGCTGGCATCTCCTCTAAAAGCCCTATTTGATTTTGCTTTTTTTTTTTTTTGAGCAAAGTCACTAAAACCGAATTGTTTCCCTTTTTTATACTCTGTTTGTTAAATTACACTCAAGATTATTATGAAGACAAACTCTGTAAATTATGGTAATAATTGGTAATTAAATCAGTTAAAAATGGTGAAAATTAGACAAAATTTCAAAATATTTAACATAAATTATGTTGGTCGTAAAATTGTCTTTCAAACAATATACAAAATACGAATAAGGATATTCTAGTAGGTTTTGTATTTCTTATTACGTTTAGGTGGATGGTATTTAAGATTCGGCACAGCCGAATATAGCACTCTTACTTGTTTAATAAATTTTTATTAGTTTTAAAATTCATAATCATATTTTTATAAAACTATTTATATCAAAGTATTATTTTTTACGTACAAATGTAAAAAATTACACATTTTAAAATGTTTGGATGCGGAATATAAAACTACGACAGTCTTATGGGAAGCTAAATAAAACATAATTTTTAAACACATTTTAAAAGTAATTTTATAAAGCAAAATTTTATCACAGCAATTTATTCGGATTAAACTTTTCGAAATTGTTTCAATAATTATGATTAAGAACCTGCCTTTAATTTTTTGAAATCAAAAAGTAAGCCGAATATTAATTTTGATTATTTGTTTTTGTTATAATTACAGTGTATGAAAGCATATGTAGAATTTGAAATATCTGAAGGTGCCTATGAGATTTCATGTCCCGATGCCCAATGCCCGGAACAAGGCGTTATGACATTGCCCGAAATAGCTAATCTAACAACAAACAATCTAATGAAAAAACATCACAGATATCGATTAAATAGAGGTAAGTTTAAGAAATAATTAAGCTAAGTATTCGGGCAAAATTTGGCAGATTATGAAAACTTTATAAAGACAATCAAGTAAGAAAGTATAGTCGGTCTAGTTCGACCATATAATACCTAACACCCAATATATGTTCAATAACAGTTTTTCAGAAATGGTCGTTATATTTATATATAGACCGATCATCGAAGAATTTTATGGCATGGCTTCTGAGCAGATAAATATTGTTTGTGTTGTAAACACTTAAAAGATTTTAAATGTTATAGAGATTTACAGAAGTTGGTCTTATATGGGAACTTTGACTAATTATGGACCGACCGTTATAAAATTAGGTGCCATGATTTCTATATACATATATATGAAATGTATTTGGGTTGCATTTTATTTGGATACCAAAATGTTTCAGAGATTTACGGTCGTTAAAGGTATTTTCGGAAGTGGGCCTTATATGATAGCTAGCCATATAAATAGGACTGATCATCAAATAATTGGTGATTTGTGTATATAGGATATATTTGGATACATTTATAAATTAAACACATACTGATAAATCTCTATTTCCGGAGAACATTTCTATGGCGGCTAGGAGAAATAATCAATCAAAATCAAATTGGACAAAAAAATATCATGTACCAAATTTTATCAAATTTACATGGACAGCCAGACAGAAGTACGGACGGATATTGTGAAATCGACTCAGAAAGTGATGAGTTGATCGGTATATTTTAAGATTGACTATGGTGGTGTAAGATATAAAAACATAGATTATAGAAGTTTAAAGGTGAATTAAAAAAGTTTTGAATAAATAACATATATTTTATTTTAAAAACTGTTTCCGATGAAGATAGTTTCCTGTTCAGGGTAAATGTACAAGATAAATAAATAATATCCACAATGTAAAGGGACCTAAAATGAGCAAGACAATTCTGTAAAATTAAATTAATTAAATTATTTCGGAAATGAACAGTAAAAGTGTCAGATTAGTCGAATAATATTTTTTACTAGATTCAATTTGATTTCGGGCTGAAAAAAACATTTTAGAAATAATATATAATGGATGAATTTAAATTTAAACATTGAGAAATCATATTTTTTGAAATTGGATTAGGTAGACTAAAAAACGATCCAGAAATAATTGGCCAATTTGAACGAATGAAAACAATTTTGTAAAATAAATTTGTAATTTTTAATTTAACTTTTAAAATTTGATAAATATGTACATATGTATGTATATACATACATACATACATACATAACGACTTTCAAATCATTATTTATATTTGTTTATAAATTTAGCAATCGTCTTACACTGCTAATGAAAAAAATAATGTTTGATTTTTTCTTTTATCCTCTAATAGAAATCGAGTTGGATAAAACACGTACCTGGTGTCCTCGTGCTGGCTGCGAAACTGTTTGCCTTATTGGTTCAATATCTTCTCAATCTGATGCTGCTCCTTCTACATCGGCATCCTCGACCACGTCGACTGCTACAGTAGTCGTAAATCCAACAACAACAACAGCAACTACTCCCAATGGCACAAATACCGTTTCATCACTCTGTGCCGTACAATGTCCTTCCTGTAAGGATGAATTTTGTTCGGCATGTAAAAAGACGGTGAGTAAGAATGAAAAAAGATAACAGAAAATAAAATTATGTAGAAATTACATTAAACTTTTAAATATATATTGAGTAAAATAATAAGGTTAAAAAAAACTGAATTAAATAAGATGTATCTATCTTTCTTTAGTGGCATCCAAATATTAGTTGTGAAGAGCACAGTCGTCGCTTGGCAGCAGATGGTCAAGATGATATTGGTATACCATTTGATAATGACCTCATCAAATGCTGCCCCATGTGTGCGGTTCCTATTGAAAAGGATGAGGGCTGTGCACAAATGATGTGTAAACGTTGCAAGCACGTTTTTTGCTGGTATTGTCTGGCCAGTTTGGATGTAAGTTGAAGTAGTACATAAATAAATTCACATTCCAAACAATCTCTAACTAACAACAATTGAATATAACTACATACATACATATGTATATAATGAATTGTTTTTTTTTTATTTATTTTTCTTACAGGACGACTTTTTGCTTCGTCATTATGATAAGGGACCATGTAAAAACAAACTTGGACATTCCCGTGCTTCGGTGGTATGGCATCGAGCTCAAGTGATAGGCATTTTTGCTGGTTTTGGTATTTTATTATTAGTGGCTTCGCCTTTACTTCTGCTAGCAGCTCCCTGTATTATATGCTGTAAATGCCGCAGTTGCAGTGGTTCAAAAATTGACGAAGGTGATGTTGATCTGGATGAAGCCACTGCTTTGCAAAGGTAATTTTTTAGAAGAATTTAAATCATAATAAGATAATCGATATTTTTAAAATAATTAATAATTTGTTTGTTTTTTATTTTCAGCCTCAACTAAATACGACTGCAATTAATGTAACCTTTTTTCTAATACATTATAAGTATTTAAATATTTGTACGTAATTCAAAATGTAATTTTTCGTTAAATTTGCAAGTAAATATTCTATGTAAATAAATACACTTAGATAAATATATTAATATAAGAACAATAAAATTAAATTGTATGTAAAAAAAAACTAATATAAATTAAACTAAAATCAACTAAACAAAGTAATTAGAAATTTATTACATTATATATACTCGTACTATATCTGTAGTTATGTTTTCGATACAAAATTATAATATTCATTGATTTACTATACAAATATTTAATGAAAATCTCTATAATTCTTAAAAAGTCCTGGCATGTCAGTCTGTATATTAATTATTAGTTAGTTAGTTAGTTAGTTAGTTAGTTAGTTAGTTAGTTAGTTAGTTATTAGTTAGTCTGCTAGTAATTTAAACATCATGCAAATGATACTGTTTTATTATCTGTTTTTTTTTTTTATTTTATTAATACAAAATACATTAATCAAGTAATAAATGAATAATTATAAGTTATCATAATAAGTGCACGTATAATGTTAACTAAAACAAAAATGTGATATTTACAGTGATTCGTTTTGAATAATTGTTAAATTATTTAAATCGATAGCTTTACACAAACAAATAAATAAACAAAATGTTTTATTGCTTTTGACTTAAATCGATGTATGCAGATACATACATACATACATACATACATACATGTATAAATGCATACATATGTACATTAAAAACAATAACAAAAAACAAACAACCACATAAATATATATAAAAAAAATTATTCATATTAATTTAAATACTAAAAATATTTAATTTAATTTTTATTATAGTACACACACATCTACATATTAATTAAATGTAATTTAATTAAATTGTTTTGTTTTATTTTATTCTTTTTTTCTGATTTAACTTACGTTTAATTTGCAAATAAAACAAAATTTAAAGTTAATAAAAGTCTACATAAATATAAATAAATGCTTTTAAATTTATATAATTAAATATTATATACACGTGAAACAAAACTAATATGTATTAATTCAATGCACTTAAAAGTGTTTACTTTATAATTTAATTTTTATTTTTCTTTAAACTACATTTATAAAAGTTTTAGGAGATAAATTACACAATAAGTAAATTATAAAAAATATAAAAATACTAAATTATACAATATAATATAATACTATTATTAGTTAAAAACGTAGTTAGAAATTTAAATATTTTTTCTCTGTGTACATAAATATATTGCTGTTTTATTTTTCAAATCAATCAAATTAAAAATAAACTTGTTAATATTCGATTGGTATTACTCTCAAATCTATACGTAATATATATACATACGTACAATTAAACTGGTCCAAATTATGAAAACGACCTTTAATAGACAAAATAAAAAACGGGGTCGCTATAATTTGAATTTTTTTTAATCACAATTTTTACTTACATACATATATTCAAAAAAAATATCAACTTAAAATTGCAGACTCTTAGGGAGAGGAAACAAAACTATTAATTCTCGAAATATTTATCCAATTCACAACCGGTGTTCTATCAATTTGTATCATAGGTAATAGTTGTTTTTTATGCCTTTACCAACAAGCACTGAAGACCTTAAATTTTAAGCTCTTGAACATTTTGTTGGAATTTAAATGATAACATATAAAATTATGTTTACATGAGAAATGTTTGAAAAAAATCATATTTAAAAAACGTGTGGCTTGAATTTATGTTTCCTTTTTAAATTGCTTGTTTTAAGCTTGACAAAAACTTTGTTTAAAAAAAATATTTTTGTTTTACAACAATAAAATGTACGTTGTGAATTGGACAATTGAACATATTAATTATGTATTTCTATGGATTTTTATTAATCTTACTAAATCATATTTTAATGTAATTTTACATTTTCCTCATTTAGAGTATTTCTATGAACTTGGAATATTTTGTTCAAAAGAAAATCTATAAATTAGGTACAAAAATTGTGATTTTTAAAAATCTGTCCATTGAATATCCATTTTCCAAATTCATGTTTTAGAGAATTCCCATAGAGTTGGCATATTTTGTTTAAAGGAAAATCTTCAATTTAGGAAATGTATTACATGGATAAATATATATTCCGATGTTTCAAATAAATAAATTATGCACATTTTTTTTATTTGTGTATAACAATATATTTCTTTCAATATTCAAGTTGGCCTACTTTGAATATAGGATTTCGATATAATACCACAAAATGTAAATATGTATGAAGAGTAATTTTTTTGGAAGAATTCAGGCCGGATTCAATTCTGGCAAACTCTCCAAGATATCGGCCGGTATCTAACGAATAAATTCTTCAACCGTTGCGAGCTTTTAAAATAGATATGAGCTATATTAAGGCTCCACAAGAAATAGTCTAAAATCATTAAGTTGGCCGGCCCCAAACGTGAAATGAACTGTTCACCGATCTCGCCTCTAAATTGGGACATTGTTTTCGTCTTGTTGAAACCACATGTCAGCCAATTCCAGCTCTTCCATTTTGGGGGAAAAAAGTGCACGATGCACTTTCTTAGCCGAGCATGAATTTTGATAATAAAAGCCTTGTTCGTTTGTAAGTCGATTCATGGTTAAATTATAGACCAAACTGAAAATGTTTAAATGTAACCTTTTTCATGAAAATAGCTGAGCTACAAAAAACAGTCTTACAAAAAAGAAAGTACATAAAAAATTACCCTTTATATACATTATATACGCAATGATTTATAGAAAATGTGATTTTGTCACCAACCTCAAAATAAACCTTGATTTCTTTACATATGTATGTTTTCGATGAGTAATGATTTTTCAAGGATTTTTAATGAAAATGTTTATTTTTGTCAAATGATTTAATAGTTTTGTTTTTAATATTATTTTTTGAAGTTCGAACTAATTAATTCTTAATTTCACTACATATAACCTAAATCAGAATTTAAAAATATCAGCAATTCATTGCATAAAACCATTTGAAGAAAAATTTAATGATTCAATGCATAGGAATAAACTAAAATCTAATGAAAATCTAAATAAAAGCAAAAAACATTATGTGTAAGGTAATTTTGGTGTTCTAAATTCAAAACCAAGTTTAAATTCCGATGCTGTTACACTGTTTAACAACATTTAAACATGGTGGAATTCCGCAGACAAAATGACATTAGAAAAATTAACGTGCATATTCTTGGATCAGTCTAATAGGGAAAATATGAACCTATGTATATACATACATATTTATCAACTTATTTTACATATTGTTTGTACACATTTACATTATCTAGATGCATACAGTAATGAACAAAACATAGTATGTATAACATATTCCACAAACAAAATAAAATAATAATTAGAAATATTATTAGAGAGCCAAACCGCCACAATATAAGTGAATATGACAAGTATATGAAATAAAAAAGTGTGATAACTATCGACCGGCAACCTTTCCATTATATGAATTTACTCACCAAAAAGTTAGCCATTGGTTAGTTACCACAAGGCGTTTTTTTATTTTGAATATGGTTGTAAATATGTCGCATATTGTTCTATAATTAAAATACCAAGTATTATGTACAAAAAATATAAATTTGTATTCAGAAGAACTATATGTTCCGGTTATTACATACATATTTATTTGTAAATGCTGCACAGAATTTCATTTCGAACGAAATTGGATAAATAATTGCAAACAAATATCAATTTCACTTGAACTCCCAAAAATTTTCGTCTTACTTTTTCACTTTTGATCTGAATGAAATCCTGCGACTGAGGGATATACCAATTTTAATTCCAATTCCATTCAACTTACAGTTATTTCAATCTAAAAAAAAATGTTTTACTTTTTCTGAAGAAGCATAATATGGAAATAACTTTAGGATATTATGTTTAAACTAATTCCAAATTACTTTGTTTAAAATCGGTTGTATATTCTGCATACTATTGTTTTGTTCATAATTGTTTATAAAGATTCATATACAGAAAACATTTATTACCTTACACATACTACATAAAAAGAAAAATAAAATTTTCAACTACCAACAAATATGTAATAGAAATTGTAAAAATGCAAAATTAAACAAAAAACAGTCTAAATATAAAAAATATGTATTTAAATGCTAAAAACACTCAATAACATATAATAATAATTGTGCAGATAAAACGTAATATATAATCAAATGTAACATGCATTAAAAATAAATGAATTAAAAAATGTAGTTATACATGAAATATAAGAAACTGTATTTAACAATAAAAAATATTAACCCCTTAATGTATAAATTCAATAAATTCTAAAAATGTTAAAAACACGTTGTTTTAATTTTAATTGTTAAGTATAAACCATAGTTATTTTGCAGTTGTGAGTATCGAATTTATTGGTTTTGATTTTTTTTTTACCGATATTTGAACAAATTTAAGCAATTTCAGCTTTTTATTTTTGAGAACAAAATAAACAGATAGTTATGTGATGGAAATAAATGTTTGGTTTAAAAATTTTCAAGAATAATTTTATATAAAATTAATTGCTATGAAAACTATCTATCAATTCCCATCAAATACATTGTTATGCAAAGAAATAAGACTAATTTAAATTCAGATTTTTCATAAAATTCCAAAAGAGCAATTGAAATTGTAATTATTTTCCATATCAAATTTAGGTAAGAATAATTTAAAATACAGATTTGCCATTTCGAATTCAGAAATGATAATATATGTAGATAGGGTGCAAGGTGTCAAACAAATGCTACATTTTTATAAACTTTTAGTTTTCGTACCAGATGCACTAATTTTGTTATCACATTAGGACGAGTAATGTATTCGACTCGTGCGATATGTAGAACATGAATTTGTCAATTATTCGTTTTTGAAATCAATTTACAGAAAAGTAGTGATATATGTAGAATGTTTATACTAAGTACATATACAACAGTTAACAACAGAAAATTATATAGTAGTTTTATACATATTTATTTATACTTTAAAAGATTATAGAATTTCCATTTCATAGGATATTAATTCATTTGAAAAGTAATTTGATAATATGTCTCTTAAATTTTGAGCTTCATAGCAAGATCTGCGCACAATTGTTGTCATAGATGTCAGTGGTTGATCCCCATTGTTATTAAGCTCGCTACGCCATTTACCAAGCACTTCATTACCATTCTCACCTTCTCGATCCAAAAAATTAGCAGGACAATACAGCTGTTCTTCATCATTCGACATAATATAATTATGTAGTGCAACGCATGCCAATATGATGGTTTTACAACTTTCTGGTAAAAATTCAATTGTAGTTAAAAGTACTCTCCAACGTGCAGTCAATAATCCAAAGCTATTTTCAGTAACTGAACAAGCACGTGTTATCTTATAGTTGAAAATAGATTTTTCTGTGCTTAAATTAGTTTCCGCATAGGGCCGCATTATGTTTTTTCTCAAAGGTAATGCTGTATTAGCAATGAAGAAGTGGGGAAAAGGTGAGGATGATGGAAATAATGGTTTACTGATTGGCAGAGGTAAATTATCAGAAATCATACCATTGCAAAATGATGAAAATTGAAATATTTCTGCAAGTAAAAAAAATATTAAATTATAAATGGTTTATATAGGGACTTAGTATAATAATAACTAGAAAAGATACGCGCATTCTAATAAATTTTCAACATTCCGGAATATTGCAATTGAATTATATCTAATAATTATATGAATTTTTCGGGAGGTTTACATGATGGATTACGATTCATATATAAAAAAGATAAAATAATAATCATCTACCAAATGAAGTGAGTGTTTTATGCATTTGTCTTTCCTCAATAGGATGCAACAGAATCAAATCTTTCGATAAAATAGTTAATATGTTCCAGATTTGTCGATATTATTGTTATTACTATTAAACTAATCAGGTATGTGATGGAAATCGAAAACGAACACGAGTGAGTTTTAGAAGTTAATTTTTTCATAATATTTCTGTATTGAAACAGTTTTATCCCACAAAATATAAAGATAATTTGCTATTAAAGAGAATCTTAAAACAAAAATTTTAAAAATTTGATTAGAAATACTTTAAAATGGACTTCAAAAACTCACTCGTTTTCGATTTCCATCACATACCTAAATATTAATGTTGTTCACTTTAATATTTTCATTTACAAACAAGTCATCAATCAGTATTCTTTAATTACCTTCATCATTCTGCTTGTCAAAGTTTTCCACACAAACGGCCGTAAATTTATACTTGGCATCACACACTCCCAATAATATCATGCTTAAACTACTTTTTTTATTAGACGTAGTCTTATGCTTCGCACGATATCGTATGGACACATGTTTTCCATCGATTGCGCCCACACAATTCGGAATTGCCCATTTGTTTTTAAAGTCTTCAGCAATATCAGCGTATTGGGAAGTTGTTGGCTCATTAAGGTAAATTGGAGATAGTAAACTCCACAAAACATTGCACGTACTTAAAACCACTTCTCGAATAGTTGATTTACCCAATTTATGTTTCCATGCAATTGATTGTAAAGGTGTTCCATAAGCTAAATAGCTACATATAAATATATACAATGTTACTACGACAATAGAAGCATACGTATGAATGTATAAATAATTTACAATACTAACTTCAATGTAATTGCAAGTCTTTCTTCTGCTAAAACCCTTTGTCTTTTTTTATTTAAAGAGCTCTTAGTAAATGATAGCAACCAATCAAATAAGGGTTTGGACATTCTAGTATGTACAAAAAATTGTTCTTGACTCATTTTTTTTATACTTGCAAAAAACTTTCGGTGGTATCCAGTTATTGCACGATCCCGGTTTATTGGACGAATGCCCCATCTTCTAACACGTGGTTTTCGGTTGGGATCATCCTTCTTCTTTCCTTTCTTTACTTTATTTGTTATAACAGGTCTGCTGTTGTTAATTATTTTTTTCGTAGTTGGTTGAGTGTTTTGCAATTGGAGAGTTTGTGTCACCTTATATAAGTGAATATGACAAGTATATGAAATAAAAAAGTGTGATAACTATCGACCGGCAACCTTTCCATTATATGAATTTACTCACCAAAAAGTTAGCCATTGGTTAGTTACCACAAGGCGTTTTTTTATTTTGAATATGGTTGTAAATATGTCGCATATTGTTCTATAATTAAAATACCAAGTATTATGTACAAAAAATATAAATTTGTATTCAGAAGAACTATATGTTCCGGTTATTACATACATATTTATTTGTAAATGCTGCACAGAATTTCATTTCGAACGAAATTGGATAAATAATTGCAAACAAATATCAATTTCACTTGAACTCCCAAAAATTTTCGTCTTACTTTTTCACTTTTGATCTGAATGAAATCCTGCGACTGAGGGATATACCAATTTTAATTCCAATTCCATTCAACTTACAGTTATTTCAATCTAAAAAAAAATGTTTTACTTTTTCTGAAGAAGCATAATATGGAAATAACTTTAGGATATTATGTTTAAACTAATTCCAAATTACTTTGTTTAAAATCGGTTGTATATTCTGCATACTATTGTTTTGTTCATAATTGTTTATAAAGATTCATATACAGAAAACATTTATTACCTTACACATACTACATAAAAAGAAAAATAAAATTTTCAACTACCAACAAATATGTAATAGAAATTGTAAAAATGCAAAATTAAACAAAAAACAGTCTAAATATAAAAAATATGTATTTAAATGCTAAAAACACTCAATAACATATAATAATAATTGTGCAGATAAAACGTAATATATAATCAAATGTAACATGCATTAAAAATAAATGAATTAAAAAATGTAGTTATACATGAAATATAAGAAACTGTATTTAACAATAAAAAATATTAACCCCTTAATGTATAAATTCAATAAATTCTAAAAATGTTAAAAACACGTTGTTTTAATTTTAATTGTTAAGTATAAACCATAGTTATTTTGCAGTTGTGAGTATCGAATTTATTGGTTTTGATTTTTTTTTTACCGATATTTGAACAAATTTAAGCAATTTCAGCTTTTTATTTTTGAGAACAAAATAAACAGATAGTTATGTGATGGAAATAAATGTTTGGTTTAAAAATTTTCAAGAATAATTTTATATAAAATTAATTGCTATGAAAACTATCTATCAATTCCCATCAAATACATTGTTATGCAAAGAAATAAGACTAATTTAAATTCAGATTTTTCATAAAATTCCAAAAGAGCAATTGAAATTGTAATTATTTTCCATATCAAATTTAGGTAAGAATAATTTAAAATACAGATTTGCCATTTCGAATTCAGAAATGATAATATATGTAGATAGGGTGCAAGGTGTCAAACAAATGCTACATTTTTATAAACTTTTAGTTTTCGTACCAGATGCACTAATTTTGTTATCACATTAGGACGAGTAATGTATTCGACTCGTGCGATATGTAGAACATGAATTTGTCAATTATTCGTTTTTGAAATCAATTTACAGAAAAGTAGTGATATATGTAGAATGTTTATACTAAGTACATATACAACAGTTAACAACAGAAAATTATATAGTAGTTTTATACATATTTATTTATACTTTAAAAGATTATAGAATTTCCATTTCATAGGATATTAATTCATTTGAAAAGTAATTTGATAATATGTCTCTTAAATTTTGAGCTTCATAGCAAGATCTGCGCACAATTGTTGTCATAGATGTCAGTGGTTGATCCCCATTGTTATTAAGCTCGCTACGCCATTTACCAAGCACTTCATTACCATTCTCACCTTCTCGATCCAAAAAATTAGCAGGACAATACAGCTGTTCTTCATCATTCGACATAATATAATTATGTAGTGCAACGCATGCCAATATGATGGTTTTACAACTTTCTGGTAAAAATTCAATTGTAGTTAAAAGTACTCTCCAACGTGCAGTCAATAATCCAAAGCTATTTTCAGTAACTGAACAAGCACGTGTTATCTTATAGTTGAAAATAGATTTTTCTGTGCTTAAATTAGTTTCCGCATAGGGCCGCATTATGTTTTTTCTCAAAGGTAATGCTGTATTAGCAATGAAGAAGTGGGGAAAAGGTGAGGATGATGGAAATAATGGTTTACTGATTGGCAGAGGTAAATTATCAGAAATCATACCATTGCAAAATGATGAAAATTGAAATATTTCTGCAAGTAAAAAAAATATTAAATTATAAATGGTTTATATAGGGACTTAGTATAATAATAACTAGAAAAGATACGCGCATTCTAATAAATTTTCAACATTCCGGAATATTGCAATTGAATTATATCTAATAATTATATGAATTTTTCGGGAGGTTTACATGATGGATTACGATTCATATATAAAAAAGATAAAATAATAATCATCTACCAAATGAAGTGAGTGTTTTATGCATTTGTCTTTCCTCAATAGGATGCAACAGAATCAAATCTTTCGATAAAATAGTTAATATGTTCCAGATTTGTCGATATTATTGTTATTACTATTAAACTAATCAGGTATGTGATGGAAATCGAAAACGAACACGAGTGAGTTTTAGAAGTTAATTTTTTCATAATATTTCTGTATTGAAACAGTTTTATCCCACAAAATATAAAGATAATTTGCTATTAAAGAGAATCTTAAAACAAAAATTTTAAAAATTTGATTAGAAATACTTTAAAATGGACTTCAAAAACTCACTCGTTTTCGATTTCCATCACATACCTAAATATTAATGTTGTTCACTTTAATATTTTCATTTACAAACAAGTCATCAATCAGTATTCTTTAATTACCTTCATCATTCTGCTTGTCAAAGTTTTCCACACAAACGGCCGTAAATTTATACTTGGCATCACACACTCCCAATAATATCATGCTTAAACTACTTTTTTTATTAGACGTAGTCTTATGCTTCGCACGATATCGTATGGACACATGTTTTCCATCGATTGCGCCCACACAATTCGGAATTGCCCATTTGTTTTTAAAGTCTTCAGCAATATCAGCGTATTGGGAAGTTGTTGGCTCATTAAGGTAAATTGGAGATAGTAAACTCCACAAAACATTGCACGTACTTAAAACCACTTCTCGAATAGTTGATTTACCCAATTTATGTTTCCATGCAATTGATTGTAAAGGTGTTCCATAAGCTAAATAGCTACATATAAATATATACAATGTTACTACGACAATAGAAGCATACGTATGAATGTATAAATAATTTACAATACTAACTTCAATGTAATTGCAAGTCTTTCTTCTGCTAAAACCCTTTGTCTTTTTTTATTTAAAGAGCTCTTAGTAAATGATAGCAACCAATCAAATAAGGGTTTGGACATTCTAGTATGTACAAAAAATTGTTCTTGACTCATTTTTTTTATACTTGCAAAAAACTTTCGGTGGTATCCAGTTATTGCACGATCCCGGTTTATTGGACGAATGCCCCATCTTCTAACACGTGGTTTTCGGTTGGGATCATCCTTCTTCTTTCCTTTCTTTACTTTATTTGTTATAACAGGTCTGCTGTTGTTAATTATTTTTTTCGTAGTTGGTTGAGTGTTTTGCAATTGGAGAGTTTGTGTCACCTTATTTTGTTCTGTTATTGTTGTATCATCCAATGTCATGTTCCTTGTTTTACTGTCCTTGATTACCAATGTCCTGTTGTTTAGAAATTTTTTCGTTACACAACGACTGCTGATTTCTGGTTTGACTTTTTTGTCATTTTTCACATTAATATAAGTTACATATAAATTTAAAAGACTTAACATCATGAATTTTTTATTAGCATCCATTTTAATATTTATTATTTAAAAAAAAGTGTAATTTGTTTAAACTCTTCCTTGCTATTGTTTAGTAATTCTTCTTGTACCACTTGTAAATGTCATTCAATATAAACTGATAACAAGAAGGTCAGTGATGCTTGCCTTTCAAAATTTAATGCACGCTAAAAAGTGTACAAAAAATATTTAGTTATTAAATATATATAGTTTGTTTTAGAAACAAGAGTACAGATACTTATTACATTTACATGTTTTTAATATAAATTTATAAACATTTATAAAATTCCGATCTTTTTATACCCACCACCAAAAAGACGGGAGGTATATTACGTTTGTCATTTCTTGTGTAACACATCGAAATAATGGTCGTACAGCCAAAAAAGTCTGGGTACTTATAAGATTCTAAGAAGATCTGTCCATCTGTTGTTGGCATGATAGAACTTCGAAAAAAATTATAGAACAATGAAATTTTTACCAAACATTCTCTGATCCTCCGAAATGTTTGGTATTGAAAATGGGCAAAATCGGTTCAGTAGGATCCGAATTATAGATCAAAGTTTCAAACTAGATCGATATATTTCAAATTGTTTGATATTTTCTTCAAATATAATACAGATAATACCATGAAATTTTCGACACTTTATTTTTATTATAGGACAAGTGCTGTTGAAAGTGGTAGGAATCGGTAAACGGTTTATTATAGCCGCCATACAAATGTCTTCCCGGAATGTGGCTTTATGGTACATAAATATCTATAGAAAAGCCGTATCGATAATAAATTCTGTAATAATATGTTTAATGAAAGTGAAATCTCAAAACGATACTTTGTATGCATTGGTCCATATTTGACCGTATCCCCCATATAAAGTCCACTTCCGAAAATCGCTTAAATGTGCATATATCCTCTAAAATATATCCATATAAAAACCAATATCAAGTTGAAATTCAACACAAAATATTTAAAAATCGTCGCTCACAATTTTATAACGTTCGGTTTATTTTTGAAGTTTTAATTTTGCACAAAGAGTACGTACATATATAGAAATATTTATACCCAATTTAATTGGCCCAAATATAAGATAGTCCACTTCCGAAAATCATTTAAATATTCGACCTATTACTGATTAATATTATTATTTGAGATTCTGTAGGACTAGACTTTAAAAATTACAATCACATATGGACGCTGTTATATAATTGGAGTTTACAATAAGAACGTCTCAAAAAATCAACTAACAATTATTCATTATAAAGTGGAAGGGTGAATAATAACTATAGAACCGCCTTATACTATGTTTCCACGACGACTTGAATCACATGCTTCGCCTTCTGAATCATGTTTATGAATAATGCTGTTTACATGACTAAATAACTTGATTCGATTTGACAGCTGTCTTTAATAAACAAACAGAATAAAAAAAAACAGAATTTACACTTTGAGGAAAATAATTTTATTAATGGACAAACAAGAGTGAGTGGAAATTAGTTAGCTTATTTGAAAAAAACATACATTCGTAAGTAATTACTTTACTTCCAGCAACAAGAAAATAATTTGCTTTGTTTACAATAATATTAAATTTTTACAGCTAGTGCAGATAAACCTGCGATAAAAATGAGAGAAGAGTGCAATTTTTCGGGCTTCGCAAGTAGATTCAATATGAATCTACTTGATTCGCTCTTAAAATTTTGTATGGTGAAGCAAGTTGTTTCACTAAAGATTGGGGTGTGAAGCTTGAATAGAGAGCGAAGAATGTATCGTGGAAACGTAATATTACTGCTAAGCTAGTTATCAGCTATTGTGCGATATCATTGGAAATTTCGATTCTGCTACAGCTGTTCGTTACTTTGTCATCCCTAAATATAATAAACAAACATTTTTTCATCAGAGCCGGTAAACATAATTTTCGACAGTAATTAAACAAGGAAACGTTACACCATGGATGATCAGGCCTGTCCACGTTGTAAAACAACAAAGTATCGCAATCCATCCTTAAAATTGATGGTGAATGTATGCGGGCATACATTGTGTGAATCGTGTGTGGATCTTCTCTTTTTAAAAGGTTCCGGCTCATGTCCAGAATGTATGGTACCATTGAGGCGTAACAATTTTCGCATACAACTGTTTGAAGATCCTATGGTAGAAAAAGAGGTGGATATAAGAAAACGAATACTAAGGGACTACAATAAAAAGGAAGAAGACTTCAATTCTTTACAAGAATATAATGATTATTTGGAAGAGATTGAATGTATAATATACAATCTTTGTAACAACATCGATATAATTGGTACAAACAAACGTATTGAACAATACAAAAAAGAGAATCGAGATATAATACAACGTAACAAAACACGAATGGGTCGTGAGGAATATGAGTTGGAAGAAATGCTAGAACTGGAGAAAGCTCAAGAAGAAGCCAGACGTCAAGAACTAATAGACTTGGAAGCGGAACAAAAGAAAAAGAAGGCACGAGAGAAGGAGGCCTTAATAGATGAATTAATGTGTAGTGGAAAAAACGCATCAGCCATTGTTAGCGAATTTGCAGAGAAAGTAGAAAAGTTGAGGGAAGAAGAAAAACAAGTGCCTCCTCCAAAACCAGCTTCACAATTTTCGAGTGGTGTTAAATTCGGTCGATCCGCTGATCATCAGTTTCTGCCAGTGCCAAAAGTTGAAGAAGGTCCGCTGTACGAACACGAAACTCCCTTGCTCTACATGGAAGGACCGCCATGTCCACCAGTATACGAAATTGAAACCAAAGGCTATATGTCGCACGTAAGAGCAGACAATTCTGTAGAAAGGGCAGGTGGCTATCGAGCAACATATGCATGTCAGCGAGCACTTCTCGAGGCGATGCAGGGACTGTTCCATGGTTCTATAATGTACTAATGTTTAATTATTCAAAGGGAAGGATATTTTTGTTTTAAAAATGAAATTTGTACTGTTGAATAAATGATAATTTTCTTTAAACTGCACTGCTAACTATGACTTGCATATGTTCACCTTCGCTATTATCATTTTTTCATCTTCCAGAAATTTAGGAATTTCACTTTTCTAGTAGTATTGATGTATAAAACTAATTTTGTTTATGCTCGCCTCAATTTTGGAGCTTATAAGAATAAAACTTTTTCACTTCAATTTAGTAACGATATAGAATTTCTGAAAGATTTTGAAAAGGTCAATAGTTGCTTCTTAAAACTCAAAAACATCAAATCAATTGTAGCGAATTCTTTAAATCCTGTTATTAAAAAAGGGTGATTCTTAAAAACGTATAATTGTAATCTTGTGGATTCGTTTTACAGAATATCAAATTAAGTGATTTTTCAATCGATAACGTTACTAGGATTCGATTTACTGAACTCTGAATTTGAAATAAATAATTAAATCACTCTGTTTTGTAAATCGAATTTGAAAAACGTTTTAGTTTTTAAACTAAATTATAAAATTTGGTGATATGTATATCCAATCATGATTAACTCTTTTTTTACTTTTGAGTAAAGTACAAAATACCGCAATCATTCGTGTTGGAAATCCCTCTTTTATGAAATCAATCGATTTACGGAAAAGGGGCGATAGCTACAAAACCCTGCCATTACCTTTTTAAAATAGTTGTTAATAGAACCAACTTATTCTTAATAAGCTTTTATTTAGAAATACAAATTTATATTCTACGATTTATGTATATGTAAGCATATGTATATAAGTATCTCAGCATTCAATGGCTGTTAGATCAAGATCATCATCCCAATCAATTTGTGTATTTGTTGTTGACTGCTGCGTACTACTCGCAGTATCTTTGGGTATTTCAATTAAATTCCACAGCTCATCATCATCGTCGTTATTCATAAACATGGTAGTTTCGTTCATCGACTGGCTTCCTTTAATTGTTTTACGTTGAATGTTACCCGGCTTCTTTTCTACAGTTCTATTCCCTTGCAGAATTTGGCTCTGTTCGAAGTATTGATTGGGATGTGTTATGGCCACTTCCTCTGGTGATTCATGTGTAATTTGGAAAAATTTACCACATGCCAATTGATAGTGGCCCTTGGCTACATAGCTCATAACTTCTTGAACATGAGCTGATGATAATCCTGCACCAGCCAATTTGTTCTTTAATGTTGTCTGATCATAAATTTTATAAGGACAACCGTGGACGCTGCCAGGTACAGCATTTTCCTGAATAATTTTAAGACACGAGTAGGGTGTATAGTTGACCATGGAACCCTTTTTGCCATAATTATGCTCAATATTGTACTGGTAACTTTTGGCAAACTTTTCGGGATCAATTTTTCTACAGAATTCTTCACGCCAAAACCTAATAGAATCTTCCAATGTCACTCCAATACCTTTGAGGAACAAACCATACTGCATGCGACCATCATGTCTAATATGATGTGTGGAGCGTATATGATCATGACAAGCACGCATACATAATGGATATGATTTTTTGGCAAGTTGGTCCAAAGATTCAATAGGAACACTCGCATTTTTACTAACTGTATAATCTTTACCCGTATATGAAGTGTGCAATGACTTAAGAAGATGAAATAGACGCTCATCTGTTTCTACATCTCTGATTGAACGCTGGGCAGCCTGGAGGCCATGTTCGATTTCATCCATTTGTTTAACTGCGACAATTGAAATAAAATCATTTGTATTAACATATGCGTGACCATTTCTTAAATAGCAACGACGAGATCTAACCAAGTCCAGGACCTGAGTAAATGGCACTTTATAAAAGTCTAACATTTCTATCTTCGCCACACTCTGACCCATAGTACTTTCGAAAAGACCATCTTTGACAGCATTCTTTTGTTCCTGGTTCAGTGGTGCATAATCTAATTGATGCAAGTCAAGAAAATGTTTAATTTCCGCAGGAGTCATTGTTGAGAATTTGTATTTAAAAAGTTCCATTTCACGTGCTAAAAACCAACTAAAAATTTATATGTATATGAAATACATTTTATGAGTACATATTTGAAAATATCCATCAGACACACATACCGTTTTAATTCCATTGTACGGCAATAAACCAATCTTAGTATAAAATGTGATATGTAATCCCGTCGCCTGGCCTGCAGCTCAAACTCATGTTTGCTAGTATTATTAGTAGCTGTAGCGCCGCCATTGGTACACAAACGCAAATAACCTCGTAAACCTTCGCGGGAGAGTTCTGCATGCACATATTCCTTCCAATCATCCGACAATAAACGCAAATTTTTAGTGTGCGCTTGCTCTAAGATTCGCAACACTTTTAAACGTTCCAGCGACAATTCTTCAAATTCCTGAATTTGTAAGTCTTCAGTTGGTGGCAAACGGTAAAGTAGTACATTGTGCGGATATTTCTGTTCAAGATTTTCATATTCTGGCTTGTACTCTACACGAGTTTTTGTTTTTCTTCTAAAATCCATTAATCTCTGATATTTCTAAATTGTTTGCAAATTTCTTTTCTGTTGTAAAAACTCACAAGCAGCGTTGTCAACTTTAAAATTTCAAAACGCACCAACATGGAGAAAAAACGCGCCATTTCAAAAAAATCGCACTAAATTTTTTTCTTACTTATTTAATAAAAGTTTATTGAAAAATTTCACATAAAAAATATTATATTAATAACAGTCTTCAACAGTTTATTCAGTGTTTTTATAAAAAATAAAAAACTTAACAAAAATAAACTAAATAAATTTGTTTTATGTACCAGATGTAATTAATTTATTTTTTACCCGGGGTTACACATGCAAGTAATAGTTCGAAAAACTCAATACACTCACATTTTTTACTAATACACTCAAATTTTTTCACTTGCAGAGCTAGTCGAGTTTTTCGAATAAGTTTACGTATATAATATCTATGTACACAGCACTCGCATGCAAGTACTTGCATGTGTAAAAAAAGGCGTGTTAACTTTTTAAAAAATGGAAAATGTTGAGCACATTAATTATTTCATACGAACAATTTGACGTGTATGTGTAAACAAAACACATATATATTATGTTTTGCTTTTTTGTGAATTTGAATCGAAAATAAATAAAAGTTAAAAATATTTAAAAATCTGTGTTGAATCGAAATCGTTAAATAAAAATGAATAAACAAATATTACTGGCCGCATGTGCAGCAGCACAACAAGTAATACTATTGCCGTTCTCAACTCAACTAAGTTTGGTCGTCTGTCAGTCAACCCGACTTTAACTCTACATTAACTCTACTACATATAAGTTGTGAATGGCAATACCGATTTATGAAAGACGACCAAATTATTAAAAAAGTTGTGAACCGTAATAGGGGCATATGTTTCCACGGTACATGCTTCGCTCTCTATTCATGCTTCACACCCCAATCATGTGCGAAACAACTTGCTTCACCATACAAAATTTTAAGAGCGAATCAAGTAGGTTCATATTGAATCAACTTGCGAAGCACGAAAAATTGCACTCTTCTCTAATTTTTATCGCAAGTTTATCTGCACTAGCTGTACAAATTTAATATTATTGTAAACAAAGCAAATTATTTTCTTGTTGCTAGAATAAAGAAAGTAAATACGTACGAATGTAAGTTTTCTAAAAACTCACCACGAATTTTTATACTCACCATGATTTTTTACTCACCACAATATTTTCACCACATTTCTCCGTCGGTCGTCGTCGTTTTTGTGTGTTGGTTGGTTGCTGTGGCCGTTGAAACTCCTAGAAGAATACCGGGTTCGTTGTATATATAGCGAACTTTAAAAAAAAAGAATATGGGAATTATATCGCGTTGTCAACAGTGTTGTCAACTTTTAAAACAAAAATTGTGCGAAACGCACCAAGTTGACAACGCTGCACACAAGTACAACAAAAAGGGCGCCAATTTACGTTTTCTCGAAGTGCTGCTAAGTTTATGATAAACTAAAAAAGTATTTTATTAAATGATGCCAGATCATCTATGATAGTAGATTTAACTACTAAATTTAAAAAAAAATTTAAAATTTTGACAAAAGGCAGAACTTAAAATTAGTAGAATAGGATTAATTTATTAGTATTACGCTTGTATTTGGTAATAATCTAGATGGATATGTATGTAGTTTTAAAAATCTGTAAAATAAAATGCAAGTGTGTTACTGATAAATTATTTGATTTTCGTCACAAATCGGGCCAAAAAATTTGTGAAGATTAGTTACTTTTAATAAGAGGCAGTAAAATTTTCTGAAGGCATTATTCATTTATATACAAAAATAAATGTCAGATTTTTTGTATATAGTATGTATTTATATTTTGGATTTGCATCCCCTCGTCTTCATCAATTATAAACAGTTTGAAAACAAAGAAATGTCAACAGAATTAACGACTGAAGTCAAAATAATTTAATTCCATTATATTAGGTTTGTTTGATTTTTTTATTAATAATAATTAATTATGTACTTGCTTATTTACTTAATTTATAAGATAACTATAGTTTATTAAGGAATAAATGAAATAGTGTGCATATGAGAAGCTCGAAAAGGAAATGAAATGAGAAAATCGGAAAGGAATGAAGAAACAAATAATACATATAATCAAAAACGTACATTTTCATGTTTTTTTTTTAGAAACGCATTACATTTCTTTTATTAATTTATTTATTTAATAAATACTAATATGATTTTGTTGCTATATTGTATTTACAATAAGAATATTTTGTGTAATAATTAATTTGGAATGTGGCAGCATTGTTTTTATTCTTGTTAGTTTTAGCCAAAATTTAATATACGTAGATAATAGTTAATAAGGATATTATTTAAAAAAAATATAATAAAAATTTATACACAACATTCTGTAGTTATAGATTTAATTTATGTATGCATTTAAATGAATAATACTTTCGATTAAAGCAACAAAATCATAGATATAATAATAAGATATTAATTATAATTAAGAAATAATTGCGGCTGTTTTCTATTTTCATCTGTTGTTATACTTTTAAATCATTTTAAACACTAAAAATATTTTTTATTTCTGCATTCGAATTATTTATACTCGTATGTCTGTATATACATACATCCGTGATATATATATATATGTTTGTATAGTATATAAAATAAAATAAGATTATTTTATATATTATATATTCATGTATAAGTATAATAGTTTTTCGTTTTTATTTAGTTGCTGCTTTTAAGATCTTTTGCAATTTAAATAAATAATTGTAAATTTTGATGTATGAATGGGTATTTTTGTATGATTCTTTTTTAAAGATATATGTAATAATATTACATGACCTTAATAGAAACGTAACATAAATATATGTATGTATGCAATATTATGTAAATATGTATTTTTTATTTATTTTAAATTTCATAAACGTTTTTCTATTGATTTTGAAACGTTTTAACAGTAACTTTTTTAAACGATGGCGAAATTGTTTCACAGACAATTTATGCTTAATAGTGATTTCATTGATTTGTTGTTCTAACTCATGACTCAGCACCTCGAACGGATAACACAGTATGGCCCATACAATGGGCTCTAATTTTTCAAATAACTAAACGGAATCATCTACAAATAGATAATATGAATTATTGTTACTAATTGTTTTTAATTGTTAAATGTTTCCAAGGAAACCTACCGTGATACCACCATTTAGTCTTCTTGGGGTTTTTATTGCATGTCTTAACATAAAGGGTATTATCTGGGGGACGCTTCTTTTCACGACAACTGCTCAGCATTGAGGCTATACTTAAACACACCGACTGTACGGATAGGGCCGGTGACCAGTCTTCTGTTAATATTGAAAGGCAGATATGACCATTTGAATAAACATGCGGATGTACTGGTATATTATTGCCAATAAATGTTACTTCCGGCGAGTCAAATGGATATTTATTATTGAATTTAAATAATAACTGAAAGTGTTCACCCTCATATAGGGTACCGTCGAAACCATCTATGTTGATTTTCCATCTAAAAGTAAAGTTAAAATTGTTTATTTAATTAAGCAATTATTCAAACGTAAAAATTTACAAATCATATTGTTGATAAAGTTATATTTAATGTATCTTAAGTGCATAATTTAATAGAGTTTTGTAAGAATTCCAGGCCAGATCCAATGTGTATTTTTAATACACCTTGGCTAGATCTATAGATCACAGTAAAAATATATTTAATATATAAAATATATTATATTGAAAAAACTTCCCTAAAAATGTTGTAGTTTAAAAACGAAATCTATTATATGATGGCTTTGTAATGGACATTATCGGATTGGAAACAAATGTCTTTAAAATCGAAAGTAACTATTGTTTTATGAATTCATGAATCGGTAAGCGTAATAATTAATAACTCGAAGAATACCATTGTGAAAACCATATTTTTCTAGACAAATGGCACACTGAAAAGTATAGTTTTCACAATCGAGTTATTATTTAAAAAAAAATTAACTCAAGCCTAATTAAAAATTTTCTCTAATATAGAAATTGTATAAAAAAGTTCGACATAATATTCTCTAAAAATTAATAAGCGTAATAATTTTAAATTAAATTAATGGAAAGAGTATTTAGCGCTTTCGTAGAATTAATTTTAATGATAAGAATTTTAAGCAAAAATAAAAGATTGATTCTTTCAAAGGAAGACTTGACTATTGGCACTTAACGCTTCCGTAGAATTTTATTTCCGAGGATACTATTATAATTTTCCTCTAAAAAATATTTAGTTCCTAAAATTGGTTTTAAACGAATAACAATCTCCCTTAATTTATGGAAAACTACACTAGGGTTATTTCATTCTTATAATAACAATAGAAACTAATAATTATAATAACAAGTTTTAAAATGCTTTAAACGTGTGGCATTGTCAATTGCTTCTTACTCTGATAAATTGGTGGCTATACTGTCAGTATCGACTGAAACTCCTGGTGGCGGCTCCTTAATCAATGACATCAATTCCTTTTGTAGTCTTTTCTGTAAATAAATAAAAAACATTTTATTATTAATATGATGTTGTAAATAATTGTTAATAATAAAATTAGTCATATTATTGGATTTTCACTTCAACTCATCACGTCATTGTTAACAATTTAATTACTTTTGTTTTATATTTAATTTTTTGTGGTTCGAGTGATGATATATTATTTGAAAATTTACAAATACTCGTACATATTTAGATATAAAAATATATGTATTTGGTTAAAAGCATTGTTAATGTATTTTTGTCTACGTCAATGGTCTTGTTTGTTTTTGTTTTAATTTAATTTGATTAGATAAGATTATTATTAGAGTACATATTTTATACTGTGAGTACTTTTCTTTTTTTTTTACTTAACTCCCGATTAAAAAAATATGTATATTAAAATACAAATACTTAACGCAGTCCGTTTCATAATTATGACATCAAAGTGTCATATTGCAGTGGACTAATATACCTACATATTTTTTGGGGAATTTTATTTTTAATGTCTATTTATTCACCATGATTGCCATGTTTGTGGTTCTTTTACCGAAATAACTGCAATTATCGTTACTTGTCATTTCTATTATACAGGGCACTGCTACACGTTCAATAAATATCGTGATAGGTACTAGAAATATCTCCATATTTATTGAACGTGTAGCAGTGCTCTATGACACCTAAGTTTTTTTCTTATCGGTTTTAAAAACAATTCTGACAATATTGGTTTCTATGAGACACCCCTGATAGTTATTATATGAATAATTTCAAATTTTTGTTTACCATAATTAAGTTAATTGATATCTACATTGTCAACTTCTTTTTAATATTTGTAAATTTCATTAATAATTTAAGTCAGGCCAAAATTATCGTTATTGTCATAATAGCAAAAGGTTTTTCTTATAAAATAGCTTTGCAGAAATATTAATACCACTAAAATATCGTTCCAGAAAAAAATTAAATTTCTTTGTGAATGTTTCGAATTTGTAGCCAACCTTGGTTAGTATAGATATAAAACAGAATATAAATAAAAACAACCCTTGAATAGTCGACTACATCAACAGAAATTATCATACAGAGTGCAGTGGGGACCACAAACGAGTGCATGTTTGTGCCTTGTGCACATTTTATTGCATAAAAATAACACTAATAATAAAGACAATTTACACAAATTTTTTGTCATTTATTTTAGGTTTAATGCTAAACAAAATAAGTTACAATACAAATTAGAAAATAAAAAACTTTCGGCGAATAAGCAATTAGTATAAAAAACTAGCATCTACTCAATTATACTCAAGTGTGTCTTTTGTATGTATGTAATATTTGCACAAAAATATCATAGTTTACCGTTAGATTTGCATGTGTTTGCTTTGTATAAGAGTTAAAAAAAAAACATTAGTTTGATAATAATTTAATTGCATGTGGTAAACACTTTTTGCAAATTATCCAACACAAATCAAATTATAATACAAATTATAATACATAATGAAGCAACAGTCTAAAGGCATTGAGTAATGACAAAAAGTGGCAATTCTACTGAATAACTGGTCATGAGAATAAAAAAGACCCATTAGTAGATGGACAGCAAGACAAGCCGTTGGCGATTTTGGTTACATTTCAACAAATGAAAACCTGCAATGTCGATTAAAAATTTGTAGGCGCTGAACAGCCCAGAAAATTTAAAGACACCATGTAAAACAAACAATGCAGCTCGGTGGGAGAAACGCATGATATGGGGTTGCTTACATAATGTCACCTTGAGCCACTGCAACGAATCGTAGCAAGAATGAGGAAAGAAGATTATCTACGTATTGTGCAAACTCATCTTCACGATTTTGTAAATAAGAGCGTCTATAATATGAAGCACGAGAATATGTGGTTAACAGTGAAGAGAGATTTGTGACAATATTGATTAACTCCAATTGGGCGAGCTTTGGTAGCGAGATATGCGCGAATGAGAGAGTATTCCAAATTAATTATGTAATTGACAAATTGGTGGAGAGTATGCCAAAACGTGTAAAAAGTACTTTAGCAAATAACGGGCGTTGGACTAAACATTAAAAATACTATCAATACTATACTGTTTTTGTATGGTGAAAAATTGAGGATTATTTTCATATCAAAAAACATTTTCTAGTGTTTTTTTTTTTATTAGTTTTATTTTTATGCAATAACAATTGCAAAAACTACTAACATGCACTCATTTGTGCTCCCCACTGTATATAAATTGAAAGAAAAAACCATTAGTTATTCTTTTAATACTTTTGTTATTATCAGTTTTCAATGTTTATGGCAGTATTCTTTAAACCATTGGCTGTTATTTCTGTTGTTTCGATTAAAATGATATGTTGAAAATATAAATCCCATTGTTACCGGAATAAGTCACACGATAAATATTTATATTGTTTTTTATAGTATAATAAATTTTTTGTTATTTTTTTTTTTATTAAAATTAAAATCACACTTTAATAATTGCTTTGGAAGTCCGTATAAGTGTTTACAATCATGTATATAAGCACTAAAGGACGGTGTGACCTGCTGATTATTATACAAATGTATAATTTGCAACAGAACAACAGATGTATTGATTAAAAGGTTAAATCAGAAAACAGATTGCATGGCAATAGAAATTTATGAAGTAAATGTACAGAAATTATTTTTAATTTATTTTCAGATTTACTCTCAGATTTAAATCGAATTGAAAATAATGATAAAGATGAAATGTTCATGAATCAGTGCAGTTATTATTCTAGTTTGCACTTCATTGGCAATAAAATTATCATAGTGGTTCCCACGTTTGAATAAGCAACTAAAAACCATTAACTTTATTATTTTCTAATAAAGGGCCAAGCACAAGTTTTTAGAAAAATATTTCGGTTTTCATAAGTAATTAAATATGTATATTAGGCCGGCTCACAGGAAAAGGTAAAAGTTTGTTTTAGACTGTTAACCAATACGAGTATATGTACATATCTTGGAAATTCTGGTTTTTTAGTTTTTGTTTTTTAATTTCTCCCAAGAAAACATATTTATGTATATGAGGTATTAGAATTTGTCTTGTGTGGACAGCTATTAGCGATATTATATTTCTTTTGGAATAACAACAATCAAATGTCATTATCACACAAAAAGACCGCTTTTTTAAAGAATTACAAGAAAAACTGTGAATATGATCATTTGTTGCAAAAGTGTGCAAAGAAACCTTGTTGGCTATCTATAAGACGATTGCCACCTTTGTTGAGTGATACCCAGTTGAGAAATATACTAAGCTACCAAAATGCTGCCTTACGTACCATCACAGGCTGCATGCAAATTACCTCAGAATACCACCTACATGAGGAAACGAAGGTTCTACCTCTAATGGAACGAAACAGTTCCCTCTGGGATGCAATCGGAAGAGGAGTCATCCAAGCTGTAACATCACACAGCAGGAGTCTCTCCCGCGTCATATCATGGAGTACCTTCGGGTATACGAAGAAAAAATACGAATGTACGTACAGGATCCGTTGGATCAAAACTCGTATATAGCAGCTTTGAACGACATTCCCAGAAAAGCCATCAATACCGCGGTCACAAGATACCGCATGAATGTCGTACTTGGAGGTCGCCCACAGCCCAGAGCAGAAACAAAAAAAAAAAATGACGCGGAAAACAAGAATAGTTATGGTACAACTTAGGTCGGGATGGAGCAACAGACTAAATGCCCAGCCAAGCCTAATTCACTTCGCCCAATTGATTTTATAGGTAAACTCAGTAAATTTAGCACTACAGTGCGAACTCGATTACTGCAACTCTCGTTATGCGCAACAACTCGATTAACGCAACACCTGAATCAAATGCATTGTAGACTCAGTCAACGCAACTTTTTAAAAAACTCAATAAACGCAACTATTTTTTTAACTCTATTTTTTTGTTATCTGGATAGTTTTTGCATTATTTTACAGTTATTTATTGGAATAGTTTTCATAAAAAACTGACAAGCAGCACGTGTCTGTTGTTTTTTATCAGTTTGGTAAAAAGATTGTCGCGATCAGTCACAGTATTAAAAGCGTATAAAAATGGTGAAGGTAACAAAGTGCAGTAAATTAACCATTCAACAAAAGAGTGAAATTTTGAATAAATTTGAAAAAAATATATCGGTCAAAGCATTATGCCAGGAATACAATATGCACAAATCAACAATAACAAGAATTAAGCAAAATAAATTAAATTTGTTACAAATGCTGAATCCGGCCCAGGAAAGCGTATAGTAATAAGAGCCTGTGAGTATCCAGTAATGGAAAAAGCTCTGTATAAATGGTTTTTAAAACAAAGAGAATTAAATTTGCCTGTTTTGTCTGAAATCTTAAAGTCAAAGGCTATTCAGCTACATAACAAAATTAATGAAAGTCGTGGTGATTTTCACGCAAGCAACGGATGGTCTTCAAATCTAAAGGACTTCCAAAAATGGCGTCATTGCTACTGGACAATGCACCCTGCCATCCTGAGGATAACGAATTAAAAAGTGATGACGGATTAAAAATAGTCATGTGTTTTCCACCAAATTGTACAGCTCTTATTCAGTCAATGGATCAAAATGTCATTAACATAACAAAGTTGTACTATAAGAAAAGCCTATTAGCGCATTTAATTGGAAGTAAAGGCTAAAATATTGAAGAAAAAATTAAGGCTTTTACTTTACGTAATGCAGTTTGTCTCCTTTCAAATGCAATTATTACACCACTGAGTGTAATAATAAGTCGAAAGAGAAAATTCATTATTGTTATCTGTCTCCGACTATTTTCAAGAAATTATGCCAGAGGAAGCAATTTCTAATGATGAAATCAATGAATGGATATTTGAAAATGATGATAACGGATCGAACTATTGTTGTGAAAATCTAGATGAAGTGGAAGAAATCGATAGTTCTGATGAAAATGTCGTTGAAATTCTAAAACTTTCCAGAATTCCCATCAGACTGATATTGATTTATATAACAATTGCATTCAATGGGCTAAATGAAATGGATCTTAAAGATATTCTTGTGCTTCAAAATCATCGCGAATCTGCTGTGCAGATAAATATATCAGTCAAAAAAACACAGTCAAAAATTTCTGATTTTTTTAAAAAGTAAATATGTTTCAGATGTTTTAAAAAATTATATCTATATATATTTTGGTTTTAAGTTAGCATAGATTACATTTGATCTCTCAAGTATCAATATTATGAATTTTTTAAGTTTTTTTTTTACTAATAAATAAAAGGTATAAGCGAAATATATAAATAATAATAAATATTTGAACACATATTGGAAATACGTGAAAAAAAATGAGGAAAAAGCATTAACAATTTACGACTCGGTTAACGCAACTACCGCGGTTATCGCAACTGCCCGATTTTCTATTAGTTGCAGTAATCGAGTTTGTACTGTATTTCTTGGCTGCAGAACCCCTCGATTAGAAATCTATCTGTTAGTACAACAACATCAAATTTGAGTCCGTAAATCTACCGTCATTTTCTTCTTTATTATTAACTAGACATTTTGTTGAATATAAAAATAAATTATTGATTGAAACAAATAATATTTATGTTTTAGGACAATTCATTGTATAGATATTAGGGATGTCGGGATTTGTTCCACCCAAATTTAGTATAGTATTTGTTTACAAAGTCAACAAAAAATTTAAAACCTTTGTCGAAGAAATAAAGGCGAAATAATTAAAATTAATTTTGGATTGCCAAACTCGAACGCACTATTTGATGTGTCTGAAATTTTTGGAATTTGGAAATTCCTATATAAAAAGTTTTAACTGATTTAACCCTTCTTTCCATGATTTTTTCTTTATTGGTAAAATAAATCAAGGTGATATAATTCATATTTAAAATGAAAGGAAAACTGGTTAAAAATGTTAGTGTATTTTTATAATATAAATTTAGCAAAAAAATATTATGAAAATTTCCATCATCATGCGATGTTAGATCATTAGCTCAATACTACATACATATAGTTGTCATTTTAAATCCAGTTAGAGTAACAGACAAAGCTCTTTGTAGCAGTGATACGAATCTCTGTTGATGTTGCCCTTTTATTTATGCTCAAAGAGATGTCAAAAAGTGATCTGATGAAATCTCTTCTTAAAAGAAACAAAAAAAAGAAGGATGATTTACTAAACATTTTTAAATTTTTGAAAAAACCCCAAATTGAAGAGTGAATAAATGAGATAGAAATGTTTGTTATTAGAAATTAATTAAAAACGTTGATTGCGAAATTAATGAAATAATGAATGTAATTTAAATATGTAAAAGCCCCCACAAAACCTAATAATGCCTGTAATAATATGGTAAAATATATTAAATAAGAATTATTTGTTTGTATGCAATCAGAATCAGAATACATAAATTTGCTATCAATTTTGTCTAAAAACAATGTAAACGATGTTTTTCGTCAGCTTCATACTCGTATATTGATAACAAAATTAAATCAAGATTCTCTTTACTATAGATACCTTAAACTTTTAAGAAGCTTTATGGATCGATAATATTCTGTTGCTTTTAAATTAATATAGAAAATAAAGGCGAAATGACCTACATATTATTTTTGTAAATCTAACATTTCAATATACACCCAACTCTTTTTTTAGACGGTTTTGAAAAAAAAAATTTTTTGTAAAAATTTTTTAATCTAGTACGGTTTCAAAATCACTGTCTTGTAATATTATGTTTGTTTTTAACACACTTGGCACCATTGCTGAAATGAACATACATAGTAGTAACTGGGAAATTCCCTTATTCGATAACTCTTGCCTACACATTTTGTTCGCATGTTTTATTCTATTCTAATTTTTCTGTTCTTAATTGTGGATTAAACGATTTATTTTCTTTTTTGCTTGCTCTACCAATTTTTCACCAGTATGAATAATGTATTTTAAGTTTTAATGCTCAATAAAATGCCATATGAACATACAATTTGTATGCATATCTGAAATTTTATAGTTTTCAAAAATTTTTACACGGTTTTTCCAAGTAAATATAGTTCTTTATTTCATCTTACACGGTTTACAGATGACATGAAACGTATCCCCCATTTTACATGTTATTTATATGTTTTTTTATTTATTAATGGTTTATAAACTTTTAATCAATTTAAAATTTTTGTTTTCAAACATATTTATATTTAACATACATAAGTAACTTTTTCAAAATAAATTATTATTATAAACCAATTTGTTTTAATATGAAACAAAAATCCCGATCCCAGGATCCCGGGATTCATTTATGAAATCCCGAATCACGAGATTTGAAAAACCAGTCCCGTTTGGCATCCTTATTAGATATGAACATAAATACTTAAATGAATCAGTGATTAGTCATTTAAGCAACCTTTAATCGATTGAAATTTTATGATTTTTCCAAAATAATTTATTAAAGAATATGAATTTAAAAATTTAATTTTTAAATTTATAAAAATTACCTATGGTTATCAGTGATTTAAATTAAAATACAGTTGTATCACAGTTTTTATAATTTTGTTTCATGGCTAAAGGTACGTTCACACTTGGGTAATATTTGCCAAAAAACACGTAACCACGAAATAATATATATTTGAACACGTTTATTTATAAAAAAAAAACTTCGTTTATTTAAGACAGGACGTAACAAATATTAAGTTTTATTTTATTTGATGCTGTTTGGTCTTGCAAAACTCTTGTAAGAGTAAACAACGTCAAACAAATTTGTGTTAAAACAAGTGGTTACGCTTTTTTGAGTAAATATTTGCCAAGTGTGATCGTACCTTAAGCTTTTAAAAGAAAAATATGTAGCAATTGAAAATGTTTTTCTTTTCAGGTTTTAATACTTGCCTCCCAGCGTGTGTTATCCAAAATTAAAGGTTTTCCACATTTGGTTAATGGTTGTTCCGGTTCCTTTGGCTCCGTTATAATCTCCGCTTTTGGCGGTTTGTCTTTTTTACTTTTGAATAATTTGACAATTTTTGACATGTTTATACTTATATAGTTCACTTTGTCTTTGCAGTTTATTTAATTAATTTTTTAATAATTTTAAAAGCACACACTTTTGTTTTTAAAATTTGTTATTTAATTTATGAACGACATTTTTATTTTCTAAATTATGAAAAAATTATTATAATTTGTATAACATTATGTACTCTAAAATGATTTGTTTCATTATTTTTTAATTTTCAAATTAATGGCACTTGTTTACTTGCACGTTGTTTAATGTTTTACTTGCAATAAGAGAATAAATTCTAAATTCTATTTGTATGAAAAATAGAAACAAATGCGGTGTTAATTTTAATATGCACATACATACATATACATATATATTCGTATATGTATACCTACAATTTTTATTTGTTTTAATTTTTATTTTTTGTTATTTTGCGCTATCAAAAACAAAATATTTACAATATTGAAAAATAGTGAAAAAACACAAAATGCTTAAAACACAGTTTTCTTTTTTATTATTATTATTTTTTTAGTTTATTAAAATGTGCTCATATTTCTACAATTTGTTTTTTATTGATTTGCTAAAAAAAAATAACTCCATAGTGCGGTATATTATAGATGAACGAGGGTTGTGTAATAAATATTGAGTGTACTTATATTTATAGTTCGGAATGAGTAAATTTGTTATCTAAGGCACTTAGCAGCTATTTAAATGGCCTTAGTCATTTAAATATAGCCAGTGTTGTTATTATTTACACCATTACACAGAAAAAAATATTTTATTACCAAAAGTTAAAATGACTCCTTAATACCCAGTAAAGACTTTGTAATGACTTGCAATTACAGAACAACATACTTTTCAAATCTATTTTAATACTATCTGCATTACTTATAAATAGTTTAGTAATTGCTTACATATTGTATAACCTGATATACTGTGAGCGTCAAATAAAAAGCTTAATTATATTAACACAAATACTATTATATTAGAAAATTACATTGGATTTTAATTTAGTTGTTTAAATGGAATTGAATTCACAAAACAAAAGAAGTAAAAACAAAAGACTACACATTTTTTTTATTTCTTTACGCGTCAAAATAAAGTAAACAGTAGAGTTGTGCCCGGTCGTTCATTTCAGTGACCGGTCATTTTCGTTCATTTATCCAAGACTGATTCGTTCAATCGTTCACTTTGAACGAATGAATATAAACAGCAGCTGAACGAAATTGATCCGTACCAGAGAACGGATTGATTGGTTAATTTTAGATTTTGAATACAATCACAAAAAACGAACCTCATGTTGTCAACATAAATCAATTCCGTAAAGCAATACATGTCATTATTTACAAAACGGAGTGTAACGAAAAATAATGCTTGCATTGCATGTCTTGTACAAATGTAAACGTATACTCCCAAAAGCAATGAATACTTAACGATTGGTACGAATGGTTAACGATTGGTATGAATGGTTTCAATGCTGATTGTATAAGTTGTACGTACTAACAAAAAATATCAAACTTTACTAGTTTACTATCAACAAATCGCACATAAAGCAACAACCAAAAAATATTTATTTTCTCATTAGGTTAGGTATTGTTTTTGCTCTCTCTTTATGTTTTCATTCACTGAAAGCAACGAATACTGGACGAATGGTGTGAATGTTTTTAGTTTTTTCATGTGGCATTGAATTATTTCATTGCTTGATGTATAACGGCATAACAAAAAGGGAATGTAAAATAGCAAACAGTAATAAGGAATGAGTAAACAAACAGCAATGCACATTTTTATTATTGTCGAGTAAAAGCAATACAAAAGCAATGCATTTGCGAATGGTTAGCAAATGTGAATGGTCTCTTTCTGTTCTCTGGTTCGTACACTATTGAACGAAAACCGTTCAGTTAAATGACCGGCTCATTCCGTTCAATGAAATGATCCGTTCGTTCATGAACGACACAGGTCTAGTAAACAGTGGCATCATCCTTAAGCAAAAAAAAAACCCCTGTCAATTCTTTAAATTTTTCTTTGTTTAAGAGCATAACGGTAAAATGCAATATAATAAAAATATAACCAAACACAATAATGTAGAAAATTTTTGCCGGATGGAAAGCGACCAAAGCGTCTTACGAGTTACAAAAAACCCCCCTACACTAGATGTTGGGTTTGCTCTTACTTCTCTCACTATAGCTCTTACTTCAGTTTTCCAGACCTCAATCCAATTAAGCACCTGTGTAAATATCTGGACAAAAAAAATTAGGCAAAGAAATATTTCTTGCAATGATAATCTAAAGGATTTAAAGATTTCACTAAAAGACTCGTTGATGGTGGTAATGACTTATTTAAGTATCTTTTTGTAAGCGTTTGTGGTAAGTTACTTTCCTCCAATGACATCGACGTTATAACTTCTTATAAGAAGTAATGAAAGTTTTTGCTGGGTTTATTAAATCGTCAATATTTTTTTCAAGACTTTATTTGTAATTTAGATATAACTTATGAAAAACTATCTTCAAAATATTTGTAAGCTAACGTGATACTGAGATATATAACTCCCTATTTGTAAGCGTTTGTGGTAAATAATTGCCTTCAATGACATCGATGTGTTCAATAGTTAAAACGCCAATGTATAAGTAGTGAAGAGTAATTATATTAGAAGTTTAAGTAGTTGTAATGTAAGTTTTTACTAAATTCATTACCTAGTAATGAGTTTAAATACTAAATTCGGGAACATCACTACTTACAACATTTCAACTCATTATTTTAGCAAGCACCGTAATCTTATTGGAGGCAATTACTAATTACAGTCGCTTATATATATGTATGCCATTAATTAAACTCATTACAAGTAATGACTTAAAATTCATTGATGGTTAATTCTCACAAAAGCCGTTATCAGTAAAAAAGGAATATGTTCATGCAAAGGTTTAGATAAAAAGTAGTTATAACCAGTTTTTCAACAAGAACTGTGTTTCCAAAGAAATGAATAAATTAGAGAATTTCTATGAAAATACATATTTGAAAATATTGCTGGGTTCTTATGCACTTAAATAAGCTATTACTTTAAAGCAGTCTCGGGCGCTTGCTATACACGCGTGTATAGGAACAAAATTCTGTGTGCGCGACGTTGACACACGTATACTATAACCTGTTTCGCTGTCTGATCTCGCTGCACATTTTTTGGACTACACTCAAACCAAAATGTTTAATGAAGAATGGGAAAATGATTTTTTTTATAGAAAACATGGATGGCGATGCACAATGCTTGATTTGTCATCGCATTGTAAGTCAAAAAATATTTAATTATATGTATATATATATCGTTGGTCTCATGTAGAAAGGCCCTAACTCGCTATTTTTTCGAAATTTGTTTTTTTTTTTGCGATTCCAATGCATTTAACGCAAATACACCTCCTCACAAAAATTTATTGCAATAGTGTAAAAAATAACGCTTTTATAAGCAGTTGTACAAAAAAAGTTACATGTTGAATATTACAGTTTCTATTATGTTTTTACCTTCTCCTGTAAAGTTTCAAATATGCGAGTTAGGGCCTTTCTACATGAGACCATCGATATGTATATTATTTTATTATTTAATATTATTTGTATATATTTGTATATATAAAAATACTAAAATCCAAAAAATGTCTTTAATTTTGGCAACTGAAAAATTATTTGAGTGTACAATTATTTGCGGTCGTTTGTTTTTTGCTGCTTCCAACACTAGCACATATGAGTGAGTATGTGTGTGCCCGAGACTGCCTTAAAGTCACTCAACTAACTAGTTACATTTAGGGTCTCTAATAACTTATTGAACATAAGGACTTGAATTAAATAACTACTTCTATGTAATGCTTATTTGACTGTGCCAAATCTTATATACCCGTCAACAATATAAGTAAGAAAACATTTATCTGTTTCACCTGATTTGGTAAATTTTATATTTTCTATTGCATTTAAATATTTAACGGTTTAACTGATACAGATTTTTAGATTTCTGCGTTTAGACTTTTTAAACGTCGACTGGACGGACATTTTGTGTAAAATTAGTTTTGGTTGCGCCGATTTTGTCAACATATAACATTTTTAGAAAACGTCATCCCCCTATATCCTTCTCTATAGACCTTCAACAGACAGACAGGCGGATATAGCTAGATCTTTTATTATACCCCCATCTTTTTGGTGGTGGTCACTATAACGATAACAATATCTTCGATTAATTCGGCTACGATAAAGTAATATTCACAAAACGGTATTAAATCAGGTTTTCATTATAAGCTAGCAATGTTTAACTTTTACGCAACCTACGTACCACTTATATTTTTAATTGGAGACAAAGGTAATATGTATGTACATACTTTGATTATTGTTGTTTTATCTTATCTTTTCGTTTTATTGTAAACGGTACCAATAACTTTATACACACGCCTTTTCCCGTATGCGTAAAAAAATACAAATAATAAATGAACGAAAATCTATTGTATTTTCTTTTGTTTACCTAATATTAAACAAAAACAAGTTAGAGTGCTATACTCGGCTGAGCCGAATTTTAAATACCCTCCACCTAAGTATAATGAGAAATACAGAAACTACACTGGTTAAAGACTAAAATATCATTCAGTGTTTTTCATTCAGTCTTAAGGTACGGTCACACTTGGCAATTATTTACCGAAAAAGACGTAACCGCTAAATAAAATAGATTGAAATTCGTTTATTTATTAAAAAAAACTTTGTTTATTTAGGACAAGACACAACAAATATTTAGTTTTATTTTATTTGGTGCTGTTAGATCTTGCAAAACTCTTGTAAGAGTAAACAACGCCAAACAAATTTGGGCTAAAATAAGTGGTTACGCTTTTTTGAGTAAATATTTACCAAGTGTGACCGTACCTTTAGTGCAAATTTATATTCACTACAGATTAAGAAACAAGGTTATAAGGTTATAAGATGAGACTTCTTTTGGTTGAATTGGATCTCAATATTTACAAGAGTTTTATGTGTGGCATAATAGAAGTGGACCAATTAAAGATTAATAGCATCAAAATCCAGTATCCAGTAACGTGATTTCTATATCACAATAATCTCAATAACGTTATTTAAAAGAGTTTTATGGTTAGTTTTTATACTACATACATATATTGCCAATTATGGACTAACAGCTACAAAATCCAGTTGCGTATGTATAAAAGTTGATTTTATATCGTTATTTATTAGACATTTTTGTGGGTGAAGTTCTTTTTGGAAATGGTCCTTATATGACAGCTATGACCAATTATGGACCGATATTCTTAAAGTCCAGTAGTTTGATTTTGGAATATACATATGGTGAACTTCACGTCAAGTGACCCAATTTTAAAAATCGATGTCTTCCGATTTGGATGAAATTTGCACCAAGGTTAGTACTATTGGATAGTGCCAAATATTGAAAAATCCTATTCTTGAGTTAAAAAATAATTTTTTTGATAGATATCCCACACGCATCCCATTAAGCGATTATAAAGGCCTTAAAGTAAATTGTATAAGATTTCTTTTGAAAAAGGGCCCAAATTGAAAAAGAATTAAAAATTTTTTTTTTCAAATTAAAAAAAAAATTTTTGAAATTATTGAAGAAATAGCTATCTACAGTCCTTTGGACAATTTTTGCTAGGACCAATAGGTAAAAAGTTACACTCATTACCCTGTATGACCAAAATTGACCAATATGTCCAACTTTGACCCCCTCTAACTCCGGCACTTCTAGACTGATACTATCCAATAGTACTAACCTTGGTGCAAATTTCATCCAAATCGGAAGACATCGATTTTTAAAATTGGGTCACTTGACGTGAAATTCACCACATGTAAATTCTACGTGTAAAACTTTGATCGGTACCGTTATTTAAAAGATATTTATGAGTATGAAAGTGATTTTCAGAAGTAGACCTAGTAGTAAGGAGATATGGTCGAATATGGACAGAAATTCACAAAATTCCGTAGTATGATTTTTGTGTATGATATGTAAATGATATATATAAAGTTTTGAGTCGGTACCGATATTTATAAGATAAAGATTAATGTATTTTTCGGATGTGTACCTCATATCGGAGCTATGATCATTTATAAATCGATCGTTAGAAAATTTTGTACAACAATTTATATGTTTATAAGGTTTTTTGTATAGAATTTTAACATGGTAACGATATTTATACGTATTTAAATGATTTTTAGAAGTGGACTTTATTTGGGGTGTATGGTCAAACATGGACCGAACTAAACAAAACTTCATTTTGCGATTTCTTTTTACATGAAATTTAATTTTGTTGAATTTTGTATTGATATTACAATTTTATAGGAATTTATGGGGAAATCATAAACTGATTCTTCCTGTTTTCATCACAGTTTGTCATTTTATCGTATAAATATCTGCAATATACTTAAAGAAAGTAACTAAAAACTGGTGAAAAATATTATATTTTGATGGAGGTTGTCACACAATTTATAACTTTTGTTCTACGATACCGATATTGCTGATTCCGTATTATATACGGAATGACAAAGTTTTTTGTGGTAGTGGAGGGTATAATTAAAGCAAACACTTCAGCGGAACAAAATCACTCCACTTTTCTGGAAGTATTTATTTATATTTTGACGCAATTTACCTCCCCATTATGCAGATACTAAATTTTTACATACATAGTTGTAAAAATACTGTTTGGGTTTTATAAAAGCAATCAGAATGATAAACTTTTTTATAAAACTAGTTACACTTATCGCAGTACTTCTTTAAATTATCTGTAAATTTTTGAAATAGAAACTTCAGAAAAAAAGTATTAATTTGTGAAATGCAAGTAGAAATTTCTTAAAAACAATTAAACATTTTTGAAATGCAAAAATAATTAAATTTTAATGGGAAAGTACCAGACTTTTCGCGTCAAAATAAAGTGAACAGCTATATTAAGATCATGTAAAACATTGTATTTAAATTTTGTTTGTAGTCATTTGCCTTTACCACAGCTTACAATCTTCTAGATATAAAATCAACGAGTTTTTTAGTGAAATGAGGCGAAATTTTATTCAATTCATCCTGTATTACTGCCTAAAGATAATGCTTGCAAGAAATATTTCTATGCCAAATTTTTTGTCCAGATATTCCCACAGGTGCTCAATTGGATTGAGGTTTGGGGACTGCGGAGGACGGTATGATTGAGCAACCATTCTTTCACTATTTTGGAAATATGCTTAGGATCATTGTACTGTTTGAAAATGCAGTTCTGCTCTAGTTCTAATTTCTCTATATTACGTTGTTTTTTTAAAATGTCGAGATAATCTGTCTTTTTGACTCTAAATATGTATCTCAAACTTAATTTAATCGGTAAAAAAATATTATTCCAAAAAATTTTGGCTCGCTTGTATATTTTTTTTTGTATTATGATTTGCTGAGTTTGTCTTCCCATTGTAAAGTTTTCACTATTTAACGTCACAACTTAATCTCTTTTAATGGTAAATTATGAAACTTGCAATTATTTTGAACGGGACTTTACCGATATATCCAGTGGTGATATTCGAAACAATTAACAACCGGTTCCCTTAAAAAAAATCATATTTTTGCCAAATTTTGATAAAAATAGCAAACAATTTTAAAGTCGCATCCCAGTAACAGACCACAAGCCTCTTGAAGGAAATGATATAAACTTTCGTTTAATAAAAAAAAGTTACGTTTTTAACAAAAAATAGTTTTGATTTTGCAAAATAAAAGTAAAAAAAAATTGTTTTATTTTTTCTCAAAAGATTGAAGAAAACGCTATCGAAAACATCACCATCCAAGAATCCAATGTATGACAAAAATAAAATCATTTGTTTGGACGTTTGGACAATGAACAACTGAACAATATTGTGTTTGTTGCCGAGACTATATCACCTTGATAAATACACATTATATAAAACCGTTAAAACAAAAAACATAATCACCCCTATCGTGAATAAAAATTTTACATGAAATTTGTTCCCTTTTCACATTTTTCCTATTAAAATTCAATGTTAAAAAATAAAAGGGAACAAATTTCATGTGGAATTTTTTTCACGATAAGGGTGAATATGCAACAACCGGTACGGAAAATTTTTAAAATTTTAACAACCGGTTCGAGGGAACCGGTCCGAACCGGCTGAATATCAGCACTGGATGTATCTACTTTCAAACAAAGAAAAATTAAAAGAATTGCCACTACTTTTAGAATGACAGGTGTTTTTTTTTGCATAACGGTAATGCGACTGTTTACTTTATTTTATATTGTTTAGTTTCCGTTTCCTCTTTTTGTGAATTCAATTCTACTTAAATAACTACATAAAAATGCAATATTATTTTCCTTTGACTTTATTTTGACGCTCATAATATGTGCATATGTATGTATTTACCAATGTACGAGTACATAGTACATGGATTTAGTCATACGAAATAATATATTCATTTGATTTGTAATTCTGGAATTGTAATGCAAAAATATTAAAAGCATGTCTAAAAAAAGTCACACAATACACGCATGATCGATCGTTTGAGTCGATCAAGTGGCACTGCAATGTAAAGTTGGCGTTGGATTGATGACTGTAATTGAACCACTCGTAAAAAGAATTAAGTCCAATATTTAAAAATATCAATTGAAAATCAATTTGGTATATTGTATATATGTGCATATGTATATGGATGTATATGTATAGTTAGGTATGTTTGTATAAATAGGAAGAGAACAAAATTTTTCTACATATAAATATTTATACAAGTAAATATAGAAATTTTGCAAACAATTGGATGAAAATGTGCACTGAAATCAAAAAGATTTTAAAATTAGAAATTATAAAAAATGTTCTAAAAAAATACAAATAACATTTAACAGTTAAAACATTATGCCAATTTGGCAGTTCTGACGTGAATTTACAGGCATTTGAAAGTTTTTATTTTTGTTAAAAGTTTGATAAAAATCTTTGGAAATTATTTAATACATTATTATGTATCTTTATATATTTAACCACAGAATATTTTACTATCATAATTATGAATAAGAATAAAATAATTTATAAAAAGTATTTTCCAACAGCATCACAAAACAATTGCTCTAACCACAATTAAATCGATAATGAAAAAATACACATTTATTTTAAACCATACAATCAATTATCTTATTCTGACCAACACAAAAAGACAAATCAAAGCACAATTACTTAAATGAGTTGTTTGCAAGGGAAAATAAAAACAAATGAGAGTGCTATATCCGGCTGTGCCGAAGCTTAAATACCCTGCATCTAAATATAAAGAGAAATACAAAAGCTACACTGGTTATAGAAATATCCTTATTCAGTGTTTTCATTCAGTCTTAGCGCAAATTTTATGAGCAACATAATTTATGTATTTCAAATGCTTTAAAATTTGAACTATTAATTGTACCGATACAATTAGTATGTGTTCTGGATTTTAATTTCTGATCTGTATAAAAGTTGGTTCAAAATCAATACTTATTGGACATTTTTGTGGGTTAAGTTGTTTGTGGAAAATGGTGCTTGTATGGCAGCTATGACCAATTATGGGCCGATATTCTTGAAATTTCGAACAGAGAATTGTATGCATATGAGAAATTCACAAAAATCTATAGTATGGTTTTTGAGTATATGTTAATGATCGGTACCGATAATTATAAGATACTAGCTAAAACCCGGCGTGCTTCGCTACCCGTATCGTAATGAAATAAAAAGTTTAAAGTTAAACAAATATACCGTATTTGCCGGACGATAAGACGCACCCTGATTTTAGGTCAAATTTTCAGAGTAAAAAGGTGCGTCTTATCGTTCGGCAAATACGGTATTTATTAAGTTATTAAAACCTACAGTTTTCCTTTTAAATTAAATCTTATTACATTATCTTATTATGATTTACAATATACAAACAAACACACATTCACTATATAGATAAGGGTTTCAAATGTATACAAATTTTAACATTTACTTAATATTGTTGCTAGTCAGCGCATTGGTGTCCTAAATATTAATATTGATAGCTGATATAGCTTTCCTTATATATAATTTGTCATCATATCTATGGTAGGTGCCACGCCCACTATTGATAGTCCGCCCATTCTTGTCCTAAATATTAATATTGATGGTAGAATAACCGTACCATATATCTTATTGTATACCATATATTTGATATTTTTTTAATTATCATCATATGGGAGGTGCCACAACCCCTCTCGCTACTACTCCCATTTTTTCCGCAAATATTTAAACAAACAATGGAATTGCTCATGCAAAATTTGAGTACTATAGCTATTATAGTTTCCCAAGTATTTGATTTTTAAAATTAACTTTGTATGGGAGGTACCACGCCCACTTAAAATTTCAAAAAAAAAGTAGCCTATAGCTCCTTCCAGACATACAGAAATATACTGTGAAAATTTCAAGCAAATCGGTTCAGCCGTTTAGCCGTCTATATGTCCCAAACTAATACTTTTTTATATATATAGATGTATGTCTTTTTCGCATGTGGTGCTTATATGGGAGTTATGATCAATTATCCTAGTTGATTATTATTTATGTCGATTGGCCACCAAGATCGTGTGATATCACACCGTTAGACTTTTTCTTGTGGGCATATGCAAAGTCTAAAGTTTAGGCGGACAAACCTGCTTCGATTAAGGCTTTGGAGGAAAACATCGCGCATGTCATTCGCCAGTTACCAGTTGAAATGCTCTTACAAGTCATCTAAAATTGGACGGATAGACCAACTGCGACGTAGCTACAGCCAACATTTGATAGACATAATCTTCATAAATGCCAAAGAATGTTCTTTCAAATGATAATAAACCTTCCCGATTAAATTTGAATTTTCTGTTTTTTTCTTTAAAAAAATAGGTAACCTCGAAATGGATCACGCTTTATAAGGATCAATAATATATATACTTTGTTGGGTCTCAGATGAATATTTCTCTTTATTACACACGGATGTACAAACTTATATATACCCTCATTCGCCACTTGTGGTGGTGGAGGGTTTAACAATGATCTGTATAAAAATACATTTTTAAGTTCATTATAAGATTTACATATGTACATATTTTTAATTGCATGCACATTTCACGTGTTGTATTTTCAATAAAAAAAATCACAAAAAAAGTAAACACAAATAGTGTCGCATTGAAATTGAAATAATTAAAAATAAAATATTACGATTTAGACGAGTATATGCACTATATACAAATATATATATATATATGTACGAACCTTAACTAACGCAAGATCGTCACAACTCAATATTTTAATTAATTTTTTTTTTAAACGCCGGACGAACCTTTTGCTAATTTTTTTGTTTAGACCAATTTTGCCCAAACATTCCTGAATAGAGGATATTTGAGGAAAATTTTTGATCTTCCTAGGACCTTCCTTCTAGGACTAATCTTGCCTTCAACAGACAGACGGAGATAGATGATTGTAGATATTTTAATGTCAAGTAACGTGAAAAGAAGAAAAAGCCTTATTCTTTTTTTACATTCAAAGTATGATATCTAAATTTATCTCATATTTAGCATTCAATTTGATTTAATACGTTAAATCAGCCATTATTAGATGTCTTAGATGTTTCCCAGACAATATATACTCTTGCACTCCCACACCCTTCTTCAATAGGGGCTTTAATCTGTTAATCATGGATGGCAGGACTGATGGAATGCAATCCATTCACTGTTGGTCCGAAATCAGATGTGGGTTTTATATCGCATGTGTGTTTTTGACTACGGAACTAGTGCAGTGTTCTTTAGACTGAGGTTTAAGTCGTGGGTAAGCCACGAACTTGCTCAGTTTTTACCATGTATGTATATGTTGTGCATATTCGGATTTATAAAGACAAGTTATATGGTTATACGATTCTTTTCGGTGTCTAGACGACGAGACATTCTTCAGTTGGACTCTACTAGATCAAAATATTCCACGCAACTGAATTTCGGACTCATTAGTCAAGATGAAAGTCCCACAACTGATTGGTGTACAAGCAGTCATGACGAACCAGAGGATATAGTGTACGACATTTACTTTTTCAAATGCCGTATATGACAAACCATAGACTGGTAAGTTTGGGCGAATAGTTCATTTAAGACTTGGCGGATCTCTTGGGAAGAGACGTCAGAAGGCTAGTTGGCATCATGCAGTCCACGAAATGGTTTGGTTGAGTTAAAACTGGTTAGCTTTTAAGAATAATCCTTATATTTTTTATATTTCGTTTGATCTTTAAGCATGAGTTGGTATTTGTAGCCCGGGTTCGATTCCCAGCCGCTGCCACTCAAACAACATCAGTTTCTGATAATTCTTAGTTTTCTATCTACCACCACTAATATTTATCACAGCGCCCTCCTTCGGTGGTATAACATTGAAACGTCACCGAAGAAAAATAATTAAATAAAGGCTATAAAAATAAGCAGCGCCGCTGCAAACATAACGAGCAAATGCAGAGTTTTCTTCTACTTTCACCACCTTTTAAAGAAAGTAACGCAATTTTATATAGGCATATTATTTAACAGAGTGTTACTTCTCTTAAAAACACGACAACGATCGTTTCGTAATAGATTAAAGAAACAAATTTGCCGGGTTAGCCAAAAAAAAAATCAAAAATTCCGAAGAGAAATTAAAAAAATAATAATTACAATTTTACTCAAAAGTGTATTTTTTGAATTGTGACAGTCTTGCATCGTGTGAGTTATATACATATGCAGTATTTCTACATATATAAATAATTTGTATAACATGTAAACATTGAAACAACAAAAACTAAAGAAAGCAATCACTTTAGATTAAATTAAGAAATTTAATTATACTTATAGTTTCAAATTACAATTTGTTTTCTGCACTTAATTATTATCATGCACTCAATATTGACTGAAAACACCTCGTATGCACATTTATAGACGTGACCACTAATTTAATTGAATGAATTTTTATAAAACCAAGCTAATTTAAGATACATACTTACAATTCGTTAAAAAGTAATTTAATGAGGACAAAATTTCATTTATATTAAAATTATTTTGGTGGCTTACTATATTCAGATTCCAAATTTGTTTAATAATATTTAAACATGTACGTGACATGCAAATTTAGTTTACACTAATCACCCTTCTTAGTACATGATGCATTTAATATACGAGTACACATGTGTATATAATTTGAGAAACAATGCTTTATGTATTTCTAAGTGTTTTTAATTATTTAAACAAAAAATATGTGGCTCTCTATATGTAAACTAAACTAAGTCGTCCATGGGGAAAAATGTCTCCTAAACTCTCAACATGAAAACACTACCAAACTAAATGTAAACACATAGTCACAGTCATTAATGTGCCAAAATCTAAAAACAAACTGACAAAAGTTCATTCACTTTATTGTTATTTTAATTAACTTTAAATTAATATTTTTTACTGCATTATTTATACATGTATGAAAAATTCACTAAAAAAATTGTTGTCTATTGGCGATATTGACATACTTATATATATACATTAGGGTTGCCCCAAAATAAAATTGCGGATGTTCCCGACTAATATGAAAATTTGATTCATTTTAAAACTACGTTTCTGAATTTTTTTTGTCCTGGGGTCAATATTTGGTGAGCTGGATCAAAGGATAAAAAGGCCCTTTTTAGAGGTTTTTTGATTTTTTCTCACAATTTCCCCAAGGTTTTACTCGTTTTTTAGCTTATAAAATTTACGTTATTTTAATACCCATTACATTAACGAATTGAGTTAACAGAGATTGTCAGATAGGGAAGAATTAAGGTTAAAAAAAAAAAAATTAATAAAAATTTAAATAGGTAGAATTTTAAAAAACGGGAAAACCATTTGGGTTGAATTACATGATGTTTATAATCGAGAAATTTCAACAACTTATTTAAGTAAATTCTATGAAAAAATAAAAAAACACTAAAAATTTTTCTGAAATTTTCAAAATTTTCGAATTAAAAAAAATTATTTTTTAATTTTCGATAAACCATTGAATGTGCCTCTCAAAGACCTTTCATATGATGTCAAATTTACATATAGTTCTTTTGGAAGAAATATAAAAAAATCAAAAAATCTCTAAAAAGGACATTTTTATCCTTAATTTTTACCAAATATTGACCCCAGGACAAACAAATTGAGAAAGGTAGTTTTAAAATGAATCAAATTTTCATATTAGTCGGGAACATCGATACCTTATTTTTTCTCCATACAAACGGGGCCACCCTAATATACATATATATTGGCTTATATTTGCATAAAGGAAATTAATACACTGTAAATAAAACTATGGTTGATGAAATTACTATCAGTTAGTTGAGGGGTGGTCAATGTTTAAGAAAACAAACAAAGCCTGCATAAATTATAAATAATGTCTGTGGAATTTTGACAAAACAACCAATGTCGAAAAACTGAATTTTACAGGAGGGCCAAAAAACACTTTTATAGGGTCACAGAATCGTCCCAGAACATATCTAAGCAAATGTAACCTATTTTTATGGTGGAGAATTTAAATACCTTTATTTTACAATTTGCATCTTTCTTCCAGATACAACTGTTGCCGAGAAAATGGCCAAAAACCGAGATGTGTTGTTTTGTCAAAATAATTTTTGATCGAAAAATCAACCCTTCTCTAGATAAACTCTTTTTTCATACTGAAGAGTAACAAATATTTCGCAACCTTTTTCGGGACTAGTGCTTTTATTAAAATGAAATATGAAAAATTCAGTGACATATGTTGTTTTCTTAAATAGAATTCAGTTTATTTTAAACGAATATTATAAAAAGTTATGCTTTCTATAAGACCAATTACATGCATTTCTAGGTATGAAAAAGAAAAGTTGAAATTAATTGAATTAAAAATACAAATAAGAAATAGAATAGAAATATATTATAATATATTGTAGTTCACATTTATATTAAATTGCTTTAATTTTTATAATTCAAAAGAAAAAAATAATAATTCAGTCTACAGCTAATCATATTCGTCAATATCCTAATCGTCTTCCAATTGTACTTCACCTTCAACGTGAAAGTTATTGCAAAAATTATGAAACTCTGCATTTATAAATGACAGAACGGACGTTTTTTATTAGAAGATATTGGCAAAAGATCAGAATAACATTTATTAAACTTTAAATTTGTTATTTTCCGTCGTCGCTGTGTCTAGTTCCTAGAAGTCCTCGTCCGGCTGATATCTTTAGCTTGTACTGTAAAATTCCAGACTTAGATTTCTCATATCGCATCTTGTCACCTTTACAATTTATCACCTTTACAAAACAACAAATAAAAATTATACTAAAAATATACAAACAAAGTTGGTGTTACACGCACCTAATGTATTAGTATTTCTCCACGTGTATTTGCTCTTTAATATACTACCAAAGTCAAAGTATTGATCTTGAACCATCTCGATTGCATTGTATTTGTGATTTGTAGTTGTTATTAAAGTAGCCCAGTCATGTGGGTGATGTATGGAATTCACACATTTTTTCTATTTGGGAGTGAACCGTGTCACATTCCATAAGCGTGTGTCCAACAACCAGAAACTTCTATAGTATGATGATCTTATAAATATCAATAGTTGAACAAAGGTGCACAAACACGGCACCCTCTAGAAAAGTCGAAAATTCTAAAATCATTGAAAATTACATACAAATTGACAAACTCTTTGGAGCCGTGACGTAGTTACCTTCAAAACAGCTGATAATTGTCGTAATCTTTTATATATATATTCTTGTAATCAATGTATTCACTTGCGAGAGAGTCAATGCTCCTCCAAAACTTTGGAACCTTTGTATTTTTGTTGTCTTCCTCTGTGCATTGTTTATGTTTTTCTATATTAGGAAACAACATATTTTCATTAAAAACGTCTTAATTTGTTATATATGCACACGACAAAAGCACTTGATTTGATATAGGTTCCTCTTATTTCGATAATTTCTACTACACTAAAGCACTCATGTTCACATAGGTTGTTTTGTCACAATGAATGCTAATGATCAAATGCCTATTAAAAGAACTTAACTTTAGAAGGGAACGTGTTATTTTCGTTTATGCATGTGATAAAAGAACATGACTGCAAATAGGTTGTTTTGTCAAAATAATTTCAGTAAATTATTGGAAACCCATATTCAAATAGGTTCTTTTGTAAAAATTACGTTATGATATTTCTCTTTGTTCCCTGCAGCGTATTTCGATATGTGTTCTTTTGTCAAAAGCAGATTGTAAAAATTGCGAGATAGGTTGATTTGGGGGGTCCTATATCTTCCGATCTACACTATCTAGAAATACGCTGAAAAGACAGAAAGATGCGCTTTTAAAACTTATACATATGGTTTAAAAAGTGGAAAATTGTCCGATCTCGAGTTAGGTTCTTTTGTCAAAACTTCACAGATGTAATGTTTAAAGACAAACAATGTTTGTTAAGGTTGTATATAAAATAATTTCAGAAAAGTGAGATTGAAAAAAATCCGTTAAGACAAATATTTGTTAACTGGTAAAAATTGTTATCAAACAAATGAAAATAAAATATTAATATCACAAACTACTGTCAGGAATATTTTAAATAAGTTTTATGAAATAGAAATGTTTTTCAAGCTGATGATAAGAAAATTGTTCTGGATGGATCATGCATTGAATTTAAATATAAGATTAATTCTATATGCATACATTCTAATTAATAAATTAATCGATTAACTAACATTTCTTATTAACTAGAACTATGATTAATCAATTAATTCGAATTCTGATTTTTCAAATTTGAATATATTTGTTCAAAAACATTGAAAAGAAAAAAAAAACAAAAAATTAACTGAAATTGTTCATCTTAAGTTACTCTAATTTCACACTAATCAATTATTCCTAAACTTTGAATAATTACAATTATTTATATAAAAATGTTTAAAATATTTAAATACAAGTTAGAGTGCTATATTCGGCTGTGCCGAATCTTTAATACCCTTCACCTGAACGTAATGAGAAATACAAAAACTACACTGCTTAGAGGACTAGAATATCCTTATTCTGTGTTTTCTATTCAGTCTTAGTCTTTATTAGTATTTTATATATTGTTTGAAAGACAATTTTACGACCAACATAATTTAATTTAAATATTTTGAAATTTTATCTAATTTTGACCATTTATAATTGACATAATTACCGATTCTTACTGTAATTTACAGAGTTTGTCTGATTATTATAATAATCTTGAGTGTAATTTAACAATTTATAAAATTAAAAGAACATTTTTCCATATTCACAACAAGTTAAGAAACAGAGAATAAAAAAGGATAAGATATGAGGTGAGGCTTTTTTGTTTGAATTTGATCTCAATAACATTATTTACAAAAGATTTATGGGTGATATAGTAGAAGTGGACCAATTATGGACTGATAGCTTCTATTCATTAATGCGGTTTCTACGCATTTGAGGCTTATTTTGGTTGAATTTCATCTAAAAAACGTTATACAAGAGTTGTATGGTTGGTTGTTATGCTCGGAAGTTGACTTAATTCAGGAGCTATTATTGACTGACAGCTACAAAATCCAGTAGCATAATTGCCGTATAACCGATATTAGAATGATTTCTGGATTAAAATTTCTGATCTATGTAAAAGTTGGTTCCGTATCGATATTTATTAGATGTGTGTGAAGATAAATTTAAATTTAACTAGCACAGACAAAAACCGCAATTTTTAGCCGAGCCCATTTTGCACTTAACAGAGCCCATTTTGCACTTAACAGAGCACTGTTATTCACTTAACAGCAATCATACTTAGAGGATTTTTGGCCATTGTGGGAATTAGGAAAAGGGCTCGGGTATGACACTATATGGAAAAGTTGGTCCTATGGTCACTTTATACAACTGTAATAGTGGGATATCTGAGATAATTTTGAGATTCCAGATAATTTGGCCAAAAATCCTCTCCAGATTTATTTTTGCATAAAACTCAAATTATCTGGAATCTCAAAATTATCTCAGATATCCCACTATTACAGTTGTATAAAGTGACCATAGGACCAACTTTTCCATATAGTGTCATACCCCAGCCCATCTCCAAATTTCCACAATGGCCAAAAATCCTCTCCAGATTTATTTTTGCATAAAACTCAAATTATCTGGAATCCCAAAATTATCTCAGATATCCCATTATTACAGTTGTATAAAGTGACCATAGGACCAACTTTTCCATATAGTGTCATACCCGAGCCCTTTTCCTAATTCCCACAATGGCCAAAACTCCTCTAAGTATGATTGCTGTTAAGTGAATAACAGTGCTCTGTTAAGTGCAAAATGGGCTCGGCTAAAAATTGCGGTTTTTGTCTGTGTTAGTTAAATTTAAATTTATCTTCACACACATATTTATTAGACATCTTTGTGGGTTTATTTGTTTTTCGGAAATGGTTCTTATAGGGCAGCTATGACAAATTATTCTTAAAAATTCTTAAATTTTGGAACAGTGATTTTTATGCATATGATGATATTTCACGTCGAATTTCAACAACGGTATTTTTAAGATATACATATATTAGTATTAACGTGGATTTCGGAAGTGGACCTTATATGGGGGATGTAGTCAAATATTGACCGATATTCTCAAAATCCAGAAGTTTGATTTTGGAAATGATCGGTACCGTTATTTGTAAATGATTTATGAGTATTAAAACGATTTTCGGAAGAGGACTTTATATGGGGGTTACGGTTAAAAATGGACCGAAATTCACAAAATATTGTGGGATGATTTTTGTATATATGTTAATGATCTGTGCAAAGTTTTGCGTCAGTACCAATATTTATACGAAATGACCAACTATGGGCCGACCACCATAAAATTTAGTACAACAATTTATTTGCCTATAAGGATTATTTATGTCAAAATTTAACGGTTTAACATTATTTTTACCAGTTTTATTCGTATTTAAGTGAATTTTGAAAGTGGACTTTATATGGGGTATGGTCAAACATGGACCGAACTAAAAAAAAATCGTTTTGCGATTTCTTATTCCTGCTGAATTCTGTATTGATATTCCAATTTTATATGCATTTATGTATAATTGAGCAATATTACGGGAAGATTTTTGTATGGGGGCTATGAGAAATCATGGATCTATTCTTACTATTTTCCTCGCACTTTCTTCTTTTATCATAAAAACATCGTATACAAAATATCATTGGAATATCTGCAATATATTTAAAAAAGTTGGAAAAAATGTTTAAAAATATCAATTTTTGATGGAGGTTGTCTCACATTTTGATCCATAACTCTTGTTCTACTATACCGATTTTACTGATTTTCAATACCAAACTGCTTAGGAGAACTATTAACTTTTTTTGTTGATTTCGGTTGTGTTCTTTGGACGTGAGAGTGATTTATACAGACAGACGGACATGGCTCAATCGACTTAGAATTTCGTAAGGACCAAGAATATAAATACTTTGTTGGGTTTCATATGAATATTTCTCAGTGTTACACACGGAATGACAAACTTATACTGTCCGTGATGGTCGGGACCAGAAGCATTATGGATAATCTATTTTCACTGTTAATCGAATAACAATTTTAATTATACAGTTTTTTTTAATATTTTTATTATTTAACAAGTGCCCATTAGTGTACGTACATATGCGCATACAGTGGCGAGCAAAAGTGAATGTTTGCTCAACAAAATTTTAGTCGTAAAACCAAATGTAATGATTTCTTTTAGGTTTTATTACCATTTACCTAAACTTTGTTTAAAAATAAAAAACGATAAAAAATTATGTTTAAAACATTTAATATACATATATAAAATAAATTAAAATATTTTCCATTTGTGACACTGGACTTAGTCGATTAAACAATGTTCGTTCGTCATGCCAACTTAGCAATTTTGAAAATATTTCAGATAAGATTTGTTACTGGATGGAATCTGTACCTATCTTATTTCATCTATCACCAATGTAATGTGAATAAAATTAAATCGGATCTTTGAAATATAGGGTGTTTTTTTTAGATGTTAGTCAATTATAAATGTTGGAATAAGTTTCTAATAGAACGAATATTATATTATAGTTATTTCACGTCTTAAAATCTTAGGTTAATAGAGCTCTTATCGAGAGCTGACTCTAATGCAGATACCTCTCATTGAATGTAAGACTCCCTAATGCTTATTTCAGCAAATACTTCAATTCAGAAAAACCATTAATATATTCTTCATTTAATATCAAATCAGAAAAACCATTATTATTTAAATTTTGTTTTCAAATTCTTTTACTAAAAATAATTATTCCGTAAAATTTATAAACTTTTTATTCGCCTTAAAAAATTTATTTTTTTAAGAATAAAATTATTCTAAACTTGAATTGAATTTAAATTCAAAATGTTAAACTGCTTTTCATAATGAAACTAGCTGAACCCGGTGTGCTTCGCTACCCCCTTTAAGGTAAAGCCGTTAATAAATGTAGTAAAAAGTAGGTGCAGAAGTGTGCATGGTCGAAAAATATTATCATGTAATAAATATTCCTGAGTCAAAGCTGCACGCTGTAAAAATTTAAGATGAGAAATAAAGGGCGTGGTCAAAGATATGACGATTTAAAATTTTTGGTTTATGGGCAAGGCCACGCCCCTTTGTCCACTCACAACTTTATATAGTTAAGAACTTATTATTTCGTAAGAATATCCTGTTGTGAAAATTTAATGACGATCGGTCCAGTAGTTAAGACTATATTACGATTTTTAATTTTCCTAAAAAGGGGTGTGGTCCCACCCACTTTTCTCCTGGTATGTAGTCCTAATTATGCCAATACCATATGTACCAAATATCATCAACGTACGTCAAAAAATGCCCAAAATATGGCGATTTAAATTTTTGAGTTATATTGGCGGTGCCACTCCCGTTTGCCCAATCAAAACTTCATATAGCTTATTATTCCTTCCAGAGTCACAGTAAAATGCTGTGAAAATTCCAGCAAGATCGGTCCAAGGGTTTGGCCTCCTATTAAGCATGAACATACAGACAGACATACATTCATTTTTATATATGTATATAGATTTTTTATTTACTAAAAAGTAAAACAAAATTTGTTTTATAAACCTTCTGTTAAACATTAAAATGATGAATAAAAACTCAAATCCGGATTTACAATCCAAGCAACTTCAATTATTTTAAAATTTTCCATTAAATTATTGCGCAAGTTAAATTTATGTTTTCAAAAAGTTTAGTTTTTAAATGCAAATTCCTATAGACGTCATTTGGAATTTCACACAACATGTGTTGATATTAAACATGAAGTTATATTCAATTTGTGCACAAAAATTAAAAGAAGTATACAAGAAATCTTGACAAGAAACAGAGGGGTAAAGTAAAAGAATTGTTGCGAGTACTGTAAATTGCATTATTATGTAAAAAAAACTATTATCTAGCAGCCAGTGCAGTGTTAAATGACTTAATGACATTTCTATTCTCCTTTCTATAAAACAGTAACTTTTCGTCATTCATTCATTCATTCAATGATTTACAAGCAGCACAATATAATTTATGCTTTTATTTTAAAATTAATTTTTTGCAATGGAAACTTTCTAGTAAATTAAAAACAAAGCAAATCCATTAATCAAATATGTTGTTATAAAAGTATATACCAATGTACTCGTACTTTAAGTAAAACAATACAAAAGTCACAACACTCTTATTAGTTATACTATTGTGATTTGATAAATGAAAGGGTTGGGTTTTTGAATTATAATTTCGATGATAGACAAATTGATTTGCTATTGACCGAATGAATATAAGCATATTATAAAACTCAACACAAAAATCTTGTTTAAAATGTATTTTAATTTTATTTTGCTAATTCAATCTTAGGTTAGTTTTCAATTTCACAATTTGCACAAATTATTAGGTGGTGCTTTAGATATTCTAAAGTGAATGATCTTCGCTTTTGGGTGTAAATATTTCCGTATAAATGAGAAACTGCGCTCGACATCACATGAGCTTGTAGGACAAAAGGCAAATCTTTCCAACACAGCTGGCGAAAGATTTTGAACGTATGGCTCGGTAGCTTCTTCGGCTTTATAACAAATATTGTAAATATCCAATATACTTTTAAAACCTTTGTTCCGTTTTAAAATTCTTTCAAATTTTGCAGAAAAAATTTTATTTTCCAATCCATTTAAATGTTGCCGTATACCTTGAATTATTTCAACGGCATCTCTAAGCCCTAAATTTGGTGATTGGAGTTTTTTTTTATTCCAATCGTCAGGCTCGCGACATTTGATTTTATAAAAGCCAGTTCGCTTTTAATAATAGCTTTCGAAAATTGCTCTCGATAATTCTTTTAACAGCGTCAAAATTACTGCAATAGTATAGAGCTGCATTCAAACATGAACCCCACTGCGTAATGCATGGCTCGGGTGGTAAGTCTACTCCCGGCAAAGCGCGTTGGAACCCCGGCGGCGTGAGGGAGCCTAAACTCACTTTTTATGGCACACAAGAGTTTTTGGCTAACGATTGTTCGTGCATACGACATGTTTGCAAAGCCGCTTTTAATTATTATTACAGAAATATGTACGAAAATTAAAAAAAAAATGCAAATATGCTCCGAACGGTCAAATATGCAACAAATATGCTCCATATGCGATATGCATTTATATGCAAATATTCGCTCTGATCATAACTAATTCAACATTACTGGAGAACTTCATCAAACCGATGTGCGACTTAAAAATGTGTTTCTAAACATATATCCTCTTCGTTTATTACTATTTATAAAGCTAAACTTGCAATGTCAACCTACGAGTACTCGTATTGCATAGTTTAGAATTTCCTTTTATAACCTACAAAACCATAGTAGTGAGGGTAAATTGCGTTTGAACAGATGTTTGTTACGCCTAAAAATATTAGTCTATCACGCATAAAATATGCCGATCGATAACAAGTGTCATTTAACATGTCAGTAGCCTTCGAAACTGTTAGCCCCATATTACGAAGAAATCGATAGTGAAATCTCTGAGTGGCAGCCAGTCGTTCATGGAATTTAAAGACAAATGCTCAAAAAACCCGTTGCGGCTCTTATCTACCTCTTTAAACTCCAAGCGGCCCCAAAAGCATTGTTATCACCGACTGCAATATCATGATTATTGGCCACAACATTAATGCGCTTTGTGGTGTGTTAAATGGTTATCTTATCTTTCTCTTATAGTGGAACTATTAGTCGTTGAGCAGCTCGGAGTGTTTACTTCATCTTTTTCTATTGAAACATTTTAGACACGACACTTTCCTACTTCTCCCTATCTATATTTACGTACTATCTGTCTCTATCAACATCCTTACCCTTTCTTCAATCTCATATCATTTCAGGCAATACAAAAGGACCAATGAATGGACCTACGTAAGCTGTACAACTATGGCTGCCTGCTGACGTAACCTAAATGGTTATCTTAACAAAGTGCACAATTTCTTCACTGCACACAACCTGCAGTTATCTCCAACAGTCATCAGCAATCATGCACAAATTGCGAAATAGGAACAAGGTCATCAAAGGCAACACATGTAAAGAAACCTTGCTAACCTCCGAATACCCCTTCATGGCCAGACTAAGGTTCTACCGGTCAAGCTACACATAATTAGGTTGAGACAACACGTTCTTCTGGGATGTTACTAAAGGAGTCATCCCAAATTTGACAGCCATGCCAGACAGGACCTACGTATATACGAATAAAACATACAGAGGTATATGTAAAATCCATTTAATACGGACACCAATTTCGCGGTAGCAGTATACCGTATGAATGTCATATTTAGACTGCCGATACCAAAACTAAAATTAAGATGGAGGAACGGGCTTAATACCTTATCGTCCCGCAACAACCTTGTCGTTCTCAACTTACGCCCAGTAACTTGTCAGGATCCTTATTCCACCTCCATACATTAATTGTTCAGCCACCACTACTTCACTATTTCCTGAGGACTTAAGGACCAAACCTGTTGAAGTAATACATGCTTGACTTTATGCTATTACAACAAACACAATCGACTTAGAATCACTTTAAAGATGTCCATGTTAATTTTGTGCACAAAGAACAGGTCGTAATTCAGAAGATAAGTATTGTGATTGAATATGGCACATGTGATCTCTTTGGCCCAAGGACGAAAGCTTTTAAAAACGCTATATTATTCTACATAGCCCTCGCAAAATAGAACTTTATTATCACTTTAACAAGCATAATTAATTGTAAAATGTTGGTAACAAATAAATTCAACACAAACAATCGCTTTGAAAAAATATTAAACTGGTCGTTTGATAAAAGTAAATAAAGCAACAGAATCCGTAGTGTCCAAAAAAAGCAAACAATTTTGAAATTGAACTCAAATTTAAGTAGTCGTGGAATTTGAACTAAAACGTAGTGCCGATTTGGATGATTATGAATATCAAAATTCTCATAACTATATTTAATGTACAGATACTACATAAAGGTTATCCGGGAATCTCGCTAACCTATTTCAAACAACACACGAATATCGCTTAATCGTCTCCTATTCAGAATATACCTTTTTATAGTGTTTCAAATAAAAATTGTAACAATTATAAACCAATATGTCATATTTTCGTAGAAACAATTGATACATTTTATAAAATTCCCCCCTTGTGTAAAAAAAAAGTTGTATGTATTATAATAAGCATGCACTTGTTGAAATTTTTGTTAGATTTTCAATTCAAATTCTATTTAAATATTTAATATGCACAACGTAAACTTTGCATTCACCATCCTCCTTTTGAAATTGGTTTATCATTGCCGGATAATGAACAATCTATGGCTAGAATACAAAATGTTATACCATTGCAATCTTACTGTTTTACTCGCACTAACTATACTGTACTTAACAGCTTGCTATCTAATGTCAATTGGGATTATGTACTTGCTGATGATAACTTAGATAATAATGTATCAAGCTTTTATAACATTTTGCATAATTTCATTAGTATCACAGTTCCAAAAAGTAAATTCTACAATAATAATGGGCCGCCATGGAATAATCAACACTTACGAAATGCTAAAAATAAGAAAAATAAATGTTTTGCTAAATATTTGAGAACTGGTGCACTGGTTGATTTTCGTAAATATGCTATAGCAAGATCTGAATACAACACTACTAATAAACTTGCATACAATAACTATATTTATCGTATTAAAAACAATATAAGAGTAAACCCCAAATCTTTCTATAAATTCGTAAACTCCAAGCGTCGCTCTTCATGTTATCCAAAGCAATTGAAGTATGGCTCCTTAACTGCTGATGACGATGTTTCAATAAGCAATATATTTGCTGACTTCTTTTCAACAACTTATTCTACCAAGTCCTATTCTAACACAACAAAATATCCTTATACTACGACTCATTCATGTGGGATTTACTTTCCATTTATAAATATTGATACTGTGCTTTCGAACTTAAAGTCGCTGAAGAACTCGTTTAGTCCAGGTCCTGATGGTATTCCAAGCAGTATCCTTAAAAACTGTGCAGCATCACTGTCCGCGCCTCTTACTGCATTATTTAACAAATCTGTTGTAGCGTGTTATTTGCCATCAGTGTGGAAAACATCATATATAATTCCTTTATTCAAGAATGGCAGTAAAAATGATGTATCTAACTACAGAGGTATCGCTAAAATTAATGCAATTCCAAAACTCCTTGAAAAAATTCTTACAGATTGCTTATATCATCAAATTTCTTCCCTTCTATCACCATGTCAACATGGGTTTCGTAAGTCCCGTTCAACTACAACTAATGTTTTGGAACTCACTACTATCGTCAATGAAGGTTTTACAAATAAAATGCAAACTGATGTGATATACACGGATTTTAGTAAGGCGTTTGATAAAGTTAACCACAATCTTCTATTACACAAATTATCACTTATGGGCTTTAGTTTCTCAGCTATAAAATGGTTAAACTCTTATCTATCACAAAGAACTCAACAAGTCAAATTTGGGAATGTTATATCAAAAATTATTCAAGTACATTCTGGTGTTCCTCAAGGTAGCCACCTGGGTCCAATTTTGTTCACGCTATTCATCAATGATCTTCCTACTGTTATTTTGCATTCTAATGTACTGATGTATGCCGATGATGTTAAACTTTTTAACTCTTTTAATGATACAAATGGACATAGTTTACTAAGTGCCGACTTTTACAATTTTTCTCAATGGTGCAGATTTAATTTATTGGAGTTAAATATTAAGAAATGCAAACACATGTCATTTTTTAGACACAATCCGATTGAGACTTCTTATTATATTGATACTGTTATTTTAAATAAAGTTCAAACCATATGGGATCTTGGCTTACTGTTGGATCATAGACTTGATTTTCGCGATCACATCTCTATAATGGTAAATAAAGCCTATGGGGTACTTGGATTCATGAAGCGCTGGTCTAAGGAATTTTTAGATCCTTATATTACAAAACTTTTATATACTTCTCTTGTTCGACCAATTCTTGAGTATGGATCAATTGTTTGGGATCCTTGTTATTCAATTCATATCAATAGTATTGAATCGGTACAAAAGCAATTTTTAATTTTCTGTCTCCGTGATCTTGGTTGGAATTCTTATGTCTTGCCACCGTATGAAAGTAGACTTGCTTTGATAAAATTGCCAACTCTAAACAGTCGACGATTGATGCTGAGTGCTTTATTTGTTCTGGGCATAATTCGTGGTGATGTTGATTCGGAGTTCCTGCTTAGTCAACTAAACTTCAATGTTCCTGTTAGACCAACCCGCAATTTTGAACTCTTAGCATTAAAATACTACCGTTCTGTATATGCTAATAACGATTCTTTTCGTCGTGCATGTGTTAACTTCAATAAATGCTATCACCTTATGAACATATCTGAGAGTAACGACGTACTGAAGAAAAAAATTACTTTATATCTAAATTGTTGAACTAATTATTTATATATATATATATTACTGTTTTGTCATTTATATGTAGTCAGTAAGGATGTAAAATCTATTGACCTAAATAAATAAAATAAATAAATAAATAAGTCTCGTGAAGCAATGTGATGGACGGCATATCATTTGAGGATGCTTGACGGGTTAATTAAATATTCTCAACACTAACAAAATCTAACAATTATTAAGCCAATACAAAACAAATCACACGCAATATTTATTTCCTTAAAGAATATTTTTAAATAATTTTATCCCAAAAACATTTTACAAGCAATTTAAAGAAAATTGTTTTTATTTCAGAATGTTTATAGTTTTTGGTAATAAATATTTATAATAAATAATAATTAAAAGCAAAAATCAATTATTTATGAACAATGTTTAAAATTTAAAATAGGAGTTTAACGATAATAAATGTTTGAATTATGCAACTATCTAAACAAATTTCAGCACAAATGAGTAATAAATGAAGCTAAATCACATCTACAAATTTGTGAAGATCGGTCCATAATTAGTCGTAGCTCCCATATAAGGCCCATTTCCGAAAATCACTTTAAAGAGCATAACACTTTTTTGGTATCCTCATAATATTGAACACAAATATGTTTCGTATCTACATATATGTACATATAAATGCTCTATGGGATTTAGGTCTGTTGACTGCGGTCGAGTTTTTGTTGTATGTGCAGTGTGTTTTGGATCGTTGTCTTGTTGGAATATAATCCTCTGCAATGTCCAATTTTCTAACACTCGGTAAGATTTTAGAATATCTAAATTATCCAGAATGTCTAATATCCATTGTCGATGAAATAAATTTTAAATTGTCATACAGCCCCATACCCGGTTTATTTGTTGGTTTAAAATTTTTGGAACTCAGCTTTCTCCAAACAAGCTGACAGCCTTTTATACCAAAAAGGCAGTATTTGTTTTCATCTGTAAACAGAATTTTTTTCTGGAACTCTGCAGGCTTTTTTATGTGTTCTTTAGTGAAGTCAATTCATTTGTACTTACGCACAATGACACTTAAGGCTTCTTCCGTGCTACATTTCTTCTGCAATTAATTTTTACATATTCTTATAAATTGTGAATTCATGTTTTCATTATTTTTTGGTGCTGCTATTCTGGGGGTTTCCTTTACCGATTGTACTATAAGGCACACAAATTTGTGTCGACGCTGTATCAAACTGTACAAAATTTATTTAAAATGTAAGATTTTACTACTTGTAAATTATTTTTGTTAATATCCTGCAGGTCGTAAGTAGAAAACAGCAATTGGAGAAGCTCGTTTCTCTCATGGAAGAAGGAAGATCCGCTGTTGGCAAAATGTATTCGCTCTAAAGTTCAGGCAGCCAAAAAATGGGAGGGCATTACACAGAAGCTTAATTCTATTCATCAGACGAATTATTAAACCATAATTTCGTGGTGGTCATTTCAAATTTAATTTATTTTTCTTAAAGAATTTGTAAACAAATATGGCGCCAGCTAATAGAAATTTACTATTGTGAATAACCCAAAAAGAGTGAATGAAAATTCGTTCGATAAGCATTTTCGACCACAGTCGAAAATCGAATTTTGCTCATAATAGGCACCTAAGGCCAAATTCCTGTGTTTTTTCTCGATAGAAAAGTGCGTGCATTCAACTATTAGACCGATTTCCCGCAAGGTTTTATTTGTTTCTTATTAATGTATTATAATTTTGCGTTCAGTAAAATATTAATTTATTTTCTGTTCGTTATTAATTGCGATTCTTTGCAATTCGAAACAAAAAAATTTTACAAAACCACTTTAATGATAATTTTGATTTTTTTCGACTAGTATCGTTTACTTTTTTGCGCGCAGACTTTTGCGTACGAATAAAGTAGTAGTATCTGTGTTTTTAAGTTACTAATTATTGCCAAACTTTGCAAATTCATAAGGAAAATACCTGAAATAATTTTCAAATGTTTATCCAACTTAATTTCGACGCTACAACTTAACAGCACAATTTAACGTTAAAATATTTTAAATATTTTGTACGCAGATTTATGCTACCGAGTGTATTTATATAAAACATTATTTATGTTTACTTTTTATTTCAATTTGTTTGTATACTCGTATAATGAAAAAATGTTTGCGTACTATCTGTCAGTCAGGCCTGTAAAAAGCAACGTAAATATTTTGATTCATCACAGACGGAACGTACAAAGAAGGATCGAACAAAGAATTATTATTTTTTTACCACTTCTGTTTTTATAATCATTGTTTTGTTATAAGCAATTGTTAATATTATAATTCAATGGTGTTATTCTTATCCTGTAATGCTATAAAATAAATTTATTGAACAAAGCAAATATTTATTTTATGATCATGGTTCATTTAGTGAATGGGAAGTTCACAATAGTATACTTATAAATATACTGGAAATTAAAGCAGATTTGTTTATTTTGTTTGTAATTTTCTTCAGAGATAAATAATTACTCTTGTAATTATATTAAATATTTACCTTTTATTAAATTGTTATTTCTGAATATTTATTATTATTTCTTAACAAAATCTTGGTAACGGGTTAACATACTTTTCAATAACAAACTATATGCCATATGTATTACTTGGAAGTATATTAGTAATTCCATAATGTTCATTAAAGTATTGTAATCCTAATATACAGTGGAATATGTTTATTCTGAAGTTTTCCATATAACAAACGGACCCACCAATATATCAGATAACAGAAACAACAAATATCTTGAATATATAACCTTTGCTTAAAAGTTTTTTTTCTGCAATAATTATCAAAATCACATTTAAAAGTACCATTGTACACCCCCATCTTATTTGGTACTTTGGTATACAAAAATACAAATTTGATCAGAGAATAGACTCAGAATTATTTGATTTACGAGCACATCAGGGATGAAAAATATCTTTGTGGCTTTTGTACCAACTATATAAATAAAATGTACTTTTTAGACCTCCACGATACCAATTTTAATATATATATGTTAAATAATCACCCCTATCGTGAATAAAAATTCCACATGAAATTTGTTCCCTTTTCACATTTTTTTCTATTAAAATTCAATGTTAAAAAAATAAATGGGAACAAATTTCATGTGGAATTTTTATTCATGATAGGGGTGAATAATTAAACTTGACCACAAATTCACTGTAACGAAAATTCGATATAACTTAATACAAATTCCTTAACATTACCTTATATAACGAAAGTTTTAAGAATTTTATGCTCGATACGAACGAGCAAATATTTGACATTGACAAATATATCAGGATATCAAGAATTTCTCAAAAAATCGTCGAACACTAATGGAAACGGAAATGTAAAACATATAATATTTCTGTTAATTGAATTGTTTTAAATCTCCAAGACATAAATTACAAAAAGGAGTTTTAATGGTGGAAAGGCTTCAAAAATACTTCGGATAGAAATTATCATACCGTGGTGACTTCTGGTGACAAAACGGGTCTCTATTGGTATTGTAACAATTTCATTTTAATACATCTGAAACAACGGAAATTAAACCTCTTCTTTTTTGAAAGGCAAATGAACAAAGCTCGTTTCGTAATAAAATGTTTCCTGTAAATTATCTTCATTCAAATAAACTATTTAGAATATATTGTTCGTTTTAACGGGATTTGTCTGTATTTCGTGCATCCTTCGCTTACATTTCCAAAATTACTAAATTTACTATTTTAAGAATATATTGAAGAAATGGAAGGGTTAACTTCTAACGTTTTCCTAATTAACTAAATAACTAAATTTTAAGATTTAGTTTATGGATTTAGCCTCTAATGGCCGAATTCTCGGTCATTAGTTAACCATTGGTAAACTAAAATACTAACTATTGTTTAACTATTACTTGTTATTCTTGTGGCAAACTAAGCATTGCGAATAAAGAATCATTAGTTAAGCCTTTGCCATTAGCTAACTAAAGACTGTGAATTTGGCCATAAATCATTTATTGTGAATTAATATTTCAGAAGCTGTCATTGTTCGATAATTTAACCAACAATTTCTTGTCATGATAGCTATATTTTAAATATCAGTTCCAAAATGTTCATGAAATTTAATAAAATCATATCTTCGGCTTGCAATATTACATTAATGATAACTTAAATCATTTAATTATTTATCGATTTAATCTGGAATAAAAAATTTTAATGCAACAGTATTTTGAAATTGTACTAAATGATTCGTGAAAGTAACACGGTACCAACTGTGTTTAAAATTTATCAAAAAGTGTGCAATTGTACCATGTTTGCCAACCCTAAATCATGTCTTTCGTCATATAGAAATGGAAACAGTCATTGCAACTGTTGCAAAGACTGACATTTGCAATCCTATTTATATTGTGGTTGGATTTCTGTAAAGCTATATTTTCTATACTCAATTTACAGTAATTTCCATAGAAAATTTTCTATATGACAGTGTTTTGTGTGCTTCAAATAGAGATACTTTTTTCAATAGCCTATTTTTGACAGATCACGTGTGAGTCGTGTCATGCTGTCATGTTATATTTGTTTAGTATTGTTTGGCATTTTATAATGGAAAGGCTTACTTACGCCTGAACAACGTTTACAAATCGTTCAACTTTATTACGAAAATTCACGTTCTTTGAGGAATGTGTTTCGTGCACTTCGCTCAACTTATGGTCAACATAATCGGCCCAACTGAGCGTACTATTCGCAACACCATCACCCATTTTGAGACCCAGCATTCATTATTAGATAATATTCGACCGAAAAGACCACGTCCAGCACGCTGTGAAGAAAATATAGCTGCCGCAGCTGAGAGTGTACACGAAGAGAGTCGATTCGACATTATCGTGCCATGATAACCGACTATTTGATGCCTGAAATTGAAGCTCGTGATCTCGGCATTTGGTTTCAGCAAGACGGCGCCACTTCCCACACATCGCATCGCCAACATTTGAAAGAGGTAATCTTCAAAAATAATTGCCAAAGAATGTTTTTTCAATGACTATAAACATTACCCATTAAGTTTGTATTTCTGTTTTTTTTTTTCTTTAAAAAAGTAGGGAACCTCGAAATGCATCACGCTTTACAATTGAAGTAAAACAATTTTAATATAGAAAAAGTTGTGTATAACAGTATTTTCTGTACCAGGTTTATACGATTTGAATTTTAAAAACTTAATACTGAATTTAAGCTTCAAACAAGACTTTATACATAAGATAAGATGATTTCAAAAGCTTAAAATTCCCAGAAATGTACACAGTACATTATTAATAAATATGCACTATATACAAATTATTTTGCAACAAACTAATTGCATCTATTATTAAATAAATATTAAATAAATTAATTTATATTCTTTACGTCAACTTCACATGTACTCGTATTTATAAATAATATTGTAAATCAATTAAGAAATTGAATTAAATAAAAATGAAAATATAGCACCTGTACACCTTGCTTTAAAAAAATAATTTCAATAAACACTTATCAATTACTAGCTTTTGCAAAAATAATTTCAGTATACGCTTATCAATGATCCAAGCCAGTCCAAAACATATTTTTTTTTTTTAAATTTCAGTATAATAATAACTTTTAAGAAACACGAAAAGACTACATAATTAGTAAAAATACTTATGAATGATGAATCTTTAACAAAGATGCCAAAGACATTAAAATCTTGAATTTTATTTGGATACCAACATTTTTAATAATTTTGCTCTTTAAAGTGTTTTCGGCAGTGGGGGTTATATGGGGGCTATGGTCAATTATGGACCGATCTGCACAACATTTAAATATGTAATTAGGCTTCATTTACAACTAATTTATGAAGAAATTTGTTTGGATATGTGCATAAATCAAACATTTATGACTGATAAATCCCTATTTCGGTAGGACATTTGTATGTGTGCTATGTAAATCCCAATCGTCCTTTAGCTGAAAAAATATCATTACCAAATTTTATGAAAATATCTATAAATTATGACCTGTACTCTGCGCACAAGTCAATTCTGAGCCGATTGGTATAATTTAAGATGGGTGTTGACTAATATTTATCAGCACAATTCCAATCCTCCCCACTATGGTGTTTTTTTTTACATTTTTTACATTTACACATTATGACTGATTAGCTTGATAACTTTCTGAGGAATTTCAGCATTAAAAATTATGAGTTTTTCGTCAGAAAGGAAATAAAATATACAGAACGATTTCCTTAAAGAAATTTTTAAAACAAAACTTTATTGCATAAAGACTCGAGGTTAAGACAGCTAAGATTGTGTAATTTAAATAACCTTCCCTCACAACAAAGACTACAATGTTGATTTTAGAAAAGATACTTTGGAAACTAAAACTATTGTAATATGGTATAACAAAAATGCTTCCAATTCCTTTTTATTTATTGTTAAAATCGTACTTAACAGAAAGATTTTTTTGTGTTAATATAAACTACGGATTCTCTTAAATATATAATTTTGTTTAAAATACTATCCCGAAATACTTCTGAACTATATTTCAATTTCTTAAAGTGACTGTACCTACTAAATATTTGGAAATTCGACATTTTGGGGTATAGTGATTGAAAAGAAGCCAAAGCTTCAAAAAAAGGAAAGTAGATTTTTAAAACGATAGAAACCTTAAGCACAGAGGGTGTTCATGTCTGAAGGATGGTATTGGTTTTCCCGTCTCTGTCCTGTTGGGAGATGATGTTACCATCAACAATATAAAGAAACGGCAAAATATAGAACGCGGCTATTATATATATTTTAGCTTAAGTTAGTTTTTCGTTAAATTTTATTTTAACATTATGTTAGTTTTTTTCGAGCCATTTTGTTTATTATTCGTTGCTTAGACTTTGAAGAATTAAAGGTGTGTTCACATTGTGTGTATTTGTCATATGGAATGTCACTTGTTCGCATGTCAAATTTGTACATATAGTCTGAACACCTTCAAACAATAGCATGTGTTATTTCTATGTGTGCAATACACATGTCATTTTTTATTTAGAACGAGTTCTATTTTCTTGTGACAAACCATCTGACATCAGCTGTTTTTTATAACAAAAATTTTGTGGCGGTAAAAATTAATTGAAATTTTAATAAATATAATTTATAGTAAAACAAAAATCTCTCATTCCATTTTAAAATACAGTTTTATTTAATTAAAAATTTAATTTTTTATTATTCACATACAGAAATCAGCTGTTTTAAAAATTTTTTTTTTATAGGTTATGTCAAATGTACTTAACATACCAACATTTGAATATGTAAATTATAAACCGTATGTGAAACTCAAATTTTGACATACACATGAAAACACATGTGGATAGAAAAGTGAAATTCCATATGACAAATACACACAATGTGAACACACCTTAAAGGTGGCTATACACTACGTGTATTTGCTTATGTATTTTTAAGTTTACAACCCACATGTTTTTCTTTATGTCTGTCAAAATTGGTTATTTTACATAAGGGATTTAATTTTTGGTCACTAACTTGTATGTACAATTACACGTGACATCGCCATGATTATTTACACATAAATTTCCATGTCGTTTCTTTGAAAAATGCGTTAAAGCCGCTGCAAAAATTTTTGGTGGCGTCACTAAAATGCCGGTGTCAAAAATATTGATTTAAGGTTTTTGGTCTTTTAATATACAATATATGGAGCTTGTATCAAAAATTTTTAAATAATTTATATCATTGTTATTAAATTAACAAAATGAGATAAAAAAAAATATTTAATTTATCACATGCAAATTCTTCATACGGCCGGCTAATGATAGCGCAGATATTTAACCGTCGACAAATCTTTTCGCATGGCATATACATTTGAAAACATGTGTTTGAACATAAGAAAATAGAGCGTGTTCTAATCGAAAAAATTACATATGTATTTCCACAAGCAAAGTTTATAAGGTCACCAACTATATGTTTTTATTCCATATGTAAAATTTGACATATACAATGTAAAAAACACGTAGTGTATAGTCCCCTTAAGTAGCTTCTTTTGATTTGTATCGAGCCCTTCATTTTTAATTGTCAAATAAAACATCATTTTGTACAACTACAATATTGGAACGAATTTAAAGGAAAGTGTTTTTCATTTTAAATAAAATCAGAAGCCAAGTTGCTTTGAAACTTAGTTGGAAAAGTTACAGGTCCCACAAAACCATTTAGAACCACACTTGGTGAGTGAACAGAGGGATAGCGATCCCTCCAAAATAAATAAATTTTTTAAAAAGACAATGGTTTAATAAGCAATTTGCAGTTGAGTTCCGAGGAGCACCCCTTTTGTCACCTCTTTAACAATGACTTCGGATATGTGTATAAAAGAATACTTGCAGAAATGTATTACTATTACATAGTATGTATTACTATTGTATAGTTATGATTTCGTTAAAGGCGAGGAGGTACTTTACAAAGCAGACACATTAACCTGCACTGCATTGCATAGAGATCATAAACGTCATTGTCTTTTTTTTACATTGACATGAAGTATTGCTTTGCATTGTAAACGATATATGTTTGCAGTTTTGCATTGCATACTGCGTTTATGAAAACAGCCTTATTTAAGTCCCTATTTGCGGAATAAATGAAATGTCAGAACTGTGATAGTATATTTCCGGTATTCCTGCTTATAACTATTTATTTAAGTATGTACACAATATATCTATGTATATAAGTATGTAGGTGTGTATTTCGTTGCAATTACATGTAATAAAGTGCACTTTAAACGTTTTTAAATTAAGAGTAAAATTAGAAATATATTTCACACAATATTGCTAATAGGTATGTTTTAACTTGTTTTCCCATATATAGCTCAATGTGTTGCATTTACCATTAATATGTGTAAATTTAAGTATTTCTCTATTTTTAATTTATTTTTTAATTCAATAAAGCATTTTGTGTTTTTTTTTGTTTTATATTGAGTATTCATTAATATTTTGTTTTTTTTATCAGTTTCTTTTTATACCGTTAAATAACTCACGAAAATGTTTAATAATTCTAGAAATTATGTTTATTTCTTTTAAGTGTAATTAAAATTAACTATAAAAACAAAACCAGACGTACTCGCGTGCCAAAGCTAACTGATGCCAAAGTGGTCACAGACCAGCTTGTGAACTCCCGCTAAACCATACAAAAAACTGCTAGACAACACATGCCGACTCATACATACATATGTATGTATTGTATGCATTGCTGCCAGATTTGACGATTTATCGTCATATTGACGATTTTTTGTTACAAAAATAACAAATTGACGATTTGACGATTTTTTAATTGAAAATGACGATTTTCTGAATTATTAAAATTTTTTATAATTTGTTTGTTTTATTAATGTTTTTGTTACCAAATTCTCTCTTTTTTGGAGACAACTATTTTTCACAATTAATATCATAATTATAAGTAGAACATGACATACGAGTATTTCAAAAACAAAACTAAGTTATAGTGATATTTTCTTAATTATAACAATTTTTAAGTTTAAGTATAATAATTCCAAATAATATTGAGTCAGGATAGTTAAAATTATTTATTTATCTGTAAACACAAAAAGCAATTTTAAATGCTGAATTCCATTTTTAGAGGAAACAATTTCTGAATTTCAACGTGAAAATTCTACAAAAACTTCTTCTATTTTAACAAAACGTCGAAAGAATATTCAGCCAAATAAATTTAAATAACAAAAATACCTGTATATGATGGATGAATTGGATTCTATATTTTTGACATTGTAATCTGAATTAATAAAATATGCTAAATTCATAGTACCCTCGTCAGTTTTAGCTCACTAGTTTTTGTTCACTTCTCTTTTGAACTTGCCATTTCATTTACATACGTCAAATTAATTTTCATGCTTTTTAATGCAAATCAATATGCATTGAAGAGTGTAAAAGCAGACTAATGGCGTTTTCTTTTCTGGCAAAAATGTTACATATATGTTACACTTTTTACCCATTTCCCATATAAAACTGGAAAAAATGCAACATTTTTGCCAGAGAAAAAAACGCTATAAAATATTATAAAAATATTACACAAGTTGTGTTTAACAAATTTATGTATTTTGATATGTATTGTACGAGTACAAGAGTAAACTTATAAAATAAATAAACAAATAATAAAAATTTCAAAATGCTATTACAAATAGTGACCTTTTATAATCCCGATTTTTTTGACGATTTTTAAAATTCTAAATGACGATTTTTTCTTTTTTATCGGAATTTTGACGATTTTTTCCGAAATTCATCTGGCAGCCCTGATTGTATGATCAAAATAAAACAGAAAACAAAAACAAAATTTAAATTAAATAACACAACACAAAAACAAAATAAACCCACAACAATAAAAACATTTTCTGCAATATAAAAATATGTGTTTTTTTCTCCAAGAGTGAAGGTAGAATTAGCCGAACGTCTACGTCCCGTACTGTACTGTAACGAAACAGCTGAACCCGTTTTGTTATTTGAAATCAATGCAAATGCTTACCGAATATTAATATCACGTTGACGGAACGTCTCAACCTGTATAAAATAGAATTTCCTAACGTTCTTACGTGACATTTGTATAGTAGTGATGGACTGTTTGCATGCTAAATTGTATTGGAGTAAATTCGCCCTATTTTTTGGTACTTTTTTTTAATAATGTTTGTTGAAATTGAGCAACACGATTTTATATAATACATATCTGAATATGTTTATACATATGTATAAAATAAAAAAAATCACATACAATATAAATATAACAAAATAAATGCATACGAGTACATACGCATAACTATGTATTATAAATATTGCAAATTCAACAAATATTGAAATAAATTATAGTAAAATATATTACATTGATAATATACATAACTATCAAAGTGCTAGATTATGTATGTAAATGCACACACACACAAAATTTTGCTACTATTAAAATAACTTTAAAATGGCTTTTGGTACTTTATCAAGCATGTATGTACGCAAAGAAACTTTTCAATGTCCATCACTGTTTCGAACAGCTGATTGTATATATATTGTGTTTTGTTTTTTTTTTTCTTGAAAATATTTAGTAATTTTAAAAACATTAAATAAGTAAATAAATCCTCCGAATCCATTATAATTGAGAATATTTGAGTTTTAAAATACATATATAATTTGAACTGAAGTAGAAAACAAACAATTAAACACAAACACAATATCGTTGTACTATGTGTTTTTTAAATTTTTTTAAACGTATGGCACGTTTTTAAATTTTCTATAAGTACACAAACGTGCTTACAGTACGGTACGTTACAGTACGGATACGTGGACGTTCGGCTAATTCTACCTTGAGGATTATTTAAACACATTTGTGGATTTTTCAAAGTTGTCTGCTTAAGGTGCTATCAGACGGGATGTATTTTACATATGTACTGTCAAATTTTCCATCTGTAAAAGTTGTACACATCGTGTGATACATATGCAACTTTGCATGTGTAAAATACATGTGGAAATACATATGTAATTTTTTCGATTAGAACACACTATATTTTCTGTGACAAACATAAACAAAACAGCTGGTTTGTTTTGAAACAGAATTGTTTGAAAAAATATATTGTAAAGAAAAATTAAAGAAAATGGAAAATGAACATGGAAAAGTGTATTTTTCGATTTTCAATAAATTAAATTATGTTTATTATATTTATTGCAGTTAGATTGGCCAAAAGAAGCAATTCTTGAAATTTAAAAATGTTAAAAAGTCAGCTTTTGTTTACATTTATAGGTTATGTCATACGGAAAAACATAAGCAGGTGTGATAGCAAAAATTATGAACCGTATGTAAAATGGAAATTTTGACATAAATACTGAATTACATATGGGTAAGAAAAGTGACAGTACATATGTAAAATACATCCCGCACCTTTATACAAGGTGGCGCAAAAGTAATCCTTCTATCAGAAAATGCTATACATTTTGCGAGGCCCCTAATGTCAGTTCTGTCAGCAATATTTCGCGTTCTGGAGCAGTGTAGCGTAACATTGTTTTTTAACGTGTATTTCGCATGTGTTTACTACACAAAAGTCAAAACAGGGGCCAAATTACCGCATTCGTGATCGAAAGAGCTATCGTATCGAAAAATGATTTCGATATCGAAATTATGATAAAATGTACTAAATTTCTTGCTCGATATCGTATGCCATTATCTCAAATAAGAAAATTACGATCAATTTTACTCGATATCGAATGCGGTAATTTGGCCCCAGAACTCACATTAGGGGCCTCGCAAAATTTATAGCATTTTCTGATAGGAGGATTACTTTTGCGACACCTTGTATGTACATAGGTACTTATGTAGTTGTGTGTAACTTATCGGGTAAAAGGGGGAAATAAAAAAATTGTCTTTCCTGATGTTTTTGCAGATTTGAGATACATATGTATGTATATTTAATTTTCAATCTTGGTGAAATAATATTGTTACGATTTTACATTTAAAAAATGGTGATTTATTTCCTTTAAATAAAGCGGATTCCTTTTAATTGCAAGATAAAAGCGTCAAGTAGTTTGAAGAAAATATAACGAGTCTTTATTTATTGATTTATTTAGTTGTTTGGTATTATAAAGGCCCCAACACATTTAGGTTATATAGGTCAATTAATTTTACATAGGAACTTATATTCTATTTAATATATGTATATTTAAATTATTTTATAGATTTAAATCTACTTATAGATATTTATTTCAGATAAAAATTTTTTAATATTTTCAAATTCATTTTCTCGTAAAAGGATATTAGGGCGGGCCAAATTTTTTGTCGATTAGAGCCGCCCCCTAGGATGATTCTATGGACAATTCTAAGCAACTTTGGTGAAGGAACCATGGGTCTATGGTCGATTTTCGAGTCTCCCACTTTTCAAAAAATGAATGACTTGAAAGCAAGAAAGACTTTCAAAAATAACTTATTCCGCTTTTCTTCCACTAAATTAATTTTTTTTACACATGTTCTTATTTTTTAGGTTGAATTTCTGTTGAAAAAAATAAAATAAATATCAATTTTACCGAACATTTTTTCTCGGAAAATAGACGAAAAATATTACAACTATGCATGAAACGCCCTCTGGTGGTGTTCATAGGTAAAAATAAAGATCAAAAATTAATTTCTCGACCCCAAAAACCCCCCCATATACACATAAAAAAGATAATATAACGATGAAAAAAAATCGAATTTCGAATCAGAATGATGTTATAGGGAAAAAAATCATTTTTTGAAAAGTGGGAGACTCGAAAATCGAGATAGACCCATGGTTCCTTCACCAAAGTTGCTTAGAATTGTCCATAGAATCATCCTAGGGGACGGCTCTAATCGATTTTTTCGGCTCCATACAAATTGGCCCGGCCTAAAGGATATTAATGGTATTTATTTTAAATTTTAAATGTTTGTCATGCAGAAGACTGCAATCATTAAATATGTGAACGATGGTTAGCGTTTGCCCGCATTCACAACCTAGGGGTTGTGTCTTTTCAATAATATATTTATGTGAGAATAAACAGTGGCCTATTTTTAGTCTATTTAACTTAATAAAATCTGTTTTGGAAATATTTGGTACTCTAAATTTGTGCGATATATTTTTTTGAATTGTAAATAATTTTGTTTCGTTATCTTTCCAATGATCATTCCAGATGTCAAAAATGTATTTTCCACTGTATTGCCTATAGTCTGAGCATTAAAATTTGTATTCAGTAGATATGTTGTTTTTTAAAAAAAATTTTGGCGAGCTGGTCAACTTTCTCATTTCCACCTTTATTTAGGTGGCTAGGAACCCATAGAAGGGTAATTTTGTGATTAGGAAGGCAAGTTATTAATATTCTTATTTGTTGTATAATCATGTTGTTATTAAATGGATCTTGTAGTCCATCTAGGGCACTTTTACTGTCCGATATAATAAGTATTTTTTAGGAATGTTTTGAAGATTTTCTAGACATGTTTTAATTGCTAATAATTCACTAGTATATAGAGGAAAATTTATGAATACGTTTAGATGTGATAAGATTCTTTCCGAAAACTGCAAAGCCAGCTTTCTCGTTCATAACAAAACCATAAGACCATGATTTGAGTATTTGATATTAATTAATTCCACGAATTTCTGTTGAATTTCAAATAAGGTCATATCTCGTTTATTTGTATATGCCTGGGATAAATCTATACATATTAATATTTGAGAAGTTCCAGGGAGAGTATGTTATGTTATTTATATTTATTGTATATTTTGATCGGGTCATTTTGTAAAGAAAATATTTTAAGTGCAGTTAAGCAAAAACTTTAATCTTCTCAGATAAACAACAGAAAAGAAGTCCCTTGGTGGAATGAAAACATAAAAAAATTAATAACCCAAATAAGAAAATTATTAAAGCTATTTAAAAGGAATGCAAGCTCAGAAAATCTGGCTAAATTCCTTAAAGCGAAATCGGAGGCACGCAGAACTAATATTAGTAAAATCCTGGACTGATTTCTGCGACACTATAAACTTACGAACTTTATCTAAGTTTCACCAAATTACAGCACTAGATAACAACAATAGATTACTGACAGATAGAAAAGATATCCACCCCTATCGTGAATAAAAATTCCACATGAAATTTGTTCCCTTTTATTTTTTTAACATTGAACTTTAATAGGAAAATGTGAAAAGGGAACAAATTTCATGTGGAATTTTTATTCACGATAGAGGTGATCGCTAACTACTTAGCCATACATTTTGCACAAAATTCGTTTTCTATAAACTACTCAACTAAATTTAGATTTTATAGTAGAACAAATAACTTCCCCATTGAATTATCTAACAATAATGAATCATATAATCACAGACTTACACTATCTGAACTAAAATCTGCTCTGAGATCATGTCATGGGACATCCCCGGGGCCGGATAATACTAAATATGAAATGATAAAAAACCTAGATGAAAAAGCTACACAGTACCTTTTATGGCCGAATTCTCGGTCATTAGTTAACCATTGGTAAACTAAAATACTAACTATTGTTTAACTATTACTTGTTATTCTTATGGCAAACTAAGCATTGCGAATAAATAATCATTAGTTAAGCCTTTGCCATTAGCTAACTAAAGACTGTGAATTTAGCCATTAGACTTGTATAACTGTATATAGACAAAACAGGTATTTCCAAGTAATTGGAAAAAAGCTTTAGTAATCCCTACAGGGAAAGACAGTACAAACAAAAATAACTACAGACCAATTTCACTTACAAATTGCCTTTGTAAACTATTGGAAAGAAATAATAATAGAAGACTAGTTCATTACTTGGAAAAATATAAAATTTTAAATGTAAATCAATCTGGCTTTAGAAAAAGTAGAGGAACAATTGATAATCTTGCGTTATTACATTCTGATATTATGGAAAGTTTTTCTCAAAAAAAGAAAAAAAAGACTTAATAGCTGTATTTTTTGACATACGTAAAGCGTATGATTGTGTCTGGAAACAATTAATTTTTAAAAACCTTAATTCGACCGGATTAAGTGGAAGCATGGCTGCTTTCATTTCAAATTTTTTATATGAGCGAGGGTTTTGTTGCATGATTGGAAACACAGCATCAAGTTATCATCTCCTTGAAAACGGCGTGCCCTAGGGGTCCGTATTAAGTGTTACACTTTTCCTCCTGGTTGACGACCTAGTAATTTACTGTTCTGGTAAAAAAAAGTATCTGCTATAGTTAATAAACTCCAAACAATTATTAAAAAATTTGAAACATGGAATGATACAAGTGGATTCCAATTTCATGACGAAAAGACTGTAGCAATACAATTTTCTAGACGTTATAAAGTGGTCTCCAACAATATAGCTTTAAAACTATATGGTAAAGATATAAAATTCGTTGAAGAACACAAATTTTTAGGATTAACTTTTGACAAAAAACTAACCTTTAAGACCCACATTCAGAACATTAAGGCTAAGGCTAATTCCAAACTAACTATAAAAATTATCGCCTCATGCCCACCTAAGTGGTATTGCTACGTATGTCGCATTGAAAATGGTTTTAGTAACATATTTTTCGGTAACATTTATGTCGCTAAAATTATCTAAAGGTTCCGTTAGACTGCAATTAAAAGTTTTCCAATTTGCACGCTTTATGTTCCCACTAGGTCTACATTCAAAGTGTGGAAAGTGTCCATTTATTGAAATAATAATTGGGTAATGATCGCTTGAATACAGATCGTCACTAATATTCCATTCAAACAGATGTCCAATGTTGGGTGAAATAAGGCTTATATCTATAGTGCTAAATGTTTTATATGCAAAAGTAAAATGTGTTGGGCAGTTCATGTTATTTAAAATTTTGAGATTATTTTCATCAATAAAAGATGCGATGGTATTTCCTCTTGTGTCGGTCTTTTTTGGCCCCCAAATATGGTTATGAGAAATATTGAAATGTGCACAAAAACAATTAAAAATAAACACTGTCTATTACACACACTTATGTATATTACGGTTTAAGAACACACTTAAGGCCAGTTTTTAACTTAAAAATTAAAGTGTGTTTAAACTTAAGTTCTGTTTAAACACCAAATTAATTTTTATAGATCATATTTAAATAGAACTTAAATCACTGACTACGTCCATTTTAGAATACTTTGATGTTTACATAACAATGACTCACAATAAACTGATTAACTTGATTGGCCCTGTTAGTCTATTTATACAACAATTATAATTTCTGGAAGGTTCGAAACTAAAGGTGGATTCACCCATTTGTTCTTAACAAACATTTTTTCTGGAGAAAAAAATAGTAAGTGGCACAATCCTTATACTTATACTTAGTGGTATTCTTTTAATTTTGAAAGTATGTATAACGGTGAGTGTGGTTCAAAATAATTGCATCTTTCATATTTTATCATTGAAAGAGATTAAGTAGTGAAAAATTTCCAATTGAGACTCGGCAAATCATAATAGACTTGCACATAAGAGGTAAATTCCTGCCTGAAGTAGGTAAAATCGGTGCAAGGCATCACTTTACAATAAAAAAAAGATAGGCAAGTATACCAAAACGAACAAAGCGTCTTACAAAAACTAAAATAAGAGCTATAAGTAAGTGAAGTAAGAGCAAACCCAACATCTAGTGCTGTAAAAATAGCTAAAAATTTTACGAAAACTTTTGGAAAACCTGTAAGCGCGAGTACGATTAGAAGATATTTGCATCAAAATGGCCTACATTGTAGAGTGCCACGGAAGAAGCCATTTATATCAAAGAACATCTAAACCAAACGTTTGAATTTCGTAAAAAAATATATGTATACATATAAACCAGCCTCAAATTTTTTTGAATTTCTTTTCATCGATGAAAGTAACTTTGAGATATTTTGAGTCAAAAACCCCCCAAAAATATGGCAAACCAAAAACGAAGCCATTAGAAATAAATATGTTACAAAGACGGTAAAACATAACGGCTCAGTGATGGTCTGGGGTTGTATAATTATATAATCTACAATGAAAACGGAACATAATCTCGACATTTAAAAAAAAGTGTAGAGAAATTAGAAGCACCACAGAAATGTATTTTCCAACAGGACAATGATCGTAAGCATACCACCAAAATTGTGAATTAAGCACCTTGGGAATATCTGAAAAAAAATTAGACAAAAAATATAACTTGCAGTGATAATCCCAAGGCAGTAGTACAGGAAGCATGAAACAAAATTTCGCTTGATTTCACTAAAAAACCCATTGATTACATGTCTAGAAGATTGTCAGCTGTGATAAAGGCAAAAGGACTACAAACAAAATATTAAATATAATGTTTTACAAAATTTTAATATACCAGTTTTACTTCATTTTGAAGTGAAAATCTGGTACTTTTCTGTTAAAATTTAATTATGTATTTTTATGTTCGTTATTTATCTAGTTTTTGTTAATGAGTTTATATTTGTATGAACAGTTAAAGGAATTGTAATTCCTAATTTTTTTAAATTTGCTTTAGCAAAATCGGACTAGTGGTTCTCGAGTTATGTCAAAAAAAAAAAAAAAGACCACCAAAGGTGACAATTTCTCCTATATGACAGTTACTAACTTCAAATCCATATATCTCGATTCCTAGACGACCCAGCGAAACGCCGGGACACGTATAACTTCTTTTTTACCGATAGTTTGAACCCTTCCCGATCACTGACCTCTACCATTTGTCTCACAGTGAAATCAATTCAAAAGAAAACAGAAATGGTACTTTTAACCAAACAAAAGTACCGTCTTGTGCTACTATTTCTCAATACGTTACTGATGCCTCACTTGCTTGTTTATTGAAGATAATTTTAAAAATTATAAATGATGAGTATAATAATTAAGAGTGTGAAACAGCATTTGTTTGTAGAAATCAAACGATGAGTAAGATATTTTCTTAATAAGTTACAAAGCCACTAACAAGCAGATATTTATTATTTTTATTTACAAAATATGTAGGTATTTTTGCATAGATTAGACTTTTAAACTTATTCATTCAGAATCATTCGTCACAAGGGAAATTAAAATAATATAATAATGATTATGCTGTTGAAATTGGGGATTCCTAGAATATGATATTGGAAATTATTAAAGTTATTTTCATTTTAGTCCAGCTGTTTTAATGCACTCAAGTGTTACTAAATATAGATTATTTTCTTTAAGGTAAATTACATAAAAAAACATTTTTTTCGTATTTTGTTTACCTGTTGTAAACAAACCGACAACGTAACGAATAATGCAGTGAAAATAACCATTTCCCTTTTACCACTCACACGCCAAATATGTACATATGTATGTAAAAGTACATATTCAATTTGTACTTTTTGCATCTATAAAGACTTGGTGGCATACTTAATTTTTATGTTCATTTGTAACAAGTGATATGAAGTATCGTATATTAAAACTTTGTATATTGTGCACAAGTATCGAATTTGCTCTGCTGGACAGCCAAAAATACACATAAGAAAAATGGATCGAGTTGGCTGAGGTATCTACAACCAGATTGCGAATAGATGTACAATTCTTAAAAAAGCGGCTAACAGGCTATCGGGTAGTGATATTCCAAACATATTCTGAGTCCTACTTATATGTGTGCGCGGACACAGAGATATACCTGGCTGATTACCTGGTAAGAAAAAGGCGCTTCTGTCTGGCATAGGCATACATATACTTTGAACCCACCTGCATGATCACAACAATAATATGGTATAGATTAAACCGTGGCGTACAAAATATTTGCTTGTATTGAAAAGCTTCGAATTAAGCAACTTGGCAGCGGTATTCACAGAACACTGCAAATTCGGTAATCATACAAGCAAACTATTTTGCACTATCTTTGACAGTGACCGGCTCTAGTATGTTTCTGGGTCATCTCTCCTACAGCGGTCTTTCTGATTTATCCAATATGTAGTTAGAGTATATTAAAGCCTGTGAAACCGGTAAATGAATCTCCTTGGGGTGACCCCAAATCCGTCAAATAACTTGGAGCTCTCCAATTGCCTCCATCTCCTGAAACTTTTACTATCTCAACTTCCCTCTAAATTTCTACATGTCAATCATCTTTCGCAACATAATCATCTTTTATCGCAACATATATAGGCAACAAGAAGTGACCAACTGAATGGAGCCAAGGTTTGGGCCACCAATTTATAACAGTTTTGAATTTGCAAAATTAAATAATTAATATACGAGTATGTATTTCAATAAGTACTTTGAAATCTAAATTTTTAGTATGTATTAGAATTCATAATTTTAATAACAACTACACTAAATTTCCGAAAACAATGAATAGAACTAACTTTGTCTGTAAGCCTCCTTGTTTACATCGCTTTATATGCATTCTAGGACTTGTAGAGTTTCGTACCAATTGGAAATGGAAAATCTCATTTTCAATTGCTTTCTTTTGAATTCGAATCACAATTTCAAATGTTCTATTCCAACATTGAAGTGAAAAGTATAATTATTCTCGATTATTAATCTGGAAAATCTTATATATTTAATGTTTTTTGAATATAAAATGTAAAGTTCTCATTTTAATAAAGTTCTAATTTTATTTTGTTTTTTTTTATATCTTTTTAAATAGATGTAGCATTTCTGTACAAATAAATGGGAAGAGGAACATTCAATTCGATGTGTTCAAATTGTCAAAGTTATAGTTATATAAGAAGTGACCCATTGTTTATAGCCACATTCAAAAATAAATTCAATAAAAGTTAAAAAATCCTAATGTAGATATTTTTATTCCTAAATGATATGTCATGCATCACGTTGCAACGCATTAGTTAGTTTAAAATACTTAATTTAAAGTACAACTAAGTCTACAAAGTCAGATTTAACACTTTTACTTGCTTTTTGGAATGGAAATAATTAACAACATTACGTCGACTTAAACGCATAAAGTCTAATTGACATTTAAATAATATTACGACCAGACAAAACAGGATTTGCAATAACAAGATAGAATGATATTATGGACTGATAAGTATCTTGATGAGCTATAAGGACTCTATATAGTATGCATCTAGAAAATGATGATGAAAATGATATATGTATGTATACAGTGGTTTACAGTTTATTTTATGCAGTGTCTTTTTTTCACAAAAATAAAACTAACCGGAACTTAAAGAAGGAATTGGTGTCATTTAAAAGAAAAACTGTTAAAGTCTAACAAACAAAAATCATTTATTTGCAATAATTGTACATTTTAGTATATTAAAACTAAAAAACAAAAAATACTCGTTTTTTATGTCACAGCTTATTTTATGCGGGACTTTTTACGTTTTAGCTGGCGATGTATGAAAACAATTACGTTTGCATAAACAGTTGCATGTATAATTATATTGTTTATTTTTATACCAATGGGTAACTGTTTGTATTTTGACAACTTTTGCTGAACTTCCGTGTTTACATGTGTCAAGTTGATGGTGTTTTTTAAAGGCCACATTCAATGTGTTGCATGTATCGTATTGACACATTACCTAAGCAACAACAATCATTTTTTTATTTTTGCACCACAATTTAAAGATTTAAAAAGTGTTATTTTGCATACATACATATATATGTATGTACAAATATGACCTTTGAAATCAATTATGTATGTTAATTTAATGGCCCATTTGTTATTAGCAGTTTATTAAAGAAAACAAAAAAAAGTATACATAGAAATTATTAGCAATATTGGAAAATTATTATTACAAGAATGGAAGCGCAAAACATTTTTGTATGTTTTCTAATTTGACATAAAACCAAACGTGTCAAAATCAAATACATATGACTATTTAATATACTATAATCGCAGTAAGTTTTATGTAAAATAAAAGCTACGCTTATATTCCACCAAATTTCCGTTAACCCAGCGTTAAGTTTTAAAGTTTTACACAACCTCGGTATTTTTCAGATATTTTTTGTTATTTTCTTTAAATACATATAATGCAGATAATATCATAAAATTTTGCACACTTCATTTTTTTATAAAAGAATAAGTTCTGTTGAAATTGGTAAGAATCGGTACACGATTTCTCATAGTCCCATACAAATGTCTTCCGGGAATTAGGCTCTATGGTACATAAATGCCTAAAGAAAAATAGCATCATCTATTCATAATTCAGCAAATATAAGTTTTATGAAAAATCTCAAAACGATATTTTGCTAGCATTGACTTATATTACCAATGCCATAAGGCCACATAAGATCACTTCCGAAAATCACTTAAATATGTATGTACACACATATAAATCATTTATAAACATCACTATCAAGATGCAATTCGCTGCAAGTAATACATATATGTATATGTGAAAATTCTCGTAGCGCATTTCATTATGATCGCCCCTATATTAAGTCCACTTCCAAAAAGCATTTAAAGGCGCATGCACCTCTCATATGCATCGTTATCAAGTTAAAATCGTCGTACTACATTTCACGATATTTAACCATAGCACCCATATAATGCAAACTTCCAAAAATCTCTTAAATGAGCATAAATCTCTTATATAAATCACTATCAAGTTGATTTGCCACAAATAACACACATATATAAATAAATCGTCATACCGAATTTCATGGTGGTCGGCCAATTATAGATCATAGCTCCCATATTATCATTACTTCGGAAAAAGTCAATAACGTAACGTATCTTTAAATATCGATATCGACCCGGTAAATTTTACACAGATCAGTTATATTTACGCAAAAACTACATATACTATTGGATTTTGTGAAGGTTAATCCATAATTGGGCCTAGTTGCCATATAAGATCTACTTCCCAGAATAACTGGAATACCCATACAATTGTTCTAAATATCGTTATAGAGATGACCAAATAAGACAACCGAAATAACCTCAAATACATAGAAATTACGGCACAATATTTTATGATTGTAGATGATAGGTGATGTGAAAATGTAAAAAAAATTAGTTTCAAGTAGGAATAAATCACATAAGATTAGGTACAGCCGAAATAAAACTCTTAATTGTTTCGAACAAGACTTTTTTAAAATATTTATTTCAAATGCTCTTTGAAAAAACAGGCTTTTGTTATGATAGGCCAGGTTTTCTTCGCTAGGGGGAAAATTTACCGATTGTTACAGTTATCACTGTGTTGACCAAGTATTGTTGGGCTTTCCCGGAGCGAAGTTTTAATTATCGGCATACTGGTTTCATCTATATTATTTTTCTTAGGATATACATATAACAAGCTAAATTTAAGTTATTACAAATTTCACCAAACCAAAATAGTTTTATTAAAATTGTACCATAGCTGTTGTTGTTGTTGTTGTAAGATTGGTTGGTCGGTCAATCAAAGGCTTAAACTACACCAAACCAGTGGGGAAATAGTCAAATAGTGAAAAAAGAAGCTCTCAGATACCATCTATCATCACTAACATGGATAAGGTAGCTTGATTATTATAGTAGGAGAATTATTAAATATAAAAGATAGAACATATCTTTCTTCCTTGTCCAATGCTGCAGAGACATGGGTTCACTTGTTGTATTTATTTTGAACTTGACTGCGTTATTTCTTAATATAGTCTTTAATGTCTTATTAATCTATTTTAAAAAAAAATCACTAGGGATCCTAAGAAATCTCCTAGTGGATGTCTGGAAGGAGGAGTAATCAAACTTCGAAAACACACAATTGAAGGCTCTCCTAAGGCATGTCTGGGAGGACCTACGTATTACTTCCACAACTATTACTAATATGTACTCGTATTACTATACTTATTTTACTTTAGCATTGGAACCAATGATTTTGTTTGAAATTGTCAACTTCGGAACAATTTTATTCGAAAAGTCTTCCATCAATACATTTTGTTCTAAATTGTCACACTTAAAACTAGTTTCAAGAAACAGTTAATGAAATTTCTGTTTGTATTATTGAATATAATTTTTTCCACGAAAGGCTTTCGGTACTTGTTTTGTCCTATTAAACTAGTTTAGAACCAATGTGTAGCTAGTTTTAAATAATAAGTTCCTATAAATTTGTTTTAATTATATAAGAATCACAATAATGATCATCAGAACGAGTTCTAGAAGTGGTTGCGATATTACCAGTTCTATGGATGTTATAAAAGCATCTGTCTGTAAAGTGCTTCTGGTTATTATCCTTTAAGAACTACCTAGGTAGTAATTTTGTAACATAAATTTTGTGCATAAATGTCGTAGTTGAAAATCGAACATTGCCTATAACAGACGGTAAAAAGATTCGACCAGTAAAAAGGTTATTGCAGTACAACTGAGGTCAGGATGGAGCGATAGGTTTAATGCCTTCGGGTTCCGCTGTTTTTAACTTTTAACTAAATTGTGGTTAAGTCCACCATGAAAACCACATATTCTATTTAACTGTCCAGCAACAGTACGATACATCCAATGGATTTATTGACGAATCTTGTTGAAGTGTCAGTGTTATACAACTGCAACAACATATATAATTCATTCCCACGACAGCCGGTTCTACGCGCCGGAATGACCCGATATCACTCGGCCAAGGGCTGTCAACTCAGCAATTACTGCTGTTACAACAACAACAACATATATAATTAAAGTTCTAAGCTTCTAAACTTGAACACATTTTTAATTATAACTTTTGCAAGGACTCTAAAAACAATATTTTATACATTTTTCTGCCTTCGTGTCATTCATCACGATTTACAACTAAATTAAACAGACAATGCTGGTTAGCAATTGATTGTTTTCTAAACTTAACTCTTTAAAAGTTGAAAGTGAAATATAATGCAGTAGAGTCGGGACAATTATTATAAACATTATGAGAAGACTACAATTCTCTATTGGTTCTTTATTTTCTTAGACATTTTTTAATTTATTCGATAATGAGCAAGAAAAAAGCCTACAAACAAAACTGTTAAAGGGTTAAATCACTACTTTTTCAGTTTAATTATGCATATTCTGTAAAAACAAAAATAAATTCATAAATTACAAAAATTACAATGAATAAGTGAAAGTAAACAAATTTAAAAATGCACATTAAAAACTTCATAAACATGACCCAAATTGTATAGAATTAACATAAGGCTATTGTTGGGCTGTCAATAATATAAAATATAATTAAATGAACACACACAAATATTGTATTGTACATACCTACATATATACAATATTTACACAAAAAAGCACTATGCAGTTATGAACACTTTAAAGGATATTGATTGTTTTTTGGGATAGAAAAATGTATAAATTAGTTGCATTCTAATAACTGAATGTTTGTTTTATATATATGTACTAATTATAATTAAAATTGCATTACATTTTATTCAAATCCAATAAAATATTACAAAATATCACACTGTGAAAAAATCAAAATTTCTTAATAAAGAAAATAATATTACATAATGAAATTTATATTTAAAATAATATTAAATAACTCGTAAACAATCATTTCGTTTCTTAATATAAATTATGACAAAATTGTTACTAATTATCAAAATAATACAACAATATTTCCTTATTATTTGTGTTGTTTTTTTATAATTCTTTTAAAAAGTAAAGCATGGTGCCAACCCACCAAAAAATGATAAAGTTCCAATGAACTTTATTTTAATTTTAATATAATAACACATACACATACGTATGTATGTGTCTTATAAATATATTGTGTGTACATCTCGTGTAAGTGTCGTACAACGTCACAGATAAATAATTAACAAGGAGACTTTTTCATAACTAACATCTTTACGTTTAACCATACAACGTCACAGATAAATAAAAATGCAGACACCCCGTTGCGACAATGAAAAACACAAAGATTGTTTAAAAGGTTAGGGATTGTTGGTAAAATATTAAAAGTAACGCCTCTGAGATTAGTAAATGGGTACAAAATCGGTTGAAAATATTCGATTTGTTAGAAATACTCCGAAGAATTGTGTATTTCTCTTAACTCCACAGTATCTTATTATGATATTGCTTATGCTCAACCTTTTTGATACCTAACTGTTTATAATTTTTTTGATGTTACTGAGTGACAATGTTGGTAGCATGTTTGTCGCCTTAAACTGTTCCGGAATGAGGAATTTTAAGGTGCGCTGGGCATGTATAACTGATCGCAAGCAGGCTTTTAAGGTGACTTCATGCATTTTCTAAAAAAACGGCTTAAAATACGTTTTTCGCTGGAAAACTCGGTTAAACAGTTTTACATTCTTTTTACATTTTTATTGGGAAAATCCCGGAACATTTTTTAATATGATTTTAAGAAATTTATTTATTTTTTGCGTTGTGTTATTGGAGTGGAGGTCAAAATATTAAAAATATTTGACGAAAATTGGAATATTATTAGCAATAATAAAACAGTGGTGAAAGTTTTAATTATTTGTTCAACCATATTAACGATTTTCTTTTATTTTTTATTTTCGTAGAGTTATGATTTTGAGGCGCGCAAATAAAAGCAGGCAGGCTTAGAATTAATAGTTTTTCGGAAATTGTTTTTATATAGCAGTTATGACAAATTTTGGGACGATCTTCTTCAGTTTTGGAACAGTAATTTTTATACATAAAAGGATATTTCACGTCGAATTTTAACATAATAACAGTATATTTAAGATACATATTAGTATTTAAATGAATTTCGGAAGTGGACATTATATGGGGGATATAGTCAAATATGAACCGATATTCTCAAGATTCAACAGTTTGATTTAGGCATGTATGTAAATGATCTGTGTAAAATTTTGGAGTAGTACCGCTGTTTATAAGCGATTTATGAGTATTGAAGTGATTATCGGAAGAGGGTTTTATATTGGGGATACGGCCAAATACGAACGGAAACTCACAAAATTCTGTAAAATTATTTTTGTGTATATGTAAATGATCCTTACAAAGTTTTGAGATTGTACCGATATTTAATGGGCCAACTACCATAAAATGTAGTACAACAATTTATTTACCTATAACGACTCTTTATGTAAAATTTTAACCTGATAACGATATTTTACCAGTTTTTACGTACTTAGGTGAATTTTGGAATTGAACTTTATGTGGGATCTATGATCAAACATGGACCGAACTAAAAAAAAATTAGTTTTATGATTTCTTTTTGCATGAAACTGACTTTTGCCATGTTTTGTATTAATATTCCAATTTTATAGTCATTTATTTATCATAAACCCATATTTCGGGAAGATATTTGTACGGGGGCTATGAGAAATCATGGACCGATTTTTACTCACAGTGTCTTCTTTTATCATAAAATGTCTCTCATTTTAGCCCATAAATCTTGTTGGTTAACCTTCATAAGGTCTTCGGGTCAAATTTGACCCATTTTAGAATAAAACTAAAATTTTTTCTTAAAGTGAGTGATTAATATTTTCGTTATTTTATGACTTTTATTTAATTTCAAATGTTAACAACTACATTATGTTTTTAGAAAAAATTTTTCGCAAAAAAAGGATTTATAAAATTTTTAGCACTTAAGTAAGGTCTTTGGGTCAAATTTGACCCGGAGTAAAAAGCTTGAGTTTTTCTTACGTACGACAAAGTCTCAAGCTTTTTATGTCTGAAAAGGAAAGCCAAATGTTTTTCACATTTCATGTCGTATGCTTTTGCATGTTTTCACAGCTTTGGTAGCATTAGAATTAAATGTATGTATGTACATATCGATGGTCTCATGTAGAAAGGCCCTAACTCGCATATTTGAAACTTTAAAGGAGAAGGTAAAAACATAATAGAAACTGTAATATTCAACATGTAACTTTTTTTGTACAACTGCTTATAAAAGCGTTATTTTTTACACTATTGCAATAAATTTTTGTGAGGAGGTGTATTTGCGTTAAATGCATTGGAATCGCAAAAAAACTAATTTCGAAAAAATAGCGAGTTAGGGCCTTTCTACATGAGACCAACGATATATATTTTGTCATTTTCTATCATACTTTGTTGAATTATTGACTGACATCTACAAAAGCAAGTGGCAAAATTGCCGTATAACCGACATTAGTATGATTTCTGGATTAAAATTTATGATCTGTATAAAAGTTAGTTCGATATTTATTAGACATTTTTGTGGGTTTAAGTAGTGAAAAAAATTGTGTTCTATTTTCATAAATAGAAAATAAACCGAATAATTTACTGTTTTGATGAATGTTTTAATTATATGATCACCTCTGTATATATGCTGACAAAACTACAAAGAAGCGAACGTGATTTTCTGGATGTTTCTAGCATGGATCTATTTGGAACGCTCTTATCTCCCTTTTATTAAAAAAAATAGTTTACTTACAATTGAATTGAACAATTGATCGACTCAGGATTTTGTATGTTACGTAGTCTATACTACATATATTCATTTCTTTTTCCTAAACGTTGGAAACGATTATACGGATGATTCTTCGAGCCAAATCTTTTAACTTTATCAGAGAAGCCTACAATTTTACAGAACATTGTTCTTCAATAAAGACCAATTCTAAAATTCGCAGATTTTTCTGGAGCACTCTAATGTACATGAATACATATTTTTTTTAATCGAGTTTCTTTATCTCTGGAAAATATTAATATAAACTCTAAAACGTTTAGACAACTAATTGTTTTAAATAATAGTAATTTCTAATTATTTAAATAGAAACTTTTCCATACGTTAAGTTAAAAATAGAACAAGCGCAAAACTCTTTGTTTAAAACACCACTACCAGAAGAATCACTTTCTGCATTTGTCTTATTACACATGAAAGTTTGTATGTAGTGTGTAAATGGAGAGGGGAAAGGGATAATCATCCTTTTTCATGTTAAACGCCTACTTTTGCGAACAAGTCGTTACACTCTGATGTATGACCCTTATGCTTTAGCTATTCTCCAGTCATATTGTAAGTGGAACTATGGAACATGTTTGTTTTTCACAATATTTTTCTATTTTGTATTTCTGTCTTCATATGGCTGGTCTTGAATTTGGAAAAACTTACCTCACTCGGCGACATTGATGACATTTTAAATCTTCTTAAAATTTTAACCACTTCGTATTCACACTACAAGAAATTAAATTTTTAAAGTATTTTCTTTTAGATGTATTAATTAAGCTTGCGGCTTTTGGTTTTTATTATTTAAATACAATTTATAACTAAATTTCTATATGTTTTTCTAGTTTTTATTAATTGTTGACATGTTTCACAAAAAAAAATTTTCTATTGACGTTTCTTTCTGTTTTTAATTATTTATTATAATTTGTTTTGCTTTGTATTTCGCTTCGTTGACGGCAAAGCAATGATGGTAACTTTAAAAATAAAACTCACCAAATGTGTGCCAAAAATCGTAAAATGTTGTCAGAAACAATTTGTCATCCTCAAAGTAGGCAATGTGTATTTTTACAGGTTTACGGGGTGGTTGCTGTATTAACGAAAGAAAGAAAGAAGAAAAAAAAACCTATCGTTATTTCTTTGTACGTGGTAGGTACATAGAAATAATTTACAAAATGATAAATGCCGATTGAGAAAATTTTAATAATTCAGAATCATCACTTTCAAAGAAAAAATCGCCACTTCGCTATTTTTGAAACAAAAACAAGTCAGAATCAGCGTTACCGTTGATGCGACTAAAGTGGCAATTTGACCCTTTTACAGATGCCTTGCCACTTTTTGTGTACCTTTTTTTGTTTTACTTGATACTTATTAGTTTTTTTTATTAATTTTTTTATTATATGCATATGTAAACATACATCATATACAACATTTAAATGAAAAAAATACGATTTTTATTTTTGTTTTGTTTATTTTCCATCTTTTTAAAAGTGGTGCCCCTTTTTTTTAATAAATCCCCTTTTTGTGCGACTTTCTCAAATTTGCCAACGGTAACGCTGGTCAGAATGACGATAAATCGTCAAATCTGGCAGCTGTGGTACAGTCTTCGAGACATTTTTAATTGCAGTCTTGTTAAAAACACGGTAGGTAGGTAGGAAGGTTAGTCTGTGGTAGGAAGGCTGGTGTGAGTCACCTCACACCCTCACCCAGAGACCAATATGGTCCATTGCGATGCCTTAGATAGGAAAAGAAGTAAAAGAGAAGGTGAAATAAAAGCGAAAGTAAAAGACAGGAAAGGAATATTAGAGAGAAAAGAGAAACCTGACCAAATTCTACTCAGATATATGTCCTCCACTTGTGCGACCAGTACCCAGTCTACAGCCGCGTAGCCAGGCCATTCCCATTAGACTCTCCAGCCCATAGCTCGAGACATCCCCTAATTCGCCCAAGAATCTACTACCCAGCCACCTCAGCCTACTGCCCAGCAACTTGGGACAATGGCACAAAATGTGCTCAACCGTCTCCAGCTCATCCGGGTCCTCGCATAATCTGCACATATCCGACAAATAGCGCCATTCTGTCTATCATGCAGTGGCCCGTGATAATGCCCATCATGGTCCTAACGCAGACCCTACTCCTGCCCAGCAGCAATTCCGAATCGGACTTCCTAAGCACCGGCCACAGCGTCCGTGACACTTGGCAGTCCGCGCGGTTTCCCCAGGCCTGATTGGTCGCACTTAGGACCCACGGTAATTTATACTAAATCGTCTGCATTTTGTTTACTTGCAATGCGTTAACTTTTAATATTTAAACTAACGACCTTTGTGGATTGAAAGTCGCTAAGACTGGCAAACATTACCGGGTAGTATTGTCATTCATTTGTGGCTATTTGCTACTTATGTATGTAAAATGAATATATTTCAATATGACTTATTTTTTCTTTCTACAGGGATGGCGTCTGTTGTAGGAGTGTAAGTTACTCCAAAGAAAATTATACTATTAAAAACTGGGAACAAGTCGGTTTTAGTGACTGCTCAAAAAAAATTTTCGCATCAAATAGGGCTTTTACAAAATTTTTTGTGTCCGCGCCTATTTTGGAGGGGGCGGGCCATCAAAGTTGTAAATATATAAGCCTATATATCGGGTATTACTGGCTGTATGATAATTTATAGTACATCAAATTAAAGCATTAAAAATAACTTTCCAACGTATATTGTATTGTATTACTATGTTTGTTTATTGTATTACTATGTAATATTATTTTGGCCTAATTGGCTTTTTATTACTGAATAAATAAATAAATATATCATGATTAAAAAATATGGACCGACTGTGGGTTAAATCCGAAAAGAATATTTTTTGACTCGAATTTTTTTTTTTTTTTTTAATATTTAAAAAAAGTCTGTTATTTTGGTTTATTAAATAGCTAAGACATTATTAAGCTTTGATTTAACCTTCGCTCTCATGAAGTTTTTTTTGTGCATGGGCTCATAGTATCTACCCGGGTAGATACAAAGTGTTTTCATAGAATTATATGGGGATTTTTATGCTCGAGCAAGAAAATGTTTTATATTAGATATATTTTATATTAAAAATGTGTTTATAGAAGTGGCTAACTTATCGCTACTTTAACCGATAAGAGACAAAATTTGTAGATTCACCAAGAAGAAACAATCCTAGTCCCATGACATGGACTCCAGTTGCTGATGAAGAGTTAAAGGCATTCTTGGGAATATTACTTGTGATGGGGACACAAAAATCGTCGCAAGAAGAGCTGAGCGAGCTTTGGAAGCAAAACGTATGCCCCTATTGCGGTTCACAACTTTTTTAATAATTTGGTCGTCTTTCATAAATCGGTATTGCCATTCACAACTTAAATGTAGTAGAGTTAATTTTATTTTTTTTTTTTTTTTTTATTTTATTTATTTATTAGTAGTATTTAAAATACTTTTATATAACATTTCATGTTCGTTTTACAGTTTAAATCTATAAACTCTGGTTTAAATTAAATATTTCTTATAAAAAATACAGTTTTTCTTCTAAATACATTTGGATTTATTTCATTTTTAATATTATTAGGCATCATGTTGTAGAGATTTAATCCCTTATAAAAGAGAGATCTTTTCATCGTGTTGTTATCTGCTCGCTGTAATCTGAAATCTTGAGCGTTCCTTAGGCTATATGGTTGAACCTCTCCTATGTACCTTATTTGTTCAATTAAATAATCAGGTGCATCTCCCATTTTCATTTTTTGAATAAAATTAATTGTGTTTAGCTCTAGTCTTTGTTGTATATTAAGCCATTTAAGTGTATCTAACATATGTTCTATTGGGGTAAATCGATTGTATTTAAGTATAGAGCGCATGGCTTTATTCTGCAGCTTTTGTAATCTTGTTATTTGCTGTTCTGTGCAGCATGTATACAACACAGTTGATCCAAATTCAAAATGCGGTTTGATCATTACATTATAAATATTTATTGCCGTTATAACTGATATTTTATTTCTTATACGTTTGAAAAAACCGATTTTTTTTCCAATTTTTTTACATATATATTCAATATGTTCTTTTAATTTTAAGTCTTTGTCTATTAGAAAACCCAGATATTTTATATTATTTACTTTTTCTATTGTTACATAATTTATTTTAAACGTTAAGTTAGTGTTCATATTTATTTCCATTATTTTAGTCTTATTTTCGTTTAATTTTAATTTGTTCATTTTTAACCATTTATTTATATTGTCCATATCATTCGTTAAGTTATTATAACATATTTCTTCCGTTGCCGCTTCTGTGAAAATCAGCGTATCGTCTGCATATAAAACAATTTCGCATTTTTCCAAAACTTTTTCCATATCATTAATATATATAATAAATAAAAGCGCACCTAGAATTGAGCCCTGTGGTACTCCAAAATTATTTTCGGTAGCATTTGATAATTTCCCATTAACCCTTGTATATTGCCTGCGATTAGTTAGATATGACTCAAACCATTTTAACTCATTGTCCTGAATTCCGTATTTATATAGTTTTTGTAATAGAATGTCCCTGTCTATTGTTTCGAATGCTCTTTTAAAATCCAGGAATATCGCCAATATTTTATTATTTTTCTTCATGAATTTCCACCTATTTATTACATAGTTGACTGCTGTTTCACATGAATACTTTCTTCTGAAGCCTGACTGATATTTCGAGAGTAGTTTGTGTTGTTCCATATAGTTTTCCAATTGATTCTTAACAATCTTTTCAATGATTTTTTCGAAAGTTTTCAACGTATTTATTGGACGATATTCTTCACATTTGATTGTTTTTTTAACTTTTTCAATGGGGGTAATCATAGATTCTTTCCAGTTATGGGGAAATATTCCCGTTTCTAGTGAATTGTTTATAATATTCAGCATAATAGTGCCGGTAATGTTCCAATTGTCTAATATTAAATTGCTTGTTATTTTATTATAGTCAGGTTTTTTCTTAATATTCTTACATATAATTTTAAGTTCTTCTAAAGATATTGCACGGAATTTAAATTTTAAATCTATCACAGGTATTTTGTTTTCATATTGCACATAAATAATGGAATTTCTAATTTCCTTAATACTATTAACGAAATATTTATTTAAATGTTCAGCTATTTGAAAATTATCTTTATATTCTACATTATCTATTATCACAGTTTTTATCACATTTCTGGATTTTCTTAGTACTAGTTCTTTTATTTTGCTCCACATTTCTTTTTGGTCATTTGCGTTATTTATTTTGTTATTTATGTATTTATTTTTTTCATTTTCAATTCTAGTTTTATATGTATTTCTTATTGTTTTATAGTTATTCCACGCTTCATTTGTGTTTTCAGTTATTGCAATTTGATATTTAAAAATCTTTTCCCTTTTTAGCGTTCTGAGATTGTTGTTAAACCATTTGTTATTTCTATGTTCATTTATTTTTGTTTTCACACTAAATCTTCGTATTGTATTTTCAAAAACACTATCAAAGTTGTTGACATTATCGTTTAATCCTTTTTGTTCATCATATTTCAATATTGCATTTATTTCGTTTTTGAATCTTTCCTTATTATATTTAAAAATGTTTATTTCTTTAGTTTTATTGTCTCGATCTATACATTCGCACTCAATAAAAATGTCTATAGATTCGTGATCAGATATTTTATTATTTATATTTCCCTTTGCTGAAATCATTTCACTGTTTGTTATAATATAGTCTATTAAGGTTTTTGAATTTTGTGTTATTCTAGTAAATTCGTTCATTACATGTTTGAGACAATTATCATTAAGTATACTTTTTAATTTCCCCGTATAGAAATCGTTATTCCAGTCAATATTAAAATCTCCAGCTATTAAAATATCACAGTTCGTTTCGCACATTTCTTCTATAAAATCTTTAAATATATCACAAAATTCTGACTTTGAACTACTTGGTGATCTATATACTGCTATAATTATAATTGATATTTTTTTATATTTTGCCATATATGCGCTAATCCAGTATTTCGAGTCTTTAATATTGTCTTTTAGTTTATCAATCTTCCAATGTTTTTTAAAATATATTATTATTCCACCAGTTTTTGATGAGTTTGACAATGTGCTATAATGGTCGTATTGTTTTAGTTCAATTTCATTTTCGTCTATTTCTGTAGTTTGATGTGTTTCTGTTAGTATTATAAAATCAGGTTTATCTGTTTCTGCTATAATTTCCAATTGGTTGAAGTTATTTGTTAAGCCTTGTATGTTTGTATATAACCCATGTATCTGCTTTGTTTGTTAGGCGGATAAACCTATCCTTCTCTTTTTTAGATTCAGTTTATTCTGATATACCGGACACGCCCGGCTACCAGTGACGTGATTTTCATCAAGACCTAAATTTAATCTTTTATTTTCTTTTATGCAGTTTACACATTTTATTATTGTTTCCTTATTACAGTCTTTACTTCTGTGGTTTCCATGGCATTTGTGGCATACATCTTCATTTTTGCAGTCCGACGATTTATGGTTATATCCTTGACATTTAAAACATTGCATTATATCTGTACCATCGAATACCCTACATCTATCCCATCCAACATTCAGTTTTTGACTTGCTATTACTTTCGGATATGATTCATCGTCTATTTTTAATTTCGCGTTATATATTGTTCTATTATATCTTTTTGTTTCAAATATTTTAATAACATCTATTTCACTATTTTTCAGTATTTCGTTTTGTTTTTTTAATTTTTCTATTATTTCTTTTTCTGGCATTTTAAAATTTAAGTCTGTTATTACTATTTTCATATCAGTATCTTTTGGTACTTTTACTTCGTAGTAAATGTAAAGTTAAAGTCGGGTTGACTGACAGACGACCAAACTTAGTTGAGTTGAGAACGGCAATAGGGGCAGTAATTTCCCTTTATCGTGCGAATATGCCTGTCAATCGTTTTCAACAGCTTTTACGTTTTATTCGTTTTGGCAATCATGTTAAAAGAGCTGCTCGCTAGTCAGGAGATAAAGCCGCACCAATAAGAGATATATTCGAAATGGAAAACTCAAATTTGAAAGAGCACTTCAAGTCTTATGAGTGCATAACTTTAGACGAGCAATTATATGGATATCGTGGTCGCACCAAGTTTACGTACATACCATCAAAACCCGCAAAATGTGGAATAAAAATTTAGTGGACTTTTGATACAAAAACTTTTTACCCCTTAAATGGGCAAATTTATGCCGGAAAAGAAGGAAATTCCAGAGACGTGAACCAAGGTGCCCGAAGAGTTAAAAGCCTCCAAAATTAGAGAAGTTTTGTCCAGCGAAGTCGGGTTTGGACCAAGCGCAACGATGACGTCTTACGTCCCAGCAAAAGGCAAAGCAGTTGTGTTGCTTTCATCGATGCATCGTGATTCGGTTGTGTCTGACATAAAAAAGAAACCTGAAATTATTTTATATTACAATGTGACAAAAGGCGGTGTGGACACAATGGATAAAATGGTGACGGAATACTCGACAACAAGAGCGACAACACGTTGGCCCCGTAATCAAGGCAGCAATTGAATGCGTTTTAGGTATGAACACGTTTGACAATTTTTTGCTCAAACTAATATTTATTTCACATTGAAGGCGAATCGATCTCTGCACTCGACTGTGGTGATGATGTTGAGGCGAACGATGAGCCAGAGAGAGATTCATCAGGACGAATCAAGCAAAAGGGAGGTTGATATATGTCTTATAGGAACTCCAAAAAGAAAAGAGCTACCCCTCAAGAATGCATTACATACAAAAAACCAATATGCGCTCAACACTGCCTCACGCAAACCAAGTGTAAAGATTGTTATCAGGGTACAACTTCAAAAAAAAAAAAAACATCTTACTCATATAGATAATATTTTCTTTTGTTGCCCTAAACTACTTTTTTTATAAAAATTAAAAAAGGTTACATGTGTTCATAAAAGTTCCTATGTATCTACCACGGTAGATATTAATGAGCCTATGTATACAAAAAAACAAATTTTGAAAAAGGATGTGAAAAACTACTTTTAACATATTTATGATGTTATTTCCTAAAAAACAACAAAAAGTTGATAACAAAGCTGAGACAATTTTTAAATTTATTAAAAACTCGAAAAGTTATTAACACATCAAAACCGAAATATCTACCCGGGTAGATACTATGAGTGCGAAGGTTAAGGTATGAATGTGTCTGTAGGTACTAAATCACAGAATTATAAGATCTGAAAAATTAAAAATTTTTTTTTTTTTAATTTTGTATACAGGATAGGATTTTTTCCTCAATGGTATACAGAATACCGGCTGCAGTATTGTCGGCCTACGGCCTACTCATCTATACTATACAGTACACCGGCTTCGCATAGTACAGAACACCTGCTTCGCATAGTACAGATTGTATTATTTATGGTGAAAATTCATAATCTTTTTTTAATATCTTTGAATCTATTTTATCTACATGGTCATATTATACCTTAAATTAAAGTTTATATTCTTGAATTTTAAATTTTGTAATTTATATACAGTCATATAGACCTTTTTCCCAGATTTTTTAAAAAAATATTGGATCAAAAAATAATTTTCCGAAATAAACCTATAGGTGGTCCATATAAATAGGCCATATAATATATCATTGAAAGGGTCTTTTAAATACCTATCATTTGATATATCGCCTATTTTTTATTTTAATCAGAATTTAAAACTCTATTAGTGATAAAATTTTGAAAGTGATTTGAAAAAGTCACTAAAACCGACTAAAGCAAAAACTGGATGAGTAATGGAGTAAATTCCATTTCAGGGCTGATATAGTGATAAAAATAATTTATTGGCGTTCCCATTAAACATTCTTATTTGATTATCAAAGTTTTTTAATAAATTTTATTAACAAATTGAAAGTTTTTACATACATACATCTGGTGTATTAAGTTTAAATCTACAAAAATATTTAACATTCTTAAAAAAAACAAAACAAACATACACACAAACAGATTTACAATTTACTATTTCCAACCAACAAATCACGAACCAATTTAACTGCATATTTTGCTGTACCAGGAGCTGTAGTGACTCCATAGCCACCATGGCCGTAATTGTGCACTACCTTAACGCAACGTCCGTTTGGACTGTGCATTACTTCTGACTCTACACGTACAACGGCACGGTGTGGTCTTAGACCAACTAGTTCACGAACAACTTCAGCATTCTTTAAGCTAGGCAACATGTTATAACAACGTTCCTTAATGGCCATTGAATCGTATTTGCAAACATTCATATTATAGCTTTCGAATTGACGACAGCCACCCAGAGTCACGGTTTCGAAACCAGGCACAATATATGTGTCATAATCTCCATAAAATGCGGTTTTTATCCAAGGGGCGCGAACTTTAAGGACTTGTCCACGAATGGGTACTAATTGTTGATCATTGCACAGTGTTCTCGCACCCATACCAGTACAATTGATTACTACATCGTAATTATCAGAAAGTTGTGTCAAAGAGTTAACATGTTGGAAATGTACAATACCGCCGGCTTCATTGAATCTATTGTTAGCATAACATTAAATAATATTCATAAAGAAACTTAATTAAAACTCACTTTTTGGTAGCGTAAGGTAAAAATAGACGGCTTTCAGTGACAGAAGTGGTAAAGAAAGAGCCATATTTCCAATCCCCATGGCACAATTTCAACTCCTCTTCCGTTGCTTGACGATAAATGGGTAACAACTTTTCGATATAGTGGTTCTAAAAAATACGTATATGTAGTTGTATAATTATTATTTATCGTTATTGATTTTTAGATCATAAATTTAAATCAGAATATTAGGTATTATATGTTATCGTTAATAAATATTTAATTTTATGATTATTTATTTCGAAAAATAAAACATAATTGTTTAATTTAATTTTATGATAAACAAAAATGCAAATAAAAAGAAACAGTGTTTTACTCCAATACATATGTATGCTATTATTTCCAATGTTGTCATTAAAGAAACTGAAGTTGTTCTAAACACAGAATTAGAACTAGTTCTAAAACAAGTTCTGAAAATTTTCCTGTGTCTAAACATTTTTACTTTTATGAAATAACTACCGTATTTGCCGGACGATAAGACGCACCTTTTTACTCTGAAAATTTGACCTAAAATCAGGGTGCGTCTTATGGTCCGATTCGTCTTATCGTCCAAACCTTAATTATTTCTAAAAATTTTGGGGTGCGTCGATGCGTCTTATCGTCCGGCAAATACGGTAATATCTTAATAATTTTTTTTTGAGTTATTATAGATTCGAATTAATAAACATTTATACAAATAGTTAAAATTTTTTGCTTTTATTGGAATGGCATATTAATTCCATTTGAAATGTTTTTCAAAATTAAATTGAGACTTTATAAATGATATCTATCGACTAACATACCGTAGTCGATTTAACAATATTCGTCTATAGATTTAAACAATATATGTACCTACATTTGTATGTTTAATAATGTCGAAAACTGGTACAGTTGAATGGTCAAAATATATACTGATATATGCTGTTTGTTAGAGGCAAAATTTTATATGTATGTCTTTAAATTAAAAATCTGCAATAGAATCTGCCTTAAACATTAGAATTAATTATTAATTTTTTGTTGTTACCATAAATTCGTTATATACTCAAAAAATTTGCCGTTAGAACCCAAATAAAAAAATCTTATCAGTGGTCGCGCTATGCATACGCGTAAAATTGTCAATTAAAGTTAAATAGTTATAGAGATTATAGAACTACCTTATTTATCACAACAATAAAACATTCAAAACGAGATTGTTTTCATTTATAATCTAATCTAATCGGAAATTTCAAAACTATTTAATTGATTAAGCAAAAACAAACAAACTTACACGGACAATAGAAGGCGAAATGCTGGAGTAAATGTAACCAGACAACTGGCAAACACCGGCTAAGGCAGCATCCTTGGAGCGGCGAATTTCGTCCCAATAATAGAAAGCATCGTTTATCCATTGTCTTTAAGTGAAATTAAACAAATTATTTAACATTACTCAAATAACTAGTCACAGAAAAATTCTATACAATTAAACTTACTGTGTGATTTCCTTCGTTGGCCCCATAAAACTAGTGCTGGGACGGAAAATACCTGCTGCAACATTACTGGTGGTGTCCTCATTAAAACGATCTGCCAATATTGTAACTCGAGCATTAGGGTATGTTTGTTGTAGCTCTAGAGCAGTAGTTAAACCAATAATACCGCTACCCACAATACCAAAATGCATTTTTGTTAAAGAAAATCTTCAGAGATAAAGCAACACAAAAACTTTCCAATCGAATGTCCTCGACTAGAGATTACTTTTACACCGTGTTAACCAGCGAAATACTCAATATTAATTTCCATGTATTAATATATTAATGAAAGTAGTATTATTTTTTTAATTTTTCTTATCTTTTGGAATAGCATTTGAGTGTGTATTTGAGTTTTTGACACTTCGCATAGATTAATTGAAAATAAAAAAACATAAACAAAAACAAACAATTTCGGCTGTTTCTTATCAGAAGAACTTTATCATGGTGTAACTATACAAGGTGAGTGGAAATCGGCAGAAAATACAACACAATACAGAAACAACAGGCATTTTGTTTGTGTAAAATAATGTATAGGGTGTTTTTTGAGAGGTATAGAACTTTGAATTGAAATAAAACACAAGAAAATCGTTTTAATGACCATCAATTTGGCTTTACTGGAAGGATAATTTTATGCCATTAATGTTTAAATATGATTTCAGGCATGTGGCCGCCGCGGCTGGCTCGAATAAAGCCAATTCTACAGGTCCAACCACTTTTTCGAGCATATGGGGCCGTATGTCGGCAATAACGCCACGAATGTTGGCTTCCAATTTCCCTAACGTTTCTGGTTTGTTGGCGTAGACGAGCGACTTCACATATCCCCAAAGAAAATAATCCAATGGTGTCAAATCACACGATCTTGGTGGCCAATTGACAGGTCCATTCCCCGAAATTATGCGCTCATCGAATGTTTCCTTGAATAAATCGATTGTGGCGTGCGCTGTGTGGCATGTAGCGCCGTCTTGTTGGAACCACAACTCATCCACATTCATGCCATCCAATTCGAGAACAAAATAGTCGGTTATCATGGCTCTATGCCGGTCTCCATTAATTCGGGTCCTCTTCAACACTTTGCTCTACAGCGGCAATTGTTTCTTCGGTGCGCACTGTTCGACGTTTCGGTTAACCGAATTAATTGCTCTGATGGACGATTATGTCGACCATAAAATGGACGGAGCTTGCGGTAAACTTCGCGAACTGAACCGTTATTTCCGAAATAAATTTGCACAATTTGCAAGCGTTGTTCTTTTGTCAACCTGTTCATGATGAAATGGCAAACCAAACTGAACATAAATGACATTAGAGTTGCCAGATTTGACCACAAAATGCCAGTTTTATCTCTTTTCGAAAAACAAACCTGTAAAAAAACACCCTATACTACTGTCAAAAACACTTGAAAATGTGTTACTTTTGACATAAGTAAATTGTAAACAAAGTCAGTCAGCTGTACTACTGTACTCACCTTGTATAGTTACAACATGAGTCTTGGCAAATATTTGGCGAAAAAGACGTAACCACTTAATAACATATATTTGAACTCGTTTATTTATTAAAAAAAACTTTTGTTATATAGGCTAAAGCACAATACATATTTAATTTTAATGTATTTGTACTAAAACAAGTGGTTGTTAGGCTTTTTTGAGTAAATATTTGCACAAAATTGACCGTACCTTAACAACCAAAAAACATTTATTGTCAAAAAGTACATTTCAATATATGTGCATACATATTAAAACTAAAAACAAAAAAATTATCGTTTCGAAAACATGTAATTAAAACCGGGAATTAATATTTGGTTGATAGCCAAAAACGACCTTTTCTATAACTATAATTTGTTTGAAATTTTAAAAAGACTAATATTTTGTTGGATATTCATTTTGTTTCAAAACTGCTTTTGGTATCGATTGCATTGAATTAACCAGCTTTTGAGTATATTTGACCGTTACATTTTGCCATTCCATTTGCAGTGTCATTCTTAAGTCTTGTCGACTGATTGTTTTGAGCTTTCTAATGTTTCTCTTAAAAATGCTCCATAAATTCTCAATAACATTGAGATCTGGTGATTGGGCTGGTGTGTTAACGATTTGAGGACAATTCCAAACTATCCATGTTTGCATAAGTTGGGACTTATGCTTTGAGTCATTGTCTTCATAGAACCGAACATTTTCTCTAATATCTAACTTTTTGGCACTTTGTAATAAGTTGTTTCAATTCCTTTTTTTTTTTTTTGCTAAATATTTTAAAAACAATTTGTTGTAATGATTTTTCTTATTTGTTTTTGTAATAAGGCATCACATATCCCTTAAAGAAGTATATTCTTTTTTAGTTCCATTAAATTGGAAATATATGAAGGTATTTTATATATCACACGCAATAAGCTGTGAGCCGCTGTATATGCCACAGTCCTGCTTTTAGTCAAATTAGAGACGAATATCTACACATGGAATTCAAACTGGAAGAATCTAAAAATTATATCGAGAGGACTAAGTTCCCCTCGATATAGTCAACATTACCTACATATATGTTTTTACATATGTGTATACCCGAAACGGTATGGGCTATAAATAGCCCCTCTACTCAACCTAACCTAGTCTAGTCTATACGGCATAGAGGAAAGTACCTACGGGAAATTAAATTTTAATTCTTGTTGAAACCACATGTCATTCAACTTAAGCGCTTCCATTTTTGGCAAAAAATAATTTTTGTAATCGTCGCACGGTCACGCTCACCATTCACAGTAACGTTCTTGTCTTCGTCCAATGATGCCACCGGGTTATAATTCACACCTGGCTACTTACTCTTCACACCAATTACCTAACAGAGCATGATTTTTTTTTAATATAAACTTGGTTCGCGGAGAATTAATCACTCAAGTTGCCAAGTTATACAACGATCGATTTAAGTTAGTCTCAAGTCGACCTATACCCTTATATTGGAAGTCAGAACGCTTAAATATTAAATATTGTATTAAAAAATTATAGCATGTGACTAATGCACTACTTCGAAACCTTTATTTTATGGGCACTCTTGGACTCTGTAATGCTTTGTACTTTTTAAATATAATTTTATTTTTCATTTGGGTATAGGTATTTTAAGCCACAGATCGATAGTGTCAAAGTATTGCGGAAAAGAAAAGGAATTTTTAATATTTGTTATAAAAAGTGTTTTATTGACCTAATATCACTTATATTTTTAATGGATTCAAAATAATAAAATATACATTTTCTATGCTATAATCTATCTATCCTACATACAATAGTGGAAACAATAATAAGAACAATACTTCGTAACTCATTTTATATTATACAGTGGGAAGCAAAACTGTCCGGATGTTTTGCATTAAGGAAGGTGTTTTTGGATGCGCTCATGCGGCCTATGCTTTTCCATCAGCTTCAAATAACCTGTTTTCAGTCATCTACTGTTCAATTTTTGTGGGTTTTACAGAAATGAAAGCGTTTTATCAAAACTATAAATATATATATATTTGGTTTTATCATATTTCTGTCGGAAATTCTATTTAATGCGCGTCTAACCGTCCAGGAACTGACATCCTTACCAATACTTTTTGCAGCATTATTGGGGTCTTGAGGTCCTTATTATGTAGCAAACGTACAATCTGCCGGGCATCACCATCAGAAAGCAGTCTTGTTCGACCCCCTTGGTTATTTTTGCAGGCTACATTACGCCGTTTTTTATATCATTTACCATGGATTTACATAAATTTAATTTTTCAGCAATTTTACGGCATGAATAATTATTTTGCGACAAATTTATCACATTGTTTTCAATATCCGTTGCCGTTTTTCTCAATTTTAAAGATCTTTTAATTTTTTTTAACTCAAGTTAATCACTTCACAGATCAAACAATAATGCACAAGTAGAGCAATAAAAGCTTGATAACGAGATCGCAACAAACAACAAACCCAACGGATCAAATACCGTTACATTTTAACAGAGCAATAGCGTGATAATGTTTATTTCTTGTACTGTGCAAAAGTGTTCGAATAGTGAATTTTTTGTTTTTTTATGTGAGTTTTTGTGCTTTATAATATAGAATAAGGTTCAATTAAATAAAAAAAAATACATATACATATGTATATGATAATTACCTATATTTGTATTATTTTCATTACCGTACTTCCTTAATGCAAAACATTCGGACAGTTTTGCTTTCCACTGTATATGTATGTAAGTCAAATTAAAATAGACTGAAGGTCGGTTCAATTCCATTACATTACCTTTTTTGGCGATAGCAATTTGTAAAACAATTTATTTTATTTATGAAATGTATGAAACAACATTTTGACTTAATACAAATAATTTTTTAAGCGAAATGAAGGTTTTAGCATTAAAGTTATTCAAATAAACTATTTTAATTATCAGTAAACTACTCGTCACCACATATGTATCTACTTACTCGTATTATTATTTAACCTACTATACACAATTAACACAAATTTAAGACATTGTGTGACATACTACTGTAATTTTAAATACACATATTTCCATATAAAATTTTTCAAACTTTGATAGTAACGATTTTCTTGTAGAAATTTAATGGATCCAAGACGGCTCTTAAAATTAACATAAGCTATTAAATTAAAAACCACATAAAATCCAATTAGATAAAGTATGGAGTGAACATAATTAAGACCCTCATAACCCAATAATTTTTGTAAATATTTAGGTTTTTTAAACATACAAAATACCACGTCTGAAGGACAAATCGACTCAGAACGATTAAAATCGAACAAGGCCGACATTAAGCCTTCAACCGAATGTCTTATATAGCCACTGTACATTAATGTTTTATCCAACGTTGACAGATTCGGATTGCCAACACTGTGATTGGCAAAAATCACCCAACACGATATTATACAGGGACCCAAAAATAGGGAATTCTAAAAACCGAAAGTTTTTAAATAAAATAACTCTTATAACTGTTAAGTTAAGTCTACATACCAATAAATTTAATCTGGTTGATATAGCCAGGCCATAGCTCGATGCTGTCATCGATGTCAGCAGTGCAACTAGTAGAAATAATAAAAATCTATATAATTGTATGGGCTGATCTGTGATAAAGTACAACATGGCAGAACAGATGATACCCAAGAAAAATATATCTGGTAGTTGAGTGGTGATTAATGCCATAAAATATGAACTTAGGCGATACCACTGATTAAAATATTCTCTTCGAAGATAGTTCATTTCAAGAGGTACTGCAAAAATAACAAAAATATATATTTTTATTAGCAATATTAATTTTAAAGGAAATAAATCACAAAATACACATAAATACACAATATTTTTAATAAATAGCAAGTTTAGTTTTAGGAATATTTAACCCTTGTCAGGAAAAAACATCAATTTGTTCACTTAGCGAAAAATGTGTTGTTCGCACATGAATTTGTCTCGTGTGGACAAGTCTTGTCGATGTTATAAAGTTTTTCATATGTAAATTTCACACAAAAATAAAGCTATTTTAAAAAATTACAAAAAAAAAATTATCAATATGAACACCGACACGTTTTCCCCCATACAAAAAAAAAATATAAACAAATTTGTGTTCGAAATTGTTCGAACGCTTTGTTCTTGAGCGCACTAAGCACTGACTCTTTAAGACGTGGGTCAAATTGAGTTTTATTTCAAACAAAATGTGATCGCTAAAATTAACAAGTTAGAGTTTGTATTCGGCTGTGCCGAATCTTATATACCCACCACCAATATACCAGAAGTGTAATTTATTAATACTTTACTCTAATTTGTGTATCGATAAAGATATTTATACGAGTTCTTTTATTTCATTTTTCGGATCCATCAAATGGGAGCTATCACCTATTATGTGTCAATTGTCATAAAATATTGCACCATGTATTTTTGCTTAATTTCATTTCAATAACGATATAATGTACTAGAATTTTGTAGGTATTCGAGTTATATTTGGAAGTAGATCTTACATGAGAGCTATGGCCAATTATGTAACCTTCAAAATCCAAGATTATAGTTTTTGCATACATATAATTAATATTTGTAAAATGTTGGTTCAATATCGATATTTATGAAATATTTAATTATATTAAGTTTCCCGGAAGTATACCTCATATGCGAGCTATGACCTATTATGGGTCGATAGCAATGAAATTTGGCATGACTATTCATATATACATATCGTTGGTCTCATGTAGAAAGGCCCTAGCACGCTATTTTTTCGAAATTAGTTTTTTTTTGCGATTCCAATGCATTTAACGCAAATACACCTCCTCACAAAAATTTATTGCAATAGTGTAAAAAATAACGCTTTTATAAGCAGTTGTGCAAAAAAAGTTACATGTTGAATATTACAGTTTCTTTTACGTTTTTACCTTCTCCTGTAAAGTTTCAAATATGCGAGTTAGGGCCTTTCTACATGAGACCATCGATATACATATATACATATGTGATAGTGATGTTTATAAGAGGTTTATGTGCTCTTGGTCAAATATGGACCGATCATCATGAAATTCGGTACTACGATTTTCACGTTACTTATTTATGCTGAATTTTGTGTGGATATTGCTTTTCTCCAAGCATTTATATACCATGGAGCCAAATTTCGTCAAGATATTTCTACAGGGGATATGAGAAATCTTACAATTTTCAACAAACATTGTACTTCTATAATAAAAATAAAGTGTGAAAAATGTCATGGTATTATCTGCATCAGATTTGAAAATAGAAAAAAAATATATCAGAAAATATCGAGGTTATCTGAAACTTTGATTTGGCCTATTTTCAATACCAAACATTTGGTTGGATAAAGAAATGTTTGGTACAAATTTCATTGTTCTATGTCTTTTTTCGAAGCTCTATCGGGCCTCGAACAAAAGAACATGGTTAGATCGTCTTAAAACCTTATAAGGACCCAGAATATGTTTACTTTTTGGTTCTGTAACCAATATTTCGATGTGTTACAAACGGCATGACAAACTTAATATAAAACAAGTAAGAATATATAGTCGATCAAGCTCTACCATATAATACCCTACACCCAGTATATGTATAAAACAGTTTTACAGAAATAGGCGTTATATGGGAGATATAACCTATTGTGGACCGATCATCCAAAAATTTAGTGTCATGATGTCTGTGTTAAACTTTATCTCGATATACAAAATACTATTAAATATTTATGGAGCTTATTATTATTATTTCTGTATACGTATAAGAAACTTATTGTGTCGAATTTTATTTGATTACCAACATTTTTAAGAAATTTATGATCGTTAAAGTGATTTTCGGAAGTGGGCCTTATATGGGAGTTTCCACTAATTATAGACAGATCATAATAAAATTGTACCGTATTATATGTATAAATATGAAATATATTTGCGCTCAATATTATTGGGATACCAATATTTTTGAGAGAGTTATGCTCTTTAAATTGACTTTCGGAAGTGGGAGCTACGAGTAATTATGGAGCTATCTGCACACAATTTTTAGATGTTTTACCACTCATTTGTGATGTAATTTGTTGAATACTTGCGTAATTCAAACATTTATGATCGGTAAATCCCAATTTCAGGAGGACATTTGTATGGGGGCCAGGGGAAATAATAAACCGATTTCCATCGGTTGCAATCCCATCCATCATTGGGAAAAATTGTCACGTACCAAATTTTATTGCAATATCTTCAAAATTGCGACTTGTACTCTGTGCACAAGCTTTACATGGACAGCCAGCCAGACGGACGGACCGACGGACATCGTTAAGTCGACTCAGGGAGTGATTTTGAGTCGGTCGGTATATGTACTTTAAGGTGGGTGTTGGACCAATATTTCTGGGTGTTATAAACATCAGCACATATCCAATATACCCTGCCCACTATGGTGGTGTAGGGTATAAAAAAAACTACACTTTTTATTTTTAACTTACCGTGAGACAGCATGGGACACATAGATAAAAATATAAATGTTATTGATGTTAAAAACGCCAAATGATAATTGTAAATTAACATTGCGGCATTCGTTCCGATCCCCGTGTACACCACGCTTATGCAGAAAATCGTAAAAAGTTTAATGAATACTTTTAATTTTATATAAGTCTGGAATATAGAACAAAAATTACAGTATAGTAAAGTATAGGCAATTATTATTTGTGTTAATAACTATTTTTCTATGAGATACATATCAATATAAATCACATTGTTGTTTGTCGTTGTAAATTAATGTTAATAAATGTGAACACTCATTAACCCAACATCATTTACAAGTTGGAATTTTAGAGTGCTATATTCGGCTGTGCCGAATCTTTAACACCCTATACCTAAACGTAATAAGAAATACAAAAACTACACTGGTTATAGGACTAGAATATCCTTATTCTGTGTTTTCTATTCAGTCTTAGTGCAAATTTTATTAGTATATTATGTATTGTTTGAAAGACAATTTTACGACCAACATAATTTATTTTAAATATTTTGAAATTTTATCTAATTTTGACCATTTATAATTGACGTAATTACCGATTTTTACTGTAATTTACAGAGATTGTCTGATTTTTATAATAATCTTGAGTGCAATTTAACAAGTTATAAAATTAAAAGAACATTTTTCCATATTCACCACACGGAAAGAAACAGAGTATAAAAAAGGATAATATTATTTTGTTTCAATTTGATCTCAATTTTTACGTTTTACATTATTTACAAGAGTTTTATGGGGGGCATAGTAGAAGTGGACCAACTATGGACTGATAGGTTCTAAATCCAGTATCCACTAATGTGATATCTATGTATTTTAAGATTAGTTTAATTAAATTTCATCTCAATAACGTTATTTACAAGAGTAGTATGGTTGGTTGGTGTGCTCGGAATTGGACTTAATTCGAAAGTTATTGCCAATTATTGACTGACTGCTACAAAATCCAGTAGCATAATTGCCGTGTAACCGATATTAGTATGATTTCTGGATTAAAATTTCTGATATGTATAAAAGTTGGTTCGATATCAATATTTATTAGACATTTTTGTGGGTTAAATTGTTTTTCGGAAATGGTCCTTATATGGCAGCTATAATAAATTATGGGCCGATCTTCTTAAATTTTGGAACAGTCAATTTTATGTATATGAGATATCTCGAATTTCAACATAATAACGGTATATTTAAGATACATATTAGTATTAAAGTGAATTTCGGAAGTGACCAGTATTGAAGTGATTTTCGGAAGAGGGCTCTATATGGGGCATACGGTCAAATATGGACCAAAACTCTCAAAATTCTGCAGAATGATTTTTGTATTTTCAGATGTGGTCCTTATATGGAAGCTATGACCAATTATGGGCTGACCACCATAAAAATTAGCAAAACAATTTATTTACCTATAAGGATTATGGAAACATGGACCGAACAAAACAAAATTTCGTTTTGCGATTTCTTTTCACATGACACTCATTTTTGCCGAATTTTGTATGAATATTCCAATTTTATAGGCATTTATTTATCATTAAACCATATTTCGGGAAGATATTTGTATGGGGGTTATGAGAAATCAAGACCGAGTTTTACTAGTTTCCTCACACTTTCTTCTTTTATCATAAAAATAACGTGTACAAAATTTCATAGGAATATCTGCAACATATTTAAAAAAATTGGAAGAACAATTTTTAAAAATATCAAATTTTTATGGAGATTGTCTCACATTTTGGTCCATAACTCTGGTTCTACTACACCAAATTTGCTGATTTTCAATATCAAACTGCTTAGGAGAACTATAAACGGATTTTTGTAAACTATGTTAATTTTGGACGTGAGAATATTTTAAAGAGACAGACAGACAGACGGACAGACAATCGACTTAAAATTTCATAAGGATTAAGTATATATATACCTTGTTGGATCTAAGATGAATATTTCTCAGTGTTACATAGGGAATGACAAACTTATATATACCCTCATTCACCACTTTTGGTGGTGGAATGTATAAAAGTTGAATTATAAAAATATACAATTAAATTCAACAGTGTAATATTGTAATGAATTCAAGTTTGAGTTAATTTGATAAAAAAAATATCATTCGCATCAAAAGGAATTTCATAAATAAATCAAGAACTTTGTTTTCCAACAGAGACATACATACATACATATTTTAATAACATGATATTTTCACATTTTACTTATTTTTTACATTTTACTATAACTACTGATAAAAGTAGTAGAAAAACCACGAGCAAATGTTAACTAATTGACAGCTGCAAAACATTTTGATACAATGCATATTTATTCCAAATCGGTAACATTTTTATGTTGTCAAGAACTGCAGTATAACTCCGCTTTACAATTGACCGAATCCTGATTTATTTGATATGAATCCATTGTTTCATTCGAATAATGACCGAGAGCTAAATCAAGCCAAAACTTCAATGAAGAGAGGTGATATATAACCACGTCATATTGGAAGAGGTAACAAAAGTAGTGCTCTTCAGACCCCAACTGCAAGTTGCATTTGATTTCGCAGATAGTATGCTTCACAGTTGCCTGCTCGATATTGTCACCGCATATTCTGTAGAAGTGCAGAGTACCATTGTCCCATATCATACGTGATCATACCTGCTATCACTCTAACACTACTTTTATCAAGGTCCAGTAGTAGCTTGGTAGCTAAAGCATTCAGTTTGGGTTATACGGAACCAGAGATTCTACAGTTGAGTCTACGCTCTTATTACAGGTTAGTTCGCAGAAGAACCTCCTACACTATCCTGTGGTAATAGCTGAGCGATACACCTCTTGCCCAGAAGGATAGCTCCGAGCCCTGCTTTGAGCATAAACCTATCCAGAGTTAAAACAACTTATTGCCCAGATGTCGTTTGCTCCACTGTCATAGTTCTTCCACCAGGTTACCTCCACTTATACCTGGGGGGAATTTTATCAAAATATATTTCCGATATGTATCACATTGTTCCCTGATCAGAAATAGTATTCATATAGCATACCAGTGTGGACTAACAATCCCCTGGTGTCTTAAAATAATCAATTTTGTAGTATGTATTTACAATTTATAACTTTTCAGTTCAAATATCAAATCCAAATCTAATAAAATACTTATAAAAACACACTTGTAGTATATGTATAAAGAAAGTGAAAGGAAACTTACTTAAATCGGAAAATTGTTTTATTATTTTACCACTTACCGTATCTCGCCACATCTGTTTCAACATATGCATAGACAATATTTTATACTCCAAAAGCCAGGGGGTATATGTTTGTGTGCAAAAATTCGAGTCAATTTCCAATTGAAACTTTTCAACTATCTGAGGATTTGAATATTCGATTTGCTTTTGTTCAGGTTTATCAGCAGGCAGCCATTTGTAAATTTTACCATTTTTTACTTCATTAACCATTTTGTCATGATAGAGACCATATTCTCCAGCAGCAACTTCAATGACTAAACATATCAAATTAAATGGAATCTTTGGCTTTTTTTAAAGACACACTAACAACACTTACTAAAATCCGCAGGATTGTAAGTAATGGGACAATCTAAGCCAATGTTTGTTAAATATGGCAGTATGTTGGCAGTTGAGCCCTGATAAACACATTCTCCCGCAGCCAATACATACACATGATCGAACATTTGAAACATTCTGGCAGAAGGTGCATGTATGGAACAGATAATACTGCGTCCGGATGCTACTAGGGATCTTAACATCGATATACATTGCATGGCAGAAAATTCATCTAAGCCACTGGAAATAAACATTTACAATATTCAAATAAAAATGATGCAATTTTCTTCAATGTAGAAAACATACGTTGTTGGTTCATCCAAAAATAATACTGTAGGTATATTGAACAATTCCAATGCTATGCAAAGCCGTTTTTTCTCGCCACCTGATAATTTTGAGACTTTGGTATTCGATTGATTCCTTAGATGTAAAGTTTCTAATATTTTATTTATTTCGTATAAATGCTGTTGCTTACTCAACTGAGTATCCAATTTTAATTTGGCAGCAAATATCATGGATTCCATAACTGTAAAATGTGGACTGACGTGATCATGTTGCAATATATAACGCGATAATTTACGAAATATATTCATATTTTGTGGCTTCTTGTTAATGTTAACAACACCAGATGTTTTATTAATCCTGAAATAAATTGCATGTCGATGTAATACATACATAAGTTTAAGATATTTCGTATTTAATAAATAATTTTCTTCTGATAATTCAAAATTAGTTTTTATACATACATATATTAATATGTATATTAAGAGTGAGTTTACACGCTGCGATTTGTCACCACGAATCTATTGACGTTCTCTTTTGGTGACCCTTCTAAATTCATCGTCTGTTCACATTATGAAACATTTGTTGCACCATTCTTGCGACATTTTTACATTAAATTGCTCATTTCTCCTATTTCGCTCATTCGCAGATTTGTTGCCATACGAGTATATGACCTTGTTTTTAGTTTTGGAAATTTATGAAAAATACGAGTATGTGTAATAAGATATTCTTGCATACAGCAATTTTTATTTTGTGGTCTAGGGGTCTTAAAAGGCGAATATTTGAAGGTTTGTTATACATATGTATGTATGTACATATGTATGTATGTACATATGTATGTATGTACATATGTATGTATGTATGTATGTACATATGTATGTATGTACATATGTATGTATGTATGTACATATGTATGTATGTACATATGTATTTTATGTACATGGTATTTGTAGAGAAACAACACTGGCACCACTGCTGGTAAATGAAATGAAAATAATACAAGAAACAAGTTAGAGTGATATAATCGGCTGTGCCGAATCACCACCCTCCACCTAAACGTAATAAGCAACACAAACACTACACTGGTTATAGGACTAGAATATTCTTATTCTGTGTTTTCTATTCAGTCTTAGTGCAAATTTTATTAGTATTTTATATATTGTTTGAAATACAACTTTACGACCAACATAATTTATTTTAAATGTTTTATCTAATTTTATCTAATTTTGACCATTTATAATTGACGTAATTACCTATTCTTACTGTAATTTACAGAGTGTGTCTGATTATTATAAAAATCTTGAGTAAATTACACTCAATTAATAAAATTAAAGGAACATTTTTCATATTCACAACAAGTTAAGAAACAGAGTATAAAAAAGGCTAAGGTATAAGGTGAGGCTTTTTTGTTTGAATTTGATTTCAATAATATTATTTACAAAAGATTTATGAGTGGCATAGTAGAAGTGGACCAGTTATAGACTGATTGATAGCTTGTGGTTTCTACGTATTTGAGACTTATTTTGGTTGAATTTCAGCTCAGTAACGTTATTTACAAGAGTTGTATGGTTGTTTAGTATGCTCGGATGTGGACTTAATTCGGGAGCTATTGCCAATTATTGACTGACAGCTACAAAATCCAGTAGCATAATTGCCGTATAACCGATATTAGTATGATTTGTTGATTAAAATTACTGATCTATATAAAAGTTGGTTAATTATCGATATCTATTAGACATTTTTGTCGGTTTATTTGTTTTTCGGAAGTGGTTCTTATACATATGTCAGCTATGACAAATTATGGGCCGATCTTCTTAAATGTTCGAACAGTAATTTTTATGCATATGAGGATATTTCACGTCGAATTTCAACATAATAACGGTATATTTAAGATACATATTAGTATTAAAGTGAATTTCGGAAGTGGACCTTATATGGGGGATATAGTCAAATATGAACTGATATTCTTAAAATCCAGCAGTTTGATTTTGTCATGTATGTAAATGATCCGTGCAAAATTGTGGATCGGTTTTGAGTCGATACCGATATTTATACGATATACATATAAAGTTAAATGGCTTTTTCGGATGTGGTCCTTATATGAGAGCTATGACCAATTATGGGCCGACCACCATAAAATTTAGCAAAACAATTTATTTACCTATAAGAATTATGTATGTCAAATTTTAACCGTTTAATATTATTTATACCAGTTTTATACGTATTTAAGTGAATTTTGGAAGTGGACTTTATATTGGGTCTATGGTCAAACATTGACTGAACTAAAAAAAATTTCGTTTTACGATTTTTTTTGGCATGAAACATATTCCTGCTGAATTTTTATTGATATTCCAATTTTATAGGCATTGAGCAATATTTCGGGAAGATTTTTGTATGGGGGCTATGAGAAATTTATTATAAAAACAACGTATACAAAATTTCATGAGAATATCTGCAATATATTTAAAAATATTGGATGAACATTTTTTAAAAATATCAATTTTTTATGAAGGGTGTCTTACATTTTGATCCACAACTCTTGTTCTACTATACCGATTTTGCTGATTTGCAATACCAAACTGCTTTGGAGAACTATAAACGGTTTTTTGTAAACTTTGTTGATTACGGTTGTGTCTTTTGGACGTGAGAGTGTTTTACACAGACAAATATTCTGGCTCAATCGACTTAGGATTTCGTAAGGACCAAGAACTTTGTTGGGTCTCAGATGATTATTTCTCAGCATTACGCACGGAATGACAAACTTATATATACCCTCATTCATCACTTATGGTGGTGGAGGGTATAAAAAGAAGATGCAAAAGAGAAATGTAGAATTTGTCGCTTTGTTTCGCAATATCTGCGACACTAGCTACCCCGTACTCTCCACAAGGTATTTCAACTATAAACTCGAGTCGCAGGAAAAAGTCGCAGCGTGTGAACCCACTCTTATACTTTTTGATTATTAATCATACATACCGATATCCGGCCAGTATATTTATAAGCGTTGTTTTGCCACTTCCTGAGGTGCCCATAATTACTGTCAATTGATTTGAACGAAATTCACCATTTATATTTTTTAATATAGATTTAACACCTTTAAAATAAATCAAAAGAAAAGTGTATAATAATATATAAATAAAAAGAAACATTACTTTGTCTGGCTTAAACGAATTTCAAAATACATATATAATTCTAAAGGCAAATATTTACTCAAAAAAGCGTAACCACTTGTTTTAGCAGAAATTTGTTTGACGTTGTTTACTCTTACAAGAGTTTTGCATCAATTAAAATAAAACTAAATATTTGTTGTGTCCTGTCCTAAATAAACGAAGGTTTTTTTTAATAAATAAACGAGTTCAAATATATACATATACATATATGGCAAATATATGCCAAGTGTAACCGTACCTTAAGTAAAGGGTGATTTTTTAGCAACTTGCTTTTGGTAAGACTGTTTTTGAGAGCTCAGCTGTTTTCGTGTAACATGTTACTGTTAAACATATTTAGTTTAGTCTATAATGTAACCATGAATCCACTTACAAACGAACAACGCCTGCAGATTATTTAATTTTATTATCAAAATTCATTCTCGGTTAAGAAAGTGCATCGTGCACTTCTTTTATTTTATGGTCATTTTAGGTCGACCATCTGAGACGGCTACTCGGACTTCACAATGAAAGGCGAGCACTACTGTGCAATCATTGGTCGGACATGTGGTTTTAATAAGACGGTGTCACATGCTACACAGCACGCGAAACAATGGCCCAATTGAAAGGCGAGTTCGGTGAACAATTTATTTAACGTTTGTTACCGTGCTTGTTAGTGATGAGCACTCACTTTTTGAATTACAAATAAGGACTACATTTGCTTTTTATGTTAAATTTATTTAGGGCCAGTTTTTAGGAGAAGGATTAAACTTGGTTTGTTAGTGGTTTAGTTAAACTTTAATAACATTTAGGCCCATTATTACAACTTGGCAATAGTTAAAGTTATGATGTTATCGGACAGATAAGAAGTATTTGGTTATTATAAGTTTACTTTAATTTAAACCGACCGATAAGCTAAAGGGAAGATCATCTTGCCTTTAATTTTATAGTGAGGTTTACGTATTTGAAGTTGCCATATGTTCTGAAAAATTGACAACTTTATGAAAAATAAATTAATTTTAATTTTGTTTTGCGAATAAATAATTTGATAAACAAAAATGGAAAGCAGACGTTTGATTTATATTTTTTTCACAAACAAATATTTTCACAAACACAAAAAATTTACTGTTTCTTGTCAGTAATTTGTCAAAAGTAATCGGTTTTTAACTGGTATTGCCATATTTTAGAAAAAAATTATTTTATTTTACAAGGAAGTTGTAATAACGAAAAATTTTAAAGGTCACTTTATTCCTCACTTTAATTAAAGTTACCTTTTATTATTAAGAACATTAAAGGCAAGTTGTAATAATGGCCCTTAAACTTTTTTATACTACGTTTCCACGGTACATGCTTCGCTCTCTATTCATGCTTCACACCCCAATCATTAGTGAAACAACTTGCTTCACCATACAAAATTTTAAGAGCGAATCAAGTAGATTCATATTGAATCAACTTGCGAAGCACGAAAAATTGCACTCTTCTCTAATTTTTATCGCAAGTTTATCTGCACTAGCTGTAAAAATTTAATATTATTGTAAACAAAGGAAATTATTTTCTTGTTGCTGGAAGTAAAGAAAGGATTATAAAAGCAAAACCGAGTACATCAGAGTTGTAAACGAATCATTAATTTTTGAATTAATTCGCGAATCATTCATGCAATGAATTGGTAAAATTTTGAATTAATTCTTTTCTCCAAAAAACGAATTGAATTAAATTTGAATCAATTCTTTTGAATTTAGCGAACATGAATTGCAATTCATTTTTAATTCAAATGAATTAGTAAAATGAATTGCAATTCATTTCCAATTCATTTGAATTGAATTGATTTTGAATTAATATAAATGAGTTAGAAAAAATGAATTGCAATTCATTCCCAATTCATTTGAATTAACTCGAAAAATGAATTTGTTATACATTTCCAATTTATTTGAATTGAATTGATTCTGAAAAAAAGACTAATGCAAAAGCATCACCCTTTTTCCAAGTACTTCTATTCGGTACTTTATAATAAATATATATCCACTATTAATAATGAATCACCCATTGTCTATTACTTTTAATCCAAGCATTTATTACTTATTTATAATAATTCTCTTTGTTACATTTCTTTCAATTTGTCTTAAGAACCGTTAGGCTTTAAGTATAAAAAGTCTTTTAATAAATACTGAATGTCTTGTTATTCAGCGTATATCAAAAGCGAAATATGTAGTAATTGAAGAACCAAACTCCAAACACCAAGCTTACTTCAATTGAATGCAATTCATTTTTGATTTGATAAATTTGAATTACAAGTTACTTTTGTAATTCATTTGAATTAATTCCAAATCATTTCAATTCAAATGAATTAGAAATGAATTGCGATTCATTTTACCAATTCTTTTGAATTAAAAAATGAATTGCAATTCATTTTGCCTAATTCAAATGAATTGCAACTCATTTTGTCCAATTCATTTGAATTGGAAATTAATTGCAATTCAAGTTCGCTAAATTCAAATGAATTGATTCAAATTTAATTCAATTCTTTTTTTATTGAAAAGAATTAATTCAAAATTTAGCTAATTCGTAATGAATTGAAATCAAAAAAGAATGATTCATTTACAACTCTGGAGTACATACATATAAACTTTTTTAATATACATATATTTGGAATTACATAGTTTCAATTTAAAAGTATTCTATGGCTATGTTTAAGTGTTATTGCACAATTCTGTGTTTTTTTACAGGTTTGTTTTTCGAAAAGAGATAAAACTGGCATTTTGTGGTCAAATCTGGCAACTTTAATGTCATTTATGTTCAGTTTGGTTTGCCATTTCATCATGAACAGGTTGACAAAAGAACAACGCTTGCAAATCGTGCAAATTTATTTCGAAAATAACGGTTCAGTTCGCGAAGTTTACCGCAAGCTCCGTCCATTTTATGGTCGACATAATCGTCCATCAGAGCAATTAATTCGGTTAACCATGGATCGTTTTCGCACTACGTTTACTCTATGTGATAATACGCATCCGCAGAGACGTCGAACAGTGCGCACCGAAGAAACAATTGCCGCTGTAGAGCAAAGTGTTGAAGAGGACCCGAATTAATGGAGACCGGCATAGAGCCACGACTATTTTGTTCCCGAATTGGATGGCATGAATGTGGATGAGTTGTGGTTCCAACAAGACGGCGCTACATGCCACACAGCGCACGCCACAATCGATTTATTGAAGGAAACATTCGATGAGCGCATAATTTCGCGGAATGGACCTGTCAATTGGCCACCAAGATCGTGTGATTTGACACCATTGGATTATTTTCTTTGGGGATATGTGAAGTCGCTCGTCTACGCCAACAAACCAGAAACGTTAGGGGAATTGGAAGCCAACATTCGTGGCGTTATTGCCGACATACGGCCCCATATGCTCGAAAAAGTGGTTGAAAATTGGACCTGTAGAATTGGCTTTATTCGAGCCAGCCGCGGCGGCCACATGCCTGAAATCATATTTAAACATTAATGGCATAAAATTATCCTTCCAAAAAAGCCAAATTGATGGTCATTAAAACGATTTTCTTTTGTTTTATTTCAATTCGAAGTTCTATACCTCTCAAAAAAAACACCCTATATGTATGTATATGGGAGCTACGGATTTACCATCACTAAATTGATTGGTAAGAGTACATGAGTTTTATTTGTGTTTAGTATTGCCAATATAATTTGCATCGGAGTCGTAAAAACGGCACGTGTCTAATTTATTAAAAATAAAATAAATTATTGCAACTTAAACTTTTCGCACAGGTTGAAATGAACGATAATTAATAAATGGATGTGGAGTATACTTGAAAATGTTGTACGATTGTTTTTAGCCGTTATAAACATAATCCGTAACATATATATAGAATAAGTTTTAGAGTAAACAAGTTAATAAAAATATAACCCTACATTTAAAATACGATCTAATTTATAGGTGACGATTAGTCATAAATAGTTGATATCACTATTTACTAAGCACACATTCATGTTGGTAACGTTAATAATCGTTTGAGAATACGTTTCAAGAAAATTGAGTTTTTAATTTAAAACGATTCAATAAGTAAACAAGTAAAAAAGTATAGTCGGTCAAGCCCGACCGTATAATACCCTACACCCTGTATATTTATAAAACAGTTTTTCAGATATATGGGAGATATAACCTATTATGGGCCGATAATTCAAAAATGTCTGTGAATAAAAATATTATATGTGTTAAACTTTATCTCGATATAAATACTTTTAAAAGATTTATGGAGGTTAAAGTGAATTACGGAGAGGGTCTTATATGAGAGTTTCGACTAATTATGGACCGACCATTATAAAATTCGGTGTCATTATTTCTGTATATATATTTGTGTCGAATTTTATTTGATTACCAACATTTTTAAGAAATTTCTGATCGTTAAAGTGATTTTTGAAAGTGGGTCTTATATGGGAGTTTCGCCTAATTATAGACCTATCATAATAAAATTGTACCGTATTATATGTATACATATGAAATATATTTGCGCTCAATATTATTTGGATACCAACATTTTTGAGAGAGTTATGATGTTTAAAGTGATTTTCGGAAGTGGGCCATATATGGAAGCTACGACTAATTATGGACCGATCACAATAAAATTATACCGTATTATTTATATATATACGAAATACATTTGTATTAAATATTATTTGGATACCAGCATTTTTGAAAGAGTTATGCTCTTTAAAATGATTTTCGGAAGTGGGCCTACGACTAATTATGGACCGAAACCCCAATTTCGGGATGACATTTGTATGAGGGCCAGGTGAAATAATGGACTGATTTCTACCAGTTTCAATTCCATCCCGTACCAAATTTTATCGAAATATCTTCAAAATTGCGAACTGTACTCTGCGCACAAGCTTTACATGGACGGTCATCGTTAAATCGATTCAGAAAGTGATTCTGAGTCGATCGGTATACTTTAAGCTGGGTGTTGTACCAATATTTCTGGGCGTTAAAAACATCAGCACAAATCCAACATACCCTCCCCACTATGGTGGTGTAGGGTATTGAAAATTGTTTACAGTTAATAAAACGTATAACTCTAGTTTAGAATTAACTCTTTGTCATCATAGTCCAACTACGTTATTAAATACAAAGGTGTCATTTTTAATAAAATTGTTATTATTATTCATTTAACCCTTGTTAACAAAACAAATTTAAACTTAGCAGACAGTACATAATCATTTTGAAAACCTCCATTTAAAAATTTAATTGAAATCGATTATGTGATTAAATTTATCTCAGTCCTTTTTTGTCTCCAAATATTAAATAATGCCCTATTTAATATAAGTATTTTTTTAATGCGGTGTATAAGGACCACATAAACAAATCTCATCATGAGACTCTCATGTATAAAATAACTTAAAACCAGATTTAGCAAATATGAAATATAAATCTAGAAATAACTTTAAGATACATAAAAATTTATTAAAATTTGTTATTTTATAAATAATATGAATAACTATTAAAAGATATTTTTTTACCTATTGAAATTAGTGAAAAAAAGGATTTTTTAAGAACTACTATTCCGGTTTATAATATTAAATCACATATACAATGTGTTTTTGCACAAGCATAATTATTAAAGAAAACAAGTAAGAGTGCTATATTCGGCTGTGCCGAATCTTAAATACCCTCCACCTAAACGTAATAATAAATACAGAAACTACACTGGTTATAGGACTAGAATCTTCTTATTTTGTGTTTTCTATTCAGTCTTAGGCAAATTTTATTAGATTTGATATATTGTTTGAAAGACAATTTTACGACCAACATAATTTATGTTAAATATTTTGAAATTTTGTCTAATTTTCACCATTTTTAATTGATTTAATTACCAATTCTTACCATAATTTACAGAGTTTGTCTGATGTTCATAATAATCTTGAGTGTAATTTAACAGAGTATAAAAAAGGGGAATAATTCGATTTTAGTGACTTTGCTAAAAAAAAAAAAAAAAAAAAAACTTCATCAAATGGGGTTTTTAGAGGAGATGCCAGCAAAAAAATTTGTTGGCGGTCACGCCTATTTTCGAGTGGGCGGGCCCGTAAAGTTCAAAATTATAGGCCTATATCTCGGGAACTACTGGGTGTCTGATAATTTGTAATACATTAAAAATATTAAAAATACCTTTCCAACGATATATATCATGATTATAAAATATGAACCGAATATGGGTTAAATCCGAAAAGAATATTTTTTGACCCGATTTTATTGTTTTTTGGAAATGGTTCTTATATGGCAGCTATGACAAATTAAATTTTGGAACAGTTATTTTCATGCATATGAGGATATTTCATGTCGAATTTCAACATAATAACGGTATATATAAAATATATATTAGTATTAATTTTGAGAGTTTACCTTATGTGGGGGATATTATCAAATATGGACCGATATTCTCAAAATCCAGCAGTTTGATTTAGGCATGTATGTAAATGATCCGTGTAAAATTTTGGATTGGTACCCTTATTTATAAGAGATTTATGAGTATTAAAGTGATTTTCGGAAGAGGGCTTTATATGGGGCATACGAGTAAAAATAGACCGAAATTCACAAATTTTGTGGGATAATTTTTGTATATATGTAAATGATCTGTGCAAAGTTTTGTGACGGTACCGATATTTATACAATATATATAGGGAAAAATGTCTTTTTCAGATATGGTCCTTGTATGGGAGCTATGACCAATTCTGGGCTGACCACCATACAATTTAGTACAACAATTTATTTGCCTATAAAGATTATTTATGTCAAATTTTAGCCGTTATACCGGTATACGTATATAAGTGAATTTTGGAAGTGGACTTTATATGGGGTCTATGGTCAAACATGGACCGAACTAATAAAAAATTGGTTTTGCGATTTCTTTTTGCATAAAACTTATTTTTGCCGAATTTTGTCTTGATATTCCAATTTTATAGGCAGTTATGTATAATTGAGCAGTATTTCGGGAAGATTTTTTTTGTATGGGGGCTATGAGAAATCATGGGCCGATTCTTACTATTTTCCGCACACTTTCTTCTTTCAACATACAAACAACGTATACAAAATTGCATGGTATTATCTGCAATATATTCCAAAATATTGCAATAAAATGGACATAAAATATTAAATTTTTATGGAGGTTGTCTCACATATTGGTCCACAACTCTGGTTGGCCTAAACCGATTTTGCTGATTTTAAATAGAAAACTTCTCGAAAGCATGTCTGACAGAATTATTGATGATTTGGATCCCGAAGAGATCTGGGGACTTCAGAAAACTGATTTCAACAGACAGACAGACGGACATGGCTTAATCGACTTCGCTATCTATAAGGATCCAGAATATATATACTTTATACGGTCGGAAAATTATATTGTGGAAATTACACACGGAATGACAAAGTTATATATACCCTTTTCATGAAGGTGAAGGGTATAAAAAGATATGCACTCTAAGCTCAAAAAAAATGTACAAAAAAAATTTATGACAAGTTCATTTGATTGTATGCACTAAAAGGGAATTCTCCTAAATTTGTGCTATTTGTGCTCTGACCAGTAAACTTGTGACATAAACATATTTCGCAAAAATTTAATTTAATTTTAATTAAAAAAAATTAACCAAAAAAATTTAAGCCTAAAAAATTTTGAATCGTGTAAAAAATTTAAAATTTGTTTATTTTCAAACCGTGTTATATCAAAACCGTGTAAAAACAGAATTAGATGTAATTGTTTTCATTCATAAATTTTGGTTTATATCACATGATACAAACATATCTGAAATTTTACAGCGATCGGGCATTTTTTGTTAATAACTTTAAATTATCGAGGTTAAGAGTTAAATTTTTTCAATATTATTCATATTCGATGTTTTTCCTTTATTTTGAAGGCAATAAGAGCGATTTTATGACGAATTCGAAATTTTTGATGTAATGTTAATTTAAAAAAACCTCTGGATCCTCATATCGCAATATAGGAAGGTATTCTCAACCGCCGATATTCGGTTCAAACTCATCTTAATTTTTAGCGTATTTAACGATTTTTTATCACATTCTGTTTCGCATATTTCCAAAATCATACATATTTGTTTATCGATATTATTTTCATTTGTTCAGCTTTTTGATTCAATTAATATTTGTAGCGAATATTTTAAATAAATGTAAACAATTTTGATTTTTTATGTTCTATGCTGGGATTCATGATATAATTAATATTAACATTTAGTATTTTTGTTTAAAAATTTAACAAATTGTTGTAAAATAAAACAAACTCTCTCTTTTTGTTTACAAAACTTCAAATATTTTTATAATTTTTAAAATTTTTGTACAAATAAGATAAATCTTTACATCTGCCAACATTGACCACTATACAAAGTTGAAGACCTTGTATTTTTATTATTATAGAAAAATTTTATCGGTATGTACATATAAATATATGTTTATATTTTTAAATACATAAATAAATAAGAATTCTTGTTTTCCTTATGGTGCTATTGAATTAATTTATAAGATTTAAATGCCAAATGACACATATTTCTACACTACATACTTTGGTGAACAATACGAATTAATTGCTGATAAAAAAAAACTTGAACTACATCACTTTATATTCAAACATTTTTTTATACATTTTATGCGTTTCTTTATTATATACATATGTGCATGCATTGATACTATATTTAATTATATGTTAATATGTATATAAATATTTTATTAAAATAATAATGAATTTTTATTATTAACACAAAATATAATATATTATTGGAAAAAGTTCACCAAATCTTTTTATAATTTTATAAATCTTCTTAGTTGTTTGTATATTTGCTTTTTAAGTATTTATTAGCGTACATACGTTTAAACTGTTAAATATGTACCTTGTTTAGGATCCGGCACATCATACGTCAGATTACTAAATTCAATATTTACATTATATCCGGTTGGTAAAATTTTCAATTCACTATTTTTTGTATCATTTTGCAACCGTTCAGCAACCGATCCTATTTCTTCCATTATAAACAAACAATTTAGAAGTAGCTTCTGCCCTTTAAACGTATGCGAATAGACAAATTATATACATATATATACTACAAATTTAATCGCTTAAATATTAGTAGAACGATCGACCGACCGATGCAACCTTCTTATTCGTTAAGAATCTATTCACTTTCTGTTTCAGGGAAAACATCAGAATAAGGCCAGAGTAAAAAGCAAACAAACAAGCGAAAACAACAGAAAACAAGTTAGAGTGCTATATTCGGCTGTACCGAATCTTTAATACCCTCCACCTAAACGTAATAAGAAATACAAATACTACACTGGTTATAGGACTAGAATATCCTTATTCTGTGTTTTCTATTCAGTCTTAGTGCAAATTTTATTATATTGTTTGAAAGACAATTTTACGACCAACATAATTTACTTTAAATATTTTGAAATTTTATCTAATTTTGACCATTTATAATTGACGTAATTACCGATTCTTATTGTAATTTACAGAGTTTGTCTGATTTTTATAATAATCTTGAGTGTAATTTAACAATTTATAAAATTAAAAGAACATTTTTCCATATTCGCAACAAGTTACGAAACAGAGTATAAAATTGGATAAAATTATAAGGTGTGGCTTCTCTTGGTTCAATTTGATCTCAATAATATTATTTACAAGAGATTTATGGGTGGCATAGTATAAGTAGATTACTTATGGACTGATAGCTTCTAAATCCAGTATTCACTAATGCGGTTTCTACGCATTTGAGGCTTATTTTGGTTGAATTTCATCTCAATAACGTTATTTACAAAAGTTGTATGGTTGTTTATTATGCTCGAAAGTGGACTTAATTCAAGAGCTATTGCCAATTATTGACTGACTGCTACAAAATCCAGTAGCATAATTGCCGTGTAACTGATATTAGTATGATATCTGGATTAAAATTACTGATCTATATAAAAGTTGGTTAATTATCGATATCTATTAGACATTTTTGTGGGTTCATTTGTTTTTCGGAAATGGTTCTTATATTTATTTATTTATAAGAGACTTATGAGTATGAAAGTGATTGTTGGCAGAGGGCTTTATATGGACCGAAATTCACAAAATTTTGTGGGATGATTTTTGTATACATATATGTAAATGATCTGCGCAAAGTTTTGAGTCGATACCGATATTTTAATTTGTCGTATAAAATTTCGTTTTACGATTTCTTTTTGCATGAAACATATTTTGCTGAATTTTGTATTGACATTCCAATTTTATGTATAATTGAGCAATATTTCGGAAAGATTTTTGTATGGGGACCTATTCTTACTATTTTCCACACACTTTCTTCTTTTATCATAAAAACAACGTATACAAAATTTAATGGGAATATCTGCAATATTCATATTTAAAAATATTAGAAGAAAAATGTTTAAAAATATCAATTTTTATGGAGTCTTACATTTTGATCCATAACTTTTGTTCTACTATACCGATTTTTCTGATTTTCAATACCAAACTGCTTACGAGAATTATAAATGGTTTTTTGTAAACTTTGTTGATTTTAGTTGTGTATTTTTGACGTAAGAGTGTTTTACAGAGACAGACAGACGGACATTGCTCAATCGACTTAAAATTTCGTAAGGACCAAGAATATATATATGTACTTTGTTGGATCTTAGATGAATGTGTTACACACGGTATGACAAACTCATTCGCCACTTATGGTAGTGGAGGGTATAAAAATTATCACTGTTCTCTTATTAGAAATGGTTAAATAAATTTGCAATAACTGGAACAAATGCTGACAAAATTATTAATACAAATACACATGCAACAATTATAAACAAACATACGAGTATGTATGCACATATGTATATGTATGTAGGTATATCGTTCTTAATAAATAATGCAAGTAAAATGGTGCACTTAAAAAAATTAACTAAAACATAAATGGCAAGAATGTAATTTACGTTTGAATTAAGCTGTGTACACGATTCTTGCCAGCTCCTAATACTAAATTTCAGATTTAGAAGATTTGCTGGTTTTTTCCTAAGACGAAGCCCATTTTCATTTGTCTGAAAAAGTCATCAATCTAAATTGGCACATTTGGGTATTCGGAAAATTCCAGAACAATTCTTTTAGTGTTTTGGTTTTTCGGAAATTCAGCTGGAAATGATGTAACTGTGAATGTGTGACGCTATCTAGATTTATATCTTAATTTTAATCTATTATTGATGATATGGATATCACTAACATAAGATTTCAACAGGACAGTGCCAAATGTCACACAGCCACCGAAACCAAATTTTCCGATCGCATAATTTCACGAAATTAGGTGTTCATTGACCGTTACGATCATGTGATTCAACACCATTGAGTAATTTTTTGCTATGAATATTTTCATTTTGTAATAAATTGAATGAAAAATGTTTCCATTTATCGCAATTAACATTGAAATTGAAATTTAAGGTAGTGGACAACAGTTTATGCTGTATAAATATAAGAAATAATATATAAAATATTGTTTTGTGATGTTATAAAACCCAAAACTAATTTTTGTACTCATTTGGGCGAAAAATTTGAGACACTTGTTATCTAGAAATATATTATTAATTTTTTTTTTAAATCAAGTTAATTAATCACTTCACAGGACAGACAATAATGCACAAGTAGAGCAATAAAAAATTGATAAAGAGATCGAAACAAACAAGAAAACCAACTTGTACCAACTTGTACTGTGCAAAAGTATCCGCAGAGTAAATTTTTAGTTTATTTTTTTTAATTTATTATTATTATTTTTTTTCAATTAAATAAATAAATATTTCTATAATCTAGACAAAAAGTCATTGGTCTCGGTGTGTTTAACCGATTACTTTATTAAATTTGCAAAGCGTTGAGCATAAAATTCTTTTTTTTGATTTTTAAGAAAAACAAAATGTATCGTGACAAATATATGCTATAAAATATATAGTACATACATATGTATGTACATACCTTTAATCTCTTATTGTAAAACAAATAAATAAATTTGTCAACCAATTAATTCATTAATTTCTTCAAGTGTATTATTTTTTATCTGTAGTATGTATATTCACCAAACAAATTGTTGACTTAATAATTTATTTCTTTTTATTTTTAATTTAACGGAACTGATTACAATTGTATTGATTCTTGTTATACCCTACACCACCATAGTGGTGGGAAGGGTATATTGGATTTCTGGTAATGTTTGTAACGCCCAGAAATATTGGTCCAACACCCACCTTAAAGTATACCCATCGACTCGCACGCTAGGCTTTAGAGTTAATGCAATTTGATTACGAGATCCTGTATAGCAAAGGTAATTTAAACGTCATCGCGGATGTGCTCTCTCGAGCCCCTGTTCTCAATCTGGACAAAGTTCCCGTAATACAAGCACTTAAAAGGATACCATAGGATGATGATCCGTGGTTTAAATAAAAGATAGGCAGACCCGGAGAAACTTCCCGATTACCAGATTGACCAACTCGGAAATTTAAGACGACACATTTTCGACTCATCCTGCTACAACGATAACGACCCCATACCGTGGAAGCTGGTGGTACGGAAAAATTATAGAAAACGCGATCTAAACGAGTGCCATGATAACGTTTCGGCGGGACACTTGGGAATAAACAAAACCATCGCCAGGGTGACTAGATTATACTACTGGCCTGGCATTTTCCGAGATATTACTCTCTCAAAAATGTTGGTATCCAAATAATATTGAAAGTAAATATATTTCATATGTATAAAAACAATACGGTACAATTTTATTATGATCCATCATTAGTCATAGCTCCCATGTAAGGTCCACTTCCGAAAATCACTGTAAAGAGCATAACTCTGTCAAAAATGTTGGTATCCAAATAATATTGAACCCAAATATATTTCATATGTATAAAAATAATACGGTACAATTTTATTATGATCGGTCCATAATTAGTCGTAGCTCCCATATAAGGCCCACTTTCGAAATTCACTTTAACGATCATAAATTTTTTAAAAATGTTAGTATCCAAATAAAATTTGACACAAATAAGTTTGATATATACAGAAATAATGACACCTAATTTTATAATGGTCGGTCCATAATGAGTTGAAACTCCCATATAAGATCCTCTCCGTAACTCAACTTAAGCTCCATATATCTTTTAAAAGTATTTATATCGAGATAAAGTTTAACACATATAATATTTATATTCACAGACATCATTACACTAAATTTTTGGATGAACGGTCCACAATAGGTTATATCTCCCATATAACGCCTATTTCTGAAAAATTGTTTTATACATATACAGGGTGTAGGGTATTTATGGTCGGGCTTGACCGACTATTATTTCTTACTTGTTGTAGTATAAAATTAAATATGCTGCGTCATCGATATATAGTTAATTATAAAAATGTTAAAAAATACAATTTATCTTAACGCTCTATGATCACCCTATTCTCATTTGGTTGAGTATAATTTAAAACAGATAAAAATGTATATGTAAATACTAATAGCTCTTGTATGTATGTGTTATATTTACTTAATTTAATAGATCAAAATACACATCAATTCAGTAGGTCGGCCTCAATTAAATAAAGACCAATTGTGTAAAACAAAAATATAAAAAAAAAAACGTTTTTGAGTATATGCAAAGTCATATTATACCTTTATAATCCTGATTAAATTAAAAAAGTCGGGTTAAACAAAATTCTTTTCAAACATCTAATAATTATGTAATCTTATGCTGCATTAAAGTAACAGTTAGTTTCATATACTTAAACTCAATTAAGGTCTTATTAGTCAACTACATATTTTCGTATCGTAAGAGTTCAAAAAAAGTAACGTGAAAATTTTTGTTTAAAATTATATGTAAACTTAAATTAAATGTAAACTTTATATGTCTTTACCTCATGTCTTGACGAGCCATTTTGATGAAAGAAATTTGTTTATGCTTTTTATGTCGTGAAAACGTGTTGATTTTGATGTTCATAATTTTATATGTATTTTTTTAAATTGCAGTATCAGTTTTTGATAATTATTTGAGACTGCATGAGGAGGAAGGAAGAAGAAGAAGAAGAAACAAGGTGTGTGTGTGGGTGTGGGGGTGCTAGCTGTAAGCGAGCTAGTTAAAAAAGAAAAAGTTTTTTTTTGCTCGTGTAGTGAGTGATTAAAAATAAATGTGGTGAAAATATCGTGGTGAGTAAAAAATCATGGTGAGTATAAAAAATCGTGGTGAGTAAAAATTCGTGGTGAGTATAAAAATTCGTGGTGAGTTTTTAGAAATTCACCACAAATACCGTTATTCCAAATTTTTCAAGGCATTGAAAATTTGTCATCCTAAAAGTAGGCAATGAGTTTTTTTAAAGAAAGTTTCTACAGCATAACTTAAGGATACCAAAAAATATTTGCGTCAACCTGTAGCCAAAAAATCAAAAAAGCTGATCCAAATAATATTATGCTTGTTACCAGTGTTGTCAATTCAATTCAAAATACATGTTAAAAAATTCACATGAAATTTTCATAAAAAGATGTTGCAGAAGTTCATTTTGTGAAAAACATATGAAATGTATCTGGCAATATTATTTGTTTACAGCAAAATAATTAAAGTGGCAATTGTTTCACGTGGAATTTTCGATAACAGTTGACTGTCTGTCATCTAAAAAAGCTCTTCTGTCGCAACAATATCTATTACTTGTTGTGCTGCTGCACATGCGGCCGATAGACTATCAGTCAGAGGGTTGCGGGTTCGATTCCCGCCAAAGACTCTGGGTGTGTTTTCTGCAGATAAGCCAAAAAGCTTCGCAGTTTGTCAATTACATATATAAAAAAAAAATTAACGATTTCGATTCAACACAGATTTTTAAATATTTTTTTTAATTTTTATTTATTTTCGATTCAAATTCACAAAAAAGCAAAACATAATATGTGTTTTGTTTACAAAAGTACATTAGCTACACGTCAAATTTTCCGTATGAAATAATTAATGTTGCTCAACATTTTCCCAAATTTGAACAGAGTACTACTTTTTTAAAAAGTTAACCTGCCTTTCTTTACACATGCAAGTACTTGCATGCGAGTGCTGTGTACGTAGATATTATATACGTAAACTTATTCGAAAAACTCGACTAGCTCTGCAAGTCAATAAATTTGAGTGTATTAGTAAAAAATGGAAGTGTATTGAGTTTTTCGAACTATTACTTGCATGCGTAAAACCCCGGGTAAAAAATAAATTAATTACATCTGGTACAAAAAACAAATTTGTTTAGTTTATTTTTTATTTTTGTTAAGTTTTTTATTTTTTATAAAAACACTGAATGAACTCTTGAAGACTGTTATTAATATTATATTTTGTATGTGAAATTTTTTAATAAACTTTTATTAAATAAGAAAGAAAGACTAAATGCGATTTTTTTCAAATGGCGCGTTTTTTCTCCATGTTGGTGAGTTTTGAAACTTCAAAGTTGACAACGCTGATCTCCTTTCAAAAGAAAGTAACGCAATTATATATAGACATATTAATTGCCTGAGTGTTACTTCTCTTTTACAAAATAAAAATAAAAAAAAAACGTGTAACCAAGGTGAATTTAAATACTAGGTGATAGCCATGGTGAAATTAAATACCAGGTGACCGCATTGCTACAACAATTACAACAAGGCAAGAACAACAGGCATTTTTCTATATGAAAAACTTTCGTCACTGTCAAAAAGTTTTTTTTTTATATAACTTTTTGGCATTTTCAAATTCACCATGAATAATCAGCTGGCGCTACGCTATCACCTAGTATTTAAATTCACCTTGGTGATAGCGTAGCGCCAGCTGATTATTCATGGTGAATTTGAAAATGTCAAAAAGTTATATAAAAAAAAAACTTTTTGACAGTGACGAAAGTTTTTCATATAGAAAAATGCCTGTTGTTCTTGCCTTGTTGTAATTGTTGTAGCAATGCGGTCACCTGGTATTTAATTTCACCATGCGTGTAACGGGTTAATTATACATACATACATTCAGAACATATAAAATTGCGTACATTTGTTTTTAGTTTTTCCCAAAAAGATGTTCTTTGTATTATTGCTGTTATAGAAAAAAACTTATTCGGGCCCGTATACATATTGATTATGTTTCGGAAAGAAAAAATAACTTAAATGAGTATAAAATAAAAAATTAACATAGCAACCTTCACCCCTTTAAAAGCATTTGCAAATTTTAAGAAAAATATTATTTATTATTATAAAAAATTATATTTTTTATATGCAGTGGTGGGTGGTCTTATAAATTGAAAATTTATCATAAGAGTAACTATTCAATTTATTTTCTGTTTATCAAGATTATAAATTACTTTTTCTGTGCAGATACCAAGCAAGTTGAAAATTTGTAAAACGATTTTACCAGAGGTTTTTAGGTTGTTTTTAAGTTTTTTTTTCTTCTTCAGAACAAATTGGTGCTCCACCCATATCTAATGTAAAACTTTATATTTTTGAAGTAAAGCGCTTTTTATTACTTACCGACAATATTTTTGGGTAACAATTTAAAATGGTATCATAAAACTAATATTAAAGCAAAGTTGAAAATGTTTTAAATACCCTGCCAACATTTTCTATTGAGGAAGTGACTCAGAAGTGGCGCTAAGAAGTTGAAACTCATCTTCTGCGATACCATTTTCTCATCGTAGAAGTGTCTTCCGTATTGAGAAGTTGTACCCCCCGGAAGTAACTTCAAGAAGTCACTTCAGCGTAACTTCAAGAAGTCACTTCTGCTTAACTTCAAGAAGCCGCCTCTCTTTTGCTTTTGATTTTTTTTTGCCTTTACAGATAATACACTCATATTAACTATGGGATAACAAATATGTAAAAACTACAACAATAACAAAACAAAACCACACTTTAGCACTGACCGACCACAGCAAATAACAAAATAAAACTAATTTCGATGATGTCGAAAACTTTTTTTTGGCATTCTTTTCATTAAAAGACGACTGCAATGTAAATTGTTATTGTTATCTTTCAATTAACGTCTGGAAGTGAGTAAAGCCTCAGTTAGCCGACTGTAGCGGAATGTTGTGTAATGACGTAAAAATGTAAGAAAATTCTATTTCTTACAGATGCATACATTACGGTATTGTACATCTCCATAACCATTTGCATTACTTTACACATAACAATATCCATCAGCTGTTTCTTACTGTTGCAGTTACATTCCATTACAGTCGGTTAACTAAGCCTTAAGACGTAACGCCTTTGACGATGGACGATGCAAGAAACTTCCAATTGCTGGCAGGGTATGTACATATGTATGTATATACGTACCCTGCAAATAATATTGGACTACGTGATCCATTTTAGATGATATGGACTACTCACAACATGGTCCAATGTAATGCAGTCATGGACCATGTCATAGTTAAACAAGAGTTTGTAGTTAAACGACATGGTTTCGTGTTAACACGATTGCATATTGAGTTGTTGTTGTTGTTGTTTAAAACTAACCCTCGTGAGTACTCCATGGAGTAGTTTTGGGACTACTCCGATGGGTTATATGGTCCAGTCCTAGGACATCGCAATGTTAAATGGACCACCTGTTTTTCATATATTTGGAGTAGTTTTGGAGTACTCCTACTCCTCTTTGGACTAGTCTTTACATGCATGTATGGACTAGTCGCGTTATTTGCAGGGTATGTGTATACGAGTATTTTATAATTGATAATTGAGAGAGAAATAATTCCTTAGTTATTTAATACTATGTTTCCATGGTACATGCTTCGCTCTCTATTCATGCTTCACACCCCAATCATGTGCGAAACAACTTGCTTCACCATACAAAATTTTAAGAGCGAATCAAGTAGATTCATATTGAATCTACTTGCGAAGCACGAAAAATTGCACTCTTCTCTAATTTTTATCGCAAGTTTATCTGCACTAGCTGTAAAAATTTAATATTATTGTAAATAAAGCAAATTATTTTCTTGTTGCTGGAAGTAAAGAAAGTAAATACGTACTAATGTATGTTTTTTTCAAATAAGCTAACTAATTTTCACTCAGTTTTTCTGTCCATTAAAAAAAATATTTTCCACAAATTGTAAATTCTGTTTTTTTTATTCTGTTTGTTTATTAAAAAAAACTGTCAAATCGAATCAAGTTTTTTGGTCATGTAAACAGCATGTTTCATAAACATGATTCAGAGAGCGAAGCCGGTGATTCAAGTCGTCGTGGAAACATAGTATAAGAGGATAACACAAAAAATTATTGTTTAAAAGTACCGTTAAAATTGCAAAAAGAAATATATTAAAAATTTTAAATTGGGTGATATTAGAGTGAATATTTTGTGGCCCTATATACGAGTATTATTTAAATGCAAGAATAGTTCATAAGATATCTCAAGGTAAATACATACATATAAATAAAACTTTTTTGGACAAATAAAGCATAAAAAATTTGTTTGTATTAAAATAATAAATAAGTAATTTTATTCTATATTCTTCGACCTTTTTAATGATTTTTATTAAATAATTTTTAAGCTTGAGGTCACTTTTTTGTTTTTTATAAAAGATTTTTATTTCTTATATATAATTCACTCAATATTTCGATTTCCTTTGGAAATCTTCTTCAGGAGTTAATTTAATATTATAAAAATTTACACATAGAAATCAAGCACTGAAAGTGCTAAAATGGCAATACTGATTAGGAAATTTAATTTTATAATTAAAATTCTTTGTATGAACACATATATTGTATGTACAAGGTGGCGCAATAGTAAACTTCCGATGTTTTTTGGCTGTAATTAAAAAAAAATGAAAAAAATAAATAGTCAGCAATATTCCGCGTTCTGGAGCAGTGTAGCGTAATATTGTTTATTAACGTGTATTTCGCATGTGTTTACTACACATATGTCAAAACAGAACTGACATTAGTGGTCAATCGGAAAATTTATAGCATTTTCTGATATGTGGGAGGATTACTTCTGCGCCACCATGTATTAATAAGTAGTATAATAAAAATTGTTCGAGAAAATTTTTCATTATTTTGGCGACGATACATCACCTATTTAACTCACCACGGTGCAAAAAGTTGTCATCCCATTTCCCATGGTGAAATTAAATATAAATTCACCTTGGAATCTATTTTATTTTGACAGCGTTTTTTCTTATGCTCTCACTTTAAGAGGCAAATGCTCTCAACAATATTGCCACACTTTCATTAAATTTTATACATTTTGTAAACAAAACCATATGTTTTTGCAGCTTTGGCGCAAGAAAAATAAAAACAAAAGAAAATCAAAAGAATCGTTTAAAGATTTGAGATTTTTGTAATTTAAAAGAAAATAAGTGATATTATAGAAAAATTTATTGAAGAAGTACAAAAGCATGATTGCATATATAATTTGCAGTCGCCATTGTACAAACATTTTTATATAAAACAAGATTTGTTGACAAAAATTGGAAAAGCCGTCGACATTACAGGTTGGTACACAGAAGAAATATAAAAGCACTAAATGGCAGTTCGTGAAGTTGCAGCCGTCGTTTCAATTATAGGCCTGTTTTCTCTGAGAGTCGTTTTTGCTTGAAGTTGCGGTCGTATTCTGTTTCATCATTTAACCTCCTTCGGCAACAGGTTTTAAACAAATGCATTGCGCAGTTTTTTAAGAATTTTTTTGTGGGTACGTCAGTTTAAAAAGGTAAGAAAATCATGCTAATTTACAATATATTGATATTACTTTTTTTCAAATGCAGATTCATGTTAAAAATATTGTGTTAAAATTTTTATGAAAATAAAATTATTAAATTCATCCGACATTGGGAACAAAAACTGTCTTCAGATCCAATGGTCGGCAGTGCCAGTGCACTCACCTTGTACAGTTACATCATGCTTCTGGTTCATGGTGCAACTATACAAGGTGAGTGCAGTAGCCCAGCTGACTGACTTTGTTTACAATTTACTTATGTCAAAAGTAATACTTTTTCAAGTATTTTTGACAGTAGTACATTATTTTACACCAACAAAATGTCTGTTGTTGCTGTTTTGTGTTGTATTTGTTGTCGATTAGTACTCACCTTGTATATTTGCACCATGTTCTGGTTTTACAAAAATGAGTAGAAATTGTACAAACCCAGTAGTCGGCATAGTAAATGTTGAGCACGATATGAGTATTGGTGATGAATGTTCTATAGTCGGCAGCAAATTTTCTTCCTCATTTTATTTTTTAACCTTTTTTCCTAAAGGTTCAAAATTGAGGCATACATTAAATATGGCAAGCAAGAACAAGAGGCTAATGCACCAGTATACGGAAGAAAGTTTGAAAAATGCCCTAGCTGACATAAGAAAAAATTTTCTGTCGGTATCAGGTGCCAGCAAAAAGTATGGAGTTCCACGATCTACTATACAAGATCGTATCCACGGTCGCATTGCTGAAGGGCCCAGAAAAATGGGACCAAAAACTGTGTTAACAAGCGCTGAAGAAGGTTGCTTAGTTCAATGGTGTCATGACTTGGCGAAATGTGGATTTCCACTTAAAAGTAGTGATTTGCTGAACACTGTGCAAAAAATAATCCAAGAGGAGTCTAGGGATACACCGTTTGTAAATGGTCGGCCTGGAAGAAAGTGGTTATCTTCCTTTATGAAACGTCACCAGAGCTTAGCTCTTAGAGAAGCAGAAGGCATATCCAAGGGAAGAGCAGTGGTAACAGAAGAGAGCATGAGAAAATGGTTCACGGACTTAAAAACCTTTCTTAGTCAGGAAAATTGTTTAGATATTTTGGAAGACCCGTCAAGGATATTTAATGGCGATGAAACAAGTTTTAGCATGTGTCCTAAAACAGGAAAAGTTCTGGCGCCAAAGGAATACCAAAATGTATATTCCATCCAACGCGGGAACAACAAGGAGACAATCACTGTACTTTTAGTTTTTTCTGCAAAGGGAAAAATTGTAAGTCCAATGGTTGTCTTTCCATACAAGCGACTACCAAGTGATGTGGTGGATAGCCTGCCAGAGAACTGGATTCTCGGTAAGTCAGATAATGGATGGATGTTAAGCGAGAATTTTTATGAGTATATAACGAATGGAGTAAATAATTGGCTTACCGAACACAACGTCACACGTCCCATTTTGATATTTGTTGATGGGCACAAATCGCATATGACAATGGAGTTAAGCCGATTTTGCGATGAAAACGGTATTATTTTATATGCTTTTCCCCAAAATACCACACATATTACGCAACCAGCCGACGTGAGTGTCTTTAAACCTCTATTAAAGTTCGAGTGGGAAAAAAGGGTAAGAGATTGGCAACTCAAACATGAAAATATGAATATGACTGTTTCCAAAGCAACGTTTTGTCCACTTCTTCAAATGGTTTTAAACAATATTGATATAACGGACACAATAAAAAATGGATTTAGACAGTGTGGCTTATACCCATTTAATCATGACAATGTTGATAACACGAAGTGTGCGAGAAACCAGTTGGAAATATTAACCGATGTTCGAAATGTAGCAAAAGAAGGTATAAATGAAAGTGACTTAGACGTAACCATTAAAGTCATAAAGCGTATAGCTCCAAAGCTGCTTGAGCGTGGAATAAACTCCGAACATATTCTAGAGGAAATCGATGTTTTGAAAAGAAAGGCAGGCGTCCAAGATATCGAAATATTAGGAACATAGGTATATTGTTCATTCTTGAATTTACGATATCACACTAATTATTTCAATATACACTCTCAATTTTATTTATTTTAAGATTATTTAAGAAACTCGTAAACAAATTATTTGCAATTTTCGAGAAAAAAAAAACTAAATAGGTAGGTACCTGCATACCCTTTGATAAAAAATAGAAAAGTTAAATATTTATATGTTTAATCAAAAAATATTTATTTCATTATTATCAAAAATTAAAAAAAAGAAAACAGAATTAATTAAATACATGCATAAATATATTAATATTAATTAATATGTATAATAAAATTTATTTTTCACAAGAATGTAGAAAATTAGGAAATAAATAAGTTTTTTTGGAAACAAGATTGAAAAATATATTTTTTAGTTTTATTTAGCAAAAACTAACTGCCGTATTCATAAAAAATAAAGTACATTTGAAGTCTACTTAAATTTTTTATGAATAAGGGCATAAGCATTTAAATATTTTACTTTATTTGAGTTTCAAACTACATAGATACCTATGTTATGGTATTGTAAGGCGTTGTTTCCTTTTGGGCGAAATAAATCATTTGACAGTGATGTTCTGGTGCAATGTTGTAAATATTTATTTTTTTAAGTGTTTTATTGCCAGAACATTTTGTTAATCGTTTAGTTTACTTTTTGGTCATGTTTTCCAAGAAATGTTTATGGCGTTGAATGGCTTCTTCGTGTTCCTTGATTTGTTGATGATGGAATTCAGCTTGATGGATTTGATCATTCTTCAAGCGTTCTAATTGCTCCTTTTGCTGAAATTAAATTAAAATTCTTTAATTATATAATTTATTATTATTGTTTTCTTATCAAAAGTAATTGATAAATTTGTTATTTTTCTAATCTTTTCCATTTGTTATTTTTATAAAAACAAGCATAAACATGATATCATTTCATCTAATGTGATATGATACTTATAAATGAAAACACCACAAAATTACAGATAAACGATATTTTTGAAAATCATATTTTTTATCAAATCCTCTTTTAGATAGTTCTATAAAGTTTTAAGAATAAAGATAACCTTCTCACGTAATCATTACACTTTTGCTTTGTTTTTTCCGATAGGTACCTACAAGTTAAAAAAAAAATATTAAAATTAAAGAAAACAACACATTCTTTTAAATTCCTTGTATGAATATTTAATTGTTTATGCCGGCAAAATATTGATTAAAGTTTGGTTTTGTTGTGGTTATGTATAAATTGTATTCTAGAAGAGTTTGATAATAAAAATTCGTCACCTTTAAATGACTTTTCAAAAGCAAAAAGAAAAAATAAAACACGAGCGAATTCGTTTAACATCTTCCGAATTGTTGGTGTACAAAAATATAATTCTAAAATCCATACTCTAGTATTGTTTTACATACATGCTTCCATAGCATTAACAAATCAAAGAAAACATTTACATACATATTATTAAAATTGAAAAATTAAATAAACCATACATTGTGGTGACCTCATAAACACTGTTAAATTTGTTTAAGTAATTGCTGGAAGGGAGTACACGTACTACATACTTGATTTCATAACATAAAAAACAATCGATAAAAAATTTTATATTTTACCTTGTTATAGAAGTATTCTTCTTCGCGAGCTGCTTCCAGTTTACCAAAACTTCCACCGGCTGCACGAATGGAACCACCGCCGCCACCTCCTTTGCCAGCACCACTACCCAATTCTCCTAGTTGGCTACACGTTCTGGCATATCTAGGAAACGCAACGAAATAAAAGAAATAAACAGTGAAAATATTTAAAAATAAACACGGTATACTATATGTAGGTACATTAACAATTCTGCATACATACATATGTATGTATATTTTAATATGTAGGAGTGAATATATTCCGTTTCAAATAAAATATTTTTATTTATTAAAGTCGTAATATGTTTTTAGTCTTTGCAATATGCTTTTAATTAGATAAAATATAATTATGATTAATTATCGTAAGAAATGTCTGCAAATACTTACTGTACTCCACTAGGATACAAACGTTGGATACTGCGTCTAGCCACAAACATATTGAACTGATTTAAAAATTACAACTGTAACAACATCAAAAAAATTATTTCAATTATAACTCCATTGGAAAAAACATTCCATAAAAAATTATTATTTACCTTTATATTGATAAAAAAAAATATTCACAAGTTTACTTTGCAACGAATACACGTCGAATGAGTGTATATGCTGTTTTTTATATAAAATGGCTGGACAAAAGTAAAAACTTCTTTTATTTGTATCATGGTGAAATAATTGTACAAGGTGATATCAACATTAAACACATACATACGTCGCATTAAACACATTCGCCGTTAAATATACAATATGTCAAAAATAAAATACAGACGTTTATATGTCAATGATTATTTTGCCCTGCTGTCGTCAATATGGATAAAGGAACACAATATTCATAGTTTTAAGTTTTTCATACGTTTAAACAAGTTAGAAAGTATAGTCGATTAAGCCCGACCATACGTAGGGTATTGTATCTATGTATGTATTTTTTGTTATGCCGATATACATCAAGCAACGAAATAATTCAATGCCACATGAAAAAACTAAAAACATTCACACCATTCGTCCAGTATTCGTTGCTTTCAGTGAATTAAAACATAAAGAAAGAGCAAAAACAATACAAAACCTAATAAGAAAATAAATATTTTTTGGTTGTTGCTTTATGTGCGATTTGTTGACAGTAAACTAGTAAAGTTTGATATTTTTTGTTAGTATGTACAACTTATACAATCAGCATTGAAACCATTCATACCAATCGTTAACCATTCGTACCAATCGTTAAGTATTCATTGCTTTTGGGAGTATATGTTTACATTTGTACAAGACATGCAATGCAAGCATCATTTTTCGTTACACTCCGTTTTGTGAATAATGGCATGTATTGCTTTATGGAATTGATTTATGTTGTCAACATGAGGTTCGTTTTTTGTGATTGTATTCAAAATCTAAAATTAACCAATCAATCCGTTCTCTGGTATGTATGTATATTATATTGGATCTATGACATATTACAGACCGATCATCTTAAAATGTAGTGGCATGACTTCTGTGCATATAAATATTGTTTGTGTTAAATTTTATCTCGTTGTAAATACTTTTCTAAGATTTAAGCATGTTAAAGTGGTTTTCGGAATTGGGCATTTATGGGAGCTATGACTAATTCTGGGCCGATCGCTATAAAATAAGTTGTAATAATCTCTGTATATATGATACTTATTTGTGTTGAATTTTTATTTGTGTTGAAGATGTTATGCTCGACGCTATGGTCAATTAACTCCCCACTATGGTGGCTTACGGTAAAAATATTGAATTCACAAAATCGCTCTTATATTTTTGTAAACAAAGGAAAAATAAGTTCCCTGTATTTAATATACCACGGATGAAGTTAGTGATGTCAAAAACAACGCTGTTGTTAGGGCCAGAATATCTTTATTTAGTATTTCTAATTCAGTTTTAGCGCAAATTTTATTAGAATTTTATATAAATATTATTTGGTAGACTAGTTTACTTACAATATAATTTATTTCAAATGTTTGTAAATTTCATCTAATTTTAACCATTTATAATTGATGTAATTACCAATTATTTACAGAGTTTGTATATTTAATTGATTGTTTGAATCTTATATGTAATGTAACAATTTATTAAATAAAAAAAATAGGGTCAACATTTTTCAATATTCACCAGGTTTAAAAAAAAGAGTATAACAACGAGAAAGTGAGACTTATTTTCATCTCAATAGTTATTTACAAGAATTTGTAGGTGTTATAGTGCAAGTGGACCAATTATGGACTGATATCTTTAAAATTAAGTAATGTGATTTCTAGGTATTTGAGGCTTATTTAGTTAGAATTTCATCTTAATAATGTAGTTTACAAAAATTTAATGGTTGTTATAATAATATTCGGAAGTTTACTTTAGTTGGGAGCTATTGCCAAATATGGACTGACAACTACAAAATCCAGTAGTATATATAATTTTGGTTTGATATCGATATTTATTATACAGTTTTGTGGGTTTGCTTGTTTTTTCGACGTTGGTTGCGAGCTATGACCAACTTCAACAAAATACCGGTATATTTAAGACAGATATGAGTATTTAAGTAATTTTCGGAAGTGGAAATATATTCACAAAACCCAACAACTTGATTTTGGCATATATGTCTATACATGTTCTGTGAAAAGTGTTGGATCGGTATCATCATTGGAACAAGTCGGTTTTAGTGCCTTTACTAAAAAAAAATTTTATTAAATAGGGCATTTAGAGGAGATACCAGCAAAAAAATTGTTGGCGGTCACGCCTATTTTCGAGGGGGCGGGCCCGTAAAGTTATATATAGGCCTATATCTCGGGAACTACTTGGTGTCTGATAATTTGTAATACATTAAATAAAAGGTATTAATATGGGTTAAATCCGAAAAGAATATTTTTTTTTTAATATCTAAAAAAATTAAAAAAGATGTATATATAAGTGTTATTTTAACTTATTAATATAAATAGCCAAGACATTAAGCTTTAATTTAAGGTATCATATGTGTCTGTAGGTACTATAATCATAGAATTATAAGATCTGAAAAATTAAAAAAAAAATTTTTCAAAATTTTGTATGCAGGATAGGATTTTTTCCTCTATGGTATACAGAATACCGGCTTCGCATTGTACAAATTTCCTGTATTGCAGGCCTACGGCCGGGCGGAAGGACTTTCTCCGCCATGGTATACAGAACACCGTCTTCGCATAGTACAGATTGTTATTTTTTACAGTGAAATGTCATAATCTTTCTTTAATATCTTCGGATTTATATTACCTACATGGTCATGTTATACCTTAAATTAAAGCTTAATTTCTAGACTTGAAAATATTGTAATTTATCTACTTACTCATATAGACATTTTTCCCGGATTTTTTAAAAAAATTTCGGATCAAAAAATAATTTTGCGAAATTTATCAATAGGTGGTCCATATAAATAGGTCATGTTACATATCGTTGGAAAGGTCTTTAAAATGCCTATCATTTGATATATATATATATATATATATATATATATATCGTATAATTTAGTTTTCAAGATATAGCTAAATATATTACAAACTTTGGAGCCCCGCCCACTCGAAAATAGGCGTGAGCGCTCCAATTTTTTCTTAATCATAATTTAAAAATGCATACATTTTTTTAATTTCACCTTGACACATGTGTTTGTATTTACTATACTACATATCACGTGAAATTTCTAAAATATAAAAAATAGATATTTATATCATTATTCCACCATGATTTGTATATTGCAGCAATTTTTATACAGACTTGCTTTTCTATTATTTCTTTATTTGTTTTTTTATACGCTTTTATTCGTTTCCTCTTTAGTATTGTTTTTCTAATGGCAGGATGATTCAAATTTGTAATAATATAATAGAACAAGAAAGCTTTCAGCATTTGTATATAACGAGATGTAAATATATCAATATGATTAATGTATTAAAATATTTAAAATGTATTAAATTTTTTAATTAACACCTTGATCAATTCTATATACAGTCAGCGTTACCGTTGATGCGACTAAAGTGGCAATTTGACCCTTTTACAGATGCCTTGCCACTTTTTGTGTACCTTTTTTTGCTTTACTTGATACTTATTAGTTTTTTTTTATTATATGCATATGTAAACATACATCATATACAACATTTAAATGAAAAAAATACGATTTTTATTTTTGTTTATTTTCCATCTTTTTAAAAGTGGTGCCCCTTTTTTTTAATAAATCCCCTTTTTGTGCGACTTTCTGAAATTTGCCAACGGTAACGCTGTATACAGTATGTCAATACATTGTTTTTAAATAGAACAAAACATTTTCCTTTTTTAAATCTTTTTACAAAAATACCTACCTACATATGTACATTTGTTTATGTACAGTGAATAAATTAAGTTTAAGCACACTGATTTCCAAGAGAAATCTCTCAATAACTTTGGTCCTCCTTAATAAAATAATTCTGATATTGTTTAATTAACCATTCAACACAAAAAAAATGTTTAATATTTTATTATTCCTAAGTACAATGCATGCATTTTACAACTGCGTTTCCTGTCTCTATTTAAAGCTATTCTAGCAATTTTTGCGATCTTTTTTCTGATTTTTGCCATCCAATATGAAGTTTAAGATGTTTGTCAGATCTTACCTACAATATTATCAGAAAAATGTTCAGAAAATGTCTAACTTATTAAACAAAACTAAATTGTGTGTTTTATACTATAAATATCTTTTTATGCCCTCCACCACCACAAGTAGTGAATTTGGGTAGGAATATATAAATTTGTCATTCCGTGTGTAACACTGAGAAATATATGTAATATCTGGGAACCAATAAAGTATACATATATATTCTTGATCCTTATGGAATTCTAAGTCGTTTGTATATCTGTCCGTCTGGCTGTGTAAAACACTCTCACGTTCAAAAGACAAAATCAACAGAGCTTACAAAAAGCCGTTTATAATTCTTATAAGCAGCAAAATCTGTATAATAGAACAATAGTTATGGACCAAAATAATTTGATATTTTTAAACATTTTTCTTGATTTTTTTTTAAGTACATAGGTATATTGCAGATAATGCCATAAAATTTTGTACATGTTATTTCTATGATAAAAGGAGAAACTGTGATGAAAAAATTAAGAATCGGTCCATGATTTTTCATAGCCCTCATACAAATATCTTCCCGAAATATGGCTTAATGATAAATAAATGCCTATAGAATTGGAATATTAATACAAAATTCAGCAGAAATAAGTGTCCTGTAAAAGAAATCGCAAAACGAAATATTGTTCAGTTCGGTCCATGTTTGACCATAGACCCCATGTGAAGTTCACATCTAAAATTCACTTAAATAATAAATATTGATACCAGGTTAAAATTCGACACAAATAATCCTTATAGATATACGAGTAAAAATTGTTGTACTAAATTTAATGATGGTCTTTCCATAATTAATCAAAGCTCCCATATAAAGACCACATCCGAAAAATGTATTTATCTTTTTATATATCTTATAAATATCGGTATCGACTCAAAACTTTACATAGACCATTTACATAATTTCGGTTCATATTTGACCATATGAAGCGCTCTTTCGGAAATCACTTCAATACTCATAAATTTCTTTTAAATAACAAACCGATCCAAAATTTTACATGAAGCATTTACATACATGCCAAAATCAAACTGCTGGATTTTGAAAATATCGGTCCATATTTGAACATATAAGGTCCACTTTTTAAATTTGCGTTAATACTAATATGTATCTTACAATTCAACATGGAATATCCTCATATGCATAAATTTCTCTTTTCCGAAATTTAAGAAGATCGGCCCATTATTTGTCATTGCTCACGTATACGTACCACTTTCGAAAAACAAGTTAACCCTCAAGAATGTCTAATAAATACCGATATCGAAGCAACATCATATTTACATATATCGTTTATACGGCAATTATGCTACTAAATTTTGTAGCTGTCAGTCAATAATTAAGTCTACTTCCAAGTATAACAACCACCATACAACTCTTGTAAATACCGTTATTAAACACTATAATACTATTACTCCATAATTGGTCCGTTTCTACTATGCCATCCATATATCTCTTGCAAATAAAGTAATTGAGGTCAAATTCAACCAAAAGAAGCATAACCTTATAATCTTACTCTTTTTTATACTCTCTTAAATTATGGTGAATATGGAAAAATATTTTTTTAATTTTATACATTGTTAAATTACACTAAAGATTGTTATGAATATCAGACAAACTTTGTAAATTATGGTAAGAATCGGTAATTGCATCAATTATAAATGATCAAAATTCGATAAAATTTCGGTATATCCAAATATTGCACTCTAACTTGTTTGTGATTTAATTGCTACGTATTGATTATTATAGGACATCAACAAAAGTAATGCAATTGGTTTATTATAACCACCACAATGGCCAACAGTTTTTAATCTGTTAATTCGGACCAAAATCGAAGAACGACTAAAATTGAAATCAGGAAATGGCCGTCCAAATAAAATATCTCACAGAGCAAAACGCTTTTTGTTAAGAAACGTGTTCTTGACAAACTATGCATTTGTCTCAGAAGGTAAGGAGGTCTAATAATCAGGGGTGTCATAGAATATCGTGATACTAGAAATATCTAGAAATTTATTGAACGTGTAGCAGTGCCCTATGACACCAAAACATTTTTTTCTTGTTGGTTTTAAAACCAATTCTGACAATATTGGTTTCTATGACACCCCTGAATATATATATAATAATGATTTATTATTATTTAAAGTGACGAGTGGAATAAAGCCACCGTCTTTAGATGTTTATATTGTGCTACTTGGAGCTTATTTATATCACATTTCGCAGACGAGAACCAAACTGGTGCGCAATAGAACATCAGAATGAAATATGGATTTAATAAGCAGTTACTTATGAATATTTTGTACAGATTTTCTATTTAAATGTTAGACCTTGCTGTTCCATTATATGCGTTTTATTTTAAAATAAATTACTAGAGTGGGATTATCATAATTTTCCATTTATTAAAATATGATTTCAAACTAGTGAGAGTAAAATGCTAGTTATGAATTAATTATACGGCCCAATCATGAATAAGGAATTCCCTTTTTATTTTTTTTAACATTGAATTTGAATAGGAAAAATGGGAAAAAGAAAAAAATCCCGTGGAATTTTCATTCATGATTGGGTTGATAAAGGATTGTTGACTGACATGAGCCTTAAGAATATTTATTTGTTGTGACGAGGAAGACGGTAGATAATTAGTTATACAAAAAACCTTGTATAATTGTTTGTAATTTCCATTGGAAAATTTAATTCTTTTAATTTGAAGATTAAGGCATTGTTCCAAAATCAATCGAAAGCTGCTTTATGAATATGAACAGGTATGTTCATATATTGATTTACCAACATTTTTCCTAATTTTTAATAATGGTTGAGATGTTTACTTCTGAATCCAAACTTTCTAGGAGGTAAAATACTTTTTTTATTGATGAAGACAATCATATTTTCTAATTTTTTTTCTTGATAATGGGCCTAAGCTTATTGTTCTATATGATAGAGGTCTTTATGCAGACTTGTTTGCTTTTGATGAGAAATATTAGTATTAGTTACATATGTAGATCCAAATCCAATTATTCAAAATCGCTAAAAAAAATATTGTTAAGAACTAGGGTTACCATACGCTCTAAATTATTCTGATTTGTTTTTTTTTCAAACTTTACATAAATATCTTATTTTTATATAAATATCTTCAGAACTAAACCGCATATTGCATGCTAAACAATTGCTTTTTGTTGCCAAATTTTTGTATATAATATTTTCGGTCGGCATCCTTCGTTTCGCTGCAATATAAAATAATGGTCCCGGTGGCGGTGTTTTTATATACATATGTATGCATGAAAATATGTTAGTTATTAATAATTTGTCGTAATGCTATAAAACACCATTCTGGTTTCCAATACAATTCGGAATTAGAAACCTGGGGGGCTACTGCATATTTCGATTCGAAAGCAAAAGCTTTCGAAATACAATGTAAAAAGTATACAAATTCGAATGATTTTTATTTCGAATCGAAATACGCAGTAACCCCCCAGCATCTTGCGGTACTTAAACTGTGTGGTGTATTCTATTGCGCGGTCATTATCGGTCCGGTCTAGTTCGGATTATTCTTTATTGATCGTTGTATTTTGATTGTAGGTTCATGATTTTTTTTAATAACATGTTGAATTATTTATATTTGTGATCTGTGGTCAAGGTTTGCTTGTATCGTTTTATAATATAATTTACAGTACTTTTTGGAAACTTTATCTTTTTTGAACACGACAATGTCGGATATTCATGGAATTTCTGCACGATTTTTTGAATGATTGCATAATCCTGGTATGGTTGAATTGATTTAAATGATTGTGCAGTTAAACTATATTCAATAAAACTGCTTCTTTATTACTGTACGCATTCAATACAAAAAAGTGCATTAAAAATTTAAACAACACATTTGTTTTTTTTTTTATTTATTTATTTCCTATTTATTAAACATTTATTATATTTACAATTTTGTATGAAAATTTTGTCTTAAAGCACACTCAAGCCTACTTTATTTTGTATAAATACGGCATATGTATACATATGTTTGTATTTAGTATTTAATAAATTAGTATATAACAGAACCAATATTTAAGTGTATATAAATGATTGCACACAGAATAATAATAAGTATTCACTGAAATATTTTAAATAAAAACCATATTGCAGAAAAAATTTATTGTAAAAAATTTTTAAAAAAAAAAAAAAATTTTATTTATTCGAAGGTTTACTTCAAAGTTAAATATAAAAATTTATTTGAAATTTATTTTTGTATTTTTTACAATAAAATAATACTCGCAAGAGGAAAAATTCTCAAATAGAAAAAATTTATTTAAAACAAAACAAGAAACATTTAAAACTTTAATATTTCAACGAAAAAATCACATAGTAATAATAAGTATAAACATAAGTACCAATCGCTTTTAGTATGTGCCATAGCGACATTCCACTTGGGCCGCATGATTGGTCCATTTGTGCTAAAAGATTTGAATACTAGGTAATTGAAATAATTGTGTAAGAAAGAAAAAATATTATTTTTTTTTTAAATTTAACTAATATATTTTTGATTCTTTCAAGTAAATGCTTATTTATGTATAGAGCATAATTCTTATTAACTAAACTATAATTTATTTTAATGTATAGTACTATAAAACTATGTATTTTCTTCTTAATTTTTCGTATATTCATAAAAAATCTTTAATTGCTATATGTATATAAATTTCTTCATTAAAATTTCAATTATTTTTAAAAATTACGTTACATTATTTGAATTTAGAATATAATTTATGAGTTTAAAAGCGTTGCCTAATTTATATGTGTCAAATTGTATTAATGAAGGCAAATATTGAATTATATGAAGTTGAGAAATGTTCAACAAATAAGTAGTTTTTACATATAATAAGTAATTTTTACATAGTTAATGATAATATTGGTATTTTAATGATTTTGTAAATTATTTTTTTTTTCAAATTTGTTAAACAAATTCAGTTAGACATTATGGGCATTCGTCTTGGAAAATCTGAAATGAAAAAGAGTTGAAGTTATAGTGTAGTGAATTTTGCAACATTTAACTAGTGGTAGACTAACGTTTGTATGCCATATGTTTTATCTTATTTTTAAAGAAACATAATAAATAAATTATGCAATAACAGTCTAATCTATTAGCTAAAAATAACTGGAAGTTTGGTTAGAAATTCGTTTGTATGCTTTTTGTTTAATTTATTAAAAAACAAGTAATAAAGTATAGTCAGTCAAGCCCGACCATATGATACCCTACACCCAGTATATGTGTAAAATCAGAAATTCAGAAATGGGCTCTATATTGGAGCTACTTCTGACTTCTGTGCATATAAATATTCTTTGTGTTATATTTTATCTCGATATAAACACTTACAAAGATTTATAAATGTTAAAATGGGAGCTGTGACTAATTCGTACCGACCGTTATAAAATGTTTGTCATTATTTCTGTATAACTATATGAAACTTATTTGTGTTAAATTTTTTTTTTGGATACTTAAGTGATTAATGGTTGTTAAAGTGATTTTGGGAAGTGGGCCTTATATGGGAGCTATGACTAACTATGGACCGATCATCACAAAATTGGGCCAGATAATTTCTGTATATGCCTATATAAAAAAGGCTTATGTTAAATATGATAGTTATGCTCTTTAAAGTGTTTGAATTGATATGGGCCGATCTGCACAAAATTTGTTGATGAGATTACAACTTATTTTTGGAGAAATTTGTTTGGATACGTACATAAATCAAAAATTTATGACCGATAAACCTATATTTCGGGAGGACATTTGTATGCTGGCTAGTTGAAATAATGAACTGATTTCAACCAGTTTCAATTCCAATGGTGTAATAGTGCTGGCTTCTATAAACCTTATTTCAAATTATTTTATTAAAATTTAACGGTTATAGTATGCAAATACAGCTATTAAACGTAATGATGTATGAAATGAAACCATGCGATATATTTTCACCACGGAGAAAATGTCAAGATACTTTTGTATTGATCTTATTGGCAAATAAGTTTGTATTGGTAGAATTCAGTTATATTTCTAATTAAGCAATTTACCCAATGATAAAAGCTTGGTATAAAAGCGAAATTTTCCAAAGCGCGGTCTTTTATTTTAACCTCAACACCAGTAACATATTGTTAAAAACAAGACCAAGTTGATATTACTGCAAGAATTAAAAAAAGTTTTATAATTTTTGAAAATTTATATTGGTGCCTATCCAAGAAAGGGTAATATAAAATATTTCCAAAAATGTCAATTACATATCTAATACATGTTAATTCTAACAGATTTGGCACCAATTTCGTAACAAAAATAGTTAAAGGAATCAGTGGCGAAACCATAAGTAATTAGGCCAACTGGAAGGAAAATATCCACACCAAATTCCTGATTAAACAACATTTTAAGAAACCAGTACTAGTCTAGTAAAATTCTGGACACCTCGATGACAAATTTTGTATGCCAAACATTGTGATTTGAGAATTAACAACTCGAATAATATTCATCAGCTTTTATTCATCTCGGATTACATCCGAATGTAACCACAGGAATCAGAACAAAACTCCAAGCTCTACACATTAAAATCGTCAAAGAGGCATAAACAAAATTATGTTTATCTAACGACAGAATCTGTAACTTTCACTGTTAAAATTTCGTCCCAATATTTGTATACAACAAACCTTATTTCTAAATTAAGTACAAACATTCAAACCACCTTGTTGTAATAATTTATATCATGCGATTTTTTTTTCTTTGAGATATAGCAATCTTTTTGTCACACGTAAATATTGCAGATAACATACATGATTGACGAAATAAGTAGAATAAGGGCAATTATCATTTTATAAAAAGAGATCGATCATAATCACACATCATGGTAATAATCAATAATTGTCTCCCTCCAGCTTATTAACTTTGCATTGCTGAATGATCATTCAACGGTGGACCTTTTGAGAAATGAGTAAGTCAAAGAACAAAAGTAAAAATTTCTTTAGTAATCTTTAAAACGCTATACTAATTACACTGAAATTAGGATTAAATACATAAAAAAATAAGAAATAATTGAATTTTGTGAAACGTTAATTACATAAAAGAAAAAAATTAAATAGTGTAGTGAAGATTATTAAAGAAATTCTTATAAAATAATTTATTATAATCTAAATTATTACAAATGATGTGATGAAAAAGAAGTGTGATAAAATTAAAGCTAAGATAAATGAAAAGAGAATGTGTAAGAAGAAGAGCTACAAAAGCCAGATCTATGAAAAGTGCATGCAAAATTTAATTTTTATCAAGAGAAAAAAAATTTACATAAGGTAATTATTTAAACCCCAGTAATTATTTTTATTTTTTTATTACCTAAAATATATAAATTATTAAAACAAGTGGCTAAACAAAAAAATCCCGTAAAATCTATTTTAAACTTTGTATTGGCAATCATGGCTCAAATTTAGTTTTTTTGTTCATCTTTTTACTTTTTCTTCTTTCTCTACTTTTGTCAATGATCATCAACAAAGTTGATTGACCTAATTTTGAAATTTATATACATAGTACATATTTACTTTATTCGCCATACAGGGTGTAAAGATTAACTTTTAAATAATTATAGTTACTAAGTTTTTATTTAAATTTGCATTTACTAGATCTATTAAATTGATAAATTTTTTTTTGCATGTAAGATAACTGAATATGAATATTATAAAATTTTTTTTTTGAAATATATATAAAATTTATAATGGATTGCTAAATTTTCCGATGTGATTTCTTTTGAAAAGACTAAGCAAGGTAAAGACAATTTAGCATGGGATTACCTAAAATAAAAATCAATAGGAATCTAATAGTTCAGGTAATCAATGGTTGGGTTAGGGCAAGCTTTTGTTCCAAAACATCTCGGAACAACATAATTGAATATCTTTTTGTAATACTACCAGTTTATTTATAGTTTTGTTTATTTTACCATCCCTTTTAGCTGTTGAATCACAATTTTACTTTATTTCCTTTTTTTTTTTGTATTTGCATGCAATTAAAATATCTAATTCTGTGTAGTTTTTTTCTATCTATATTAAGTTCACGTACCCGCCCGATAGCCGACGAGCCAGAGCCGGATTTTTCTGCATGCTCGAACTTAATTAAAATAAAAGGTGTTCCTTTTATCAGTTGTATGCTACAATGGTCTTTGAGCCAAAAAAATATGTTGTACCAAATTTTATGGAAATATTTTCAAAATTGCGACCTGTAACCTGCGCACAAGTTTTAAATGGACAGCCAACCAGCCAGACGGACGGACATCGTTAAATCGACTCAGAAAATGGTGCTGGTGTAGGGTATAAATAGCACAAATTAATTACAAATATTCTTAATATTTGGTATGACCTTTCTATTGATTGAAGAATTTCTGTTAATTACTGAATTTACTCATTATTTTAAGCGTATGAATATGGATTTTGAAAATAATTTCTAAATAATATTTATGTATATGTTAAATAAACGTCAAAAACTGAAATCCATGTTCACAAATCTTAATATCGAAGAGTCACATTCGTTTTCAAAGGGATAACATTCTGCCATAGAAGAAATAATGATTTTTTGTCAGAAAATCAATTTATACCTTGCCCATTGGGCTGCTGAAATTGTATTCCTCATCCAGCTTTCCTAAATTTATTAATTAATTAAAATACATTTAGATTGAAATACAACAAATGCGTATAAATAAAGTCAACACCACATATTGTTAAAAGAAATGCTGAATTATATAAATATAAATAATATTATAATAGTAAATTATATTGCATTTTTATATAGTTATTTAAGTAGAATTGAATTCACAAAAAAAAAGAAGTAAAAAAAACAAAAGCGTATACAAATATGATTTTTTGTTAATTTAGACCAATTTTTAGGCATCAAAATGAATTAAACAATGGCATCATACTTATGCAAAAACCCCTTTCATTTCAAATTCTTTTAATTTTTCTTTGTTTGAAAATATAGCGGTAAAGTGGCGTTCAAAATATAGTAATTGCAAGACGTTAAGTAGTGACAATTTTACAATGGGGAGACACATATTAATTGAGACTCGGCAAACCATAATAGACATACATAGAAAAGGTAAAACCATGTGTGAAATAGGTAAAATCGTTGGGGGGCATAACTCTACAATAAAAAAATTATAGACAAGTATACCAAACACAATACCGTAAAAAATGTGCCTGGTAACTGAAGTAAGAGCTGTAAAAATAGCTGAACATTTTTCGAAAACTTGTAAGCGATATTACGATTATAAGTGTCATGTAAGATGTCCTTTATATCTAAGAACAACCAAACCAATAGTTTGAATTTCGCAAAAAAATATCAAGAATTTAAATTTTAAAACAAATTTAAGATATTTGAAATGACTTCCGTTTGCCTTCCAGCACGACTGGAGATGATGTGGCCACTCATCGATCGCGAGACGCACTTCATGCAATGGCTCGCTTCAACGACTCAATACTTGAATGTCGAGTAGAGCAAGCAATGCTCTCTAATACGGACCACAACTTGTAATCCAACGGGTTGAGGTCTGGACTAGCTGGTCAATCATCCGTTAGGTTGACACACTATTGTTTTCCATGTTGCATTTTAGTAGGCCAACTATAACAATACGATTTTCGCCCCATTCCACAATTGTAAACAATTAATGTAAAAAAAGTTTTAAGTCGCAATGAAGCATAAATATAAACTGCCAAAACGCAATCAATACGAAATGGATGCGCCCAGTTTTGCATTTCTAATGAGTGTGTTCAGTTGGGTACCAGTATTTATGATCTGACTAGGTGTAAACGCGCCTCAAATTTTTTGGAATAATATTCTTTTCACTGATGAAAGTAAGTTTGAGATATTTAGAGTCAGAAGCCCCCAAAAATATGGCGAAACAAGAACAAAGCCTTTAGTAATAAAACATAGCGGAGGCTCAGTAATGATATGGGTTTGTATGGCGGCATCAGGGGTCGGTGATCTTGCATTTATGGAATCTACAATGAAAAAGGAAGATTATCTCGACATTTTAAAAAACATTGCAGCCCCTAGAGTAGAGAAGTTATAACAAGCGCAAAACTGGATTTTCTAACAGGACAATGATTCTAATGGTGTTTTCTTTTCTGAAATAAAATGTTACACCTTTATTATGTACATTTTTATAATGTTTACCCCACATTTTAAAGATGTCGCATTTTTAATGGTCAGAATAGAACATAAAATTACAACAGTGTAACACTTTTTTTGTTAAAAAAGAAGCAGATAGCTCCCTGGTAAGATCGCTTGAAATAAACAATGAATATCTCTCAAAAAGACCAATGGCACCTTCCCGACTAATACGCAAATTCTTCTTAAACTATAGAAATTATATACATAAACATACATTACATATATAAGAAGTAGGAGATATTGTCCTATGAAATTTGACATACATCAACTTCAGAGTATTCATTAATTACGTTCTTTACAAAACCTTTCACTCGCGGTTGTGAATTTCTTTCCATAATCATATAAAATATTTTAACATCATCAGATGATAAGGATGAATCCAACAAGTCATCCACAATTTTTTCAGCACATAAAAAAGTACATAGTAATATTTTCCATTTTGTATATATTTTTTTTTTGTTTCTTAACACAAATACACATTCATAAACAAAATAAATGTCAGTTGCAGCGATGCCAACTTAGCCCATTTCGGGCTAGATTTAGCCGGATTTTAGTCACTCAAAACGCAAGAAAATTGGATGTGGTTTTATATGGATTTTTTCCATTTAGCCCTTTTTTCAAAAATGTTTACGCGTTTTGAGTCCCAAAAGTTGGCATCACTGGTCAGCTGTTTTATTGTACGATTCTCCCCCTCTAAAAATACAAAGTGTGAAAGGTGCACCATTTTTTAAATTTATAGTAAGACATTTATAGAAAAGAACACAATACACTTTAGCAGTGTTTTTCATTTTTTCAGAAAAGAACACAAAAAAAATCAAAAAGATGCGAAATGGGAAAAACGTGTAACATTTTTGCCAGAAAAGAAAACGCCATAAGTATACCTTTTAAATTGTTAAACAGTGGTTGCTCAATCATTGTTCAACAATTTTAGATCATCCTCCGCAATCCCCAGATATCAATCCAATTAAGCACCTGAGGGAATATCTACACAAAAAAATTAGGCAAAGAAATATTTAAAATTTAATTATCTTTTATGTTCCTTATTTTTCGAGTTTTTGTTACTGAGTTACATATATTTTGTTTAAGTTAATTGTGAATTATGTAATATATTTTATTTTAAATTTGTACTTGTACTCTATACATAACTATATATGTATAATAAAATATTTTTTAAACAATATTATATTGACGCTCATAGAATAATCATACGACTACATCTTAAGCATCCAAATATAATTTGAATCAATAATGGCGAATTGATTTAAATCGCATCAATAACAAATTAAGCAGTCAATATTGTACTGTTTTCATTCATAAAAATTTCTTTTTACCACTTATTTCTTCTTACTTACTTTTTAACATGGTGAAATTAAATACCAGGTGACCGCATTGCTACAACAATTACAACAAGGCAAGAACAACAGGCATTTTTCTATATGAAAAACTTTCGTCACTGTCAAAAAGTTTTTTTTTATATAACTTTTTGGCATTTTCAAATTCACCATGAATAATCAGCTGGCGCTACGCTATCACCTAGTATTTAAATTCACCTTGCTTTTTAAGAACCTTGGAACTTCGTTGTTAAAAACTTAATTTTTTCAATATTATTGATGAATTCCTTGTTAAAATAACGGCATGAATCCCAACCTCTCAATGGAACCATAATCTCTAGATTTTTTAGTTTCAGGTAATTCTATATAACAATAGCAGAAGGCATTCCCACCGGTAATTTGTTGGTTCCCACTCTTCTTAATTTTTAGCATATTGATAAAAAAAAAACTAATTTCTATAAAAAATATATTTCTATATCGATGATGAGGAACCTTTTGTTTCCTAATTCAACAATTAGGATCTAAAAATTGTATTAAAAATAATAAATAATTATTCATTCCGTTCCGCGATTGCGGAAACAAATTTTTTGTGCGGAAGAATAATTTAAAATTATTTATTCCGTTGCTGCGGTATTTTTCCTTTTTGCGGTATCATCTCTACACAGACAGTATTGCAGCATGACGCAGGAATGAATATGTAATTACATTTTACATATCTATTGATATTTGTTTCCGCTTAGTTTTCCTTTCCGTTTGGAATCAATAATACCACCCACTATTTAACAAAATATTGCATACAGTAACTTAAGTAATTGTTTCTCTTATTTTAAGTCTACCTAATTATGCAAACAAAACTTCAAAAACTAATATTAAACTCATAATAATAAACAAATTAGAGCAGTCGATCACTGTACAATATAATATCAAGCAAAAAAAAAATTAATAAATACCTTGAAAATTACATTATTTTTTTAACATCTGAAGCTGTTACAAAACCATTATTTTGAGAAACAACGGTTTCACGCATGCGTGAAAATAGTGTTGAATTGCGTACGTTTAAAACGCCACTGCCGATTACACTATCATTGGCATTTAGTTTAACAATATTTGGCTTCCTTTTAACAATATTAGCTGATCCAGCAGTGGAATAAGCCGTATCAGAAGATACTTGATTTTTGGGTCCCATCATAAAATAAGTACGTGGAGCAGAAGGTTTCTCTTTTAATTCTTCTCTCTTAAAGGGTATACCATTTGATTTGTTTACCGCAGCTGAAGCTGAACCGGACGTTTCATTGTTGGCAACATCATTTGGATTAACGCGTACATTCGATGCATATTTAGATGGTCTTAGCTTTTCTGGTATCATATGGGATTTGATTTCCAGTTCAGTGGTATTAATGACTTCGCAGTCGATTTGCATTAGAATAATATCGCCATTATTTGATGGATCACCTGCTGGCAGCATGAGAGACATTTTAGGACGTGAACTTTTATTATAAACCGAAGCCGGTAATAAAATGTGATCCATATTGAAGGACAAAACATAGAAAGTGTCATCTTGTCTTTTGATGCCCTTGAAAAGTCTCAAATATTCTTCACTAATTACTGGCTTAAATATGCCCAATGAATTACGATCGCCCTCTACATTCAGTTTTGTTTGCTTTTGTTGTGTTTCCGAGTCCAAAATGATTTTGCGCTTTTGTTTCACACCAATGGGAGCCTGCAGCGGTATATCGTAGTCCATGTAAGATCCAGAGCCAAATTTAAAATTATCCATATATTCATCATAGTCATTGCCAAGTCCGGTACCAGTTAAATTCAAGTAGTCATTGCCGCCAATCCATTTATGTAAGTTCCTTGCCAATCGCATATTTTCCTGTGTAGCATTTGCATAATTTGTCGATATTATTGTAGGCCTTTCTATGGGCGGTTTATCCTTAGTCGAAGTGCCATTCAACTTATCCGCTGTGGTACGATTAACCGGACGCAAAAAATGTAATGGCGGTGGTGGCATATTTGTCATTTCAGTTTCACGCTTACTGCGATTTGTCTGTTCGTGAAACTCATGCTCATTTGGAACCCATAACAAACGTCGGCCTGTCTGAACAACTGGTTCATCGTTGACAGTTGTTTCGATCGCATTCTCAAGTGCTGTTTTATTTAAATAATTTTGAAAGTTTCCAACATTCAATGTAACCATAAATGCCATGGCGAAGAGAACAGCCACATTTTTCTTAACAGTTGCCGCATTCATGCGCTGTTTAAAACCCTTATTCGTGAATGAACCGGAATTAGCAGGCTTTGGAGCAATTTTTACATGGTGTGTTGTTGATGTTGTTGTGCTGCCACAATTATTACTGTTCGCACAATGTTTTTTAGCACTATTTAAAAGATACGATGTATCGATTCCATTTAATACAGCTCCACCATGTTTGCCATCCATATTAAGAGTATTTAAAATGAATTCACTAACATTTCCATGTTTGCAGTTGCAGGTTTGAGCGAATGCCATCAGTTGTGAGCGCAGTGAGGAGTTTTCCTTTAAAAAACAAACGATAGAGATTAATGTGTTGTTTTAAAAAGTCTAAAGATATGTATGCCTTGTGGATGAGAGTGTAATTTTGTTTGTGTATACCTCTACATACATATGTATGTACGTAAAAAATAAAAGGTTAAGCTCTAACTCTTCAAAAGGGTTTCAGTGCGAATATTTATACATATAAGTATTAAGTTTTGCACTATTTTAAAATGTCTTTAAAATAAAAAAAAAAAATATATATATATAATAATGTATAGACATATAATAGTAGACATAATATAATCACATACAATAATGTTAGACATAATATAACGTATGCGAAAAATATTAAAATACAAAATTTTGCCGAGAAAGAATATTAACGAACGATATGATCGATAAATTTGAAAAGTGAAAAAAAAAACTATTAAAAAACTAAAAAAAAAAAAAAAAAACTAAACTATTAATTAAAGGTGAAGGTCTTGAAACAAGTTAAGACAAAATAAACTTTAATTCTAAATCGATTTCCATGATCTTGGTATCATTAAAAAGATATTTTAACAGGCTTTATGACACGTGAAAAATAAAAAAAAAATACACTGTAAAAAAAATTATAACAAAAAAAATTTTAACTGACGAAAAAACCAAAAAGATCAAGGTTTTTTTTACAGTGTATTAATTTTTTAGAAAGGTTTATCCTTCATCTATACCATATCAAAAAATAAAAATGGGTTCTTTTTTAGTTTTTTTTATATAATTTTTTAAGTAGTGTCACTTCTAGTAATTGCCCTTATATTTTAAAAAAATAAAAAACCGTCAACAATTGTTTATATTATTTGCCATGTTTTTATTAATTTGTGTTTTATTTTATTTAAATTTTTTTTAAGTTAATTATTTGTAAGAAATTTTGCGCTGCTCAAATTTGGCACACATGTGATGGAATCGGAGGAACATTGAAGAGAGGTGCTCGAAATTATAGTATTGCAAATAAAAATGAAATCCAGACAACGAGGCAACTCTATCACTGGGCATCAGAAACATATCAGACCACCATACAAGTTACTTACGCAGATGCTGACGAATACAACAACGTTAAAGAAAAGCTATTTTCAAGATATAAAGAAGCTAAAACTATAACAGGAACTCAAGGCTTTTATTCATTCATTCCGATAAATGAAACTTTTGTACATGTGCGCAGATATTCTGACTGTGCCAAATTTGAGCAGCACAAAATTTCTTACAAATAATTAACTTAAAAGAAATTTAAATAAAATAAAACACAAATTAATAAAAACATGGCAAATAATATAAACAATTGTTGACGGTTTTTTATTTTTTTAAAATATAAGGGCAATTACTAGAAGTGACACTACTTAAAAAATTATATAAAAAAAACTAAAAAAGAACCCATTTTTATTTTTTGATATGGTATAGATGAAGGATAAACCTTTCTAAAAAATTAATACACTGTAAAAAAAGCCTTGATCTTTTTGGTTTTTTCGTCAGTTAAAATTTTTTTTGTTATAATTTTTTTTTACAGTGTATTTTTTTTTTTATTTTTTTACGTGTCATAAAGCCTGTTAAAATATCTTTTTAATGATACCAAGATCATGGAAATCGGTTTAGCCGATTCTGAGTTATTGTAGTTTAAATGAAGCTCTTTTCGACCATTTTTGCGTTTTTTCAAAAAAGTTCCCACTGTGTCACGCCCAAAAAATCGCAAAACAGTCATTTCTAAAAATGAGAGTTTAATTGTATTGATTAAATTTAGCTATGAACAAAATTTCATCGATATCTGAGGGGGTCGGGTTCAATGCATCTCGATTTTTACATGAAATTCATCTATAGAAAAATGTCTTGACTTTCGATATTATCAGTAATTCGTTTTTTTTTATCATATATTATTACATATGTAAAAGTGGGCACCAAACAGCTACGTAGATCAAAATTTTATGTTCCAGCTAAACAAGAATGTATGATCCAATTTCAATTTACAAAAATGGATAAATATTGTAAAAATTCAAGCAATTTGCAGCTGTGGTCTGAAGAGCATCCTTTTGTCAGCTTTTCTACTGTAACTGTCCGTACAATACAATTTTTTTTTTTGAATAAGTATGCAGCACAGGTGGATATAAATATTGTGCAACAGAACAATAACACAGATTTTTATGAGGGAAAAGTAATTTTAGTTTCTATTATAAATACGTATCAACATGTGCTTCATAGTCCAAACCATTTTTTTTTTTTTTTTTGTTAAATAAATATTAAAACATTAAGCTACCAGGGGGTTATTTTGTAATTCGTTTCGAAAAGGAAATCGTTCGAATTTATATACTTTATACATTGTATTTCGAAAAACGTTTGCATTCGAATCGAAATACACAATAACCCCCCAGGTTTTATTTATAAACAACTTTTAACTATAACACTTTTAATTATAAAATAGTTTCAAGAATAGTACGATCGTATCAACTTTTCTCTATTCCCTATGCATTCCTTCTTATACGAACACATGATCCAGAAAAATGTTTATGAAATATTTACGTGCGATCAAGCCACACATTTTAATTATTGCCATAAAGTATACTTTAGAAATTAAACTCAAAAGAGATTAAGTAAATAGTAAATAATGGGGATTAATCGTAAAACCAAACATGTGCTTTTTCATTTACATAGTTACAATATCCGTATCTTTCACAAAGTACAGTATCTTTTGAATTTTCTTTTTAAATAACACAAAACAAAAATACATATGGCCGTGTGTTAGTTAACATTTTTTTAAAAATGTTATTAATTCAATAAATAATTAAAATTTAAGTTCAATTAAATATGTATATGCCCCTATTGTTTAATAAGTCGGACTTTTTATAAAAAAATATTCGTAGTATCATCTTTAATTTACGTTATAGAATTGTTATTTTCTTTTGCTAACAAATATGTATGTACATATGTGATTCACACAATTACCATACAATTGTTAAAGGTTTATTTATTTTAACATGTATTACTCCAAATTATTATGTTGTTGGTAAAATATTTTGATTTTTGTTTAAATTATATGTTCAGTGAACTTAAGATTAGCGGAGAATAAATACTTGTATGTATGTATATACATACATACTCGTATATGATAATATCAATGTTTGTATAAGTGTGTATATGAAAGAGTATGCAGACTTTCTTCGTTAGAAACATTCATCCATTTATGTATGAAGTAGATATGCAAAAGTAGGTAAACACGTACATGTGCATATGTATGTATTCATATTTGTTGGTTTTTTTGTTTGGCTATTTCGGGTTTGTTGTGGATAAAATACTGGTTAATATAACAAATGATTAATACTTTTTAACAATCTTAAATGCACATACATATGTACGTATACAAAAAGAGAAAGGTAAAAAAGAGTAATGTTACTTTTAAATAGTAATTAAGTTGCACAAACTATTACTATGTGAAATATAAAAAATTTTGCGTTAGTGCCAAAGTACACAAACAATACAATTGTAAATTAAATTAATCATTTAATTTGTTTTTTAATTTCATCATACCTATTTTATTATTTTTTATTGTTTCTTATGTGCTATGTAGACCTTTTACATTGTTAAAAATCTTTTTACTTTATTAATTCGGCTTGAGGTCTCTTGTATTAAAAATATAAAAACTCTTGTTCGTTTTTAATTTTTATTATCTTTTATTAGTTTTCAATATTTCGACCAACTTTGTTGATCATCTTCAGGGAAGAAATATAATTTATATATATATAATTTAATACAGTGTTGTCCCATGTTAATGTCTTAAGTTTCTTTCACTGACTTTTTTTTTTTTTGAAAAACACTTTAGTCATTTAGATTTGTTATATTTAATTGTCTAACCGATAAGTAAAATTAAAGTTTGTGCCGAAAAATATATATTTTGCAAATTAAAAACTTATTCAAATTTTAAAATATAAAAATGAAATTTTTTAACATTAATTTAGGTGTTTTGAGTTGGTGAAATCTACAAAAATATATGTATGTATGACAAAAAGATATAGTAATTGATATGTTGAAAAACAACGTGGAGCATCGTATGGATGCTGATGATCTGTATCATTCCGCCATTTTTACTGCAAAGCATTGCTTACGAAGTCATCGGCAATAATATTCAACAGATGGACAAAGGTGATAAAACAAAATTTGTTCGACGGCGTAAAAATTCCGTCAGTGAACTAACCTAAAATCTTGGTTGTCACTGAACAAAGTGCTAGACGGCAGCAGTTGGGTTATATGGATAAAGAAATTCTGCTAGATACCTACAAGATCACTAAGATGGGTTTAGGAATTGAAGACAAAATTGCGATATTCCAGTTGTTGCACAAAATGTTTGTAATATTTCACATTATCTATATTTCGAATTTGGAAGTATTGCCTCCTGCATACAAAAAACTTTACACCAAATAGCAAGTTTAAAATTTTTTAAACTAAAATCTATATATTTCATTAGCATGCATAAGAACACAAATTTTAAAATATTTGGAATTCAAAAATTTCTTTACAGAAAGCACGGACGGTGCAGACGTTACTTTTGTAATATGTATAATTTAATTTACAAAAGTAAAATTACTTATCTCACAAATGTTGGAGGATTTTTGCATTTCATCAACAAAAACCATGTGAAATTACATATTACTTTAGAAAATTGTATTTCAAAAGTAACGTCTGAACCGTGCTTTCTGGAAAGAATATTTAGTACTCTTATCAATTTTTATTTAGACAAATTCATTGCCCATGCATTAAGGAAGGAAACATTGCATCGTAGCATCTTATTTTTTGTTTTTTTTTTTAATGCTAATTCTTATAAAATGTAAATTACTTATCAGTAAACAAACAATTATTAAACGAATGGATCGAAATTGAAAATAATAAAATAAAACGTATTTAAAGAATATTTGTATACTGGCTGGCCGTTGCTTAGTGATAAGCTAAATTTCGTCAAGCTAATTATGACAGTGGTGGAGTGTCAAAAGGAACAAGGTAAAACAGTTTAATGTGTGTTTTTTTTTATATATAATGCATTTTTGTTTTGAAAGCTATTGCGTTCTAAAATATTATGTCAAAAGATATGAATATGAAAAGTATATTTGGATATGTTTTACAAAATAAATATGTATATTTTAATAACTATTTGCAATTAACTTTATCTGATTCTAATGGAATAGTATATATACAAGGTGGCGCAAAAGTAAACTTCCGGCTTTTGGCTGTAGTTAAAAAAAAATGAAAAACTTTGATTCTTCTTGTGGATTATTTTTATTTGGTCTTGTAATTTTTTTACATCAAGTCGAGAATATGATGTCATGTAAATGGCCGCCGCCACAGTTGATTGTCATTTGAGCCCTTTTTATGGCATTTTCCATCACTTTGGCCAAAACTTCCAGCGATAGGTTCTCACATTCTTGACGGATATTGTCTTTAAGAGCTGCAAGGCTTGTTGACATAAACCCGCGACTTCAAAAAGCCCCACAAAAATAAGTCTGGAGCGGTCAAATTAGGCGATCTTGCTGGCCAGTGCAAATCGCCAAAACGGGAGATTAGGCGCCCGGGAAATGCATCCTTCAGCTTATCGGTTGTGGCACGTGCAGTTTATGCCGTTGCACCGTCCTGTTGGAACCACATGTTTTCCAATCCCAATTCATTAAGTGGCGGCAAAAAGAACTCGTTGATCATTGATCTGTAGCGCTCACCATTCACAGTAACCGTTTGGCCAGCGACGTCTTCGAAGAAAAAACGTCCGACGAGAACTCCTCCAGCGAAAACAGCACACCATACAGTGACTTTGAGCGGGTGTAATGGCTCTTCGTGGGTTACACGCGGATTTTCAGTGCCCCAGAAGCGTAAATTTTGCTTATTTACGTACCCGCTATGATGGAAATGGGCCTCATCACTCATGATTATTTTTGATGAAAAAACCGACCGATTATTGGTCAAATAAATAGTCAGCAATATTCCGCGTTCTGGAGCAATGTAGCGTAACATTGTTTATTAACGTGTATTTCGCATGTGTTTACTACACAAATGTCAAAACAGAATTAGGGGACAATCGCAAAATTTATAGCATTTTCTGTTAGGAAGATTACTTTTGCGCCACCTTGTATATGTATATTGTTGATATTTGAATTTTAAATTTAATATATTTGATATTTTAGCTATTAAAACTCCATTACTAAGAATAATTGAAAACATATTTTTCTCTAATAAGCCATAACTACATATTTATACTAATTACACTAGTCAACGAATTTGGAAAAATTAATGTCGTGGATCGCAAAATTTTTCATTTAGTTTTTCATTTAGTTTTTCGTGTAAAATCGCGCGCTGAATCCGAAAATGAAGACCAAAATTACTAAAGTAGAACAGTTTTTAAATTTTCCGTTAAAAAATGTAGTGGTTGCACCTAAATTGAATTATCTCCGAACCAAAACGGTTGATTTCAACTTTTTTACCTTTAAATTAAAGGTAATTAAATGCTTTATCAACTCTCTATACAACATTTTTCAACCCAAATGTCAGCTTCGAAGATATTTTGTAATATGCCAACAATTTTGCTTGAATTTTGACGAAATTAAAAAAAAGTAAATTGAGTATTAAATTTCATTATACATATTAGTCTTATTTTTTACTTTTTTTCTATTTAGTGTTGAAGTGTGATATATTACGAAGAAAAAAAAAAAGTTTTTTTTTATTAAAATCGGGTAATAATTGTAGACGCTACATGAGTTTAAGTAATGCCTTTCCACACAATTTACCACAAATAATGCTAATTAAAATTGCCCAAGTATGCCCACAGCATTTTTTTAAATTTTTAAAAAAATTTTTCATTTTTACTTAAACTCATGTAGCGTCTACAATTATTACCCGATTTTAATAAAAAAAAAACTCTTATTTTCTTCGTAATATATCACACTTCAACACTAAATAGAAAAAAAATAAAAATTTTAAATCAAATCAACCGTTTTGGTTCGGAGATAATTCAATTTAGGTTCAACCACTACTTTTTTAACGGAAAATCTAAAAATTTGACGATATCTCAAAAACTGTTCTACTTTAGTAATTTTGGTCTTCATTTTCGGATTCAGCGGCCGATTTTACATGGAAAATAAGTGCCACTTATAGTGGATCAAAATTTCTGTTGACTAGTGTTATTTGTTTATGGTTTAAAAACAGACCCGTTTTAATGAAATACGTTAATAGTTAATGAAAATACAAACAATAAAATAGTGTTCAAATAAATAAGAATTTATGTATATACATACATATGTACTTACAAACAATATTAATTACATACGTTTAGATACTACGTATGCTTTTATACAAATGTTTTTGCTTTTCAATTCCAACATTAAGCGATATTTGTTTATTTAAGAAATTGTTATTTGTTTAACAAAATAACTTACCCCTTTTAACGAGTAATTCTCCTTTTCCAAATCGCTTATGCGATTCTCTAATCTTTCAACATATTCCTTTTTCTTTTTACGTGACAATGAGGCCGATTCACGATTTTTCAACATTCTCAGTTGCTTTTTCAGAACTTTGTCATCGTTGAGACCCCTCAACATGAGCAAATCGCTACGATTACTTCTGGTATGACTCAGTGACGCTCTGGCCGCAGCCATGGCGGCTGCAGAACGTACATTCGATGAAACGACTTTAGATGGTTGCTGTTTTACCATCATTGGCCCGGATGCTTTCACCATCTTCGATACAAATTGTAAAGATTGAGAACTTGGAGATGAGGCTGCTGGTGCTGAAGAATTGTTAATACTGGCAGACGATGGCAATGTCGAAGATGTAGTGTTACTGCTTGGATTGTTTGTTAATTTATTGGCGGTTATTATTTTACCATTAGCAGTTTTCATAATAATTTTGGGTATTTGACCATTGGCTGCCGTAATTTTTTTGCCGTTTGTATTCATTTTTTGCATTAAAGCTTTGAAATCATTCGAGGATAGGAATATAGTTTTAGGTTTTGCATTAGGTGGTGGTGCTACTTTTGAACTAGTTCCACTAGGAGCAGCAGGAGTGCCATTGTTAGGAATTGGCAATACCTTTACAGTTTGTGATACAACAGTTTTGCTTGCTGGAGATTTGTTCTCAATTTTAATTGCTGTAGGTGATTTAATATTAACCACCGGATTAACGTTGGTTAAAGGTACCGTTTGCACAGGAATTATAGTTCCTTGCACAAAGTTTGCTGGTGGTACTACACTCTGTAGTGTGGACACAGGCAGTACCGGCAATGTTATTGGCAAAATGTTAGCCACCGTTGTTATTGGCAATTCATTTTCCGTGACCACTACTGTGCCTGTATAAGAACAGTTTTCAAATTGTTGCGCAGATTGTAGTGGAGAACTTACATTCATTTGAATGTCTCGGTCCAATTTTTCCTTTTTAAATTTTATAAACTCTAAAAGGTCATCGTCCTGTTCTTGGGTTACATTGCATTTATAGCTTTGTGACATTGAAGCCACCGACGAGGCATCACTCTGTATACCACTTGTAGAACTACCACTAGAACTTGTGCAGCTGCCTGTGGGGGAGGGTGTATTACGACAATTCTCATTTAGTTTCAAAATTGTTTCGCGTGTCAAATCATCAACTTTAACATCGTCGTCATTGAGAAAATTAATAAAATCATCCGGATTGAAGTGGTCGTCATCTATCGATGTGGGCGATGATGTACGACCAGGAGTTTCATATGGCGATGAGTAGCCAGCAGATTGTTGAGATGTAGCAGGCGAAGGAAATGCCGAAAAGTTGAAATGAAATTCATTTTCCAAATTTCTTTGAGTATCATCTCCCAAAAAATGTTGGTGATGCTGCGGCGCAGTTGCTTGCTCCACATTATCTTTATTCGGTTCCGATATTGGCATATCAAAATCATTTTGATTAAATGCATTTGCAAATGCATTTATATCTAATGAAGCATCCAAATGGGAGTCAGTAGAACGTATTATCTCATCCAAATCTTCCAGACTATAGTCCCCCGGTTGAGGCATAAACGATGCTATTTCATCTGCAAAATTATGTTTGAAATAATTTATTGTATTATTAGCAACTTTCATATTATATTTCGCACTTAGTTATTCAATAGCTTAAATATATCTACGGTTTAAACGAATTAAAAGAAACTGAAACAATGCGTTTTGCGTTTCTTATCTGCCATGGCTAAACATCAGTTCAAGTTTTTTATTATTAATTTGCATAACAGACCAAAAAATATACACTAAATATGTATACATATTTATATTCGTATAAAAACTAACGTCTCAACAAGGTGACTATACTACATCTTTTGCAATAAGTTAAAGCGCTAAACAAGTGGTTTCGAATTAGATGAAGAGGGGTTTGAGAGTTTTTTTTTTTTTTTGAAGAGAGCGAAGAAGCAACAAACAAAAATCTGTTTCAATACAATATTATGTATGTTTACGAGTACGTATCTATCATACCTACATACATATGTATGTGTATATTTAAAAGGTACATATTCACGTCATCATTTTTAGCCCCCAGCGGAAATGCCAATTGCAATGTTTTGCAGAAAGGCAGCAACAAACATAGCATTGTTCACATAAAATCCGGTCAAACCTGTTGAAAACGCTTTTGATTTCAATGATTTGTTTTTCAAAAAAAAAAAAAAAAAGATAAAAAATAGTGAACAAATTTCTTAAAAGATGAATTTCATTTAAAAATCGAGATAAAACTGAAATTTTGAACCCGACCCCCTCAGATATCGATGAAATTTTGTTCATAGCTAAATTTGATCAATACAATTAAACTCTCATTTTTAGAAATGACTGTTTTGCGATTTTTTGGGCGTGACACAGTGGGAACGTTTTTGAAAAAACGCAAAAATGGTCGAAAAGAGCTCCATTTAAACTACAATAACTCAGAATCGGCTAAACCGATTTCTATGATCTTGGTTTCGCGTGTCAAATCATCAACTTTAACATCGTCGTCATTGAGAAAATTAATAAAATCATCCGGATTGAAGTGGTCGTCATCTATCGATGTGGGCGATGATGTACGACCAGGAGTTTCATATGGCGATGAGTAGCCAGCAGATTGTTGAGATGTAGCAGGCGAAGGAAATGCCGAAAAGTTGAAATGAAATTCATTTTCCAAATTTCTTTGAGTATCATCTCCCAAAAAATGTTGGTGATGCTGCGGCGCAGTTGCTTGCTCCACATTATCTTTATTCGGTTCCGATATTGGCATATCAAAATCATTTTGATTAAATGCATTTGCAAATGCATTTATATCTAATGAAGCATCCAAATGGGAGTCAGTAGAACGTATTATCTCATCCAAATCTTCCAGACTATAGTCCCCCGGTTGAGGCATAAACGATGCTATTTCATCTGCAAAATTATGTTTGAAATAATTTATTGTATTATTAGCAACTTTCATATTATATTTCGCACTTAGTTATTCAATAGCTTAAATATATCTACGGTTTAAACGAATTAAAAGAAACTGAAACAATGCGTTTTGCGTTTCTTATCTGCCATGGCTAAACATCAGTTCAAGTTTTTTATTATTAATTTGCATAACAGACCAAAAAATATACACTAAATATGTATACATATTTATATTCGTATAAAAACTAACGTCTCAACAAGGTGACTATACTACATCTTTTGCAATAAGTTAAAGCGCTAAACAAGTGGTTTCGAATTAGATGAAGAGGGGTTTGAGAGTTTTTTTTTTTTTTTGAAGAGAGCGAAGAAGCAACAAACAAAAATCTGTTTCAATACAATATTATGTATGTTTACGAGTACGTATCTATCATACCTACATACATATGTATGTGTATATTTAAAAGGTACATATTCACGTCATCATTTTTAGCCCCCAGCGGAAATGCCAATTGCAATGTTTTGCAGAAAGGCAGCAACAAACATAGCATTGTTCACATAAAATCCGGTCAAACCTGTTGAAAACGCTTTTGATTTCAATGATTTGTTTTTCAAAAAAAAAAAAAAAAGATAAAAAATAGTGAACAAATTTCTTAAAAGATGAATTTCATTTAAAAATCGAGATAAAACTGAAATTTTGAACCCGACCCCCTCAGATATCGATGAAATTTTGTTCATAGCTAAATTTGATCAATACAATTAAACTCTCATTTTTAGAAATGACTGTTTTGCGATTTTTTGGGCGTGACACAGTGGGAACGTTTTTGAAAAAACGCAAAAATGGTCGAAAAGAGCTCCATTTAAACTACAATAACTCAGAATCGGCTAAACCGATTTCTATGATCTTGGTATCATTAAAAAGATATTTTAACAGGCTTTATGACACGTAAAAAATAAAAAAAAATACACTGTAAAAAAAATTATAACAAAAAACAATTTTAACTGACGAAAAAACCAAAAAGATCAAGGGTTTTTTTACAGTGTATTAATTTTTTAGAAAGGTTTATCCTTCATCAATACCATATCAAAAAATAAAAATGGGTTCTTTTTTAGTTTTTTTTTATATAATTTTTTAAGTAGTGTCACTTCTAGTAATTGACTTATATTTTATAACAAAAAAAATTTGAGGTAACGAAAAACCATAAAAGATCAAGGATTTTTACAGTGTATTACTTTTTTAGAAAGGTATTTCCTTCACCTATAACATATCCAAAAAGTAAAATGGGTTCTTTTTTATTTTTTTTTAAATAATTTTTTTAAGTAGTGTCTCTTCTAGTAATACGTACCGAAAGTTTTCGAAATAATTCAAATAACAGCGAAAATATCTGGTCACATTCACAAAATAGTTCAACAATTCTAACATTTTTTAAATTTTTACAAATAAAAAACCTTCAACAATTGTTTATATTATTTGCCATGTTTTTATTAATTTGTGTTTTATTTTATTTAAATTTTTTTTAAGTTAATTATTTGTAAGAAATTTTGCGCTGCTCAAATTTGGCACAGTCAGAATATCTGCGCACATGTACAAAAGTTTCATTTATCGGAATAAATGAATGAAAGCCTTGAGTTCCTGTTATAGTTTTAGCTTCTTTATATCTTGAAAATAGCTTTTCTTTAACGTTGTTGTATTCGTCAGCATCTGCGTAAGTAACTTGTATGGTGGTCTGATATGTTTCTGATGCCCAGTGATAGAGTTGCCTCGTTGTCTGGATTTAATTTTTATTTGCAATACTATAATTTCGAGCACCTCTCTTCAATGTTCCTCCGATTCCATCACATGTGTGCCAAATTTGAGCAGCGCAAAATTTCTTACAAATAATTAACTTAAAAAAAATTTAAATAAAATAAAACACAAATTAATAAAAACATGGCAAATAATATAAACAATTGTTGACGGTTTTTTATTTGTAAAAATTTCTAAAAATGAGAGTTTAATTGTATTGATCAAATTTAGCTATGAAAAAAATTTCATCGATATCTGAGGGGGTCGGGTTCAATGCATCTCGATTTTTACATGAAATTCATCAAAAATGCGATTATTCAATGATTGCAAACAACTTAAAACTTTCAAAAAAAAAAAACTGTAATGAATGTTATAAAACGAAACAAGCAAGTCTTAAGCACAAATCGAAAACAAAAAGAAGGCAAAAATGTTATTAAAAAAAACCAGGAAATTACATTGAACATACAACGTTCAATTTAATATCCAAATCGTAAGAAAAGTAGAATGGTTTTGCTCTAAAACTGGCACGAATTGTTTACGATAAAATTAAAACAAATGTCAACAACTGCCTTATTATGGATGATAAAACATGTAAAAATTAACCTCAAACGAAGGAATGCCCAATCCAAAATATAAATATACAAACATAAATAAATTTGTTTATATGGTTTGGCAAGCAAATGAAGTTGTGGTCTTAAGAAATTGCCTTTTGTCACATCTTCAATAGGAGTTAAAATTGAAACACGTGGGTCCTCCATGCGCCTCGTTGTGATACCTGGAAAGAGAAGGTCAGAGAGCTGGAATAAACTCAGAGAATAGCCAATTTTAAGTCAAAAAATATTTAACTAAACCATCCTGAAGCACGTATAAAGGCTTCTGACTTCCATTTCCGATAGATCCGTCAAGTCGTACAGGTAATATTTGTCCAGGGGGGTTACTCTCTATTGCGATGCGAAATCAAATGCGATGCGAAAAGCGTGCAATTTGTAATCCCCCAGACTATCTAATCGTTGATCTGCAAGAGCCGGACTATAACAAGCGACGGCGTACAGTTTCATCCTCATATATACATATGTATGTATTAATAATTGACTATAAATTTGTGGCTCAAGAATACTCATTTTTTTTTTTTTTTTTTTTTTTTTTTGTTACATGAATATTACATGAATGTATGTATGTATGTGACAGAATCTTATGTGCACAATGCTTCATATACGCCTACATCATATCGTTTTTCAATAAATTGTCTAATATGTTATGTAGTTTATCAGTACATATACATAAACAAAACTTAAGATGAGAATATCTTGTTAGAAAATTATTTGTTAATCTATCGTATATGGTATCAAAGATAGCAAGAGTATGACTACGTTAAGTAGTTTTGGTAATTTGTTTTATACATTTTGAAGTTTCTTTAGATGGCATTTTGCAAAGTGGACCATACTGGGGCTCAGTAAAACAATGAGTGAAAAAATATTTGATAATTAACTTTTTGTTATTTATATCTATTGAGTTCAAATTTTCTGTTTATTATTGGATACATCTTTCTTTTCCCTATATTAATTTTATTGAGCAGGTATGAATGTGATACATAAATAGTCAATAGGCGCTAAATTATTGAAAACAATATATAAATAAAATAACACTTTACAAGAAAATAAAAGGAGGCACCAAAATCTCCTTCAATTTATGAACCGTTGTTTCTTGGGAAAATGTTAAAATAATTTTGTCTCCCAGAATTTCCAAAGATCAAATTAGAATTTAACATTTTCCCCAAAAGACAAATTGTTATTTTCCTGTTACAACTTTCAAAAACACATGTCAAATAACTAAGCGTTTAGAGCGTTTCAAAGAAAATTGAAGTGTAATTCGACACACTTATGCTGATGTTTTTTTTTTTTCTTTCGAAAACGAATATTTTCCCTTTTTTGTTTTCGATTGGTGAGAGAGAGAAATCTTTTCAAAATTATCATTAGACATATTCTCTCTTATCAGAGGCAAATTGTTATGAACAGATAATATAAACAAATAAAATTAACTCATAAAACCCCATACAGAATACTCGTATACATACCTATTTATGAATACTTTCATCATAAAATGAAAATCTTTTGTGGGTATATAAGTATTTACAGCGTAGCACTTTTTGTTTTGATACACACAGTTGTGTTATCTTTTGTTACCATTAAAATATTTCGCCAACGTTCACTTGATGATAAGATTGTTTTGATTTTAGTTAACTTTTCAGTTGTTGGTACATATAAATACCAACAATAGTCTAGATATTGTTTTATATTTGTAATAATTTGTATCCGATTTCTAAGGTACATTGAAGTTGAATCATCATAAAAATACATGTTTTATAATCTAAATATACCTAGGTATGCATTCAAATTTATTTATTTATTAATTTCGTAATATTAAGCCTAGATGGCCAGAATATCAATATTACATAGTATTAATACAATAATGATAATAAAAATCATCTTAAATAATTAATAATAATTCAATATAGAATAATAATTATGCATATAAAAAGAAACATTTTATGGCTCCCCAGCCGTAATAACATATATGTAATGCTTGGTTTTCACTATGTCAGTTTTGTTGTCAAATTGTCCAAATTGTTATGAAATTACCAACCATTTGGACAATTTGACAACAAAACTGACATAGTGAAAACCAAGCATAAGTTTCAAACTAATAGATAAAACCCCACACAGGTCCCATCATCGGCAATATATAGGCATACACAGGTTTAAAATAAATCATCGATAAGTAGAAGAACATAATTCCATGATTGAAAGAAAAGCCATTATAAGATTGAGAAAAACTATAGGTATCCATAAATTAGAAGTCATCAATGAGTAGTAGATAAGAATTCCATAATTTTTAAACGAAATACATTATTAGATTCTATACTGCAATAAGAGACTTTAAGTCTTGTGTATAGAATTGGAAATAAATAAATAAATAAATAAATAAAAAAAAAAAAAAAAAATCCACAATCTAGCAATTCTCACAACAAAAGATATATCAAAGAAAGAAGATGAAAAAAAACCTCAATACCATATAATATCAATGACATCAATAATGAATAAGCCATATTGTACCTTATACCTAGTGGAAAATACAAATTAGATGAATAAATCTTACGCAAAATACCAAAGATCTTGCCGCGCAAAATATCAATATGGGCATCATAGGAAAGTTTATTATCAACTCCGAGACATTTTATATTATCAACCAGTTCTACTCAATAAAAACTCAACATTGGGGAAAAATCTTCAAAAATCTTTGTTTGAAAATCAAATTAAGATTTTAAACATGTAAATAAAAATTCTTGTATAACCTGATGGTTTGGTCTACTGAACTATAGACGAACAACCAGGGTTAGAGTACCAGTGGAATCCTAAAAAATTTTATTGGAAAAAATCAAATGGAAGTACTTCAACTAGAAAACAAAAATATATAAAAAAAAAGTACCAAATATGTAATGAAATTAGGTTTTTTACCAATTGGTACTTTAGTTCCGAATATCATATTGTGAATTAAATTTTGAGTGGTTAAATGCTTATTTTATCTTTATTAGCTCATTTATTAAAAAAAAGGCTTTTACTATTATTACTTTTACTAATAATCGTTGATAAAAGGTTTTTTATAGAGTTTATGATATTAAAAAATTTCAAATTAATTCAATAAATATTTGAAACAAAAATGAAATTCTTAACTTGTTGCGTTTTTTTGTAAATGGTGCGCTTTTTTCTCCATTTTGGTGCGTTTTGAAATTTCAAAGTTGACAACGCTGTATATTAGAGTCATTCTTTAGCAGCAACAATCAATAAAACAAATAAAACTGAGAGCTTAAAAAGAGAGTGATAGATATCACAAACGCCAACATTATCTTAAATGTTCATGTTAATGTATTATACGAATAATATACATCCATGTTTTTCATAAACAAGTTTTTAATGTTTTACAGATTTTACCCCGGCAAATAAAATGGAACACGCTCAAGCCATTTTTGAATTAAAAAATAGAGCTAACTAGGTATACATATGTATGTGCCAACACACATATGAATTTTTAAAAATTAATAGAAATGATGCTATAATAATTTACTCGTGGTAGGTATACGAGTGTATAAATAAAATATGTAATACAAACGCATTAATTAATATCATCAAAATTCTTAACAAAAGCGAAACTTTTTATCAGACAATATGTAATATGTTTCATTAAAAATTATATAAAAACATATAAGAATAAACAGTAAATTTGTATTTTTAATTGCATTCAAATTGTAGTTCTATGCTAAAAAATTAAAATAACTAATATAGCACAAATTTTATTATAAAAAGTGAAGGGCGTATAGTATACAAAAACATTTTGCATTTGAAAGCAACAACAAAAATTTTATTTATGAAGAATTATTGAATGAGTGAGTCTCCTCCACTTTGCCATCATATTTACTATATTAAAACAACATATACGTAATTGCACTAAAATTTAGTGACTAAATACAAAAACACTATACCACTCGCTTTTTCATACACACAAACAATCGGACACACACACTCACTCAACCAATCATTATTATATATTTTATTTAGTTCAAATAATTTCTCACCGTAAAAGTTTTCATTGTCCACATCCATTTTAAATGTGTTCTTTATTATCAATTTACTATATTAATATTTGCATTATTTCACTTGTTTACATGTAATTATCATGGAATATGTTTTATTTTGTGAATTTTTTCATCACAATTTCAGTTTAAATAAAAAACACCACCGTACTGATAAGAAAAAATCCCAAAGATTGTCGACGAGGCAAAAGTTGAACGGCAACTGAAAAGAAAATGTCAAAATTGCTTTTGGTATACAGATACCGTTACCAACTAAGAGAATTAAGCCCCCTGTATAGGTTGTCATGATAAATAGAATTGTTAATAAGTTGGCGCTTTTTTATTATTTTTCGCTTAATTTTTTTTAGTTTTCGCAATAAAAAATTAAAAATCCAATTATTCTAAATTATTGTTGGAATTGAATTTGATATATATGCTTTAAACAGGAAAAAATACAATGTATTCTTTAAAATATCCCGATAATTCATTAACTTATACCTCTGGCATCACTGTAATATTTGCATTTGTTTTGCTCAAGACAAATTTTTACAAGGTGGTAGCGATTCGTCAAAAACTACAACAACTAGTTTTAGTATATGTCAGAATATACCTAGCAAATTTATGAATTTGGAAAATTAAAATTGCATGGAAAATTAAATAGTTGCCGTTTAAGTTATTTATGTAAAATATAAATGTTTTATTTATAAGCTTAAAATATGGCAATATCAAAATATAAAACATTGTTTTGACAGCCACTACAACCAGACAATCGAAAAAAGTAATCAACAATTTGACTGACTCCATCTTCGATAAACTCACCTTGGTTTTGCTTTATCACTTGATTCGAGTGACATGAAAGGAAAACAAAACAAATATCAGCAATAAAATTTCAAAACAGATAAGAAACAACGAAAAAAATGGATAATACTCCAATTAATTTGAATAATATTTTGGAACAGGCACCAAAATGGACTTTTGCTGGCGATTTTACCCTACTACAATGGATGAATCAAATATCACAGGTATTTCTATGGTTTCAAAAATAAACTAATACCAAATGTGATGGTAAATTTTTGTATTCGGAATACGCTTAGGATTTGGAAACAAGAGCTAGTAAAACTGCAGAGGCTCTTACTAAACTCAACAATAATGTTAGATCAACGAATATAGCATTGGATAATGTGGCAAATAGTCTCACAACTCTACAGTTTGGTAATCAATTTGTTGAATATCGAGTGCAAGATGATGATGAGACATTGGCAGATATAAATGAGGCCATCAGTAATTGTGAAAATGTAAGTATTGACAATATGTACAATTATTATTGGTAAACAAAAAATATTAGTAGGTACATATAGGTATACATAATTAATAAAGATATTGCAAATATAAAATATTTATTTTTCAATTCTAGCTGGTTCTCTTATAAGAATATTTGTTTTTCAAATACCTACGTATGTATACTAATTTGATTTAATATTTTTAGAAGATTGAACATACTCTCACATCCAAAGAGGTGCTTAACAAATTCCTTGATAATAACCTCAAAGTCCTTCGTAATTGCCATGAAAAATATTCAATAGATCTCGACGATTCTGATGATGAAGACGAAGAAAAATCTAAAGAAAAAACGTAAGCTAAAAAAAAACGTGTAGCAAAGCATAATTACACTTATAATGATTACATTTCTTTATACATATGTACATTAAATAGTTCTAATATATTACATTATTAAAAATTGCGATTATTTATCTTAACAGCTGCATTTATCAACCAATTAACCCCTATAATGAGAAGCCTTTACCCTTTATATTTGGCTCAAAAGATTGGCATGCGAAATGGCATGTGGGCCTGTATGAAAGTCAACAAGAAAATAGCTATTCTGGTGATGAAATATCCGAAGCATTTTCAGATTCATCTTCGACTTCACATTTGGATGATAATGAGTCATTTGAGTCGAATACTGAATGGGCCTCCAGTAATTCTATAGATAATGACAATATAAATACAAATATCGAGGTTAAAAATGCCTCATCGTTGCGGGGATCACAGCCTATATATCCGGTAACTCCAAGTATACCCATTAATGCAGGCAAAAATAAACCTGCAATTAGTGAATCGTCTTCTGTATCGACACCTTCATCGTCTTTGGTTAATAAATCCATAAGAAATGCAAAACAAAATGAAAACTTAACTCAAAGATCGGAGAGTAAAAATTCGATAAATTCTAAAAATTCATATAAAAATTCAACTCAAGTTTCATCTTACAATAAGGAAAATTCTTTGCAACATAAACAACAACCTCAAAAAGTTGTAGATTTATTTGCTGAACCACCAACAACTGAAGACTTAGAATCCACAACATCTTCATCAGTCTCCTCAGCTCAAAATATAAAACGCCATCCGGATAATACTCATGCTATTCGTACAGATAGATCTTCTGCTTTTAAAACTCAACCAGCTCCCTTTGTGGATTTATTTGCTGAGCCACCAGAAGATATACCATCATCTACTACATCTTCCTCTATATATTCTGGTAGGAATATTAAACGTAAAACGGTTAATCTATTTGATGACGATGAAGACGATATGGTTAAAGATGATTTTTTGTCAGTTTTAACTAAAAAAGAGACAGCTGAAAAACCTACAAATAACGAGAAAAAAACTTTACCTCTATCTAAAACAACTGTTACAGACAAACCTTTACATGTTACTAAAACTCCCAAATCATTATTCGAAGACAGCGAAGATGAGGATGATGATTTCTTAAAGGCTTTTGCACAGAGATCCTCCTCTAAAGAAGCAACCAAAACCTCTTTAACCAAAACATTATTATTTGATAATGATTTCCAACAGCCCCCTATAAATATACAAACTGCAAAATCATCTGCAATTATTGCAAGTAATGATGATTTGATTACTCCTAGCGAAAATACGAATCATAAAATACAAAATATATTTAATGATACGGACGATAATGAGGATGATTTAATCTATAATAAAACAAAAGAAGAGGCCAAAAACACAATACAAAAGCCTAAAACTGATGATTCTAAACCTAAAACTATTGTTGAAAAGAAAAACCTCAAGAAGTCTCTGAATTTATTTGATGATTTAATGGATGTATCTAAAAATGAAAATTTGACTACAGAGATAAAACCAAAGAAAATAATAAATCTTTTCGATGATTTAGAAGAAGAGGATGCAGAGGATATATTTTCTATCAAACCGAAACAAATAAACATTAAGGATATTTCTCAAGAAAGTACTTTGAAAGAAAATGCAGTAAAATCGCTGGAAGTTGGGACAGAGATAAATCGCTTAGAAACAAACAACACTAACAATGAATCAATTGCTAAGGAAATTCTAACAAATAAAGTAACTACAAGAGTAGAACAGAGCAGTAAATCAAATAAAATTGCTGTTGAGGATGAAGCCCTTAATCAAAACAAAACAAAAACTGAAATAACAGAAAATATAGACAATAATGTTTCAGATGAAAATAAAAACAAAGAGGAGGCGCAAGGTAAACCATTTCAAATTGAAGGAAAAGAAACTCATTCAGTGGAATCATCCAACTTAGAAACATCGTCAAATACACTAAGTAATACGGTGCTAAATAACAATGACAACATAGCAATAATGCTAGTGAAACCCGAAACAGATTTAACAAATGAAAAACAAAAATCAAGTTCAACCAATAAATACGATTTTAATTCAATTCTCTTGTTTGATGAACCTCCTGAAGATGATGATAAATTTTTCGAAACTCTTAGTAAAACTCCGCAAGCAAATAATACCAATTATAATGTCATAGATTTGGAAAATTATATTTATGAACCTGAATTACCCAAAGTACCTGTATCTACTAGTGGCAGTAACAATCAAACAGATACTACAGATAATAGACAAACCAATTTGTATACGGGTTTACAGTTGTTTAGCGATGTACCTCCGGATGATGATGCTGTTAGTGATACTATCAATCAGCCGCCAAATGTCAATACTACAAAACGTTTGCATAGTGTATTCTATGATGATTTTAATGAGACTTTAATGGCTTTAAATCAAAATAAAATAGAACATTCTATATTCAGTAATGAACCGCCGCCCGTTAATGAAGAAATAATTTCCACATCTAGCAAAGATGCAATAGATCATAAAGTACCTGATGTTAAACAAGAAGTCAACCAAGAAAAACATAGACTCAAGGATTCTCCAATTGATACTAAACTTGAAGAAACTTCAGCCAAATCCGATACCACAAAAGACCCGTCTTTTTCTACTAAACGTCCAGTTTCGAAATTACAAATGCCTAATATTAATATAAATGTTCAAGCTCTATTACCAGGAGCTAATAATACCTTACGCAATGCTAAAGAAGATACCACAAAGACAAAAGTAATAGTACAAGGATTTGATACCATAGAACCCGTCTTAAATGTTTCTCCAGCACCAGCTACTGAAAAAGTGGCAACAGTTTTAACAAGTAAAACAGCAAAGGTCCAAAGAACTGCCGAAACCGAACATATTTTACCCAGTGTTACTAAAAATCGTGTTAGAGCCCCAGCTGCCAGAAGGCCATCTACACGTCGGGCCAGACAAGAAAATTATCGTAAGAGTTTAATCGAAGAGGCAACAACTTTACAAAGTGATGATGATAAGAACGAAGTTCGCAACAAAACAATACAAACTCAAACGAAAACTAACATTCCTAAAAATCCATTAATACAAGTTCAACCAGAAAATAATGATAGAAATATTCAAAAACAAACGGCTGAAGAGATATTTGATAATATTCCCAACACAGATAATAAGAACACCAAAGAAGAATTCACAAAACCATTACCGTCAACCAATACTGAAGAGGCACTTGTTGATATTCCCAAAACATTAAATAAGATCACTAAAAAAGAGAACACAACACCATTTCCTTCAAATTTATCTGACAATAGACATGCAGATAATTCTAAAATATTCAATATTAGTAAAAATGCATCATTAGAGGTTAACAAAGAAACCAACATTTTAAAAACAGAACCACAAAGGAATTTGCAAAGTTCTTCATCAATTCAAAATAATCAAAACTTAACAAAACAACACAAACAAAGAGCAAAGAGTTTGTTATTTTTTGATGATGATGAGGAAGAGGATGACGATCTATTTAAAAATATTAAAACTTCAAAACCAAATGTTAACAAGACAGTAGCGACAACAAGAGAAAACAGTGAAAAGTTAGAACAGAATAAGAAAATTGTGTCAAGCTCATCAAATCTTTTTGCAAATAACACAAATATGGAAGTCACACACGAGATACAAGTATCACCAAATTCTCTGAACATTTCTACTACAACTGATTACAAACAGCAAAAATTGTCAAAAAATGACAACCAAGCAAACATTGACATTAGTAAAAAATCCTCAACAACTACAACAAAATCTCCATATTACGATGAATATAATGATATATTTAGGAGAACCGATCAGAAGCCCACAACATCAAACACATTTAAGGATAGCAATAGCAGAGCCAAATCTCAATTTAAATCATTTTTGGACAGTGAAAGTGATGAGGATCTTGTAGCTGGACTACATAAGGACACATCAACTCCCACTCAAACAGCATCATCCATTAAAAACCCAATCGCTAGTGCACCGCCGGCAAAAAATACGACTGCTAAATTATTTGCTGATTCTGATACAGACAGTGATGATTTGTTTGGAAAATTGTCCTCAACTAAAACCACTAAAACATCTAAAACGTCTAATTACAAAGTTTCATCTGAGTCTAGTACTCAAAGCCAAAATAAAGCTCCTGCAAGATCTTCTTTATTTAGTGATGATAGTGATGCTGACGATTTTCCTGTATCATCTGCTAGCATTAAGAAAAATGCAGCACCTAAAAGTGTGCTGAAGGATAACAAGTCAAAAGTAAATACTCAAGCAAATACCAGCCTCTTCAGTGATGTAGACAGCGACGAAGATGATTTATTTGGCAGTGGAGCTGCAAAAGTAGCAAATACAACTGGTATGTATACTATTGATTTTGCAATATACATATCTACTTATTTCACAGCGTACATTATTCCATCCAATTAATTTTACCGAGACTAGATGAAGAAAAACAACCCCGTTTCATTAGGTTAGGTCAGCAGGCGGCCATAATCATACAGCTTATTTAGGTCCATTCATTGGTCCTTTTATGTTGGCTAAGAGATAGAAGAAAGGGGAAGGAGGTTAATAGAGACAGATCAGTTTACCGATACTAGATGAAGAAAAACAACCAATCCATTCTTAACGGTTTGCCTATAATATAATATATAATATATATAACGTTATATAAAGTTTTACCATCAAAACCCACAAAAATGTATCTTCATTTCTCCTGATAAAGCACATTCCCCCATTTCCCCGGTATGATGTTTCTTATATAAACACAACCTGTAAAGTAAATTGTATAAGCTTTCTTTTGAGAAAAAAAAGGCCCAAATTTCAAATTGGGTCACTTGACATGAAATTCACCATATATATATTCTGGGTCCTTATAATATTGTAAGACGATTTAGCCATGTTCGTCCGTCTTTTGAAAACACGATAGAGCTTCGAAAAAAGACTTTGAACATTCTCTGATCCACCGAAATTTTTGGTATTGAAAATGAGCAAAATTGCACACTTTATTTTTATTATAAAATGACAAGTCCTGTTGAAAACGCTAGGAATCAGTCTATAGGCCCAACTATAATGTGCATATGCTAGCTTAAGCAAACGTGCGAACACATATAAATTGTATGTGACAAACTATAATGTACTTAACGAAACTTTTCGTTAAGTTTTTCAACTGTCATTTGCTTAAGCAAAAAGCGAAACTGATCGCATATTCCGTACGGAATCAGCTGTTTGTTGTTTGTTTGTGTTTTTAACAAAATGGAGAAAGAAGAAAATACATTTATTTTAAATTTAATAGATAATGTGGAAAAAAATAAGTGCCTTTACAATAAAAGAGGCCCTTTTTATTTTAACAAAAATGTCTTTCTGTCGCGGTTTATTTCTCTGACAGAACAAGAGCGTCTTCTTCTTTTACAGTGTAGTTCACTTATTTATTTTAATGTGCACAGGCCTTCAAGCGCTAACTTTTTTTAAGTACTTTTGCCGATAAATTAAAAAAAAGGAAAAATTATGCGTTTCTGGTACAAAGTTTTCTTTTAATTATAAAATAATATAATAATATTTATAAAATATAGTCATTTAATGGGTTTTTGTTAAAATAAAAACATTTTTTTTAAACATAAATGAGCAACTGTGGACAAAAAGTTTCAAAGTCATTGTAGCCACCTAAAAGTTAACTCTGAACTGGTTATGCATTTGACAGCCTTTTCGTTAACTTTTGCAATTTGCTTAAGCTTGCTTATGCATATTATAGTTGGGCCTTATGATTTATCATATCCAAATGTCATAATGTACATGATTGCCTATAGAACAGCAGTATTCAATTCAACAAAAATAAGTCTAATGCTATAGAAAACGATATTTTGTTTGCATTGATCCATATTTGAACATAGCACCCATATAAAGTCCAATTCCGAAAATCATTTAAATGCTATCAAGTTAAAATTCACTACAAATAATTCATATAAGTATATATGTATGTATGTATATGTGAAAATCATCGCACCCAATTTAATGCAGACCATAGCACCCATATAAATATTCCCGCGACAGCCGGTTCTACGCACCGGAATGACCCGAGATCACTCGGCCAAGGGCTGTCAACTCAGCAAATACTGCTGTTACAACAACAACAACCCATATAAATTAGAATTCCGAAAATCTCCTAAATGCGCATAAAACTCTTATAAAAATCACTATCTAGTTGAAATTCGCCACAAAAACCCACATATATATATATAAATCACCGAATTTAATTGTGATCGGCCCATTTGACGACTGCTTCCGAAAACCTCAATAACCTACGTAAATATCTCAAAAATATCGATATCGAAACATAATTTTACATATATCAATTATATATACGAAATAACTATAATCTTAGATTTTGTGAGGGTTGTCCATAATTAGTTATGGCTCCCATATAAGATCCATTTCCGAGCATAATTGGAATACTTATAAAATTCTTGTATATATCGTTATTGAGAAGAAATTCGATATCGAGTAAAATTGATCGTAATTTTCTTATTTCATTCGAGATCGAGCAAGAAATTTAGTACATTTTATCATAATTTCGATATCGAAATCATTTTTCGATACGATAGCTTATTCGATCACGAATGCGGTAATTTGGCCCCAGGAGTGCCCAAAAGTTGCTTATGTAAGAGCAAACACCAATACATTTAAATAAAAACTAATTTTTATTCACTATTTTTTGTTGTAAAAGCCAATACATACAAAGAAACAACACACTTTTTTAAACGGTATCATACGTTAAACAAAAACAAAATCTACATTGACGATCGCAGTCACCAATGTTTACCAGTAGAGCATACGAAAGTGTTGTTGTTTTGCGCTTGCGTGTATAGAATGAAGTACGACAAAAAAACAAATTAGGCAAAGTTGTTTGTGTATTTCGTATTGCTAGCAGCGTTGCCGTTTTGGTTACTTTTAACCAAAATTGGTTACTTTTTTTTCCAATGTGTACTTGTGTACTTTTTTCCGTTTTGGTTACTTTTTTTTAACACAAAAGTAACCATTTTTTACATTGTTTTTACTTTGACTTAATTTACACCACTAATTTTGGTGATAAACTACTACCATAATTTAAAAGTTTTTTAAAAATAAAATACTAAACACAGGATTACAAAAAAATACATGCCTGTCTCCAAACATAACAAACACAATCATTGTATTGTTGAACGAGTAAAAGGTTCTTCACAAAAACCATCTAAAAACATGCTACTAAATGCATTTTCATATTGATGTTTGACATCGGAACAAGTTAATTTTTCTTTTGTTTTAGACATGAACGGACCTTATTAAACATTCATAAATTATGTTGTTTACCAGAAAACCAAAAAAAGCTTTTTACAAATTAGCGTGCTATTTAATTTTTTAATAATAAAGTGTTTTTTAAATAGTTAAGATTGTGTTTCTTTCGTAAAAAATGGATAAGTTGTACTTCGAATTAAAAAATAATAATATTGGTTTTAAGCACAATTTTTATTTTTGTTAGATTTTTATTTAAATAGGCTGCTCAAACTAAAACTAATAATGTTGAGTTATCTTCTGGAAGTGATGATGAGAATAGGTATATTTTCATTCAATTTCAATAACTTTTTTTAAATAATATTTTGTTGTTTAGTGATATTAAAAACAGCCCGGAAAGAAAATTCCGTGTATTGTGGTTGGATGAGTTTCCGTGGCTAAGAAACAAAGAAGGATGTTGTTTCTGCGCTGCCTGTGAAAAAAATTGCAAATCACGTAAGTTATTTACGAAAGCACACTAAAAAAGTGTTCATAAGCAAAATGTGGAAAATAAAAATAACATTTGCAAGTTCTCAAAAAGAAACTCTTAATAAGCAAGTGCACCAAACAGAGCTAACATTAGTAATGTTTCTTATTTCCCACAATTTGCCTTTTTTATTAATGGACTATCTACCAGGCTTAATAGAGGAGCGCTGTCCCGACTCTCAAATTGCGAAACACATTAAATGTGGCAGGTACAGCAACTCAATTAACAGAAATGTTAGGAAGTAAATCTAAAGCAAATTTAATTTCCAAACTAAAAACGACAAAGTTTTCGTTAATAGTAGACGACACAACAGACGCATCCACAAAGAAATCACTAGTTCTAGAACATTCAAGACAGATTTTTAGCCTCATCTACTTAAACTTTATCTACTAGTGTTTTGTAACAAATGTAATGAAATTAATTACATTTGGTTTTTATTATTATTGTTATTGCTGAATTATTTTTTTCTTTCAATTATACCTAATTATAAGACTGAACTACAAACTGAAATGCAATGGTTAATTTATATTTTACATATATATTTTTTAGCTGAAGTATAAATAAAATAAAATTTTAAATATATAAAAATTTTTGTTACTTTTTTTTGCTTTTGGTTACTTTTTTTACATTTTGGTTACAAAATTTTGTTGGTGCTGAGTGCTGTAATGAGTATACAAAACACACAGCATATAGCTAAGAGTTTTTACAAATACAAATGGGCACCAAGAGTATAGGGCTTGGGCACTCCTGGTTTAGATGAACAAAATGGGTTGCTTTTGCTTTTACGTATTTAACAGTGATCAACAAACTCTGTCGTTTCTTGTGTCTACTTTTACTTTTCCGTGAAATGATTAAAAATCAATCGGTATTGCAATTGCAGTGTTTTGCAAGACCCATTATTAACACTTTTCTGAACTAAAGGCAATTGAAAACTTAAGCGAACATAAAAAATGGTTTTAACTATTATTATTTCCTGTTGAAATAAAATTCAATGAAGTATGTCTTAAATAGAAATTTGAAAATATCGTTCTTATTATTATTTTTTGCGATTAAATTATTTATAAAATTCAGGTAAAAGACATTCAAAGAAAGTATAGAAATCAATATAGATGCACCATAAGATCATCAGTAGTTCGACAGTAAGAATTAACAAGGTTGTTTGTTTCTTTTCATCGCATCATCGAAAATGAAGAAGCTGTTTTTATTATTTTCTCCAATACTGTTCTACTGTATCTAACATTGTTTAATTCTCTATTTTAGACACAAATATTCCCAACACTAACGCACTATCAGCAACTAAACCGATTATTTCTGCAACCGAAGTCACTAAATCGAAAACTGTAGCAGACAATCCTTTAGCGGATTTATTATAAAATTTTAAACTAATATATTCTAATTTTAATAGTTTTAGGCTATAATAATTGAACAAAACTCAAACTGTTATTTACTATTTAAATGTTTAAATCAAACAAAAACGAAAAAGTGCATTGAAATTCGTAAAGCGAATTAATTTTATTTTAAAATAATTATTACGAGTATTTACATATAAATTTCTTTAGATAAACTTAAATTTAAACTAAATAAAATAAAATAATCGTTGTATTAAATGAATTTTAAAGTTAAAAAGAGAAAAAATAAAAATAAATATAAAAAACAAATACGTTGAAATTAGTTAAATTTCATTTAAGTGAAAATGTTCAATTTATATTCTTACTTTCTGTCTTTTATCGTTGTTTTTGTTTTTCTTTTTAATATTTTTAATTGTAATAAACTATAGTTGGTTTTTAACTTGAGTTAGTTTTCGATCTTTGGCTAACGTTTAAAATGTTTTGCATTCAGGCATGTGATGGAAATCGAAATCGAAAACGAATTAGTTTTGGAAATACATTTTAATGCATTTATAATCTTAATATTAAAAATTTTTGGTTTAAGATTCTCTTTAGTAGCCCAAAATCTTTATATTTTATGTGATAAAAGTTTTTCAATACAGAAATATTACGAAAAAATTGACTTCTAAAACTCATTCGTTTTCGATTTCCATCACATGCCTGATTAAATTTATTCATTCATTATTATTATTTTTTTTTTATATTTAATTATGTTTTTTTTTTAACCAATATAATAAGTATTGAAAAACGAGCTTTTAGAAAATTATTTAATAATAAAATTTTTAAACACAATTACTAGTACATATAAATAAAAACGTTTTTAAACAATAAAAAAAATATACATATAGGTTTATAGTATGTATGTATAAAATAATAATGACTTGATATTACACTCTCTTTACGGTAGCACCTTAAACTTATCATTTTAGTTTCGCGATAACATATTAATAAATTAATTAAATATTACTATTATCTCATAATGCCACATCACGATATTTGCGATAATCGTCGGATTCATTGCCCAAAGACAATTTGCTATTGGCGGTTATATAGGGATTTGTGTAATTAGCATAACCAAAACCTCCGTAGTATTGCAACTGTTGTGAATTACGCCTTTGGAATTGTGGAGCCAAGGGAGCTCCTGGCGCTGCTGTGAATACTGATGTATTGAGACTCGTTTGGCTGCCTGGTCTACGGTATAAATTCAAATTGCTATTATAGGGCAGTTGTATACTATGGGGCCGCTGCTGCTGATGTTGCTGTATATATCCCAACATGGCCAGATAGTATTGCTGTTGTTGATTGTAGTTCTGCAACAGATTGTTGCCATAGGCCGCCAAATCATTTTGTACTTTACTAATGCCATCTAGATTTTCCAGCGATATACAATTGCGAGCCAATTTTGTAGGTGGTGTTTGTTTGCCCGCCTGCACATGAGGTGGCAGTGCCATGGGCTCACGCTGCTGCAGCTGTTGGCCTCTCTGCTGGGGAGGAGAAGGTTGTTTCGATTCGATGGAACAATAGATGGGATCGTTTGAGCTGGAACCTATCAGAGAAGGTGGCTGTTGTTTCTGGGTATCCTGCAGATTATTTTTTAAATCATCTATGGTTATATTGAAGTATTTTCCATTCTTCTCATCGCTGTTCTCTAGCACATAACGAGGATTGTATAGGCCGGGCAAAGTACACCTGAGGTCCATTAGCGATTGAGCACGATTGTTGCCTAGGAATAATGTTAGTAAATATGTATTTAGATTAGTGTTCTCTTTAGAATAGTATAAAACTTTAAACTTTTTTTTATTATTATGGTTTATTTGACCATTTTTCTTAATATCTTAATAATTGTTCAAGCTTAAGGTCTTTTTTAATAAAATCTTTGTATTTTATATTCGATATTTCGCTACTTTGTTGTGTAGCATTTTCAAGAAAAAATGTTTTATAATAAAAATATAATAATACATGTAATAATTATAATAAAAATTTTTTCCGGAAGATGCTACACAACAAAGTAGCGAAATAGCGAAAATAAAATACACTCAATTCTGTTTTTATGCGACTTTTTTTATGCGATTTTAAACTTATGCGGTTTTTTAGTACAAATTTTTATAAGATATTTGTATACGATTTTAATTTAAATATTTAATTTTTGTTAAAATTGCTAGTTTAATTGTCGACCAAGTTGACAAAAAAGTCTGACAGTGTAGGGGCTAAACGGTGGCAGACTTAAAGTTTATCAGATTTTGCAGTTGACAGGTTAGTCGTCTAGTGTAACCTCACCTTTATACAAAACATTCATTACGTAGTAAAAAACATAAACAAAAAACGCATCCCAGTTTTTTATGATTTTTAATTTTCTTTTAATGGGAACCCAGTTTATAATTTATATTTTTTCTCGTATAATGTACGTCGGTTGTGCTCATTTCTATTCTGTCTGCTGTGATTTAAGTCGATATCAGTTTTTTTTTTGTGAGCTGTTTCCTGGTGTAATTTTAATGTGTATTGTTTTTATTACAAAAGGTAAAAAATATCAAAAATTATTTTTTTTATAAATTTAAATTAAATTGAAATGAAATTTATTTTTCTAGAAATTTCTAAATTGATTTTATCCGATGGAAAAAAAGATGCACAAACCACGAAATCTTCGCAAAGTTTAATAACAGATTTTGTTGTCAAAGAAGCAAAACCACCAGTCGTTGAAATTAGCACTGGGTCTAATGAGGGAGAATTAGTTACCCCTATCGTGAATAAAAATTCCACACGAAATTTGTTCCCTTTTCACATTTTCCTATTAAAATTCAATGTTAAAAAAATAAAAGGGAACAAATTTCATGTGGAATTTTTATTCACGATAGGGGTGAGTATCACCCGAATTGGTGACTAGCTACAGCAGCGATTTCGTACCAGTTCAGAAACGGTCACGTGCATTGTCAACAAGTGAAGATAATGACTAGTTACAATTATCATTTCATTTCTAAGAAAAGTGTAATAAAAAACTAATTTTTAACTCGTGATTTCAATTTGTTTTAAATGTGCATATAACCCTCCTTTCTTCAAACACCTTTAGGTGGGTAACATCATTCTTTTTATGCGATTTTTTGGTTATTTATTTAGTTTTACGCGGTTTTCGAGAGCTACAGAACCTATCCATATTTATTCAATGTAGATAGTGTCTATTTTTATGCGTTTTTTTAATGCGTTTTGCTCAGGAACGTATCTACCGCATAAAAACAGAATTGAGTGTATAAAGATATTTTTAAAAGAATACCTTAAGCTTGAACAATTATTAAGATGTTTAAAAAACTATTTTAATTTGAATTTAAATTTAAATATTTGTCACTTGAATGATTAGGCTTGATTCTAAAGTTATGAAATAAAAAAACTTGGTTTTTAAAATTTGCAACTTTAAAATATATCAATTTTCATATAACTCGTTTTGCTGTTTGTAATTCCTCCATTATTTTCAGCATTTATAAGATTATTGTATTGTACTATTTTGTTATGTTACAATGTAGATCAATGTGTATTAGCTCACCTTGTCCATTGCCATTGTTTCTTTGAGCCGCATATTGCTGCAGAAATGGCAATGCAAACATGCTGGCATTGAATTCATTTTGCGAACCGAATGCATTAAGACCCTGCTGTTGGGAACCGTTAATGCTGGCCTTACTTGGTTGTTCGGTTATTTGAAAGCCGGCATTTTCAAAGGCTGTTTGTTGATTTTGTAAACGCTTACTGGAACGTCGAGAATCGGCCTTAGTAATTGGCACGCTGGGTGGTGGTGTTTGTAGCTGCAATCGTGTTGCTAAATCTTGTAGTTGTGTCAGAACCTGGGATTCACGACGCCATCTTAAAGAATTAAAAAATAATATATTGCTTTATAAATTGAAAAAATTTTAAAAATCGAGTTTGTATATATAATTTATAAATTATAGCAAATGTTATTGGCATCTCCTATTTTAAATGTCGTTAGATAATGATTCATTTTGATTGTTGCTTACACTTATCGAGATATATAATAATTAATACATTTATCCCTTTATTATGTTAAATATACCAACATTTTCACTTTATATGCCTTGTCTAGCTTATCAATTAAATTACATATTTAAAATTAACTAAAATTATTATTTATTTATTAACAAGTTATGTAATATGAAAGCCTTCAATGGCCAATTAAATATTACAATTGATGATAGAACAGTAAAAAAAAAATTACTTTAATTTACTTAATATTAATGTTTTATTACCAACAGCCTCAAATTTGTAACAGAGAGAAACATTCAATTAGTTAAAATGAATATATGCCTAAGTTAGCAATGGAATGTCAAATATCAAATCAGTTGTGATTCCTATTAAAATATTCGGTTAACTTTCTGCGATAAGTGGCATAAGAAAATGAAAATGACCGTAAATCATTCGGTAAGTGATTCCAAGTACGCGCAACAGTTATAAGAAATGATCTTTCAAAAACTGTGTTATTTATTCTGGAAATACAAATCTGTACATTCCTAGTTGAATGTATAAAATTGAATAATTGTAATAAAAATTGTGGTGTGTTACTTTTAATGATTTTATAAAATATTAATAGGTATCTTAAAATTACAAAATTCTTAAAAGAGTACTTTAGAAAACGCTCGACATAGGGTGATATATGGTTATAATTTCGCTAATTATTTCGAAGTTGATAAATATTATGATTGAAGAGTGTAATGCCAAAAAGAAAACGTACAATTTTTTTCAGTAAAATTGTGATTTTACTAATATTACTAGAGGTTGTACTGAAAAATATATGCATAACATAAGAAACTTGTGACATTAATAAAGCATGATAGGTTAAATAAATTTTAAGGCAATATAATCGGCGAAGAGTGAAACAATCTTTTTTATATACACTGTCTATGTGTTATGAAAAGACGAGTCTGTCATCTAATATAATTCCTAATACATATCTTCATTCTGTCAACAATTACAATTTCCCTTTTAATCTATATGTATGGCCATCCAGAGTAATACCATGTTTCCACGACGACTTGAATCACCCGCTTCGCCTTCTGAATCATGTTTATGAATCATGCTGTTTACATGACTAATAAACTTGATTCGATTTGACAGTTGTTTTTAATAAACAAACAGAATAAAAAATAAACAGAATTTACAATTTGTGAAAAATAATTTTTTTTGATGGACAAAAAAAGTGAGTGGAAATTAGTTAGCTTATTTGAAAAAAAACATGCATTCGTACGTATTTACTTTCTTTACTTCCAGCAACAAGAAAATAATTTCCTTTGTTTACAATAATATTAAATTTTTACAGCTAGTGCAGATGAACTTGCGATAAAACTTAGAGAAGAGTGCAATTTTTCGTGCTTCGCAAGTAGATTCAATATGAATCAACTTGATTCACTCTTAAAATTTTGTATGGTGAAGCAAATTGTTTCGCACATGATTGGGGTGTGAAGCATGAATAGAGAGCGAAGCATGTACCGTGGAAACATAGTATAAGTGAACCAAATTTCATTATCCTCGTCTTATTTATGTTTAGTATGAGAAAGTTAGAAACCATCCACCAAGTAATCCAATGCAATCAGGCATGCCACATAATTCGATCGGAATGTTTTCAATTCCGTATTTGCAAATCGATCGTTTTTACTTTGCATTCTCTAGATTCCGATCGATTTTGTTTATTCTCAAAAAAATTTTAAATCTCGGTTTTTAACTTAAATATGGTAACGGTGTGTAACCAAAACTAAAAACCATATGATTTTTGTAATAAAAAGTATTACAAAAGCAAACACAAACAGAGCTAACAAAGAAATTTTAAATAAAAGTGAACAAAATTTTTAAAAAATGCCTGGAATTTCAATTATTGCTGTTTTAAATGAGCAAAGACATCAAAACGCAGTTGAAAAGCTACGAAGAAGAAATTTAAATGATGCATCTGAAAATGATAAAAGTTTTCTTGTTGCTGACACCAAATTTGAAATTTTTAACATTTTATTTTAATATCAATGAGATAATTAAAAAAAAAACAATGAAATAATAAAATTAATTATTTAATTGTCATTACAAATTAGTAGAATGTTTTTTTTTCAGTATAAAATCATAAAAAATAACAATTCCACTTTAGAAATCTAAAGTGGTTTCATCGTTTTTCGTTTTCTAAAGACTCAATTTACGGAATCAAAACCACTTTCGATCGAAATTGAGTTCTGTGACATGGCTGAATATTTATCCTTCTTATCACTATTTCCTCTGAAGTGTCACCATGAATTAGTAATTGGATATCGTCAGCAAAAGCATATACGCAACAAAATTCTGATTCAATCATATTAAGTACATAGTTTATTTTTCTTTAGTTTATTGGTAGTTTTGCTCCCTCGTTTATAAGCAAATATTTAAGCTATGCTGATTAGGAAGAAGATAAGACGAGTACACACTTGATTGTACTTGCAATTCGTTTTACTCTCTTATTCGAATTACCTATGTGTATACAAATGTGTGTATACTATCAAATAAAACAAGTAAGAAAAAATAGTCGGTCAAGCTAAACCATATAATTAGCCCAATCATGAATAAAAAAAAATCCGCGGGTGTTTTTATCTATTTATTTATTTAACATTGAATTTGAATGGAAAAAGGCAAAAAAAACTCCCGCGGAATTTTTATTCATGATTGGGCTGAATACCGTACACCCAGTATATGTATACAAAAGTTTTTCAGAAATAGGCGCTATGTGGAAGATATTATGGACCGATCATTCAAAAATTTAGTACCATGACTTCTGAGCATATAAATATTATGTGTGTTCAATTTTATCGCGATGTATGTAAATACTTTTAAAAGATTTATGAATTACCGAGAGGTTCTTATATGGGAGTTTTGACTAATTATGGACCGACCATTATAAAATTAGGTGTCATCATTTCTGTATACATATATGAAACTTTTTGTGTTAAATTTTATTTGAATACCAACATTTTTAAGAGGTTTATGGTCGTTAAAGTGATTTTTGGAAGTGGGTCTTATATGGGAGCTATGATCAATTATAGTCCGATCTGCACAAAATTTGTAGATGTGATTTGGCTTCATTTACCACTCATTTTTTGTTGAAACTTGTTTTGTTACGTTCATAATTCAAACATTTATGACCGATAAACCCCTATTTCGGAGGACATTTATATGGGATCTAGGTGAAATAATGGACCGATTTCCACCAATTTCAATCCCAGCCATCCTTGGGCCGAAAAAATATTATGTACCAAATTTTATCGAAATATAAATTGCCACCTGTACTCTGCGCACAAGCCAGAAGGAGGGACATCGTTAAATCGTCTCAGGAAGTGATTCTGAGTCCATCGGAATTCATTAAGGTGGCGGTAATTGGCGTTACAAACATCACCACAAATCCAATATACCCTCCCAAATATGGTGGTGTAGGGTATTAATACGAGTGATTTAAGCAATAAGAATTGTGCTGGGTGAAAACACAAAAGAAATTTCAAGGAAAAAAGAATTGCTTCGTATAATTTCAGATTAATGCTTTAAAAAATCTAACGATTTAAGACACAAACTTCTCAAAACTAGATTAACATACCAAACTGAAGACTTAAGACACCAACTTTTTTTATTGTGCAAATCTGTATGTAAGACTTAGGAAACAAACACGTTTAGGTTACACATGCGAAAACAAAAAGACTTAAAACACAAACCTTTTCTATTTCTAAATTAAAAAAAGACTAAAGAAACAAAACTGCAGTGACAAATATTTTGTTAAATCAATGTTCGCTACCGTTACCGTTGAGCTACATTTATCATAACCTACATTTTTAGGTAAAATATTGTTACCGAAATAAAAAAAAATACAGAGGGGTTATTGTGTATTTCGATTTGAAAGCAAACATTTTAGAAATCTATATACAGTGGATGGCCAAATTATTAGTTACACATGAAAAATTGTTTAGTTTGAAGCCGTAAAACATTTTAAAATAGTGGAAATTTATCCTTTTATTTGTTCTTTTAGGTAAATTAAGTGTTTCTAATTCAATTAAAAATAAATTCTTTTGTTTTGAAAATATATATTTCAGGAAAAGAAATATTACAAAATTTTTTGAAAAAAAATCCTTATATTTCGTAGAACCTTCTTTGGCATCAATTACAGCTTGCACCCTTTTTGGCATGCTCTGAATGCATTTTTGAACATTTTCTTTTAGTTCTTCATCGTGATGCCAGACTTTAATCAATTTGATCAAAATTGCATATTTCACACTTCAGAGCAGAATGACAGACAATGATCTACAACTCCACTCTAATGTCACCAATCATTGTTGACACTGCAGAAAATATTTAACAGTATTACCAGAATTAAAATACGAAAACATCTGGTATAAGAAATAAATTTATATACGTATTAAAAGCGGTTGAATCTTAATTAATAAGTGTAACTAATAATTTGGTCACCCACTGTATATAAAAATAAGTGTACATTTTGATTGTCACTCCATAACTCGAGAATGGCTAGATCGATTTGCCTGGAATTTTTTTTAATAGTTTTAAAATTTTCAGGAGATGGTTTATATGAAAAAAAAAAATCAAAAAGATGATCACGAGGGAACAATTTTTGCCTCTGAAACTTTCTGCTCAATTTTAATAAATTTTAAAACATAGATAGATCTGAGTTTTAATCCAACCTAATACCCAAACTCATACGTGAACAAAATTTTGTTTGTCGGTGCAGTGTAACTATCATTCTTCTTCGAACTATCGATACACCACGACGGAATCAGACTTTCAATGAAAATAAAATTTGAAGGCAAAACAACGTTTGTCGGGTCAGCTAGTCTTCTATATATATAAAATTCAATGTATGTATGTATGTATGTATGTATGTATGTATGTATGTATGTAACGTATAGACTCCAAAACGGCTGAGCCGATTTTGATGAAATTTTCACAGCATGTTACTGTGACTCTGGAAGAAATAATAGGGTACTTTTTTTTTACCACGCCCACTTTTACGCCCACTTTTTTAAAATATTGTAATTGGAGACCAAACCTCTGGCCCGATATTTTTGGGACTTTGGTATGATTAATAGGGTACTTTTTTGATTACGCCCATTTTTACGCCCACTTTTTAAAAATTATGTAATTGCTACCATATAGTTTTTAACAGATTTACTTCAAATTGTATACAAATTATATACTCCAGGCGAGGTAAAAATAAAGATTTCTTAAGCCACGCCCCTTTCACGCCCCTTTTCACGCCAAATTTTTGAAAGTTTTATTCTCTATACAAATTTGTTCATTCCAACGTATTTTTTTTATTTGGTAGTATATTGCTCTTAATACTGTTAACGTCGCCATATAACTATGAACTACGCCTACTTCATCGCCCCCTTTTTTTAATTCAGATACTTACTTATACCACTAACAATGTTTGCTATACAAAATACTTTTTTTGTAATATGTATTTACCTAAAGTTTTATATACTTTTTAACTACATACATTTTTTTATTACCAAATCCCCATTTTTCGCCCCATTTCACCTTAAATTATATTGCTTTTAATCTATATATATATACTAGCTAAACCCGGTGTGCTTTGCTACCCCCCCCTCGTCATAAAATAAAACGTATTTATATATTTACAAACATTTATTTATTTAATTTTAATGTATTTATTGCAATGCTTTAGGCGAGACCATGCCCATGTCCACTTACATAATCAAGAATTTATTATTTCGTAAGAATATCCCGTTGTGAAAATTTAATGACGATCGGTCCAGTAGTTAAGACTATATTACGATGTTTAATTTTCCTAAAAAGGGGCGTGGTCCCACTCACTTTTCTCCTGGTACGTATTCCTAATTATGCCAATACCATATGTACCAAATATCACCGACGTACGTCAAAAAATGCCCAAAATATGGCGGGTTAAATTTGTGGGTTATATGGGCGGTGCCACCCCCGTTTGTACAATCAAAACTTCATATAGCCTATTATTCCTTCCAGAGTCACAGTAACATGCTGTAAAAATTTCAGATTGGTCCAAGGGTTTGGCCTCCTATTAAGCACAAACATACAGACACACATTCATTTATATATATATACTAGCTAAACCCGGTGTGCTTTGCTACCCCCCCCCCCCCTCGTCATAAAATAAAACGTATTTATATATTTACAAACATTTATTTATTTAATTTTAATGTATTTATTGCAATGCTTTAGGCGAGACCATGCCCCTTTGTCCACTTACATAGTCAAGAATTTATTATTTCGTAGGAATATCCTGTTGTGAAAATTTAATGACGATCGGTCCAGTAGTTAAGACTATATTACGATGTTTAATTTTCCTAAAAAGGGGCGTGGTCCCACTCACTTTTCTCCTGGTACGTATTCCTAATTATGCCAATACCATATGTACCAAATATCACCGACGAACGTCAAAAATGCCCAAAATATGGCGGGTTAAATTTGTGGGTTATATGGGCGGTGCCACCCCCGTTTGTACAATCAAAACTTCATATAGCCTATTATTCCTTCCAGAGTCACAGTAACATGCTGTAAAAATTTCAGGCAGATTGGTCCAAGGGTTTGGCCTCCTATTAAGCACAAATATACAGACACACATTCATCTATATATATAAAATTCAATGTATGTATGTATATATGTATGTATGTATGTATGTATGTATGTATGTATGTATGTAACGTATAGACTCCAAAACAGCTGAGCCGATTTTGATGAAATTTTCACAGCATGTTACTGTGACTCTGAAAGAAATAATAGGGTACTTTTTTTTACCACGCCCACTTTTACGCCCACTTTTTTAAAATATTGTAATTGGAGACCAAACCTCTGGACCGATATTTTTGAAATTTTCACAGCATTTAACTGGGACTCTGGTATGATTAATAGGGTACTTTTTTTTGACCACGCCCATTTTTACGCCCACTTTTTAAAAATTATGTAATTGCTCCCATATAGTTTTTAACAGATTTACTTCAAATTGTATACACATTATATACTCCAGGCGAGGTAAAAATAAAGATTTCTTAAGCCATGCCCCTTTCACGCCCCTTTTCACGCCAAATTTTTGAAAGTTTTATACTTTTTGTTCTCTATACAAATTTGTTCATTCCAACGTATTTTTTTTATTTGGTAGTATATTGCTCTTAATACTGTTAACGTCGCCATATAACTATGAACCACGCCTACTTCATCGCCCCCTTTTTTAATTCAGATACTTTCGTATACCACTAACAATGTTTGCTATACAAAATACTTTTTTTGTAATATGTATTTACCTAAAGTTTTATATACTTTTTAACTACATACATTTTTTTATTACCAAATCCCCATTTTTCGCCCCATTTTACCTTAAATTATATTGCTTTTAATCTATATATATATATAAATGAATGTGTGTCTGTATGTTTGTGCTTAATAGGAGGCCAAACCCTTGGACCAATCTGAAATTTTTACAGCATGTTACTGTGACTCTGGAAGGAATAATAGGCTATATGAAGTTTTGATTGTACAAACGGGGGTGGCACCGCCCATATAACCCACAAATTTAACCCGCCATATTTTGGGCATTTGTTGACGTACGTCGGTGATATTTGGTACATATGGTATTGGCATAATTAGGAATACGTACCAGGAGAAAAGTGAGTGGGACCACGCCCCTTTTTAGGAAAATTAAACATCGTAATATAGTCTTAACTACTGGACCGATCGTCATTAAATTTTCACAACAGGATATTCTTACGAAATAATAAATTCTTGATTATGTAAGTGGACATGGGCATGGTCTCGCCTAAAGCATTGCAATAAATACATTAAAATTAAATAAATAAATGTTTGTAAATATATAAATACGTTTTATTTTATGACGAGGGGGGGGGGGGGGTAGCAAAGCACACCGGGTTTAGCTAGTACAATATATACAGGCATGTGATGGAAATCGAAAACGAATGAGTTTTAGAAGTCAATTTTTTTTCGTAATATTTCTGTATTGAAAAACTTTTATCACATAAAATATAAAGATATTGGGCTACTAAAGAGAACCATAAAACAAAAATTTAAGAATTAGATTATAAATGCATTAAAATGTATTTCCAAAACTGATTCGTTTTCGATTTCGATTTCCATCACATGCCTGATAAAGCATACAAATTCGAATTTGTTTTTCTTCGAAATGAGTTACAAAATAACCCAGCAGTTTCCGTTATTCTATAAATACATAATTCTAAATTATTGAAATACATATTTTTGCTTTCCGTTTATACACCAGTTAAAATATAGAGCAAGTTTGTCAAGTTATTTAAAAATTGTGTAAATTTTATTAAGTTTGGTTATGTGGCCCTTTGTTCCTACTAGGAACCACAGGATATAATATAATATATATACATATGTCGTAATTCAGCTCTGGGTAGGGAAAGAACTCGTGCGTCATTGCCATTATCGCCTAACTCTTTCCCTGTTGATTCTCAAATGAGATTTTTTAACGTTTTAATTATAATTTTAGACGTACTGCATGAACATTTTCTTTTGTATGGGGACAGGCAAAGGGTTAAAGGTAATCAATCCATCATTTTTCGCGTCATATAACTGCACCGCGATACGGTTTGTCGAAGTTTTCATTGGCCACATGCTATCGTTTTTTGTTAAATAACCTATAAAATGCTTTGATACATGATGGAGTAAAAAAAAAAAAAAAAAAAAAAAAACTCATTTGAATTTTAGTGGAAACTCAGGAGTTAAAAGGGAATTCAAGAATTCCAATTTCCGAGTCTCCTCTTAGGCGTAAGCCGTAATAGGTGATGGCGTTATGTTTTATCGGAAAACAAACAAATAAGTTGGTTGATAAAATTGTCGTATTTGGCCTTCTGAAAATCCAAGAGCAATTGTTGAGAAGCCTTTGCATGTTGAACGTGTCACTGTATGGAGCACTATGTGGTATGGGGACGTGATTAGGAGTTTTTTCCAAACATTCGGCTGTAAATGCGATTACGGTGAACGGATCACACAATGGACAAGAACTAAATATTGAACTATTATTAATAATAGAATATTACTGATATTTGAATTTAACAGGACTGTGACACATGCCACACAGTTTCCAAAACAATGCAAACAAAATTTCCAAATCGAATAATTTCAGCTGTTAATCACCCCTATCGTGAATTAAAATTCCACATGAAATTTGTTCCCTTTTCATATTTTCCTATTAAAATTCAATGTTAAAAAAATAAAAGGGAACAAATTTCATGTGGAATTTTTATTCACGATAGGGGTGAATATAAAACCACTGAACTTGTTTGTGAAGCAAAAATTAAAATCCGATTTATTAAAAATTTTGTAAAAAAAATCTTATTAATACGATTTAAACCATTATTCTGATACAAATAAGAGTTTTAACAGTGAAGATAATTCATTTTTAACTATTTTTTGTTAATAAAGAATCCGTTTTATACCTTTCACCACCACAAGTACTGAATGACTGAAATATATTCACCTTAGACCCAACAAAGTATATATGTATGTATATTCTTGATTCTTATGGAATTCTAATTCGATTGAGCTATGTCCGTCTGACTGTCTGCGTAAAACAATCTCACGTCCAAAATATTTAACCAAAATCAGTAAAGTTTACAAACATATATTTATAATTGTCTTAAGCAGTTTGGTATTGAAAATCAGTAAAATCGGTCTAGTAAATTATGAATTAAAATCTGACACAACTTCCAGAAAGAAATTATATTTTTTAAATATTTTGTAGATGCAATTTAACACAAGTTATTTTTATGATAAAAGGACAAAATATGTACGATAAAAATAGTTAGAATCATTTCATGATTTTTCATAGCCCCCATACAAATTTCTTTCCGAAATATGGCTAAATGGTAAATAAATGCCTTTGAAATGACAATATCAATACAAAATTCAATAAAAACAAGTAAGAGTGCTATATTCGGCTGTGCCGAATCTTAAATACCCTCCACCTAAACGTAATAAGAAATACAAAAACTACACTGGTTATAGGACTAGAATATCCTTATTCTGAGTTTTCTATTCAGTCTTAGTGCAAATTTTATTAGTATTTAATATATTGTTTGAAAGACAATTTTACGACCAACATAATTTGTGTTAAATATTTTGAAATTTTGTTTAATTTTCACCATTTTTAATTGATTTAATTACCAATATTTACAGAGTGTGTCTGATGTTTATAATAATCTTGAGTGTAATTTAACAAACAGAGTATAAAAAGGGGAACAATTTGGTTTTAGTGACTTTGCTCAAAAAAAAAAAAAATCAAATAGGGCTTTTAGAGGAGATGCCAGCAAAACAAATTGTTGGCGTTCACGCCTATTTTCGTAAAGTTGAAAATATATAGGCCTATATCTCGGGAACGATGTATTTCATGATTATAAAATATGGACCGAATATGAGTTAAATCCGAAAAGAATATTTTTTGACACGAATTTATTTGTTTTTTGGAAATGGTTCTTATATGGCAGCAATGACAAATTATGGGCCGATCTTCTTAAATTTTGGAACAGTTATTTTCATGCATATGAGGATATTTCACGTCGAATTTCAACATAATAACGGTATATATAAGATATATGTATATTAGTATTAACGTGGTTTTTGAGAGTTTACCTTATGTGGGGGATATTGTCAAATATGGACCGGTATTCTCAAAATGCAGCAGTTTGATTTAGGCATGTATGTAAATGATCCGTGTAAAATTTTGGATTGGTACCTTTATTTATAAGAGACCTATGAGTATTGAAGTGATTTTCGGAAGAGAACTTTATATTGGGGATACGGTAAAAATAGACCGAAATTCACAAAATTTTGTGGGATTGTTTTTGTATGCATGTAAATGATCTGTGCAACGTTTTGAGTCGGTACCGATATTTATACAATATATATAGGGAAAAATGTATTTTTCAGATGTGGTCCTTGTATGGGAGCTATGACCAATTCTGGGCTGACCCACCATAAAATTTAGTACAACAATTTATTTGCCTATAAAGATTATTTATGTAAAATTTTAGCCGTTTAACATTATTTATATCTGTTTTATACGTATTTAAGTGAATTTTGGAAATGGACTTTATATGGGTTATATGGTCAAACATGGACCGAACTAAAAAAAAATTAGTTTTGCGATTTCTGTTTGCATGAAACTTATTTTTGCTGAATTTTGTATTGATATTCCAATTTTGTAGGCATTTACATATCATTGAGTCATATTTGGGGAATATATTTGTATTAGTGCTATAAGAAATCATGGACCAATTCATACTATTTTCCTCACACTTTCTTCTTATATTATAAAAAGAACGTATACAAAATTTCATGACATTATCTGTAATATATTTAAAAAAAATTGCAAAAAAAATCGATAAAAATATCAAATTTTTATGGAGGTTTTCTGACATTTTGGTCCGTAACTCTGGTTCTACTCTACTGATTTTGCTGATTTTTAAGTTGTGTATTTTGGACGTGAGAGTGTTTTACACGGAGAGACAGACGGACATAGCTCAATCGACTTAGAATTTCATAAGGATCAATAATATTTATACTTTGGGTCTCACATTAATACTAACAAAGTTTCACACGGAATGACAAACGTAATATACCCTCATTCACCATTTATGGTGGTGGAGGGTATAAAAATAAATAAAAATAAAACAAAACAAAAGTGAAAAGAAGTTATAACAGTTTTAAACTTTAGACTCTTGAAAACAATATCCATTAGCAAGTTTTGTATCAAGTTTGTAAGGTTTTTTTTAACACACATAACTATAAATAAGTATGCTACAAATGTTACGGTGCGTGTTTAACTAAAATATATATTTATTTATTTATATAATTTTCACATACCTTAGACCAGTTGGTATCACGCAAATTAAAGCAAAACAATTTATAACCAAACGCACCAAGTACGCTATTAATTCAGTTAAACCATGAACGGATTGTAGACCCTAAATGAGACAAAGAAAGAAATTAATAAAATAGATGAAAGAAAAAAACGACTATTAAATTTATAACATAAATGCGACTTACCCAGTGCTGTGTTGTCATAATCATGACAAATATCAATTCTGGTATGGAAAGAATTCCAATAACCACCGACCAGGCAAATAGCCCCCATGATATTCCAGTAACTAAACCATGTATTAATATTGTTGTGGCGACAAATACCACAAAGTATTGTGTGCATAAAATGTAGGCCGAATAGGGTAAATCACCTTTTGCTTCCAAAATCCATGATACTTCACATGAAAATGCACCCAAATAGACAATCTAAAAGTAGGAAAAGAAACATATTATTTAGCAAATAATGATTCATTGGAAATTATTTATTACACAATAAAACACATATACAATACATTAATTGCCTACATACAATATATTTATTAGTTATGTGCATGATGTGGTGTTTGTATTTGTAAATATACAGGGTTAAATCACAGTATACGAGTATATTTATTAATAATAATCTAAATAAGAAACAAATCTAACTAAAGACATAATCTGCATAGAACTTTGTCTGAATGTTTAAAAGAAGGTGCAAGAAGTCATCTTCACAGGAAGTCAAAGTTCACAAACATTTTGTTTTCATACTGTTTAGGAGAACATTGTTAGGAAACAAATATGTATATACAGTGACTCACAGCTTACTTTATGCAGTGCAATTTCTTGTTTCAAAGATCCATAAAAAGAAAACTAACAGGAACTTAGAAAAGAAATTGGTGACATTTAAAAGAAAATCTGTTATAGTCTAACAAACAAAATAATTTATTACAAAAATGTACATTTTAATATATTAAAACTGTTTTATGAAGGTACTTATGGTTTTCGAAAACTTGATATTAAAACTGGCAATTACATGATTTAATATTTGGTGTAATATATATACATCATTATATACAACAGATTTAAGGCGATTTGATAGAGATGCGACCAGTTTTTGGATAATACTCGACGAAATATTCGACACCAATTTAATTTTTTAAGTTCCTGTTAGTTTTCCTTTTATGGAGCTTTTAAAACCAAAAATGCACTGTACAAAATAAGCTGTGAGCTGCTATATGTATTATATCGTGTGGTTCCTAGTAAATAAAGAGCTTTTCAACAATAACTTTGTTTTCGAACTGGCACGTATGTATTGGAATAAGATTAAATTTTACTTGTTGACAAATCCGTTGTAGTAGTAGCTTTGAGAATTATTACAATGAATTCAATCGCAGCAAATTCTCTGAATTCATTCAAGAACCAACTGGTAGGATTTTCTGGAAAATGGTTTTCAGGCGAAGACTATTTTTATTAAATTCTGAAAATCCAAGAGCAATTGTTGAGATACCTTTGCATGCTAATCGTGTGACTGAGGCTTGATTGGGTATTTTTTTTTCGAAAATTTTATTTGAAATACCGTTACAGCCTATTATTAATAACATGAGTATCACTAACATGTGATTTCAACAGGACAATGCCACACACTGTCACACAGCCACCAAAACAATAAATTTATTTCAAACCAAATATTCCGATCGCATAATTTGAAGAAATTAAACTATTAATTGGCCATCTGATCATACGATTTTTTTTCGGGGAGGGGGGGGGGGGCTATGTTAAAGATAAATACCCTTATTCACGAAAAATTTAAGTAGACTTAAAATGTACTTTAAGAAAATTTTGTATGAAAATTTTGTCTAAAACACACTTCAACCTACTTTATTTTTTATGAATATGGCAAAAAATCTATCCCGCCGTTTTGCTAAAATGTGATTGCAAATATTAATAAAAGAATCGACATTTTTTATGCGTGGTCGTGGCGGACTTTTGCCCGTTTTAATTTATCTATATATATAAAAGTGATTGTATGTTTGTATGTATGTTTATTATTATTAGTTTGGGATCTATAGACGGCTAAACGGCTGAACCGATTTGCTTGAAATTTTCACAGTATATTTCTGTATGTCTGGAAGGAGCTATAGGCTACTTTTATTTTGAAATTTTAAGTGGGCGTGGTACCTCCCATACAAAGTTAATTTTAAAAATCAAATACTTGGGAAACTATAATAGCTATAGTACTCAAATTTTGCATGAGCAATTCCATTGTTTGTTTAAATATTTGCGGAAAAAATGGGAGTAGTAGCGACAGGGGGCGTGGCACCTCCCATATGATGATAATTAAAAAAAATATCAAATATATGGTATACAATAAGATATATGGTACGGTTATTCTACCATCAATATTAATATTTAGGACAAAAATGGGCGGACTATCAATAGTGGGCGTGGCACCTCCCATAGATGTGATGACAAATTATATATAGGGAAAGCTATATCAGCTATCAATATTAATATTTAGGACACCAACGCGCTGACTAGCAACAATATTAAGTAAATGTTAAAATTTTTATACATTTGAAACCCTTATTTCATTACGATATAGCGAAGCACACCGGGTTTAAGCTAGTAATTTATAATTGGCAAACTTAACTCTTTCCAATACAATACACATTTTTAAGATTTTCATATAAATGCGTTATCTCACTTTGTTTAGAAAAACAAAGTTCTTATTGAAAAAAACTGTGATTATGGTTTTTATGTGGTTTTAAGTAGAAAGAAAGAACCACAACTAATTACTTTCATTATGTTCTAATGATAAGTTTCCAAGCTATTGTCGCCAGGAGTGTAATAAGCGGCTAACTCTTCGTGTGTTATCATGAGGTATTCAGTCAATAACCACCCTGTTGCGGTTTGAGGTGTGTGTGACCTAGCCAACTCTATTTACGGTTACAAATGTATTTATAAACCTTTTTTATTTTGAATAAAACACTTAAAATAAAACTAGATGTCAGTATAAAGATTCTACCCGAAAGATCAATAGTTAACATTCACTCCTATCGTGAATAAAAATTCCACATGAAATTTGTTCCCTATTATTTTTTTAACATTGGATTTTAATAGGAAAAATGTAAAAAGGGAACAAATTTCACGTGGAATTTTTATTCACGATAGGGGTGATGTACTTTTTAAAAATAATTTTATTCAAATATTGTAGGTGGTCCATTCGGAAGGTCCAATTTCTAATCACTCTTCAAAGAATTGCTACCGGTATCTCGAGATTTACGCAAGTAATATTGACTTCCAAATCATGGAAGTCGATGAAGGCTGGATGTTATCTATTCAATCGCGTATGTTCCAATAACGTACAGTGATAATTAAAATTTTCAATTGTGGGCGTTTGACGAATTGTCAAACAATACTGAATGAAAATTAATTGAAAGGATGACAAGAGTCAAGCGTGATCTGTAGAAAGAATTTGTAAAATTATCACCATTGCTTGTTGGCCTGTTTGCTGCAAGAAATTTTAAAATTTCATAGCATCGGTTAATAAATTGGCATGTTTCAAGATTCGCAGGCAAAAGAAATACTAATCTGGCACAAGAGTTAATGATGCTAATCTTGTTATGATGGTTTAATATTCATAGTCGTTAACAAATACCGAGTTGACTTCAGGGGTTAAATATTGTAATCATTGTGTGAAATTCAATTTATTTATATAATGCATGATGCCGAAAGATTATCAATGCCGAGTTATTTAAGCTTAGCAGAAAATAGTCGGTGACTGAGATATAGTAGGACCATGGTATCTTTTTTACTAGAGTTGCCTGTAGGCAATTAAAAGAAGATAATAAACACCCCATTTGGATTCCAGTTATAATATTGAAACTGGTACTCAGAACATTTCCATGGAATTCTCTAGATTCCAAATTGTGGTATAGAAACCGAATGAGAACACCTTTACAAGCCCTTGCGAAATATTATTAAAAATCTTAAGGATTTAAATCTTTCAGTATTGTATTTGAGAAATATTTGTTTCTGGTTAGATCTTATTTAGACGAAATATTTTTTAATATTCATCCTTACAGTCGTGCGTCTAAAGTTTTTGGTTGAAGGAAGGAGTAGATTTTCTATTTTGGTCTCATTTGCATTGAGTATTATAGAGGCTGTATTTTCTATTTCAGGACCTTATAGTATGGTATGTGCATGAGCAGATAAGAGTAATACTGTTCTTATATATCTAGCTGCTCATACATCGATAACGTTAATTAAGCCTCCATGCTTGGCTATTTGTATTTTCTCAATATTAATTTGGATTTCTCAATTTCAATTTGCTTTCTCTTAACATTAATTTGCTATTCAGAATTACAAATCCTTTTTTCGCTGCCTTCGAGAGAGTTGCGTCTCACTTTTGCATTGTTTAATGCTTGGCGTCGTCTAACTGTACCGCATTACGGTTTTTCGAAGTTGTGCATTAGTCACATGCAAAATTTTTTGTTTTAATAAAAGATTCAAGCGTTCCAGCTTCCTATATGAAGGTATAGGTCGACTTGGGACTCACTTGAATCGATCGTGGGATAACCTGGCAATTTGAGGGATTAATTCTCCGCCAACCTAATTTATATCAAGAAAGAAAGAAAAGAATTACAAATTATGTATTTTCTTAATGGTGTCGTAGACATCCGCTGCTATTATGAGCGTAACTTGCAAGTTATAAGTACACGCTCTCCTATCATTACAGTGCAACTCTGCACACATTTTATAAAGAAGCTTCTAAGATTTTGCTTATTTTAATTTTTCTTTTTCTATATAAAGAGTTGTACTTTAAAATATTACATTTTTGTGGAAATATCTCCATGTAACTGTAAAACCCAACCTTTTTTAGGCCTAATCGGACAAGTAGTTTGCATAAGTTTCGTTTATCAAAAATAATAATTGGCCATTACAGAGATATGATTGATCTGTTTGAAAATTTGGAACGAAAAAATCACGATGTTATTATTTCTCATAATTCCATGAGTAGTTGCCTTCCCATTATCCATCATTCTGTCGATATCATGCCATTATTCGACCTCTTTTCTTTTTAACCGAAAAAAATTTAAATTTTTTTGAAAATTTCTTTTTGTGTATAACAATAGACGCATACCTACTTCTAAAACGAAATTTTGCAGTAATTGCCTATTACTTCCATACAGCTGATATTGTACACTCAAAATAGTAGCTGGTTTTATTAACAAATTGATCTAGTTTAGAATATCCTTCTAGAGATCATTAATGTTTTGGATGGTTGCTTGATTCAGCGCCCCTTGTCTGATCTTAGTATTGGAGCTGTCAACTATCTACTCGTATTGGCAAGAACGCCAAAAAACGATGATAAGTTTCATCGACTAGTTATCCCTAGTGCTACTTACTTACTGCATATTATCCAAGTGTAGGAGCCACTTTTAGTGCTAAAGCTTTATGTAAACAAGTTGTATCACTTTAACATGGCATTAGCCTAGGACAGGGGAAGTTGACAAGCCCCAGAACTAATCCAAAAGTAGTTATTGAGTTTTAAAGTCTCCCATAAAAAATTTCAACAATTCTTAACATTTTGGAATGCTAGCTTAATTAACCGAATAATTAACCCCCAACAAAAAATTTAAATGACTTTAATTTTATTAAAGGAGCTGGAAATTTTAGCACGTTAAAATTAAACTGAATTAAATAATTTTTATGGTTTATCATATTAGTGTTTCTTATGGTGTTTTCTTTTCTGAAATAAAATGTTACACCTTTATTATGTACATTTTTATAATGTTTACCCCACATTTTAAAGATGTCGCATTTTAATGGTCAGAATAGAACATAAAATCACAACAGTGTAACACATTTTTTTCATGTTTTGTGTTTTTTTTTTTTTTAAAGAAGAAGCAGATAGCTTTCTGGTAAGATTGCTAGAAATAAGACAATGAATATCTCTCAAAAATACCAATGGCACCTTCCCGACTAATACGCAAATTCTTCTTAAACTATAAAAATTATATACATAAACATACATTACATATATAAGAAGTAGGAAATATTGTCCTATGAAATTTTACATACATCAACTTCAGAGTATTTATTAATTACGTTCTCTACAAAGGCTTTCACTCGCGGTTGTGGATTTCTTTCCATAATCATATCAAATATTTCATCATCATCAGATAATGAAGATGAATCCAACAAGTGATCCAAATTTTTTTCAGCATATAAAAAAGTAGTAATATTTTCCATTTTGTATATTTTTTTTTGTTTCTTACTACAAATACACATTCATAAACAAAGCAAATGTCAGCTGTTTTATCGTGCGATTCTTCCCCTCCAAAAATACAGAGTGTGAAAGGTGTGACATTTTTTAAATTTATAGTGTGACATTTATAGAAAAGAACACACTACACTTCAGCAGTGTTGACATTTGTTCAGAAAAGAACACAAAAAAATTAAAAAAGGTGCGAAATGGGAAAAACGTGTAACATTTTTGCCAGAAAAGAAAACGCCATTAGATCAGTTTAATGTATTGTATGTATTTCGTCACGTAAAACGCAAACGGTCCAAACTAGGTAACATTACGCATGTTAATTTTTGTGACTTTTATAATTTTGAAATAAAAGTAAATAATAAAAATGTAAGTACTTACCAAAAGTAAGCCAGCAGCAACGCAGCATATAATAAAAAGATTCGCTTTTATGAAACGTTCCATAATGTGGTCATTCCAAAAATTCTTAAAACCGCCGTCAGCTCTACTGCCGCCACTTTTGAAAGTATCACTAGATTTTTCACAATTCATTGTAAATTATTTTATGTTGTAGTGTTGAAAAAGAAAAATGAAATTATTTTTACGATTATTTAGCTGTTGTTGTTGCTGTTGTGTTGATATTTGTGGAATGCTATTTATTGTTTTTTTTTGGTGCGTTTGTAATCGAATGAAGTATGTAGAATATAGTTTGTTCGTTTGGCAGCAGCAAAAGAAAAATTAAAAAAAAAATTGGAATTTCTTGTTTTGAAATTTTTTAGAGCATCAATTGTCTGTCATTTTCTAAAATCTAATTCGAGTTTTATTTTTTTTATCATTAAAGCGTTGTTGTGTTCTTTATGAATTAAGCTTTGCCATCGCAACAACAATTTTCTTCATGTTTTATTAATTTTTTTTTTTAATTTTAGAATTTAGTCAACTTTATTGTTTAATTATAAATGTTTTTACTTTTCTTTAGTCAAATGCTGCGTTTAGTTTCAAGTTTTAAATTGTAGTTTAGTGTGTTTAGTTATAAACTTTGTTAAATTAGCTGCTAACTATGATGAGTTTGATGATGATGTTTGTTTTGTATTTTTACTTAGGCTGATTAAGTTTTAAGCTAAAGCATTTTGTATAGCAGCCATGAAATTTATTTGTGTTATTGAAAAAAAAGCTGTAAAAGTAGGAGAAAAGCAAGTTCATTATACTGTTTAATATGACTTTTTTGAGATTTCTTTAAAGAAATATAACACCATTACCCATTTTTAACTATTTTTGTTCAGTTATTCTTAAATTTATACTTGTTAGTAGTTTTATTACAACCAAAAAATTATTAGATCAGAAATTTTAATTTAGTTAAAATACGTTTATTAAATGAATGTGGCAGTGCTGTTTTTAGCAAGTAGAAAATGTTACTTTTTTTATTAAGAAGATTTTATTATTATATTATTTTTTATACCTTTCACCAGTTCGATTTTTTTGTTAACTAAAAAATTAGCATATCATGTCATAACCGCCAAAAAAAAGCTCAAGTGACAATTTTTCATGATTTTGTTTGTTGACAAAAATCGATAGCTTCGAATTATTTGCACCATATCTAAAATTGTTATCTCTATACAAAGTACCGTTTGAAATTTACATCAAAAACAATTTGATAACATTTTTGGTGACAGCACATTGTTACTAAAGCTAAAATTCTATTAATCAATAATAAAAAATAATTTAATAAACTTGTATTTATATTCAAAACATGGTTAAAAATTACTTAAATTTCGGAACCAAAGTAATAAATTATACCTTCCACAGGAATTTGGAAATATAAAAGGAGTGTACCTACACGTATCCAAACAAATTTCGCCACAAATAAGCTGTATATAAAACCTAATCATGTCAGAAGTCATGCCACTACATTTTTGGATGATCGGTCCATAATAGGTCATATATCCCATATAGCGCCCATTTCTGATAAACTCTTTTGCACATATAATGGATGTAGAGTGTTATATGGTCGATATGGTTGGCCAACCATACTTTATTACTTGTTTTAATATCGTTTGATTTTGGCATAAGAACTAATAATAAGCTTTTATCAAATGTAACTGGATGGCATTATTAGATAAGTTTACAAAAAAGTAAAGCTTGTCTATCTAACAATAGATAATACACTAATATTGAATAAAACAAGCTTATTTAAACACGTTGTCCCAATCCATATAAACAGCGCTTAAGACGAAAAAGAAACACTGAATATGAACATTTTACTAGTTTCAGTATTTCTGTATTCTGAATGAGAATTTATGTATGTATATGTACATAAATGCTTGGTTAATTCGAAGTGAATCAAGAGAATGGTTTAATTAAATTATTAACTAACTATGGGATAGATAACTCAATGTTACACATGTAGTTTTAAGTACACTAATCTAATTTTTATTTTTTGCTTAAATGTATGATTTTTCAATAAAATGTCTATTGTATTTAATTATCACACAAATTATTGACAAAGGAAATCAAGTTTAACTAAAATATTAACATAAAATTGTTGGTCAATTTACAATAATACAATGTATGTAAGTGTGCACATATTATTTCAGCAATGCCTGCCGGCCCGTTAAACATGTTTACTACAATCGAGAAAATTCATTCATTCACAAATTTTCGGAAATATACCTACTCTACTTAACTTTAATTAATCAATTGTACAAAAAAAACCAATTGCTTTTTTTTTAATAATTAAATTATTTATTCACTTGCATATTCAAATACCGGTTCAAGATGCAGTTTTAGTGAAACATGCATTTCCAACAGTTGTAGTTGTTTTTGTTTGTAAATAAACAAGAGAGGGCATGAGTGTGTGAATATTCTGTAAAAACAAACAAAACAACAAGTAAAAAAGTATAGTCGGTCAAGCCCGACCATTAATACCCTACACCCAGTATATGTATAAAAAGTTTTTCAGAAACGGCGCTATATGAGAGATATAACCTATTATGGACCGATCGTCCAAAAATTTAGTGTCATGATTTCTGTAAATATAAATAGTATGTATGTTATACTCGATGTACATACATACTACAAACTTTTAAAAGATTTATGGAGGTTAAAGTAAATTACGGTCTTTTATATGGGAGTTTCGACTAATTATGGTCCGACCATTATAAAATTAGGTTTTATCATTTCTGTATATATCAAACTTATTTGTGTTGAATTTTATTTAGATACCAACATTTTTAAGAAATTTATGGTCGTTAAAGTGATTTTCTGAAGTGGCCTTATATGGGAGCTATGACTAATTATGTATTATTTGTATGCATATGAAATATATTCGTGTTAAATATTATTTGGATACCAACATTTTTGAGGGAGTTATGTTCTTTAAAGTGATTTTCGGAAGTGGGCCTTATATGGGAGCTACGAGTAATTATGAACCGAACTGCACAAATTTGTAGATGTAATTTGGCTTCACGTACCACTCATTTGTGATGAAATTTGTTTGGATACTTGCATAATTCAAACATTTATGATCGGTAAATCCCAATTTCAGGAGGATATTTGTATGGGGGCCAGGGGAAATAATGGACCGATTTTATCAGTTTCAATCCCATCTATCCTTGGGCCGAAAAAATATCATGTACCAAATTTTATTGAAATATCTTTAAAATTGCGACCTGGGGCAAAATTACCGCATTCAACATCGAGTAAAATTGATCGTAATTTTCTTATTTGAGATTATGGCATTCGATATCGAGCAAGAAATTTAGTACATTTTATCATAATTTCGATATCGAAATCATTTTTCGATACGATAGCTCATTCGATCACGAATGCAGTAATTTGGCCCCTGTACTCTGAGCACAAGCCTTACATGGACAGCCAGCCAGTCAGACGGACGGACGGACATCGTTAAATCGACTCAGAAAGTGATTTTGAGTCGATCGGTATACTTTAAGGTGGGTGTTGGACCAATATTTCTGGGCGTTACAAACATCAGCACAAATCCAATATACCCTCCCCACTATGGTGGTGTAGGGTATAAACATCAATGGGTCTTTTTTTATTTTTGATTTCATCAAAACAAAATGAACAAAATAAAATAAAGCAATAACAGCAACATTTAAGACAGTTCGTTAGTAACTGTTTTTTATTTTTATATTTCCTTCTCCGTCCAATTGGCATTTGGAATAAACAAAAGACGCAAACAATTGCAGCGATTCTTTGCTGTTGCTGTTGTTAAAACTTTCCTTTCCCATATTGCTTCTGCTGTATTTTATAAATTAAAATAAAACATTAACAGAAGGTAGTTGTAAGTGGAAACTGATAAGTATGTTTAATGAATACATAGCGTTTACATGTATTCGATTTTCATGCTTAATACTAGAAAGAAATGATTAAATACATATGTACATATTTATATCAATACGAGTATACTTATCTGATTTTGTTATACACCGTACACAAAATAATATCGAATATATTTATAATTATTAATATTTATAAATAATTAAATTTTATATTAAGCATTATAGATAGGCTTGCCAAACGGTACTGGTTTTGCAAATCCCGAGATTCGGGATTTTAAATATGTAAATTTCAGGATATTTGTTTCTTATCAAAACAAATTGGTTTATTAATAATAAAAAATAACGGGATCGGGATTGGCTTCCCTTATTGCAAGCGAGCGACATACATATGTATGCATATACGTATGTATGTATGCTTAACTCAGCACATACAACAATTCCAAAAGAATCATTAAAGGTACATACATGCATATGTATGTACGTAAGGTGCCAATCGTTCGCTAAGGCCACATTCAAGATGATCAGTTACATAAAACGTTTTGTTTGGTCATTTCCATTTGTAATTTCGAGGTATTCTTGATTGTTTATCAGTCGCTGCCATTTATGGACCAAATTTGCTGATTGAATGCTCAAACATATTTTTTGCATATACATAGGTACATACATACGTACAGTGGAAAGCAAAACTGTCCGGATGTTTTGCATTAAGGAAGTAAGGCAATGAAAAAAATACAAATATAGGTAATTATCATATATGTATATGAATTATTAATTTAATTGAACCTTACTCTAAATTATAAAGCACAAAAACTCACATAAATTGCTTCAAACAAATAAAAAAAATTAAAAAAGAAATTCACTATTCGGACACTTTTGCACAGTACAAGAAATAAACATAATCACGGTATTGCTCTGTTAAAATTTAACGATATTTGACCCGTTGTTTTTTTTTTTTTTTTTGTTTGTTGCGATCTCGTTATCAAGCTTTTATTGCTCCATTTGTGCATTATTGTTTGATCTGTGAAGTGATTAACTTGATTTTTAAATAAAAAATTAAAAGATTTTTAAAAATGAGAAAAATGACAAGTGATAGTAAAAACAATGTGATAAATTTGTTGCAAAATAATTGTGCATGCCGTAAAATTGCTGAAAAATTAAATATAAGTAAATCCACGCTTAATGATATAAAAAACGGCGTAATGTAGCTTGTAATAATAACCAAGGTGCCCGGCAGATTAAAAGCTTGCTACATAATAAGGACCTGAAGACCCCGATAATGCTGCAAAAAGTATTGGCAAGGATGCCAGTTACTGGACGGTTAGACGCGCATTAAATAGAATTGGTTTAGTAGCCAATGTAAAAAAGAAAACGCCAGCGCTTTCCGATAGAAATGTGAAAAAAGCCTTCATTTCTGTAAAACCCTCAAAAATTGGACAGTAGAAACGTAGACTGGAAACGGGTTATTTAGAGCGACGAAACGGAAGTTAACCGATACCAGTCTGATGGAAAAGAATACTCTTGGCATAGGCCGCATGAACTCATTACTTACTTACTTAATGCAAAACATGCGGACAGTTTTGCTTTCCACTGTATATACATAATAACGCATAATATGATAAAATCTAATAAAATAATTATCGATTACGGCGATTAATAAATAAATAAATAATAAAACGTATATCAAACGACAGTTTAAAATTGTTACATATATCCGTTAATTAAAAAAAATAAAATGAAAAAGTAATATAATTGCTCCTAATCAAAATAATTTCAAAGTACACTATTAAGAAACCTACACATTTATGATTATAGATAACATTTTTTTAAGGGATGACCCTTTAAATAGGTTATGTAAGGGAGTATAGAAGGTGTAGTGTTTGTTGACATTTTACATACGGACGGTCGATTACGAATGAATGAGAACTTGCTGAAGAACGTGTGTTGCTTAAAAAAACTGTGGGTTTCTGCAACACGTTCCCTAATTTCAGCGGAATACATTCTATTGTAATTTCGACAGTGAAACACAATTAATATGATTGGGTACGCTACTGTTACTCCAAAATTGGCTTCTATTCTATTTTTGGTCGCATATAATTGGAGTAAATAGTAAGAAGAATATCGAAAACGAAATTTCTATAAAGGAAAAACACAGATGATGGAATTTTTACGGTGATAATTAATACATATAATTAATATACAAAAATTTACATTTTATTGTAACATATACTCATAAGAATGCGGTAAAAACAGTTTATTTAAAAACATTTGAATAGACTTTGTTAATTCTTACTGTAAATCTACTGAACATCTTATGGTGAATCTATACTAGTAATCTTTTTATGAATATCTTTGGCCACAAAATAAAGAGTTGCACTCCAGGTCAAAACTTTTGGGATCTATAAATCGTAGGTGCGAAGAAGTGTTAAAAATAGATGGAGGTTTAACTACATATTAATATTATGTGATTAGACAATTAACGATTCCGATTTAGCACAATATTATTTAACTTTACTAATAACAATGATACTTGTTATTACTATTTTTTACAACACTGTATATAAAATTTGGAGTTCAAAATCCGAACAATTGAAATGGCCGTTAAAACATTTAATAATTTTATAACATACTAGATATTGCCGTTCTCAACTCAACTAAGTTTGGTCGTCTGTAAGTCAACCCGACTTTAACTCTACTACATTTAAGTTGTGAATGGCAATACCGATTTATGAAAGACGACCAAATTATTAAAAAAGTTGTGAACCGCAATAGGGGCATAATTAACAAACATAAACTGCGAAGCTTTTTGGCTTGCGGGAATTGAACCCGCAACCCTCTGACTGATAGTCCGGCAAACTATCGCCTAGTCTATCGGGGCACCCAAATCCGAACTATAACTCCTGATATAACTAATAGCGTTATGGTACAAAATTTATTAACCAAATCCGCAAAGTAGTTCTTTCCATTCTTATGCTAAGTAGACCATTCTTTTTGAGCCATACAAAAGCAAATGCGTAACATAATTATGTTGGTGTAGCCGACTGATTGTTATTAAACAAGTAAGAGTGCTATATTCGGCTATGCCGAATCTTATATACCCTTCACCTTTGTTGTGGATGCATAATTATGTCGATAAACATCTGTTGATGAATTTGTTCGTAACAATATTAATATACTTTGTGTGATCAACGCCATCTGTCGATGAAATTATTCGTAACAATATTAATACACTTAGTTTTGTTTGATGAAATTTTCTGAGGTAGTCTCGGATTTTTGCTCATATCTCCGTTATTTATGGACGAATTTTGCTGATTTTAAATAGCAAACTTCTCGGAAGCATGTCTGACACAATTATTGAAGATTTGGATCCCGAAGATATCTGGGGACAGACAGACGGACATGGGCTGTTTTCATAATCGCAGTATGCAATGCAACATTTCATTGCATAGAGTTCATAATAGCATTTAGAAATATAATTTAAAAATTTTTGTTTTAAGATTCTCTTTAATAGTCCAATATCTTTATATTTTATGTGATAAAAATTTTTAAATTATATTCTATGCAATGAAATGTTGCATTGCATACTGCGTTTATGAAAACAGCCATGGCTTAATAGACTCCGCTATCTATAAGGATCCAGAATATATATACTTTATAGGGTCGGAAAATTATATTGTGGAAATTACAAATGGAATGACAAACGTATATATACCCTTCGCATGAAGGTGAAGGGTATAAAAAGAATATAGCAACATTAATTACATGACTTAAGTCTTACGGGAGTAATATAGTAATTGACTACGTAGGTAATACTATGATTGAATTAATGATTATCGCTTCGTTTATATTGATATTTATAAAATAGTTTCTTCAATCATTTACACTATCTTCTATAAACATTTAAATGTGAACAACTGTTATTTTATAGCTTATGTTTTTTACAATTAATTTTTCGTTTCAATGTATATAAGTTCATAAATTGGAGTTCATATACCCAAATCCATTTACATAAATACATGTATGTAATTTTATTGCATGATAATGTATGTGTGTAAGAATAAGTACATACATATGTACAATTTATTCCATATTTGATATTTACTTCTTTTTTGTTTATTTAAGGTGCATGTATCCGGTGGTTGGTTTTTTTTTTGTTGACTATATATTTTTATGTAAGTAACCGTTGAAGTGGCCATTGAACGTCTATGGCATAAATCAATTATTAGGTTTTCTTTTATTAAGCAAAGTTTGTTTGTGTGTTTAATTTGTTAGTATTTTGTCATTTATGTCAAGTGTAGCCGGATTATTAAATATTGCAAATTATCAATCAATTATATAATGGTTTATAAATATAATGATAATCTAAATACATCAATATGTATCTATGAACATACGATACGAGTACGCACCTTTGATTTTCGAACCCTAATTTGTTTACAAGAAGTCGTAGGTGAAATACTAGTATTACTAATTTCTGTTATGTTAGACGCAATCTTTGTACGGGGGATTTTATTTTTTAAATTGTTTATTAATTAGATAAAGTCAAGGTAATATTTGTATTCATTTGTATGCTAGTATCTAATATACTAGTTAATAGATTATTGTGATTCTGACAATACTTCACAAAAAAAATTCGTATTACGGCCATCACCGTACATCACGGTACAAGTACCGTACAATTTCTGTTTAGAAATCTTTAGGAAAAGCTTTTGTCATTTTTTTACTAAATAAAAACGATTAGATTTTAGAATTTATGTTTTAGGTGTATAAATTAAAAATGCGGAATTTTTTTTAATGTTTAGCTTTTATTTTAAAACATTAGTACAATATAAATTATTTCAAAGTATTGACAATTGTTAGCTATTAAGTTTAACCATCTGTTGGAACCAGCGTTGTCAACTTTTAAGTTCCAAAACGCACCAAAATGGAGAAAAAACGCACTAAGTATAGAATTTATTTTTCGTTTTAAATGATTATTAAATTAATTTTATATTTTTTTTAATTTCATAAATTCTATATAAAACTAATAATTGGTAAAAAGGGCTAATTTCAGTGCATTTTAATTATTTCTGTTTTATGTTTTAAGAACTTCTATCTGATTTTTTTCAATAAAATTTGTTAGTGCCCCACTGGGACTCTAACCCTGGTTGCTCGTCTACAGTTCAGTAGGCCAAACCATTAGGCTATACTAGAATTTTTATTTCCATGTTTAAAATGTTTTACTTTCATTTTCAAACAAAGATTTTCACACTATTTACCTTTAGCAATAACCTTCATGTGACGAATTTGATGTATTCATAGTATGTATTCATTTATCATACATTCGTATGTATTTAAAATACATACATTTAATGGAGTCCTTTTTCATCGTATAGATTTTATGATAATGAATTATTAAAAACTGCAATTTGATCACATTTTCAGAAAAATTAAAAAACGCACCAAAATTTATAAAAAAAGCGCACCGCGCACCAACTAAGGAATTTTTCACATAAAAAATTTAAAAAAACATCAAAAATGGTGCGAAACGCACCAAGTTGACAACGCTGGTTGGAACCAATGACGAATTAAACCAATTTCATATAGCATGCTCTAAAGTGAAGCGTATTCCACAGAGAGCGTTCTACATATGTAGATGATTTCGAACATATGATCACACGACAAATATTTTTAATTAATCTTTTATACGAGTTCAAAAATGCAGTGTTTAATATTACAGAACTTTTAATATACTCGTATCTAGAATTTCACAGCCTCTGGAAAAAATTGTTTACAAATGTACAATATTTTAACATTTTATTTTTATATACATACATATATTATTTTTCATAGATTATTCCAAAATAAAATATGTGTCCAATTTTAAATAGATCAATTGGATCAGTAAGTTTGAAATGGTATTTTGATTCTGCACCACTGAAACATTGCATCGTTTATTGGATACAAACGTTTCTCAATTGAAGTGTGTTCTCAGAATATAAATTTGAAGAAAACTTTTTATTTCAAAAAAAAAAACTTTTTTTAGAAAAAAAAAAACTTTTAAGTACTAAAATTAGAAAACCGAATTTTATTGAAAACAAAACAACTTTTATTTTTACATATGAACTTGAGTACTCCTAATTGTCAGACTCCATATAACAGGTGATTCAAGTAGAGATACTTTTTTCAATAGCGCTTTTTTGACAGATCACGTGTGAGTCGTGTCATGCTGTCATGTTATTGTTGTTTAATATTGTTTGGCATTTCAGAATGGAAAGACTTACGCCTGAACAACGTTTGCAAATCGTTCAACTTTATTACGAAAATTCACGTTCTGTGAGGAATGTGTTTCGTGCACTTCGCTCAACTTATGGTCAACATAATTGGCCTACTGAGCGTACTATTCGCAACACCATCATCTATTTTGTGACCTGGCATTCATTATTGGACAACATTCGACCGAATAGACCACGTGGTGTGGTTTGTGGGCCGGTGGAATCATCAGTCCATATTTCTTAATAAATGATGCCGGTGCGAACGTAACCGTCAATAGCGACCGTTGTCGTGCCATGATACCCGATTATTTGATGCCTGAAATTGAAGCTCGTGATCTCGGCGACATTTGGTTTCAGTAAGACGGCGCCACTTCCCACACATCACATCAATCAACGGATTTATTGAGAGAACACTTCGGTGAGCACATAATTTCACGTTTTGGGCCAGCCGATTGGCCACCAAGATCGTGTGATATCACACTGTTAGACTTTTTCCAATCAATAAATCATTTAAATTTGTATATTATTTTGATTTTGTTTAGTTCTTGTATTTCTTTATTTTACTTTAATAATAATAATAATGCAATATAAAGTTATTAACAATAAAATGTGATGTTGTTTTAATTTTGACGCGGCACAGTGTCCCTCTAAAACCAGCATTACATTTCCATCTGAATGGTTTGTAAAGCTCCATTAGTTTTAATCCCTCCTAGCGCACATTTAGTGTTATAATTATCTTAACATTCTTTAGCATCAATATAAAACAATTTCAATATATTTTTTTTAGCACAAGATAAGGGGTTTTTAACAAGAACTTTGTTTTCCAACAGGGTCATATTGGAATAATATAATTGCTTTAACATTTCACTAGTTGACATACCAGGAGTAGAAGCTTTGACAATGTTACAATGAATAGAATTTCGCTCGATTTCAAGAACAACCGGCAGATTTTTCTGATAAATTCATATTTTTAGACGATTTTGCCGCATTTGAAAGTCCAATAAAGGAGGGATAAAATAACAGCTGAAAACACAGTACTAGCAAATAAATCATGCTATCGAGAGATGTTAATCATTAAATGTTAGCTTATTTTTGATGAAGTGGATATCACTGCGGTTTCAAAAGAACGGTGCCACATGTTATACCAATTATTTGATTTAACACCACTGGATTATTTTTTGTGGGCTATGTTAAAGATAGTGGCTTGTGGTAAAGTCAATCGAATGGATTACAGCCTTAAAACTCAAAATCTGTGACACGATTAATGAAATCGAACTGTCATTTTATTAAAATGTGACACAAATTTTCTCAAAAATCGACATCGGTATGCGTTGCCTTGATAAACATTTATTCTATTTAATTTTGCATTTAATATTGTAAATTCTTACTCCAAAACAATAAAAATTTGTTTTATTTTGCTTTGAAAAATAATTTTCTCGTTTAAAAACCATATGTACATAAAAGCAAAAATGATGAAAATATGTATATGCAAATTGAATTATAAAACCTTCATTGAAACAACACAACTAAGTACGAGTATGTTTAAGAACTTAATAATTTTTTTAAAGATCTTTATAGAAATATTAATAGCAGGTATTTAAATATTTGCAGTTTTGTAGGAAGATATTTTGTAATTATTGGATTTTTATGTAGGTTGGATCAGAAAAGTAAAATATTAAATTATGACAAAAAAAATAAACACTCCTAAAATGAAGATAAATCTTAAATAATAATAATGATTATCGTAATAATGATGAACTTAATACTGTCATTATGAATAATTTGTGACTATTAATTAAACACCTAAATAATAAAAATAATAAAGCAAAAATCAAATAAAAAGATACAGATTAATCAAATCATCAATCAACCGATTAAATATTAAAGAAATTACAATAGTGACGACAAAGCTGCAATATACTTCCTACAAATTATTTTTAATTATGTATTAAATATAACATATGCAATCATATCTACTGTTTTTACTAATAGATTCATGATTTATAGTCTTCATTAAAAACTATATTGCTGAAAAATCACTCTATTGTGGCAAATCTTTTTGATTATTTATTGCATTTCGTTACAATTTGAAATTGTTTCCATTACAAATAAATTTATATATTTTAATTATAATACACGTAATAATGCATAGACAGATGTAAATATTTACATTTTATTTAATATTTAAAAACTACAAGGTGATACATAATGAGCCAATATTACAAAATTTTAATGGTTGGAGCAAATTCAAATTTTAAAATGTACTTATTTAACTGTTGTTGCCACAAATGGAACAAATATAAATTCAGAATTCGCACATACTGTGAGCGTCAAAATAACGTAATTATATTAATATATACATACATATAATATTATATTAGAAAATTATATTTAATATTAAAAGTGTATATATAGTTTCCTATATGCAGGCTTTCAAGGTCATTAATTTAATGTAACTAAAAGATGCAATGTTACCAGATTTTAAGAAAAACTCAATCCCTGAAGAAGTTGGAAAGAAATGGAAGAATACGTCGTATTTTATTGGAAATGAAATAAATAATCTTTTATTTTCATTAAATTAATGACCTTGAAAGTCTGCATATAGGAAACTATATAAACTATTAATAGTAAGTCCTGTTTCACACTCATCAGTTTTCTGACTGTCAAGTCAAGTATATTCAATGAGAAGGAAAGAGAAAATTATTTTTTATCTTTTTCCTTCTCATTGAAAAATACTTGACCTGACAGTCAGAACTGATGAGTGTGAAACAGGTCTAACCAAAAAAGGTCAATCAACACTTATAATTACAATTATATTTAATTTTTATACAGTTATTTAAGTAGAATTAAATTCACAAAAAAGGAAACAAAAAATAGCGTATACAAATTTAATTCATTTATTGTTAAAATAGACCAGTTTACACGCGTCAAAATAAAGTAAACAGTGGCATCATCCTTGTCATTAAAAATCCCTGTCATTCCAAAAGTAGTTTTTTTTAGTATAAAAGTATAAAGGTAAAGTGGCGTTCAAAATAATTGCGAGTTATTGCAATTTATCATTAAAAGAGTTTATGTGGTGACATTAAGTAGTGAACAATTTACATTGGGAAGACAAACATCAATTAATACTCGGCAAATAGACTTACATAGAAAAAAATCCCTGCGTGTAATAGGAAAATCATTTAATCACTGTACAATAAAAAACAAGTAAGGAAGTACAGTCCGTCAAGTCCGCCCATATAATACCCTAAACTCAGTATACGTTTAAAAAAATATTTTCAGAAATGGGCTCTATATAGGAGCTATGACCTATTATGGACCGATCATCCAAAAGTATAGTGGCATGACTTCTGTGCATATAAATATTATGGACCGACCGTTATGAAATTTGTAGTCATGATTTCTGTATATATGAAACTTATTTTTGTTTAATTTTATTAAGAGATTTATAATCGTTAAGTGATTTTGGGTAGGGGGCCTTATATCGGAGCTATGACTAATTATGGACCAATCATCACAAAATTGGGCCAAATGATTTTTGTATATATGAAGCAGGCTTATGTTGAATATGATTTTATAGTGATTTTCGGCAGCGGGCCTTATACAGGAGCTATGGGCAATTATGGACCGATCTGCACAAAATTTGTTGATAAAATTAGGCTTTTTGTACAACTTATGGAGAAATTTGTTGGGATACGTACATAAATCAAACATTTAAGACCGATAAACTCCTATTTCGGGAGGAAATTGGATGCTAGGTAAAATAATGGACCAATTTTAACCAGTTTCAATCCCATCCGTCCTTGGGCCAAAAAAATATCATGTACCAAATTTTATCGAAATATCTTTAAAATTGCGACCTGTACTCTGCGCACAGGGTTTATGCACTTTAACAAATCGTTAAAATGTCAGTAGGGTCCAAATTGCCACCTTTTAAACTACTCTGTATCAAATCACGAAACTAAAATTATTGTAAATTTATTACTAGTGGTATTTTATTGTTTTATGTTTGGAAGTTGAATGACCTTGTTTGAAATCTATATTTTTGGCACAATCAAACTGAATTGCAAACATTTACAACTGTCACTTTTGACTTTGAATTGAAATTAACAAAACCAATGAAAATACCCTTTATAAATATTTATAATGAGTGGAATGAGAGGCATGCATGCCATAAAAAGCCAATAAACTTTAAAACATTACAATTAGTTATTATTTCGCGTAACAGACATTTTTTGTTGGTATGTTATTGAGAATGATAGAGTCTATTTGTTTGTACGTCTAACGATCATAATGATCATGATCTTCATTATCAGTTAAATAATGATGAGCATGTTGAATAAACATGATGTTTATTTTTTTTTTGTGTTGTTGAGTTATTTTCATTAACTCTACATACGATGACGTTACCAAAATGGAAATAAGTGTTTGTTTGCATGATCATCATGGCTGCATAAAATAATCAAAATAAAAATGAAATTTTGTTTAGGTGTTGAGTTGAGATAGGTTTGGTATGTTTCAGTTTTGGGTTTAAGGCCAAACAAACATGCAACCGAATTAAAATTCACAAACAACACAAAAATGGAATAATAAAACACATCGTAAAACAAATAGAAATTTTAAATGATACACTACGAAATTATGGAGATTAAACTCAATGACTTTGATGCGCTAAAGAAGTTTGTATGAAAGAGTTTTTCTTAAAAATTTTCACTAAAAAATCCGCATATGGTAGTTTAGGGTATAATTAACAAAAACATATTACAAAACGTAACAATCCTAAAAAAAAGTTTAAACCAAAATTGAGTACGAAATGAATGATTACAAGTATATAATTTTATAAAATGACTAGCTAAACCCGGTGTGCTTCGCAATGCTTTAGGATATTTTTAGTTTGCCCATCAGGAGTATGCACATATACACGGGATGTTAACCTTGAACTTTGTTAACAGTCATCGCAAACGCTAACCGAACAGGAAAAAATTGTTTAAAATCGAATGGTTAATCTGTTGGTAACATTGGAATGCGTAGCAAAAGTACATCTGTACCTTTCTGTACTTTTACTGTTATAATGGTCGCTTCTATTAAATTATTTTTCAGTTTTTTTACTGCAAGTCGAGTGCCATTGCAAAACCGTGGTGATCGATCAATCAAGCAATACCGTAATACTTGGTTTTCACTATGTCATTTTTGTTGTCAAGTTGTCCAAATTGTTATGAAATTACCAACAATTTGGACATGAAATTACCAACAATTTGGACAATTTGTTATGAAATTACCAACAATTCGGACAATTTGACAACAAAAATGACATAGTGAAAACCAAGTATTACGGTATTGCTTGATTGATTTGACGCATTTCAAAGTGATATCCATCTTCTTCATATGGAAAAATAATAGGAAAAATACGCGTCATATGAGCGATGCATTTCAGTGGGCGAGCCCATGCCCCTTTGTCCACTTACATAGTCAAGAATTTATTATTTCGCAAGAATATGCTAGTGGACGATCGGTCCAGTAGTTAAGACTATATTACGATTTTTAATTTTCCTAAAAAGGGGCGTGGTCCCACCCACTTTTCTACTGGTACCTATTCCTAATTATGCCAAAATTTTTGGGTTATATGGGCGGTTGTACAATCAAAACTTCATATAGCCTATTATTCCTTCCAGAGTCACAGTAACATGCTGTGAAAATTTCAGGCAGATCGGTCCAAGGGTTTGACCTTCTATTAAGCACAAACATACACACACATTCATTTTTATATATATAGATTAAAAGCAGATTAATTATAATTTAAGGTAAAATGGGGCGAAAAAGGGGGTTTTGGTAATAAAAAAATGTATGACTACCTTATTTGTAGATAAAAAGTATAAAAAACTTTAGGTAAATACATATTACAAAAAAAGTATTTTGTATAACATTGTTAGTGGTATCAGTAAGTGCATATCTGAATTAAAAAAAGGGGTCGGTGAAGTGGGCGTGGTTCATAGTTATATGGCGACGTTAGCCGTATTAAGAGCAATATATTACTAAATAAAAAAAAATACGTTGGAAGGAACAAATTTGTATAGAGAACAAAAAGTTTAAAACTTTCAAACAAAATTTGGTGTAAAAAGAGGCGTTAAAGGGGGCGTGGCGTAAGAAATGTTTATTTTTACCTCGCCTGGAGTATATAATGTGTATACAATTTGAAGTAAATCTGTTAAAAACTATATGGGAGCAATTACATAATTTACAAAAAGTGGGCGTAAAAGTAGGCGTGGTCAAAAAAAGTACCCTAATAATCATACCAGAGTCCCAGTTAAATGCTGTGAAAATTTCAAAAATATCGGCCCAGAGGTTTTGTCTCCTATAAGGTACACAGTGCAGTATGAAAAATGGATTTTTCCACGCCCTTCCGCCCGCCGACCGAAAATCAAAAATCAGAGTTCACAGTGTCCCCCGCCTGAACATTCTGAAGATTCCTTAAAAATTTCATCAAAATCGGCCCAGCCGTTTTGGATTCCATACGTTACATACATACATACATCCTATTTTATATATCGATGGGCTCATGTAGAAAGGCCCTAACTCGCATATTTGAAACTTTACAGGAGAAGGTAATAACATAATAGAAACTGTAATATTCAACATGTAACTTATTTTTTACAACTGCTTATAAAAGCGTTATTTTTTACACTATTGCAATAAATTTTTGTGAGGAGGTGTATTTGCGTTAAATGCATTGGAATCGCAAAAAAAACAATTTCGAAAAAATAGCGAGTTAGGGCCTTTCTACATGAGACCAACGATATATAGATTTGCAGAAAAATTACATTTTACTCCTTTGGTTTATACATCAAAAAGAAAGTCAACTCTTAAATTTCTTCAGGGAAGAAGTTATCCATTGTGATAACGAAATATTGGATATATAAATATATAAATATAAAGAACATTTTTATAGAAATACTAATACATAAATATAAGCTTGAAAAAAAGAAATTATAGAATATTAAAAAAAGGTCGAATAAAAGAACTAAATAATCCACGATTTTTTTACAATGGAAAAATTAAAAATTCGTGGTGTCATTAAATATTTAAATAAAAAGGGTTTATCGGGACAACAAATTCATAATGATATGATGAATGTGTAAGGTGAAAGTGCTCCTTTATATGCAACAGTAAACAATTGGGTCGGTGAATTTAAACGTGATCGTACAAGCATTGAAGATGAACCACGTAGTGGACGCCCAAAAACAGCAGCAACAACAGAAATGTATATGGTATTAAAGGATCGACGAATAAAAGTGCGTGAAACAGTCAATGTCATAGGCATCTCAAATGATCGAGTTCATTTAATTTTGCATGAAGAACTACAAATGAAAAAGCTTTCTGCAAGATTTATTAACAGTCGACCAAAAACGCATAAAAATTTAAATTTCTCGAGCTTGTTTGGATCGCTTTAAGAAAAATAAAATGGATTTAAAGCATCATTTCATAACTGTTGATGAGACATGGATCGACCACTATACTCCAGAGACAAAAGAACAATCCAAGCAATGGACTGAAGCTGGAGGAAATGCCCCAAAGAAAACAAAAACAATTAAATTTTTTTCGGACTTCAAAGGGTAAAACAATAAATTCAGAGTACTAATGCAACAGTTTAGATCAAGGGATAGAATTGTTAGATAAGCGTTGAACTAAGTGTATTGAAGTTTCAGGAGATTATATTGAAAAATAAAAATGTTTGTCTTTCTGTGCTAGGCTAAGAAGTTTCCGAACCGCCCTCGTATAATAAAACATTGTTTTAAACAATATAAGGTGTTTATTTTATATTGACGCTTACTGTATATTCTTTTATATTTGAAACCGCTTAAAATATTTTGACTTTGTGACTTATTGAGTTGCTGCCGTAAGACCTATTTATTACAATTGTTTACGAACTTAAATTGCTTGCTCAATTAAACGAATTTTTATGGACTTACTTTTTTCAATTCAATAAGTTTAACTAAATCCACAAAATATTTCAATTCAACGCTTTAAAAACTGACTCTTGTATGGATTGAGATGGATGTGATGTGATGATTAAAATTTAAATTTATACAATAAATAATAAATACAAGTGTGTACCTACTCGTATAAACATGAAGAGGAGATTTTTTTGATTATGCATCAAATGTGTTTAACTGCATATTTACACAAAAGATGTCTGCCAACTTTTCATTATAAAGTAAATTATTATTATGATTATAATATTTAATGTATTTATGTGGTATATGAAATGAATTATGCTAGTTACTATATAGTATTTAATATTACGAGTAGGTAAGTTTTTTTTTTACCTTTCACTTTTTAGGGTTTTCAGCGGTTTTCGTGTGATATTTTTGTACTCTGCTGTTGTTTAATTTACAATATACTTTATTTTATATTTTAGTTTTGTTTGTTTGTTGGTTAATTTATATTAAATGATTTAATATGACTTAATCTAAAAGAAAAGCGAAATAGGAAGGGTTCCAATTCAGTAACTTCGCAAGTCACAAACATTAACAAATACAAAAAAAAAATAACTAAGATTGTAAGACAGTGTTTAAAGTTTTCTTCAATATTTTTAAAATTTATAACAAATGAAATACAATTTTATTGTGAAAACTTTCGCAGCACTTTGAACAAAGTTTTTTTTTTTATTTCTTGACTTTATTGTTTTTGCTGTTTTACAAATGACAACAACAAATAGCAAACAACTTGTGTTTTTAACTCATAGTAAGTTACCTACCTATACAATAACAATACAGAGAACAAAAACAATAACTTGTTGAAAATATAAGGTTTTTTTAAATTTTTTAGTATTTAGTCATCACCGCCATCACCACCGTCAACATCGTTGTGTTATTGCTGTCGTTATATCGTCATCAAAAAACCGTATGAGAATTTCTAGAATACAAAGCAAAATCCAATTTAACCCTTTAATACACCAGCATTATGTTCAGGGAGATAGATATTTGATTATTCAGGAAATATTTATATTACCTAACTAAAAAAAACCATTTAGAAATAAGTGTTTGGGAAGTTTCGCAGTACCAGCTTTAGAGTACAAAGCCTGCCTCGTCCGATTACTATTTGATTCAATCGATGAAAAATGCTTTTTCTAGTATACGCCAGTCCAAAGGATACGAAATGGACTTGATTCGTTCTAGGCCTCAAAAGATGAGCAGTTCTTTTGGCGCGGTATTCATATGTTGCCAGAAAGATGGAACAAGATCATAGCTAATAATGTCCTATACTTTGAATTAATTTATATTATAAAGGGTAATTTTTTAGCAACTTTTATTTCGGCAAGACTGTTTTCGGGTAAAATTTTACTAGTAAACCTGTTCAGTTTGGTCAATAATTTAAACATGAATCGAACACCGCTTGCAGATTATTGAATTTTATAATCAAAATTCATGCTCGATTAAGAAAGTGAATGGTGGACTTTTTTATTGGAAAATTGTGTTCAGCGACGAAGCGCCTTTGTGGTTGAACGGATAAGTAAACAAACAAAATTGTTGTTTTTGGTGTGAAGATTATGGGCCGGTGGCATCATTGGACTATAGGTCCAACGATGGTTTTAAAATCATTCGTATTATTGGGTGTAAAACTTAAAAATTCTCAATATTTTTATACCCCACACCACCATAGTGGGGATGGTATATTGGATTTGATGTTTGTAACGCCCAGAAATACTGGTCCAAAACCCACCTTAAAGTATACCGATCTAATCGACTCAGAATCACTCTGAGTCGATTTAACGATGTCCGTCCGTCCGTATGGCTGGCTGTCCATGTAAAACTTGTGCGCAGAGTACGGGTCGCAATTTTGAAGATATTTTGATAAAATTCGGTAAGTGATATTTTTCGGCCCACGGACGAATGGGATTGAAACTGGTGGAAATCGGTCCATTCTTTCACTTGGCCCCCATATAAATGTCCTCCCGAAATTAAGGTTTAGCGATCGTAAAAATTTTAATCATGCAAGGAACCAAACAAATTTCATCACAAATGAGTGGTAAATGAAGCCAAATCACATCTACAAATTTTGTGCAGATCGGTTTATAATTAGTCGTAGCTCCCATATAAGGCCCACTTCCGAAAATCACTTTAAAAAGCAAAATTCTCCTGGTATCCAAATAATATTTAACACAAATATATCTCATATGTATACAAATAATACGGTACAATTTTATTATGATCGGTCCATAATTTGTCGTAGCTCCCATAAATGGCCCACTTCCGATCATAAATTTCTTAAGAATGTTGGTAATCAAATAAAATTCGACACAAATAATATACAGAAATGATGACACCTAATTTTATAATGGTCGGTCCGTAATTAGTCAAAACTCCCATATAAGACCCTCCCCGTAATCAACTTTAACTTCCATAAATCTTTTAAAGTATTTATATCGAGATAAAGTTTAACATGCACAATATATATATTCACAGAAATCATGACACTAACTTTTTAGATGATCGGTCCATAATAGGTCAAATCTCCCATATAGCGCACATTTCTGAAAAACTGTTTTATACATATACTGGGTGTAGGGTATTATATGGTCGGGCTTGACCGACTATACTTTCTTACTTGTTTTTTTAATATATTGCTCACTGTAATTATTTATATAAATGTGGCAAACATTATATGGTTAAGTAACGATTAACATGATTGTATTTAAATTGATTTTGATTTTGAACGAACCACCAAACCATTATTTAAATAACATTCAAGTCTGAGGTGTCCAGAGCGCCGGTTCTTAGGTCGACAAAACTTAAACTGGAATACACCGGAATAGTTAGTAAGATTTTCCAAAACATTTTAATTCTGCCCCACTGTACACCGCTTCGTTAAACCACATCTTATCCAAATCAGGCAGAAAGAACTATTTTATCATGTTATTATCTTCCAATATACGATAGCAATTTTTTTCAAGACCAATAGGTCATTGGGCCCACTAAAGCTTGACAAATGCAAGCCGGTTCAGCATATTTAAAAGCCCCCTAAATTTCTGGGTATTCTACAAGCGAATGCAAAACCATCTCAACTGATTTTTCCTTCGTGTGGGCATCTTGAGAGGAGGACGTGATCTAACGTGGACATCAAATAATACTTTGAAAGTCTTTAGTAGAAAAAAGGCTAGACTTGTACCCACCCCTGGGTACTTAGGATGAGGTATGTAGGTACAAGATAGACCGGCTGTGTATACCCGAAACCACCAAGCAGTATAAAGATACATATTCTTATGTAGATTGGCAGTAATAATATCGTTTGGATCTGAGGTCTTATATGCATCAAAACTTTTAGTTACAGATAATTCTGTTCCCGTCAATTGAAACTGATCGGACATAAGGTCTTGAAAAATTCATCTCTGGTAAATACACTCAAGCTATATACTCAAGGAATCCGACGGTATTAATCTAGATTCCTAGCTTTAGGGCCTTTGGAATTTCAATTTATCGGTTCAGATCCAAATGTTCGGTTTCCTTATCAATGAGGGAGTTCATTCCAGGAAAATGTGTGTCCATGAGCAACTCTTGTGTTTCAACTACCAACGTGTTTTAGAAAATCTAACCTTATTTACTGAAATATTATTTATTGTGACTTTATGGTGATCTTAAGGGTTAAACCAAATTTCATATACACCAATCCGTGTCAAACTTTAATTCAAATAAAAGTCGTAAACACAAATTCTCATAAAATATGGATGTATTAGCAAACTTTGTACAAGTTGAACTCTAACACACTAACATGGTGATTTTAGCACAAAATTTCGTTTAAGACTTTGAAAAATTACAAACGGAACAAAATTAAATAATTTATACATATGTACATATGTATTTATATGTATGTATTTATATAAAGGTATATCAACTGCAACTCTAATAGTTTTTGTAGCCATTGTTCAAAAGTAAGAGTGTATCAAATAAATAAACACAAGCTGTTATTAAACATATAATTTTAGAACTCGTTTTAGTTGTTGTTAAGCTTTAAGACTTCTTTCTTTTAATATGCAATTAAAATAAATTGTAAGAAAAAGCATTGTTTTTTTTTACTACTTTCGATTGTTTTTTTTTTCTCTGGGTTGAAGCTGTTTTGTTTTGTAACGGGTTTAATTAAAAAGCGAAATTTATTTTAACTTTTTTTTCAAAAGATCTATTGTTGGATTTTGTATTTTTTTTAAGTAAAATAAAGCTAAGTTGCATGCATGTCACACAGTTAATAATATTGAAATGAAACTACACGTTGTTGATCATTTGTAACACAACAAAAAATAACTGTTTTTTTAATTTTTTATTTTCTGTAAAACACTTATATTTTGCTTAATTCTCTTAAGTTTGTATTAAAGCCAGATCAGAAAAGAAACAAACTGTATTATTTTATTATGATTTCGTTGGAATTTTATTTCATTTTGTTTCCTTTTGTTTTTATGTAGATTTCAGTTTACACAAACACCATACAAACACACACTTTAATAAATATTTCTTAACGGTTTCCTCAGCGTAACAAAAGTTACATTATTTGTTTTCAACATTTCTCACTTTAGTGACAGAACCGTGGACAAAAATAAAAACACTTATTTTTCTTTGCGTTTATTTATATTCTACGCAATTGGATTCGTAAATTTAAACTGAAAACAAAAGACTTAAGAAACGAACGCGCGCGTCGAAGCCAATCTACGATGATATCCACTCGTCTGCGCTTTATTTCCAACTAAAACTCAACAACTCACAACGATGTTTCTCAACTCTGCGATACAGAAACTAGCCTTGTTCGTGTAATTGTGTTTGTATATGTGTTAAAAAAATAATAAGAGTAAAAGCTTTTTAACACTAACAATATAAAGAACGAGAAAAAAATGTATTCAATAGAAAAGCAAAAAAATAAAATATTTAAATAGTAAATTATTTCTTTTGTTTGTTTGTTTCGAATTTTTCTTAAATTCAGTTTTTTGATTTACGATTATTTCTTTTAGTTTAGCTGTTGATTTCAGTTGTTTCTGTATATTATTGTATAAAATATGGTTTTTTATTATTTTATATCTGTATAACGGTTCTATTCAAACAATTCAAATTATATTTTTTATTTATATTGAGATACATACATATGTATATGTGTTGGTGTGTAATGCCTACAAAATTTCAATAAAACTAAAAGACAATTTTTGAATAGAAACTTTCTTTTCACCACTTGTCTTTATCATTTCAATGGCATCTCATGTTATGTTATGTTGTAAGATAGGTCAATGGAAATATACCATTTATGTAAAGATAATTTGTATGCTAATACATATTTATCCAAAAATAATAAGGATTTTTACAGTTTTTACATATAAAGAAATACGTGGAAACTATTTCATTTTTTGGAGATTTATTTTTTAAAGATAACTATCAATTATTCTGTTAAAAATGTTAATCCATTGGAATATATTTGAACAAGTCCTAAGAATATCTTTACATTATCAGCTTAAATGATTGCAGCAAAGCTAAAGCTTTTTAAAAAGTATTGTTAATGATCAAATCAAGCTTTAAGAACAGATTTTAAACAAAAAGAAAGGAAACATTTTATTAAAAGAAACCAGGGGGCTTATTCTGTATTGCGATGCGAAAGTCATAGCGATGCGCAAATGAATTGCGATCCGAAAGGTATTTGGTATTCTGTAAGACTTTCGCATTCGCAATCGCAATTGATTTCAGTGTGTGGCAACACTGTTCCAAAGTAAAGCAATAAACGTCAAATTTATTTGGTTTGTGACAAGTTTTACAAGTTAAAAAAATTGATAGTTTTAACTCGTATACTTTAATTTACAAAAACAAAAAAAAAAACAAAAATAAAATTGTGTTATTCGCAAAAATGGATTCTGTTGCACTATAGGTATACATATATTTATTTTTCAGCTTTATAAAAAAATTTAGTTTGAATATTTCAAATTGGCGCGTCTTGATGGTCTTATTGTTCGTCTCCCTGGATGAAATTGAATTATTAAAAGCAAATAACCTATTAGGTACCACAACAATAAGTGCTTTGTGAATGCTGTTTTGCCATCGAATGAATTTTACTATTTTTGACATTGTTTTCGCAATTAAGAATTCCAACTTGCTGTCTTTTCGCATTTCAAATGCGATTCGCAATAGAGAATAGCAACTGTTCGCTTTTATGTATTTTCGAGTAGTATTTATTTTCGCATCGCAATACAGAATAAGCCCCCAGGAATTTACAAAGCAAATACTACCGCATGAAGAATATGTGTGTATGGCAGTTTTTTTTTTTTTTAACAAACACAAACACAAACTTCGAAGCTTTTTGGCTTATCTGCAGAAAACACTCAGTCTTTGGCGGGAATCGAATCCGCAACCATCTGACTGATAGTCTGGCACACTAACGCCTTGTCTATCGGGGCATCATTCAAACTTATAGTGCAATTAAATGTCCTAAGCGTAGTGCAAAGCATAAAAGAGTTGTTACAAATCTGGAACGCATTCTTTATGACAAAGTTTTAACAACGGCGTTATTATAGATGAACAAACATACTCGTATCTAAAAATCGAATAGCCTCCATCTAAGATTTGCTAGTTCTAACTAGACGTCACCACAGTTCATTAAACAATATTCAAAAGCTGCCGTGGATTGGTATCGTAGAAATCATAACGACATAGTAGAAAAATATAGAAACGTCTCTAATTGTCTGCAGTTTCGGCCAAAGTATATATATTCTTGGTCCTTACGAAATTCTAAGTCGATTGAGCCATGCTCGTCTGTCTGTCCGTCTCTCTCTGTAAAACACTTTCACGACCAAAGGACACAACTAGGGACAGGAAATCCCGGGAATTTAATTGTTGATTTCCGGTTTCCTGGGATTTTTTTGTGGGATCCCGGGAAATACAAAAACTGGCAACTCGTTCCTTATACTTAAAAATTGAAGGAAGCGGTCAAAGAACTCAAAATATTGAATACTTGTTAAATGAACTTTTAACTATTCGTCCAACCTCGGTAGAAAGTGAACGAGTTTTTTCAGTAATGGGGCAATTTGTAAGTAAAATCAGAAATAGTCTTTCTGACGACTCAATAAACGCTTTGGGTGTGTTAAAAAGTTATTTCCTAAGCCGTTAAAATTTTAGTATATTCATTTAAAATATATTATATCTTTTATGAATTTAATTTTAAATTTTTTGATCTCATATCTTGAGTACCTGAATTTGTTTTTTTACCATTTTTTATGAATTAAATTGTTATGTTTATGTTTCTTTTTTATCTAGTATCTAGAGCATAATAATAAGAAATTTACATTTAAAAGCGTAATGTAATAATTCAAGTTCCTCTTTCAATTAAAACTAATTTTTGTAGTATTTAAGTATTTTTTTTTACCTTGTTTTTCCCTCACGTTTTTTAATAAAAGTTTTTTCATAAATAAAGACAAATTTACGTTTTATTTTTTCTATGGAGCGGGATCCCGGGAAATTAAAAAAAATCTGCTTTCCCGGGAAGCGAAAAACTGCGGGGAAAAAACTCTAATTATAAAGTCTAAAATGCACTCACCTCTATCGTTTGTGTCGGTACTACCCCAGATAGTGTGATGAGCGTTTGCATCTGCTCCTAGTACAATCGGAGTCCTATTAGCGTTTGCTGTCCGCACCGCAGTTCTTACCAGATCGTTTGGTGGTGGTTCCGTCTGCCATACCTTAGCAGTCACACTCCCATGCGGCTGTTAATGTATCTCCATCACTATATTCGGATAGAATGAAAATATTTAAACGGTTCCTAGCCAAAATGCATTTCTTATTTTACCTGCGTTTTTGATGTACAAAAGTTTGTACCCCTTTAATCCAAGAATGTCACCATTGTGTATCCACGGCTCCTGGATTAACGCTATATCCTCCCCATGATCTGTCATGTGGAGGAGCAATGCAGCGGAGGCTGCTCTAGGATGGTGATGGTTCACTTGGATCACCTTCAACATCCGGATCATAAATGACTGTTACGTCCACGTCTTCCGAGTCTGAACCCAGAAGCGCGTCTTCGTCCTCTGCTTCGCCCAAACGACGGAATAGATCTCCAACCATATCAGAATTTGATTGGATATCCATTTCGTCATCAGAGTGAACGGGGTCATTTGTTTTGTAGTCGCCCTTATCCTGTGGAGCTTTCAGTTTTACCTTAGAAGTTTCGGGGTCGAGCTTGTCGTCACCACGATAAATGCGCAGCTTTATACTATCAAATCCGTAGTATAATTTGCCTTGCCTTTCTCGTAGTGGCGCCAAGGATTCCTTGTTAAGGACAACGACCACCTTCCTGTTTACCCCATCTGAAGCGGAGACCTTTACTACCTTCCAGTTGTGGGTTGGTAGTTGAGAATTTCTGCTCCTGATGAGAGCCAGGATCTCCTCAGGGTCGTGTGGTTCATGTGGAATAACCATGAATAATCTCGGTCGGCGAGGTATTTCACTGACCGGGATCACTTCCAGTCTCACACCTGGCCACACTTCCCCTAGGGACGCGATTGCTAGTTCCAGCAGAGCACGCTAGCAGTTTAATGTGGCATTCGTACCAGCCGGCATCTTCATTTTGGGGGGATGGTTCTGGGTGTTCTTTTAGCACCTTCCAGTGCATCTCCACCATCTTCTGACGGATTTGCACCCATTTCTCATGGGAGATTGCACCGTCGCTCTTGATTTTGTTCACAATGGCACGCACCAGTGGATTTTTAGCAACCTCACTGTACGTTTAGTCTTTGGCTGATGGCATTGTTGTTCATCCTCCGACCGTTGCCGTTTAGACACAGAAGAGTCCGCTGATCCTGTGCTGGTTGGAGGGTTCTTATTTTCTGGTTGGGCCAAAAGGGTCCTGGCCCATTCCAAAGCAGACTTCTCGTCGCTGGTTAAGATGTCAACCGCTTTACCACCATAGCTATCAACAATACGCGTGGCGGCGCGTCTTTGTACAAAAGCCTTCCTGGCTGGGTCTTTACGACTGGGAGGATTTGTCATAGCCGTGCAGGCAATGGGTGGCATGTTGGAAGGACCCGACATCAAGGTCGACGATCCTTCCTTTACCGATGATACGGGAACAGCGTCCGTGGATGTATTTCCAGCCGGTTTCCCATCAGCGAGGGCTTTTGCGCCCTTTGAAGTACTCGGCCTGACGTCCAGAGTGACTTCTTGTTTTGTGCAATTTTCAAGCATGGGTTTCCCCAGCTGACTTTTCGCTCTTGTAGTTGATTTTGTTTTTGTTGTTTTTGTTGTAGTAAGAGTTTTCATGTTGGTCCCACGAGTAGGCACGTAAGGGGATGGACCATTTATGCAGTGACGGCGTACATGGACTAGGCGAAGAAGTATTACAACCGACCCGTGCCCTGGCATCGGAGGGGAGCTGTTAGCGACTAGTCTTCTTTTACCACTAACTAGCCATTCAGGTTCTCGGCACAGCTGCCGAGCCGAACGTGGTAGTTAACCTTAAAAGTGGGGGAGAAGGAGAGTGGAGATGGAAAGGAATAAAGAATAAGGGAAAGTGTGATGAGAGAGACAGTTTTGGTATACGGGTTGTAATAGGAGATGATAGGAAGGGATCATATTCCTATTAATGACCAGTAAACGTTTACCGTATCATTAATCCTAAATAAAAATTCCTATGCCTCCAATTATCATTCTTTTGTGACCACTCGTTTCAAGCGTATCACAAAAGAGTGACTGCTGGCTCTCCCAACTACTATTACAACCTAGCTATGTCAATTATGTCTGGACCATTTATTAAAATGTATCGATACCAATTGACATCGCTCGAGTATTCAACGTACCTATGACCACTTGTACAGTGTATCATAGCAAACGGTGAGGGCTCCCCCTATCCACCACCTGGGACGCGACCGATGGGAGACTGTCAACTCCACACGGAGAGCCGATCGGTATACTTTAAAGTGGGTGTTGGACCAATATTTCTTGTCCCCACTATGGTGGTGTAGGGTATAAAAATAAAATTGTTTAATAAATAAAACAAATGTGAAAACAATTAGGGTCGGTCAGAATATAGACATGTAAGCATGAAATTAATAAAAAGGACTTTAAAACCATAAGAGAGTTAAAGTCTCAGATCGCAAACCAAAGAAATGGCTCTATGGCGTCTCTATTAATGACTATAGCAACACATTAGAGTTAAATTTGAATACTATGAATAAAAATCAAAATCTGAAAAATTAAATTAAATTTTATTTCTTCCGCTATAATTCATTTTGTAAAAAACGCTGGAAATAAAAAAGATCAATAAAAAATTAACATAAAGAAAATACAATATTCTTCGTGATTTAATGAAAAATTTGTTAACAATTCAATTGAACTTGTTTGCTTTTATGGAATACTGGTAAATTCATTCGTTCAAATGACTAAAACTATTTTTATTGTTTGAAACAAAAAATGCATTTTTATACTTGAATGTCCGATGATTTCAATAGACGAATAACACGCACAATTTCGGGAGCGGTATTACGTATTTTAGCCAAACAGTCGTATGCACGATTATTTTGTTTAGTCAACAAACACCTGTTGAAATAAATGAAAGAGATAATTATAGGCAAATGTAAATAAAATATTGTGGACATGTTATTAATAACTTACAATAATGCTGCACCCGTTAGATTTCCATTTGCATATAAATGTTCTATCCATTTTTCGCTAATTGTATTGTTGAGAGGATCTTCGCGTTGTAAATAAATGCGCGCTATGAGTAAGGCTTCCTTGAACAATTTCTTTTCCATTAACATTTCTATGGCATCTTGCTGTTGGTGTATAGCCAGCATATATGCAGCAGCTTGCAAAGCATAACCCTGTTCAATTAGTTGTTCAGCATAGGCTTGACAACATTTTTGCCAAAAACTTTTAAGGTATTTGCAGTTATTGTTAGTAATTCTAATTTGTATTTTAGAAAAAAGTATACAAACCTATAGGAAATGCTGGGCGCCAATGAAACATGCCATTCGCACAACTGTTTAGTCTGTACACACTTGAGTATTTCTTCTTTAAGATTGCCATTCAATTGAGGCATGAATAAACTGGAGATTCCTTTAATTTGGCTATGTTGATGATTTTTTACTGCAATATAAGATGACAATTGTTGATAATAAATATCTAACAAGAGATAATAAAACGCAGAGATGAAAGATTGAAGTTAGGAACCTAAGACTTTAGTCAAAAACGTACATAATTGGAAATTTTGTGGGACATTAGCAAAAGATTTCTTCCACTTGTTCGCACTAATTGTATTCTTACTTAATTTACAGCACAGAGGACAGTAAGGACAGTAACCAAAATGCAAACTTCTCATTTATTTTATTACCACATTTGACTGAATGTATATTTTCATAGTTTGTGTTTAAACTCTAGTCTTTACGTTTCATTCTCAATATCTTATCAGACATACATACATGCATATAACAACTGATTTATTTATACTCACAGTTATCATTGCAACCCGTTACCAAAATAACAAAAAATACCGTTACCCCTAAAATACGTTAATAAAATAATTTAACTAATTACCATTTCCAGTCATGTGGTCAAAGTTCAGTCTTAAAGAAAATACAATTAAGAAATAACTTAAAACAGAACATTTTTAGAAGTTTGATTCTCTTGTAGTGTAATATAATTAGCGTAATTATTATTTTTACTCATACAAATCTACACTACCCTATTGTATTGGAAATATTGATTTTATTTTATTGTTATTGATTTAATGGAAGTGTAGATTTGTATACAACAACTATTATGTACTATGTAACTTTTAGGATACCGTTATCCTGGTATAAAAGGATCACTAAAATTAATAAAGAAATCAATAACGATCTGTCTATTAATCTGACTGTTTCATTTATGGCATATTAACCTGCTAGTATTTAGGAAATAGAACCGGGCATATAAAACTGCCTTTATCTATCCATACCAGTGGCGTTAGTTAGCGCCGGTATTTAGTATAAACTCCTACACTCATACACTCACTCGTAACTCATTACACTCTAATCAGAATCACGAAGCAATTACGAAGCTTAGCTGATTACCTTTTAGATAAGGTGAGGATAAGAAAAGATTGTACTAGCAACCCGTTTTACTTTTTTGTATTGTGTATACAAATGTGTGTATACTCTCTCAAATAAAAATACCAGAGTACATACAAGGTGGCGCAAAAGTAATCCTCCTATCAGAAAATGTTATAAATTTTGCGAGGCCCCTAATGTCAGTTCTGTCAGCAATATTCCGCGTTCTGGAGCAGTGTAGTGTAACATTGTTTATTAACGTGTATTTCGCATGTGTTTACTACACAAAAGTCAAAACAGGGGCCAAATTACCGCATTCGTGATCGAAAGAGCTATCGTATCGAAAAATGATTTCGATATCGAAATTATGATAAAATGTACTAAATTTCTTGCTCGATATCGAATGCCATAATCTCAAATAAGAAAATTACGATCAATTTTACTCGATATTGAATGCGGTAATTTGGCCCCAGGTTAACTTTAATTTCGGAGACCAGTTGTAAAGTTAATAGTGGATGAAGCGCGCAATGATTTTTTGGACTGTGGATGCTCTAAAGTTAAACATTTCTGCTATTATTCGCTATGAGTGGCCATTTGTAACAGAGAACGGATTGATTGGTTAATTTTAGATTTTGAATACAATCACAAAAAACGAACCTCATGTTGACAACATAAATCAATTCCGTAAAGCAATACATGTCATTATTCACAAAACAGAGTGTAACGAAAAATGATGCTTGCATTGCATGTCTTGTACAAATGTAAACGTATACTCCCAAAAGCAACGAATGTTTAACGATTGGTATGAATGGTTTCAATGCTGATTGTATAAGTTGTACATACTAACAAAAAATATCAAACTTAACTAGTTTACTGTCAACAAATAGCACATAAAGCAACAACGAAAAAATATTTATTTTCTCATTAGGTTTTGTATTGTTTTTGCTCTTTCTTTATGTTTTCATTCACTGAACGCAACGAATACTGGACGAATGGTGTGAATGTTTTTAGTTTTTGCATGTGGCATTGAATTATTGCGTTGCTTGATGTATAACGGCATAACAAAAAGGGAATGTAAAATAGCAAACAGTAATAAGGAATGAGTAAGCAAACAGCATTGCACATTTTTATTATTGTCGAGTAAAAGCAATGCAAAAGCAATGAATTTGCGAATGGTTAGCAAATGTGAATGGTCTCTTTCTGTTCTCTGATTTGTAACTATACAAAGTGAGTGCAAATCGGCAACAAATACAACACAATACTGAAGCAACAGAAATTTTGTTGGTGTAAAATAATGTACTTCTATCAAAAACACTTGACATACATAAGTGCATTTTAAACAAAGTCAGTCAGCTGTGCTATTTTAAATTGACACTTGACGTTACAAAATCAGAGTCACAATTCAACAAAAAATATTGATAGAAGTATAAAAAAAGAAAAACTAACAACCAACAACGCTGCATTGAACTACCGGCACAGTAAAAATTGACTGTATAAAATTAGCTGTGACGTGAAAAATGTGCTTTTTTTGCTCTTTTAGTTTTAATATATACATATATACGTCACAGTTAATTTTTTACAGTCAATTTTTACTGTGCCGTTAGCTCAATGCAGCGTTGTAACTATACATTTTTCGAAAAAAGTACTAAAATCCGGAACATTCAAACTTAAAACCGGGTCATTTTTTATGGGAAAAAAACTTTATTATTCAAGTTAAATTTAGACAATTATAATGTTATAAGTAATTTGAATCTAATTTTCTGTCGCTTTTTGTTTAAAATCGTATTTATCCTGTGATGAAATTTTCTTCAGCAATATTAAGGATTCTTTCAAAAAATTGTAAAATTCAAACCATTCGTACTTTAAATTATATTTGAGAAATAGCATATGTTTCAAAGTATCTAGCTTGAGTTGCGATTTTTCTTTTGTCCATAATTTTGCGATCAACGAAAATATACGCTCTACACTTACAGATGTTGCTGGCAAACAAAATATAAATTCAATGATTCGCGCGAAGCGAGTGTACGGTACATTCTTACTTTGGAAATGTTTGAAACATTCCACCCAACGTTGATGTGGTTTAGTAGAACGTGGTTTAGTAGGAGGATTATTTTTATTCCATTCGCTAATTTTGTCTGTAATAATAAATTTCAAACAATTTTACATTGTTGTCTTCAGGTTTTAACCATTTCTTTTCAACCATAAATTTGAGCGTTGTTTCTACATCTTTCCAATTCGGTGCAGCAGCGAGTCCCTGTTTGTTTAAGTAAAAACAATTAAAAATAATAATAAATGCGACCTTTAAATTTGTTGTATTTAAAATTGCAATGACTCTTTTTTGACATGATGTAAGAGCTCTTTCTGAGCCCAAAAAACCCTCATAAAAGACTCTTTTCTGCCATTATCTAAGAGCTTTTTCAGAGTCCAAAAAAACCCTCATAAAAAACTCTTTTCTGCCATTATCTAGGAGCTCTTTTTGACGGACCATTTTCGAATGTAATGACCCTCTTTTCTGAAGGTTTTCGGAGCAATAATAATTGTTTTTGGGCTCATAAAGAGCATGAACGCTCCGGAAAAGTTGTCAGAAAAGACTCTTTTCGGACTAATATGGCTGGGGATATGCTTAGTCACGTGATTTTAAAATTAATCATTCAAAAGAATTAATTTCCATAAAATATGATGCGATTGTGCCAAATTTCAATGAAATAGACTGTTTTGTTGTTCAAGTCCACATTTTTTATTTAATTAAATTCAACATAAAAATCCGGGCCATCCGGGGGATGTAAACGGGACACCGGGACATTGGTTCCAAAACCGGGCCATGTCCTGGATTTTCCGGGCCAGTTGGTCACACTATTTATAAATAAATGTTTGTAAATAACAAAATTTTTATTCTAATACTGGGTTGAATATTGTCCATATTTGTTTGTCCAAACGTTAGGATCTTTGACCTGCTATATGTGTTATTTTCAATGTCTCTTTATTTAATGGCGCTTTATATATCGGTGTTGTATAATTCAAATATATCTTAATGTACTAAACTTAATGTATAGTATTGGAAAATGCTATAACACTTAAGCTATGTTTAGTTCATTGTAAACATTAACCCATTATCATAAAACTATATCTGCCCAATTCAGGAATTCTTGTAGCTAATTTTACTTGCCTAAAGTAACTGCCCTCTGGTTTTTTGTGTTTTTTCTGTTTTTTGTGACCAGGAACATACAATTTTCATTTATTCTGTATGTTGTAATCTATTATGATATTAAATATTTTGTATAACTTACATTCATCTGCCATAATCTATTATGATTATGATATTAAATATTTTGTATAACTTACATTCATCTGCCAGTACTTCTTTCGCTTCAGTTTTTGTACCAAATAATTTAGCACTCAGCGACTTACTTCCACCCGATTTCGGAGAGCTCAATATGGAAAACATCAAATCCAAGGCATCTTTATTTATTTCTTTTGTAGTGAGATACAATAAAGTTAAGGGATTCTAAAGTAAAACGAAAAATAAATATATTATAATGAGAATGTCGGTTGTGCCGAATATTATAAACTCTTCAATGTTATATCTACAGACAGAAAAAAAAACAGATACCATTATATCAACTCCACAACCTATAAGGAGTCATAGAGTCACAAATTATAATCCTTACAGCTCATAGTGAAGAGTATAATAGAGTAAAAGACTTTTATTACACTCTTCATAAAAGGCAAGTTTTTTAAGAATAATAAAATACCACTAAAAACCACAAAAAATTCGGAAATTTTAGCTGAAACAAACCTTCATATAAACAGATGTATTATTAAGAGATCCTTCTGTCTTTTGTAAATGCAACTTTTCCAACATTGTTGATACCTCTTCACTGCAATTGACACCATTCTCAACTTTAACCTCCGACGCAACAATATTTTCGTCCACCTCTGCAACATTACTTTCCGGCGTTTTGGCCAGACGACGATTAAGTTTTCTATCCACTGACTGTGATTTGGCGTCGTTACGTGTTAGAGCTTTTGTTGCCCATTGCACGGTATCCAATGTTCGAGCATTTGCACGTTTCGATTTGTCCGAATTACTTTCGGTTCTTTCTACACGCATATCGATGAATTCCAAAGCAGCACTTTTGCCAGAACATATAATAATATCCTCATCGGTTGGCATGAAGAGGCCACATGTCATTGGACAATGATAAATTTTAACAAAAAGTTCTGGATTTGTATCATTCGATATGTCCCACACGCGCACTGCACCATCAAAGCCACATGTTAGAAAATAATTCTCATTACGATTACTCCATTTAGCGCAGCCATTTGCTGCCTTTGGTGCATTTATTTCAATTTTACGTTTAATTTGCAAGTTCGCTGTTTCAGTGTTAAACTCTAAGATGTGTATGTTGTTGGCATTGGCTACAACAGCTAATTTATTTCTCGCTATGGGACTCCAAGATATTTCGCTAATATAACGAGGTGCCAAATCCATAGAAACTTTGTGTTCATACTGAAAATATGTGCTACCTGTGCGCACAAACAACTTCAACTGGCCATTTTGAGTGCCAACAAACAGATATTTGTTACGTAGAGAAATACATGCAACACTATCAATTTCGGGAAGAACATAAGGATCTGAAATTGTAAAATTGTAATTAGATATACAAAATAAAATTCAGCTGAGCCGTAATAATCTATATATACAAGGTGGCGCAAAAGTAATCCTCCTATCCTAATGTCAGTTCTGTTTTGACATTTGTGTTAAACACATGCGAAATACACGTTAATAAACAATGTTACGCTACACTGCTCCAGAATGCGAAATATTGCTGACAGAACTGACATTAGGGGCCTTGCAAAATTTGTAGCATTTTCTGACAGCAGGATTACTTTTGCGCCACTTTGTATGTATATGTATGTATATATATAAAAATTATGTAAAAAATGTATAGTAATTCATAAAATGAGAACGGCTGGGCCGATTTCTGTAAAAAATTTTGTCAGTTGTTCGTATTTTCGAGGAGAAGGTTTTTTTCCCTCCGGAAAAGTCGGAAAATTGGAAAATCGAGTGTTTGTATGAAATTAGTCCTTAATGGCTTTTCAAATCAAAAAATAGAAATTTCTTAGTGTAAATCATGAAAAATGCGAAACGCGGAAAATTGGAAAATCTCTGCGCAAAAATCGGAAAATTTGAAAATTGATTTTTTTGTACGAAATTTTGTGTGAAATTACTCCTTAATGGCTTTCCAAATGAAAAAATAGAAAGTTCTTGGTGTAAAACATGGAAAATTGCGGAAAATGCGAAATGTGGAAAATTGGAAAAATCGAAAATTGATTTTTTGTATGAAATTTCCATATTGTCCGCTTTTGTCGAAAACATTCTCATCGCACTGCAATGTTGAGTACTGCAACTCCATCAAATCCATAAAATACGAGGTGACGAAATTTCAACTTGGACGCTACGTGAGTTGCAACGAGGCAATTTGGCGGCTGTTTTCATTTCCGATACACGAACGTCACCCGGCTGTCGTACATTTGGCAGTTCACTTGGAGAACGGCCAGCGTGTCTACTTTACAGAAGCAAATGCAGCGCTAAGAACAGAACGACCACCGGCGACAACATTGAGAAATTTATTTTCGACATGCCAAAGCGATCCATTCGCAAGGACTTTAATCTATACTGAAATGACACGCTATTATGCATGAAGAACTTCCAACGCCGGAAAAAAGGTGATACTATTGCTAGCTTCGCTGATGTCTATTCGACTGATGCCCTCGGACGAATATACACAGTTCATCCACGCCAAGACGAATGCATTTATCTTCGCTTGCTTTTAGTGAACATTAGAGGCCCCACATCGATTCTTCGATTCCCTTCGTACTGTGGATGGTGTGCTGTGCGCCACTTTTCGGAAGGCTGGCCAACGTTTGAATTTGCTCGAAAACGATTCACCGAACCCAACCGCATTGCTTTACAAATACAAGTACGATATGGCTGACGACATTTTGCACAGAGTTCGCACGGCAACTTTGAATTTCGATCTTGAAATTAACGAAGAGATACGCAACGAAGTTTTAGTTCTGCTTTCCCAAGATATGCCAGTCATGGCCGAAGACAACTCAAAAAACTTATTTGAGATCCAGGAACTTTACTAGTTTTATTTTTCAAACTATACACTACATACTTTTAAACTTTTTGTTTATTAACAGAAGAGAGGTAAATATAAAGACTATCCCCCTTATTCATAAAAACTTACAACAGGTTTATAACAGGTTTATAAAGCAAATTTCCATACAAAATTTGTTTTATAAACCTCTTATAAACCTGTTGTAAGTTTTATGAATTAGACGGTATATTTACTTTTCAAATTTAACGACGTACATCAATTAAACGACGTAAATTGAGGAACTACTGTATTTCGAATGCTTGACACTGGACACACGTGTGACATCAACGAAAGTTCAGTGCAGGAAGCCAAGATTGTCGGTTTCCAATAATTTTTATTTTCCAATTCGACATGTTCTTTTCCAAAAATACGTTGTAGAAATTAGCCACCAAGCAAATAACAAGTTTCTGGATAAAATACAAATAATTTTGTGATCTCAAAATATCAATATGTACTTTCATAATATTTAATATTTTAAAATAAGTTTGATACATTTTTTTGATCTGAATAAAAATATTTTGGAATTAAATCTACCATTTCTAACTGGCTGATCCAATTGACATAAAAAATTTCAAAATATCATGCATACATTGCTAAAACCGTGTTGTTTTTATTGTTTAGTGCCATTTAATTTTCTATGGTAACATGTGATGAAAACTTTTTGTTCAACAATTTATTTAATCAATAAATGTCCCAAAAACAATAATTCATGAAAATAAAAATATTTTTTTAATTGTTTTCAAAAATTGAGCCTATTAACGACCTTTTTTCATCATGAATCCATTTATAATTATCAACGATTTTGAACCCAATTCCTTAAAGGAATATTCTAAAAAAGGATTAAAAAATTTTAAGCAAAATTTCTGCCAATACCTACAGCAACTTATAATAGACGATTCCCAATATAAACAATGGAAAAATGGAAAACATAATCCCAGATCCTACAACTTAGAGCAATATTTGAAAACTGTTTTAAGGAAAAGACAACCAGCTGCAAAGAATGAAACGGCACTATTAATAACAATCGATGAATTAGTTCCTTTTTTCGTTGAGGAATGCTTGCAGAGTTTTCTACCTGCCAATCCTTGTTTTGTCAATTATTACCTACATTTACTAATACGTGACGCTCAGCATGGCTTTCAATTGAACGAGCACACCAATAGTCTAAGTATATGTGAAATTGAGAATTTTTTAGAGCGGGCTTTGGCGAAATATAAAAATCCATTGGATGCTACCATGTGTAACATGAAAATATCGCATTTTAGTAGATGTTGTCAAGAACTAAGCTTGGATTTTGTTAAAGAGAAATACGAATTGAATTTTAATGACAAATTAAAGCAATTAATAAATAGTATTTTACAATATCCAGAGACCAGTAGTGACAAGCAGTTAGAGGAAATGTTTGTCAAAATGCAAGTGTTTATTATAACGAATTATCATTTAGGTTGCCCCAAAAATCATGTAGTAAGTAGCAAGAAAATGAGTAACATTTTAAATTATATTAGTTATTTACTTATTTTAACAGATTTTGAAACAATGTCGCCAAAGTTTAAATAGTGTATTGAGCAAAGGAGACTTACAAAAATATGTCCTAAGAAAACGATATAATCGTTTGGAATACCTACAAAAATTAGGAGCCACAGTTGCTGGTATTTTAATATTTAATAACCAAGGACCTCAAGGTGACAAAGAAACTGTGCGCAATAGTAAGTTTATGTTTATTATGTTTAATTAAAATACCTGCTTGTATTAAATTATGTATTTTCAGTATTTGCCGATTTAAAAATGGCCCAAAGTAACACCAAAGAATCTTTAGAAGAAGGCATTGATCGTGCCCTCTTTTTTAAACAAAGAGGAACTCAAGTCATGCAAGAACTAATTCATATAAATGTCCAACTGAAAAATATTTCTTGTTCAAGCCCTTTGACTCAAATTCGTGAAGTCAATAAATTTGTTGTGTTATTTGAGGTATACAGGAAGAATTTGGAAAAATCAAAGGCAACTTTTGAAAAAACACTTTATTTAATAGAAATAGCTGAAAAGAAATTTGATTGTGTAGTTAAAAAAATCAATGATGTCCTAAAATATCGTTCAGCCATCGAATCGGAGTTAATTTTTGTGAGTATAAATTTAAATAGTTTATTTATTTGTAACGAATAATCTCTGGGTACATAAGTCTTAAGGAGACAAGATTTGTATGATTGGTTTAGGAGGAAATTTTAGTCATTCGGTTGGAAAGAAAACACATTCGAATTTGAATGTATTGAACATACATCATATGTATTTTCGAATCTAGTTATGATCTAACGCAGAAGTTAAATGCTTATGTTTGATCGAAAAATTCTGAATATAATTTAGAGCAGTGGTCCTCAAAAAGAGAGGATTTGGTAATTACATATGTATGGGTGAAAATAACAACAAAAATTAGCTGAAAAAGAAAAAACATGCGCAACAGTCGTACTTTGTTCAATGTTGTCATCAGCGTTACCGTTGATGCGACTAAAGTGGCAATTTGACCCTTTTACAGATGCCTTGCCACTTTTTGTGTACCTTTTTTTGTTTTACTTGATACTTATTAGTTTTTTTTATTAATTTTTTTATTAATTTTTTTATTATATGCATATGTAAACATACATCATATACAACATTTAAATGAAAAAAATACGATTTTTATTTTTGTTTTGTTTATTTTCCATCTTTTTAAAAGTGGTGCCCCTTTTTTTGAATAAATCCCCTTTTTTTGCGACTTTCTGAAATTTGCCAACGGTAACGCTGGTTGTCATACAACTGAATGAAATATTTGTATTTTTCTACGCTCTTGTACTGAGAAATAAATAAATAAAAGCTGAAAAAAGAACAAACATGCGGCATAGACCTGCTTTGTTGAATGTTGACTAACAACTGAATAAAATATTAGTATTTTTACGCTCTTGTTGTGAGTATTGTTTGCGATCGTGTTGTGTACATGTAAATAGCCGAAAATCTTCGTATTCTGAACAATACTAGTGAGGACCACTGATTTAGAGAGAGCATTAGGGCATAACTGTTTTTCGACAAAAAATTGACGGGGCATTTACGAAATTTACGCTATCGTCACATTTCATTGTACATATGTATGTACTTAGTATACTTCCACTCGAATAAAAAAAAAATAAACCCCTTTATTCCATGATAAAGATATCCTCCGGCATACAGCCAATTACATACCCGGGCAGCAGATGAGAAGCTGTAAAATTTATATCTCGTCTTCGTTCGATTGGACCATCATACCTATGATTAACCTAGTAATTTGTACAGTACCAATACCCGGAGTTTTTTTTATATTTTCTCTTCGTGGGAATTTCTGCCCACGCAGATATAAATATAAAAGAACCTTTTCGGGAAGCATAGCTGAGGTGCTACGGGACGCCTCCGCAGGTTGCGGATAGCGGAGAACCGTACCATGTAGTAGGCGGGGTAACTGCGAATTAAATAAGCAGTGGCGGACAACTCAGCGGATTGGAGAAGAGGGTCTCAGATGGACACGCCTGGCAACGTGTGACTAAGTTCTGAGTGCCGTAGAGGCTCCAATCGTCATGGCGAAATATTGGCGCCATTCAATAACCAATGTCAACTACAGGTCCCTCGCCTTCAAGCAGGTTGGGCTGCGGGTTAATATCCCTCTCCCGGAAAATAATTTTATTACTGAAACGTCTACAATGTGACGCCCTATGTTCAAAATGAACTTTTTATATAATTGACCGATATGTACAATATTAATTCATTTATATAAAAAAAAGAAAATATATATATAATATTGAAATATTTTGTCTTACTTTATAGTGTTTCATTAAGAGATAATCTGAACTCTCTATGCAGAAACCAAATTTAACTGTCCATCCAATGCAAGTATACTTTTGGCTCCTACGAGTTTCAATAGTGGAAACGCCCTATTTTATATCTTCTGCTGTAGGAAAGAAGTTCCAATCCTTTGGTTTCACATCACGAAGAAAGATCATGATATGCATGAGGGTGACAAGAAATGTTTGATAAATCAATATCAGTACGGGGGAGTTGTCCTAACTACAACACCAACAAGTTGAAGTCTGGATGACCTCTCTAATATAGAGGGAGAACATTAAAAAGTATGTGTAGATACATAGCTTAATTAATTAGCGTTTGATCGTTAAGCATGAGTTGGTATTTGTGGTCTGGGTTCGATTCCCAGCCGCTGCCACTCAAAAAACATCAGTTTCTGATAACACTGTTCAAGTTTTTAACACGAAATTTCTGGTACTAACGTGAAAACCATATGGTTGTGTTTGGATGAGTCCCCTGATTACTACTCCACCGATGAAAGTGCCAATTTGGCTCATTGGGAAAAATGTATGGCGTTTTGTTTGAACTTCGGTCAATTTGTGAATTTTTGACCATTTTCAGCCCATTTAAGTTGCTTGTGTTACTTAGAAAAGCAATAATATTAAATAATATATTGTAAAATGTAAAAACGGTAAGAATTATGTCAATAAGTTTGGGCAAGAACTATAAGACAGCGCATAAAAACAGCAAAAAAAACGGGGAAAATCTATGAAAAATTGGCAAAAATCGTGAAAATAGGTTAAAAATGTTGATTTTCTCAGATGAAATGTGCATTTTAATGGTGGAAATAGTAATTGCGAGCCGTCTAAAGATAACACAAGAAATTTTGAATACGAAAAGCAACTATAAATTTTTCCCAATGAGCCAAATTGGCACTTTCATCGGTGGAGTAGTAGTCAGGGGGCTCATCTAAACACAACCATATGGTTTTCACGTTAGTACCATTTTACAACTTGAACAGTGTAATTAAGTAATGGCTATAAATCGAACTTTGATCAATGCGTCTACTCACCACCAGAGGCGCTGCAATACTGTACTATTAACAAACATAACGCGCAATTACAGTGTTGTCATATGAAAAGCTTTTCCTTCACCACCTATTCTTCTTCTACCTATCCCTTTTCAAAGAAAGTAACACAATTAATTAATTAATAGGCATATTAATTGCACTTTGCAGACACAGTTGAAAACGAGAATAGTTCTGCCAAAATTCAGATCAACATGTAGCAACACGTGAATGCCTCTGGTCGAGACGAATTAGCACAACTGCTTGGACTGCTGAATCTTTGGATTAAAAATTGTATAGTTTTCTTTCTCCAAGTTATACCTAGCATGTCTTTAATACTCCATTCGTTTCCATTTCATTTTCTATGTTACTTTTCAATTAGCAGTCAGTTCTATTTTCCCAGGACCTGTTAGTATCATTCAAGTACGTCTCAGATACATATTACCTTATAATTGTGACATATCGAAGGTTATATCTCCAATTCTCTCACCTCCAAGTCCAGATCTGAACGTTGTCGCAAAAGTTCGTTCGCCAACTTTTCTACTCTCAACGTTACAGAAACCTGGTACTTAGCACTTCATTATTGGCTCACGTTGAGCACTTTTGAATACATTGGATCGTTAATATCATTTCCGAGGCTTTCAAAAAGAACCACTAAACGATATGTATATCTACATTAGAAGTGTCCTTGTATTTGCAGATTTTAAAATTGCTTAACCAACGTAACCAACTTTGCTTCAAAATTAATAAAAAAATATTATTTTTCCACCTTATTTCAGTGATATGTCTAACATTTTCTCAATTTATTTAAATCTACCTTTAATTATTATACAAAACAGCCTCATTTTGTCTATCTCTCCGAAATATGGACATCATTGGTATTGTATTTGAATCATTTAGCTGAAATAAATAAAATCAAAGATCACTTAGATGACCTTTTGAATGAAAAACTGGAAAACAAATTCAATCAGCTGTTAGCAGAACTAGGCGATGAACATTCGGTAAATCATACATTCCCTGAACTCATAAAATCAAATGCTGAACGTGAAAGTAAACTCAATATGTTAAATATAGTAAGACTATTTCATGTTTAACTATAAAAGAAATAATAGAAATTTTTTTGTAGAAACCATTTGTTAAGGATTATTGTGCTTTAATAATGGCTTTGACTGGTGGAATTTTGGCTCCCTCACAAGTGGAAAAGAAACTATGTGAAAATCTTGATTTTTGTTTTGGTTTCGCCAAGATGGAATACGCCAAATTTGCCGAACATCACTTTAAGGATTTTATACAACATTATCGCAACACAATCCAAACATGCAGCGATTTGATTTTACTCTTCCAGCTTGATGACGAAGTTATGCAACAAGATTTTGATTTGATTCGTCAAACGAACACTAAAACCAAAACATTAGCAACACAAACCGAAAACCTGTTATCTAATGAACTCTTGTCAATGAATAACATAAATGAGAGCTGGAATGTTTGGGATTTTCACCGACAAACCACTAATTTAGCGAATATTAGAAGACGACAAACGCTTTCAACGCAAACAAATTTATGTTATGGCAGAAGAAATGCTCAAAATCAAAGCGATAGAAAATCCAATAAAGAAACCAAAAATTAAAGATTATTAATAAACTTACCCTTTTTATTGGGATCATCTTCGTAAACTGCTATACGATCGTTGCAGACCACATACAAGAACTTATCCTGCCAACTTATGGAATATATTGGTTTGCCGCAAATTGAGTTAAAAGTAAGTGGTTGTTTATTTGATCCTTCTATATTAATGATACCAATCTGAAATTAATAAAAATTATAAATTTAATTGCAATGTAATAAATAATATTAAAATAAAATACTAACTCGGCCTTCCATTGTTCCATATGCTAGCTTTTTACAATCTGGACTCCATACCAAAGACATAACATTCGATTCAATGCGTTGCACAAAATTTTCAATATGCACTGAAGTTGGTGTCATTTTGGAGATGTCTATTACGCCAATTCGACGATCCGAAAAACCCAAAGCAATTCTTAAATTACATAAATGTTTTAATTGAAATTCAAACCAAATTATTAATGGCTTTTTTACATACTTATTCATGTCGTCAGGACACTCCTGCATGGCACCAATGTTTGTTGAAACGCAACTATACTTTAATTTAGTTTTGTTTAGCTTGATGTCTTCCATAGAAACTTCACGAAAAGAAGATATACACCAGAAAACTTGTTGTTTGGGAGAACAGGCAAATGCGATAACAGAACGTTGAAGCCAATGTCGTTTTGTATTTTTAAACTTGTACGGCCTAAAGCTACACTTTTGAGACAGCTGATTATCTGTCAGTGGTTGCATACACCACATCTGTAATTCACCGTGTTTATTGTTGATTAATATTGAGGTAGATGACATCCAAGAAATTTCAATATGATCGTCTATAAAAATATAAAAAATACTTAATAATACTCTTGAAAATATTTATACTACTGGGTATAATTGTAAATACTTTTGCCTCCAGGAAATGATCGAACTTTATGAGAATCACAAGTGGCACCAGTGGTAGCATTCCAAATATAAAGTCCTCCATCGGCACTGGCGGAGGCCAATAAAATGTCGCAGACCTCGTTTGCTTTAGTACATTTAGCCTCTTCCTCGTTTTCTTTTTCTATAACTGATTCACTGATTATTAGTATATCTTCTTCTTCAGTTGAATGTGTTTCTAAACGTTCGCTTGTTTTAAGTTGTTCGTTGTCTTGAGACTGGTTGCTGTGTACCTCTGCTTGACATATTATGCTCTGTTGCTTATTAAGATACATACCGTCCACATCTACACTCTCTTCAGAGGAAGAAGTTCGACATGCTAAACGCACCAAACTACTATCAGACGATTCTTTATCGCTTGATAACTGCTTGCCGTTGTCGTCAGCTTCGTCATCGCCATCACTGCCACACGATGATAAATCGTCTCGACTATTGGTCGCCTGTTTACACATTTCTAAACTTATTGTGTGCTCGGGTAATGTAAGCAACGGTTCATCTCTTAAAGCATTTATCTCTTCTTTAAGGCTCTGACAAGCCTCGGCAAAATCGAATTTTGCTGTTGTAGAGGACTCCTTTGGTTTTTCTATACCCACAAAATCCGACATAAACTCATTCAATTTTACATCTTGAGTGGGAGCACCAAATTCATTGTCCAAATAGTCATAATCATAAATATCGAATATTTCGTCCGTGTCTATTTTGGCATCTGATCTAGTAAAGTTTCCTGATTTAGATTGTTGCTTTTGTACGGCTTTAGGTTTTACAGTCTCTTGAGACTTTTCAACTTTTGTGTTTGCTGATAAATCCACACGATTCCAAGCCATTGATGTTATATTAGTGTCATGACCTCTTAGCGTATATAATGTGACCATTTTCTGTAAATCACACAGCAAGACCAGGCCACGTTTGGTGCCAATAGCAAAATGATTCTCATTATAGGGAGAACATTTTAGCGAAGTCATTTGATGATTTCTTGACGATATAAACATGGGTCGACGATAAAATGAATTTGAAGCCACACAATACACTACAATATCTTGATTATCTACTGACAAAACATTCCTATTACACATGTAACTAATGAGCACTTCACCGGCGTGCTGGGGTGAAGGACCATTACCTTCCATATAACGCATATAAGCCAAATGGGCTTTATGTCCCTGTATAGCACAACCTTTATTGAAATCCCATATTTGTACGGAATTATCTTGTAATAAGACCGCAAATAACTTTGTCGGTTCTTTTTCTTTTCCAACTCCAACAGCATTTTTCTCTAAATACTCATTGGAATCAATATCCCCACCATTTCCATTGTCCATTTGACCCCAGTGCGGATCAATATCTAAACTAAGTATGCCTTGACGAGTGTGAAAGCATTGTATTATGGGTGTTTCATTGTCAGTTTCCACAGAACCAATAAAATTAATGCTGCGAGAACCTGCATACAGGAAACCACCATCCGGTGTGCAAACACAACCATTGTTAAGATTCCATTGCGGAACTAAAGGTATTTTAATCATATTTAAATTGACTTTTTTGTTTTTGTTAAAAAATACGTTTCGTAAAAATTTTGTTAAGATTTCTGTAAAAATAATTAACAAAGTTATCCTTGTCTAAATTCAAGAAATCTTTCACGCGTTCTATTATTTTAAATACCGTTTATTATTTTTGTTTAGAGAGCTGCCAGATTTCAAAAATCGCCAAGCCGATTTTAACCCCATAATGGACATTACATGGAGAGAATTAATTGTTAATTTAATTATTGAATTGATTCCTTGGATAATTTACTTGAAACACAATGAGTATTATAGTTTATCTTATATGGGAGCTATGGAAAATTATAGACTGATCATCACAAAATACAGCAGTAAATTTCTTAATACATACAACGCATATGCATAAAATTTTATTTCGATATTTATAAGATGTATATGTAGGATAATGTGTTACTCGGAAGTGGGCTTTATATGAGAGCCAAGTAACAGATTTGTGCATATTTAAGTGATAAAGAGCAGATTTAAGATAATATACACCAAACCAAACAAAATATCATTTGGTAATTTCTTTTTGCACTTATTTAAACTTATTTTTGCTGAATAGATATTTATATTTTATAGACAATATTGTATCGTAGGGCCATATTCTGGAAAAATATTTGTATAGGGTTTGAACAAGACTTGTGCGTTTATATTAAATATAAAGTGTGCAAATTGTATGATATCTGCATTATATTGAAAGAAAATAGCAAAACATTTAAAGGTTAATGCGTTAAATAACAACAAATAAATGCCAAATACATTTTTAATCTCCACAGATGTTTTTGACAAATTTTAAACTTTGAGACATAACAAAAAATGGTTTTACATATTCTTAGATAATTTTGTTTTCAAGGAAAATTATAAAACATTAGTAAATTTTTATCAAAATTAAGCAAAACCAAAACAAAACACATATATTTTGCAGGTTCATTTAGCCTGAAATTTGTAAATATCAACAGAAGAGTGAGCATTGGAGAGAGTAAAGAAAAGGTGTAAGGTCGTTTAATAAATCTCAGGAACAATGTTTTATCGTAGATTTTTTAAATCAGTGCTGTTTGGCATACCTATAGGGGTAACATTTTTAGACTGTGTGGGATATGTAGCCCGGGTGGATGGTAAGAAAAAAAATATACATGAAAATGCATTAATTAAATTAATTTTATATTAGGTATATCAATGCAACCGGCTTTAAATCCAGATGCTACTCAAACTGATTATGTGTACCTATCACGATGGGCGGTGCGCAGTAATAATGTACAGCGTGGTGATATTGTTTCATTAATATCACCCAAAGATCCCTCACAGAAAATCATTAAACGTGTTGTAGGTTTGCAAGGCGACGTTGTATCCACATTGGGCTACAAACAGGAAATTGTTCGAATACCCGAGGGTCACTGTTGGGTAGAGGGAGATCATACAGGTCATTCTTTAGACTCTAATACCTTTGGGCCAGTAGCTTTAGGTCTCATGACGGCCAGAGCTGCATATATTGTTTGGCCCCCAGAAAGATGGCGATCTTTACCAACAGAATTGCCCGGAAAAAGAAGACCCATACATACGGCCAAATCCACGAATTATCATTAAGAAAACTTACATAATATAGTAGAGATATGGAACAGGATACCGATGAGCCAGCATGTGTTGTGTTTTATTTTTATTTAATGTTCGCTTTAATAAAAAGTTTCTATTTTGTAAATAGTTTGATGGACATAGTAATATGTACTACTAAAAAAATTCATAGTATTTAAATACATAGTTCTTATCGAGTTTTATATACGAAAATTGGTAATTTAAACAAATTAAATTATAAGATGGAAATATTTATTCCCTTAATTATCAACCAAAACAAAGTTATATTTCGTTACAAAGATTGTTTATATAAGTAATACAAAGTATGCAAACATTTGTCCTAAATTCATTAAAAAATATGAGACTTTTTGTGGATATTTGATGATATATGCATACATATTCAGCCCAATCATGAATAAAAATTCCGCGGGAGTTTTTTCCCCTTTTCCCATTTTTCCTATTCAAATTCAATGGTAAAAAAAAATTAAAACTGAAAAAACTCCCGCGGCTGATTTTAAAATTCGGGGTAATACTCTGATGATTTGGCCGACAGACTCATTTTGTTTTAATTTTTGATGATAATTTTTTATATTTATACAATGTTTTTTAAAAAAAGCATTTATTGATAGGTCTTAATATTAAGGAAAGTATTTAACATGCTAATTCTCAAGAACTATAACTTCGTAGACTCTAATGACTTAAGCCCATGAGCATGTAATACATCTAAAGTATGTTTTAAAGCTACACCTTCGCGAACAATTTTAAACAAACCTGGTGTAGCTAGATCCACTACAGTGGATGCAGATCGCCTCTCTTCAGTAATACCAACTTGACCAGCATCGAATATGGCTCCTAACAATGGCCATAAAACGTGAAATTCTTTAATATTTAAACTGCTGCGTTCAGAAGAGAGGTTAGCACTGGTTAAGGCCAATGGTTGTTCATCAAAACTAAAACATAGCTGTTGTATAAACTGAAAATCAGGAATGCGTATGCCAATTTTACTAGTTGTAGGATTTAGGAAAGGATTACTTAGAAGTTTAGAACGCTCTATTACTATTGTAATAGGACCAGGTAGTAACTGTCCCAGCAGAGAATCATTTAAATGTTCCGCCTCACCATATTTCCGTAGTTCTGCTAAATCCTTAACACAAATAGCCACAGGCTTATGAAAGTCTCGTCCCTTGATGTTGTACAACTTTTGTATAGCCTTTTCATTATTTGCATCACATGCTAAACCGTATACTGTATCTGTAGGTAAGGCTATAACGTTTCCGGATCTTAAACAATTTCCTGCAATTGTAACACTCTGAGGATCTTTCACTTTGTATATAGATGTATTATTCGGTAGCTTTTCCGGAAGAGATTGCATGGTGCATGTAGATTTATAACTTGATGGAATTTTTATAAATTGTTTTATAATTTTCGGCAATTTGGACATCAAGCTGATATTTTTCGTTGATAAAATATGAAGTATAATTTAATCACGCCAGTTATGACCGCACAATTGATTAGCACATTTATAGAAAGTTGTCATAGGTTCATCAGCTGAACGTGTTTGCATTTGCATGAAATAAGCCTTCTTATGTGAACAAGAGGGACACTCGGCATCAGTCGAATCTACGTTCTCCCAGGCAGCAGCTCCGCCCATAACATGATCCACTTCCTGAATTTTAAGTAAAACAACATTTATATGAGGGTTTTCTAAGTATTATAAAACAATATTACCTTTAAACGTGGAAAAGTTTTTGTTGATGATTTTCTGTTTACGTTAAAAATATAGGGACAAGTGTTGCAGGAAAAACGATGACCAGTGGTACCTTGTTCTACCATTAATATATTACTGCATTGAGGGCAGAACAACAACATATTTCGCGTTTAAAACATTGGATTTTTGTAAAAAAAAATATGATTAATTCTGTCACAAGTACTAAATTCACAATTTTTTACGCTGCACGTTTTAGTTATTTTAGTTATCAGCTGTTCGATTAAAAAAAAACTTTTGACATTTCTACGTGTGTAAAGATTTCAACAAAAAAAATTAAAGTGTGAAAAAAATAGCAAGGCGTTACGTCTTAGAGGCCCTTTAGACGATGCAATTTTGCATGCAATTAATTGCATGCAACTGATGTTTGTGGGCGAACGGGTGAGAGAAGCAAGAGGGGTAGAAAAAGTTGCACGACTTCGTTTGTCATGCAATTTTTTGACATTTCCTTTTACCATCGTTTGTGTTTTACTTATTTTGTTTTATTCTGACTTTGAAGTGTGCGTTATAAAAATTAATGCGCAAGAACATTTTCAATTACTTCTTCTGTATTAAAATCTTCCATTTTTTATATTTTTTAAAATTTTTGTATATTGTATTTATGTAAATGTATGTATATTATTTTATATACATACATATGTACATATATTTTTTGTATATTATATTTACATATATTTTAAAATTTTGTTTTCTTTGTTGCGAATGAAAAACCAAAGAGGAATGTGTAATAAACGTCAAAAATTTTAAAAGAGAATGGAAAAAATTGCATGCAATTAATTGCATCATCTAAAAGGCCTCTTACTCAATTCTAGACGTTAATTGGTTCGGTTGACAGTTACCAAAAACATATTACAGATGGCAACTTCAGTTGCCGAACATGGCAACCGAGTATTTGTGGGTGCTTTGATTTTTTTTAATTGGTAAAATTTAAATGTTATTAATTTTGTTGTTAAATTATTTATATTTGATTATATGTATGTATATACTATCAGGGGTGTTCTGAAAATCAATTTTTGTCAAAGTGATTTCAAATCACGCAAAAGGTGTTCTGCGCACAAAAAATATTGAAATCACGTGATTTAAAACCAGTCAGCTAAATGACTGACGATTTGAAATCACTTGCCTATTTTGTCTATGTTATTTGTAGAGAATTCACTTTAAATGTTATTTTGTATTAAGTACGATGTGTTTTTTATTGATTTTTGTAATAAAATTAAGGTTTATGTACACAAAAACATAAATATTTACAAACTTTTAAAGACACTGCTTGTTTTGTAAGAAATTGTTTTGCTTTGTTTACCAATGTTCGTGATTTACTTTTTCTCATTAGGAGTCAGCTGGTTTGTTTTTTCGAAGATACTTTTAAGGCTGCCAAATTAACACAGTCGTAATATATCATGTACGATTTATTGAATTTATACCATCCTGTTCCTTACTTAGGACTAAATCAAAATTTAATTACTGTTGATAAAAAATTTAAAAATATTTAATTATTTAGTTGTTTTTGTGCATTTTTCGAAATAAGTAATACTATGTTTCCACGGTACATGTTTCGCTCTCTATTCATGCTTCACACCCCAATCTTGTGCGAAACAACTTGCTTCACCATACAAAATTTTAAGAGCGAATCAAGTAGATTCATATTGAATCTACTTGCGAAGCACGAAAAATTGCACTCTTCTCTAATTTTTATCGCAAGTTTATTTGCACTAGCTGTAAAAATTTAATATTATTATAAACAAAGCAAATTATTTTCTTGTTGCTGGAAGTAAAGAAAGTAAATACGTACGAATGTATGTTTTTTCAAATAAGCTAACTAATTTCCACTCACTGTTGTTTGTCCATTAAAAAAAATTATTTTCCACAAATTGTAAATTCTGTTTTTTTTATTCTGTTTGTTTATTAAAGACAACTGTCAAATCGAATAAGTTTATTAGTCATGTAAACAGCATGATTCATAAACAAGATTCAGAGGGCGAAGCAGGTGATTCAAGTCGTCGTGGAAACATAGTATAAGTGCAAAATGTAAGCAAGTTTCATCGATAAAAAGAGTGGCAACTTTGTTATTTTTATATTATTTTTCGTTTTGCTAACATTTATTTTTGTTTATACAAGGTTTCACTTGTATTTTTTAAATGCTGTTTTCTTATATTAATTACTGCCAATAAAGTAGCTCCCGGCATTTTTATTTACTAAATTTTCACTTTTTATTTTCATTAATATACATACCAATATAAACAAACAAAGCACAGATTTAAAAAGTCAGCTGTTTCTCGTGTTTTCGGAAAATTAAAACCACGCCGAAAACCGTAAAATCACGTGATTTGCAGAACAGAATCAAATCGTCGGCGTGATTTAAAAACGATGCGTGCTTTCAAATCACGCGGTTTTCAGAACACCTCTGATAGACAAAATAGGTAAGTGATTTCAATATTTTTTGTGCGCAGAACACCTTTTGCGTGATTTGAAATCACTTTGAAAAAAGTGATTTTCAGCGGCGTTACTCCGTAATTCGATTCGAAAGCAAAAGCTTTCGAAATACAATCACCCTTATTCCAGTTGTCGTCGTCGATATCGTCACCGTTTTTTAGTCGACATCACATCGACACTAATTTGGTATTCTATAAACATCTTGCGACGATGACGACTGTTTATCGATTTTTGTAAACACATCTCTAATAGTTGTCAGTTGATTTATTTTGTTTTGGTATTTGATGCAAAAAAAATATTTTCAGTTTGATTAAAATTTTAATTTTTGTGGTATATTTCATTTTTCATGCTTTTGTGCAAAAATGTTTTTTATTTGCGAATCAAATTCGGATTCGAGTGATGAACAAAATAAAATAAACCTAGTACTACAAAGAAAGCAAATCAGACAGGAGTCCGACATCTTCAATTTGCTAGATAAAAAGTGGGTGTTAACATTTAATTATTTCCTAATGTTTATTTTGTTATTTCTTCAAAAGGTTTAAAAATTACTTTAGACTTAATAAAGCAGCCTTTAAGTATGTGTTGGAAGAAATATATCCTTATTTAAAAAGTGGAATTAGATCAACATATGTTTCAAAAACAATAAAATTAGCAGCCACATTAAGATTTTTAGCCCAGGGGTCGTACCAACTGAGTGTTAGGAACGACTTTAACTTGGGATTGTCGCAGCCAGTCGTCTCCAAGATTCTGTCTGAAACATTAGATGTCTTAGAAAGCACAATTTGCCCCCAATGAATTTGTGACCAATGCGGAGAAAAATGAAGCTAAACTACATTTTTTTGAAAAAAAAAAAAAAATAGATTTTCCCGGTGTTATTGGTTGTGTGGATGGGACCCACATTAAAATACTAGCTCCAAACAAAAACGTCCAGCATATATACTTCAACCGAAAAGGGTTTTTGTTGGCGATCAACTTCTTTTTGACTTTACATTTTAAGTCTCGCCAAACCTGTAAATACATTGTTTTTATATTTTAATACTACACTCCTTAAATGATTTCCTTACTTTATGCAAACCATCTTCATCTCTTCTTGGCGGGCCAAGGGAATTTAATGCTTTGGTAATTTCGTTCCACTTTTCTTTGAAATTACTATTAACTGTACCTCTCTGAAATCCTTTTGCAAGAGAAGGATTTTTTGTGCATTTCTTCTATAAGTTCATCAAATTGTTGCAGATTTGTTACTTTCTTTTTTTGTTGTTCTTCCATTTTTTTTTTCTTAAAAAATTTCTTTAAAACACTTTAGTCGTTAACAAAAATTATGACGATAAGAACAGAGTCGCATCAACACAATATCGTCATCACATTTTCTTATACTATGTTTCCACGACGACTTGAATCACCTGCTTCGCCCTCTGAATCATGTTTATGAATCATGCTATTTACATGACCAAAAAACTTGATTCGATTTGACAGTTCTTTAAACAAACAATAAAAAAAACAGAATTTACAATTTGTGGAAAATATTTTTTTAATGAGTGAAAATTAGTTATCTTATTTGAAAAAACATACATTCGTACGTATTTACTTTCTTTACTTCCAGCAACAAGAAAATAATTTGCTTTGTTTATAATAATATTAAATTTTTACAGCTAGTGCAAATAAACTTGCGATACAAATTAGAGAAGAGTGCAATTTTTCGTGCTTCGCAAGTTGATTCAATATGAATCTACTTGATTCGCTCCTAAAATTTTGTATGGTGAAGCAAGTTGTTTCACTAATGATTGGGATGTGAAGCATGAATAGACAGCGCAGCATGTACCGTGGAAACGTAGTATTACAGAATACCAAATATCTGTCAATAGTAATCGATAATTGTCAATAACGATAACTAGAATATCAATTTGAAACAAACGATACAAAACGACGTCGTTAAGTGTCAATGACGACAACTGCAATAAGGGTGAATGTAAATAGTATACAAATTCGAATGATTTTCTTTTCGAATCGAAATACGGAGTAACCCCCCAGAACACCCCTGTATGTATCCTCATTTACAACTTTTAGTGGTGGGTGCAGTGTAAAAAAATACCAAGTTAGTTCCAAAAAATAACGCTACGATATTCAATTTTTCACTTTTTTTTTATTAAATTTTATTTATGATAAAAAAAGATTTTTTTGTTGTTGTTTTTATACTAAATGCTATGATAAAAATTTGCAGATTTGCGAAAGGAATTAATCTTTAATGGAAATTAAAACAAAAATATTCATACGAAATTTTTCCTTTCTAGATCTTTTCCATCCCAAACAAACATTTTTTATACTGATATTACTGATGCTGTTGCTGCTACTTCTTACACTAAGCGATCTCTTACAGTTCAGTTTTCTTGGGCTTACCGCTACGGTCGTAGGCTTTGAGTTCGTTAGTGGCATGCTTCGCAATGTACTTCACGAAATCATCCACTTCGCGACCTTCATTGTAGGCAACGGGTTTGTCCTTAGTGTCCTTGGGCAACCAGAACAATGTGGGGAAGCCACGAACATCGAACCCTGGAGGAACGTCATTAGCGGTAGCGTCCATCTTGACAATAGATACATCTTCGTCTTGCAATTTCTCGGCCAACTCATCGAAGATGGGAGCCAATTTCTTGCAATGGCCACACCATGGAGCATAGAACTCAACTAACGTGTCTTTGTCGTTATTGATGACTACATCATCAAAGTTCTTGGCTACAGCTACTTTGACGGGAGCGTCATTACTTTCGGGAATGGGTTCAGACTTAATGTAGGGCTCTAATTCACCTTCCAACAATTTTTCAGTAAATTCCCGCAAGTTATCCACAGAGAATTCTTCTTTCAAGGCATATTTCATGTTCTTAGCATCGCGTGCCAAAATGACAGGCTTATCACCGACAAAATCGTAACCGTATTCATTCAATTCGTGTTGGAAGTCATCCTTGGATGAGATGGCAAAGTTGACTTTACCCATGAATTCTTTGGCTACTTTAAGTACACGGTTGCGCCAGTAGTTGGTTCCCTTGGGGTTCTTAGTATAGTCGACGGAGTAGTAAGCAGTGATTAAAGGATTTTGGAAATCACGAACCGTATCTTGGGTACGATGACCAACCAAACCATGGCTAAAAGTACAGTAAAAAAGAACATTTTATAAAACAATGGACATGAATGAAAATGTTTTTAAAACTTACAAATTCTCTTTGATGAATGTAGTCAAATCGGCGTCAGAAGTACCTTCAAATTTAACGATAGATTCTTCGAATTTATTGGCCAAATGGGGACCGCGAATGAGAACAATTTGGTCGCTAATAAATAATATGTTGAATGTTTTAAAAAATTCAATGGATGTTATAGGGTTTTGTATCACTTACCTCTCACCAGCCTTTTCCAATACAGCAACAGCACTGTCACTGGTATGACCAAAACGATATTTTTCACGATTTTTATCAGCAAACTTGAGGAAAGTCTTGGCCAATTTACTATTAGCATCCTTGAAATAACCAAACAATGTGGTTTCTTTTGTATTTAAGAACTTTTCAAATTCTTCAACGGAGCGAATTTCTTTAGAAGCTGGACCAACTTGAGCGCGCATAAATTTGGCAATACCATTAGCTTCACGGGGTCCGTTATAGTCTTGTGATACTTCGTCGCCCTTGAAAATTTTCAATGTGGGATAACCGCTGACTGAGAATTTATTACAAGTTTCCTTGCCACCCTCAGTACAATCGACCTGTAAAGACAAACGTTTTAGTTAGTTTTTTTTTTCATTAATTTGAAATGCTTTCTTTTTGTTTTTACCTTGGCCAAAGCAATTGGAGAATCATCATCTTTTACAATTTCAGCAGCTTTAGCATATTCTGGTTTCAATCTTTTGCAGTGACCACACCTGTTATTATAAAAATAAAAAAAATAATTGGACAGAATTTATGAGAATCAAATTTAAATAGTCGATTTTAGAGATGTTTTTGTTTTTAAAAATAGAGCAGAATAGAAAACAATATAGTTTTTTTTTGTAGTTAATGCATTTGTCTGTTAAACTCTTTTCCAAAATAGACAATCTGTATAATCTTAAATCTAAATTATGGAAACATTCACTCTACTCTATTTTCTTTCTTGGAACAATCTGAATATCTTCACTGATGGTTCCAAACGTGGCATATTCATTGAAGAATTTAGAATAAAGATTGCTTAGAGACTCAATGATGTCCGGAGGTTAAGCGAGTACATACTCCAGAATGTTTTTTTTTTTTATTCAGCCTAATCATGAATAAAAATTCCGCGGGAGTTTTTCCCTTTTCTCATTTTTCTTATTTAAATTCAATGTTAAAAAAAATAAAAAGGAAAAAAACTCTCGCGGAATTTTTATTCATGATTGGGCTGACGGATTCTTGTGCTCAGCACTTCTTCAAACTGACGCTCTTCTAGATCCTTCGAAGGGATTTTATGGATCTCCACACTAATAATTACAGATTTTATAAGCATTACACCATTCAAGGCACATTATATCTTGCTAAACATATTGAAACTTGTTGGCAAACTTCCGCACAACAGTACACCAGAATTTTCTCTAAAAAATTTGTTTCATCAATAATAAATAAATTATGGATTAATATTTTGTATTGCTGGATTGATATTAATTAATAAATAAATTGTTTTTCACAACAAAAATTAATTGTTATTTAAAATCTACTAAGCTTAAAGGTATGTATATAGGATGCGACGCATTTCTATTATAAGAATCATATTTATAAATATTTCTAGAAAAGTTTGTATGTAGGTAGTATATGAAGGTGTCAGGAACTGATAAAGACAAAAATTTATAGGGACTCTTTAACAATACAAAATAATAATGTTTAAGCGGAAATTAAACTCAAGTGTACATTTTACATATTGACATCTATTATTGCGTGGGCTAGCCAAGCTGCGGTTAAAATTCAGATAAGGGTGTGGCACTTTGCTAAAAAATAATGCTTATGAGTACACAATAAAAATCAAACAAAAATTTTACATTTTTTGTTTCTAATAATCGAAAACATAAAACATGATAAGTGAAATGTTACGGAGTGAAAAATTGTAAAATAAGAGTAAGATAAAATTGTCTTATCATTGTACGTACAAGAATATTTAAATTAAGATATAATTTTAGGATGAGTGTAAAAATCATAAACCTTTCCCATATCACAACTGAGATAGCAAATTTATGAGAAAAGCTTAATGATAAACTGTGCGAAATTAGCAAATAATCTTAGTTTCCTCTGATATCCAGTTACCTCGAAAATGTTAGGTATATTTGTATATACATACATATATGTATGTATGTATCTGGGCTACTAATTTCTGTGTGTAGACAATATGAATGTCAACGAAAAGTTTTAACACAATATTGAAGAACAGAAATTAAAATCAAAATAAAACTGTGTATTTTCATAAAAATCAGTTTCGGACAATATAAATACCTACACAAAAATTATTTTTTCTAAATAGGTACCTATTTCGGAATGTTTTTTCTAAGATAACAATAATATAAAAATTTCGGAATAGCCTAATATGTATAGTGAGTGCTATGCTATTCAATAAAAAATTTCTCAAAATTGCTAATATATTTAACTACATAACTGGCCGACCAACGACGGAAAGGGTTTCAAGATTAAAAACATATGTATGTAGGTATAGCAAAGGGTGTCCCAACTAGAACGCAATGGTGTCAATGGTGTTCGGTATCGTGAAATGATAACCAGTTTTTTCTTGACTAGAATTGAAGAAATGAATGTGGAGGCGCCACATGTCATACAGCCAGAGAAACAATTCAACTGCTGCATCAGTCATTTCCCAGTCGTGTTATTTCGCGTTTTGGAGACCAGAATTGGCCGCCTAGATAGTGCGATTTAACACCTTTAGATTTTTTTTATATGGGGTTTTTTGAAGTCGATGGTTTACGCTAATAAACCGACGACGATTCAAGCTTTAAAAGAGGAAATTGGACGCTGCTTTAATGAAATACCGCAGAATTTATGCAAAACGGTCATTAAAAATTTCATTAAAAGATCGCGTGTGTGCAAGCAAAGCCGCGGCGGCCATATGCACGATATCTTGTTCCATACATAACCTCATTCTGTCTACTTTACGATATAATAAAGTTTAACGTTTTTTTTAAATATCTGTTTTATTTAAAATTAAAAAATTGCATTCTAGTTGGGACACCCTTTATATACCTATGTATGTACATACTATGCATATGTCAAAAATTAATTGAATTTGATAACGTAACTATAATCATAAAAACAAAAACATATTTGTACCACTATTATTTTTAATTGAAAATAGTAGGTACAAAACTATAATAAAAAAAAATAAAAACCTGGCAGTCGGAAAATAGGTACCCCTATTACTATTGTTTGTAATTTATTTTACAATTTAAACATTATCTAGCACAAATAAATGATTGCGATAAGCCTACAACAAAAACTCCATCTAGTAAATAAAGCTTTTCTCCACAATTTTTTTTACACATATTTACTACAGAAAAAATAGCACTTTGCTTTTGTTGTTGTTTTTCGTTAATCACGAATCGTGAATGTACAATGAGAACAATGAAGTAAAATAATGTGCAAAAAAAAGCCCCATCATGGCTACCACTGTGAAATATTATAGAAAAAAGTTGTACACGTTTGTGATCTGGGGGGATGACGTGTTACATTTCATTTCTATTGCACAAAAAATAGATGTTACCGGCGAATTGCTTTTATTTTAAGTTAAATTAAGTTTTTTGTACTTACCAAGGTGCATAAAACATGACCAATGTAGTTTCATGTTGAGCCAAAGTTGAGGCGAAGTTGTCATCAGTCAAGTCAAGAACATCTTGTTCGGCTGCACTTACTAGACCAACAATGGCCAAACAAAGAACTATAACGGTTCTATGCATTTTGTTTTTAATTTGTGAAAATTAAAATATTTAATGTAAATATTATTATTTATATATTTTTTTCTATCTTTCTATAAGAAAAAAACTTTTAAACAATCACAAAATTTTAACTACACCAGAATATTGAAAACCGGCAAACCCGTTCGCTGTTAATTTACAATTGATTTTTTTTCCAACAAGGCCACGTCAGTTCAAAGAAATCAGTGAATCATCACTTTATATTATTGTCAGTTTAAGCGATTTTTTAATCAATATGGCGAGGAAAGTATTTTATCCAGGCATGGGAAAGTTGATATGAATTAATTTTTTTTTTCAATTTTTTACTCACCTTCAACTTACTTCTTTTTTTTTCTCTATCCTATTTATACAACTTGGACTGACTGATTTGAAATGCTTATAACTTTTGCATTTTTAATTTTTTTTTGCAGATAATACAGAATTTTATAAAATTTCATAATGTCATCATACTCAGTGGAAGAACGTGTAAAAATTGTTGAATTTTATTATGCTTCCGGACGATCAATTGTTACAACACAAAGAAAATACCGTCAGCATTTTAATACTGCAGAGGCTCCCAGTGTAAACATGATAAGAAGCTTAATGACCCGTTTTGAGAATTTGGGTTCAGTGGGTAATGAACCACGAAGAAATGTTGTTCGTCCTGTTCGCACTGAACAAGCTATAGAAGCTGTACGAGAAAGTGTTGACACGGATGCAACTGTGTCTACTCGTCGACGAGCTACTCAATTGAACATCTCCAGAACATCGCTACGACGTATTCTAAAAGTTGATCTGAAGATGTTTCCACATAAAATTCAATTGGCCCAACAAAAGTTATAAGCAGTTCAAATCATTCAGTCAAACTTGGCCCACCCTGTATAATTAATAATGCCTTCATTTTTGACATTAGGGTCCAATCGCAAAATTAATAGCATTTTACTGATAGGAGGATTACTCTTGCGCCACCCTGTACTTGTATTTGATACTTACTGAACACAGCTGTTAGAGGTTAGATCTGGCATCTCTCTTTGTTTATAAAAAACATTGTCCATTCTCAATTGGGAAGCGACAAGTGACAGCCACCATTTTTCAATTATAACGGAAAATCCAAATTATAAAGAAAAAAAAAATATATTTGGAAAAATTTTAATCTTTTCTCATCGTTGTGTTACTGGCACAAACTTCTTAACTGAAAATATAATTTAATAGCGAAAAGGAAAAGGAAAAACTTCAAAGGAATATGTCGGATCATGGGGGTCCCGGACCCCCTGGAGAGCAACGGAAAGGCCGGGATAGGCTCCCACGTTCTGGGACCGATAGAAGCCGTAGCAATTCCAGTACTAATTCCAAAAGGAAGCGAGAAAACACGGACATCGTACGTGTAGATGACTCAAATTTGAATATCTTGGCAGATTCAGCTATTGCAGTATCAAAAAAGATAAGTATAAATTATAAATATAATGATAAACATCGTGGCCCCTATATAGTCTACGTAGATGCAATGGATCCATCTGGCTCCCGCAAACCCATAAACGCAATCTCACTAAATAGAACCTTAAAGAAACTAGAAATTGACGGCATAATAGAAGTTGCAAAGATTGGCTATGGCCGTTGCAAGGTGATCTTCAGAAACCAGAACATGGCTAACAATTTTGCCTATGACATTAGACTAAAAGAAAATGGCTACACGCCAAATATTTTCGCCCATTTTGTTTCAAAGATTGGATTGATCTTTGACATTCCAACTGATCTACCTATGGAAGATTTTCAATCAGCAATTGTTTCACCAGTACCCATTTTGAAATGCATTAGAGTAGAGAGAAAAAATTCGGATAACCCACAAACAAAAATAGCCACTGGAAGAGTTAAAGTTATTTTTGACGGCCTTGAAATACCAAAGGAAATTTCGTATGATTTTACTAAGATTAAAGTAAAACATTTTATTTCGTTCGCACAATGCTACCGTTGTTTTAGGTTTAACCATTTTGCCCAACATTGCCGACAACAGACTGAATCTTGCAGAATTTGTTTTAATAGACATGAACAGACGGAACCTTGTGGACAAATGATGTGTACTAACTGCAAAAATGATCATCATCCTACTTCAAAAATATGTCCTGCTAGAACTAAAGCATATACGATTAAGAAAATAATGACATTAGAAAATCTATCTATTAGCGAAGCCAGAACGAAATATTCAGGTGCTTTCGGAAATCGATTTGCCGTACTGGAAGATGCTGAAGAGGAATTCCCTCCCCTACCGACCAAATCCCATACAAATCTTCGAAATAATAACAGGGAAGCTGCAAATATTTTACATAACATAATGCCATTTTCCAAGGTAGTTCGTAGAAATGCGAATCGTGAAAGAGAATCGGAGAAATCTAGACAGGACATGAACCAATGGCGACAGCTGACAATAGATGCTAATCATTCGAATAATGAACCCAATAGGAATTTTTCCAATCCACACAGGACGAACAATGTGGAGAAAATCTCTCGACAACTGAACACGGGTAATACTTCGCAAGCTAGCGCCTGGAATTTGGGATCATCAAATGCGGAGAAAACGTTAGTTAATATTAATTTGAAAATAGACGGTTTTATGGCCGAATGGGTAAATTATAATCTGACATTAGAGCAAAAGGAATTTTTAAGGGGTCTTCAGAACCAAATAATGGATACCATAGGAACAAACGGCGTTGAACCGTAGACCTTAACTTTTATTTTAGTCTTGACAACAAATAATCATACAATGAAAATATTACAATATAATATACAAAGTTTAAAAAAGCCTGGTAATAAAGAAACTTTAGAGATGGTTCTGGATAATTATAATTTTACTTTTAGTATGCTATGTGAGACATGGTTAATGGACAACTCATCCACCAGTTTGGCAAACTATAACTTTGTTTGTAAAAATCGGAGTGATGGCTATGGAGGAGTAGGCATATACGTTAAAAGAAACATTAAATTTAAAATTTTGGAGTTTGTATCGGATATAGATGTAATTGGAATTTCAACACTGAACCTAAAGAAAAATATTAACCTAATATGTATATACACACCACCTAGCACTACAAGAAATAATTTTAAAAATGAACTGGACAAAATTTTTTTTGCTCTTTAACAACACCACGACCTCTACATTTATATGCGGAGATTTTAATGCTAAATCAACAACATGGGGCTGCCATATGACAGATACGAAAGGATTAATTTTGGAAAATATATCAGCTGATTATGGTTTCTCTCCCATAAATAACGGTCATCCAACATTTATATGCAATGATTCTGAATCTGCTATTGACGTTTCCTTTGCTAAATGTATCCCACCTTCAGTATCGTGGTCAACACTGGACATTAAAATTTCTAACAGCAACCACAGTCCAATAGAAATTAATCTAATAAATTCTTACCCGGAACCGAGTAAAAGATTATTTTTTGACAAAACAAATATGATTCGAGACATTAACTCGTTAATATTAGATGAGAACTTGAACAGTATAAACAACTCATTTACCTCCATAATGAGAAGGAATACAATTAAAATTCCAGATAATAATAAATTTGTCGCCAAAAGTTGGTGGTCGTCTGAATCTTTACGTCTTTTTCGTGTGAGGAATGCTCAGAGGAAAAAATATCGTAGATATAAAACGAACGAAAATCTAAGAAATTTCGATATTGCCGTGAAAAACCTCAATGACCATATTCGAGAAAGGAAAAAGGAAAATTTTTCACATGTTATAGAAAATCTAAGTAACCCTTTATCTCCCAGGGAAATGTGGAATAAAATGAAAAATCTAAAGAAATATGGGTGTATCAAAAATGCTAATAACTCGTGGGACATTAAACAGCAACAAGATTATCTATTACATATAACTGACAGTAATATCACAAATACTACAGAAAACTATATTTCGCCAATAACTACAACTATACCTGACCTCGATTTTCAGTACTTTAAAGATTTCTTAACTACCCGAAATTTAAATTCAGCACCAGGCATTGATGGCATTTCTTATAAAATGGTTATATCACTTCAACTGGAAGAGAAAGAAAAATTATTCAGAACCCTTAAAAATATATGGATAAGCGGAATTATTCCTGATGAATGGAGAAGAATAAGAATAATGCCTATTCCCAAGAAAAATCTGAATCAGTCGGAAATTCGTAATTTCAGACCCATAAGTCTTTTACCATGCTTTTATAAAATAATTGAGGGGATGATAAAAGTGTTTGTTGATGATCACATATTTAACAACGGATTACTCCCCGATAGATCATATGCATTTAGAAGGAACCATTCAACTGCAAATTGCATCAACGATGTCATTAACACAACATGTTTATTACAATCGAAGGGACAGTGTGTTATGGGAGCGTGTTTGGATTTGGAGAAGGCCTACGAATCTACCAATGTGGAACTATTATGTTCTTCGCTGGAAAATATGAATTTTAACACTCATATTATAAAATGGATCTACTCTTATCTTGGCAACCGGGAACTATTATTGGGGAATGCTTCTATTAATACGGGAAAAGGATTGATACAGGGTAGTGGACTTAGCCCAACTCTATTTAACTTATTCACCCGATCATTTCATCAAATTTCGGACGGACACTGTGATCTATTTCAGTTTGCGGATGATTTTTTTTTGATAGTACATGCAGGAACATTTGAACAAACAAAAAATCTTTTCCGCGATAAAATATCAGAATTTACAAACATTTGTATGAATATTGAGCAACGAATAAATCATAACAAAACTAATATTATGTGCTTCAACTCAAATAATAGTGGCCTAAATATCTCAATCGACAACATAACTTTAAATGAAGTAAATGAATTAAAGTATTTGGGAAGAATTATTTCTTCAAAAAATTCTATTAAACCTCACATTGATTATATTGTTTCCAAACACAACAAAGCCTGCAACTTTTTGAATATTCTAAGTGGATGCGGTTTTGGTATTCATCCTAGAAGAGCACTGCAATTCTTTAAAGCGTACAGTCGATCTAAACTTGAATATGCAGCATCCTCGTTTGCCAATTTGTCTTCATACGCATCAAACAAAATCAGAACTACGATAAACTCGAATCTCAGAAGATGCCTGGGTTTGATTCGTTCAACACCAGTCCATGTAATATACCATCTAGCTGCAGAACTACCGCCCGTATATAGAACACAACTCTCCGCTGCCAAAGAACTTGCAAAAGTATTTGCTTTTAACTTACCTGCAACTGCCTTATTTTCTGATAACAATATTCCTAATTTTAACACAAGTTACACTACAATCTTCCGTTTATATGGTCATATTTTTCGAAGCATTCACCCTTGCAGAAATATTCGACTAAATTCATCAAATTCTTCATTTTATGAAGATTTTTATCATGGCCAAATTAAATCTACCTCAAACACGAAAATGATTTTTGCGGAAAAAATAAATACACTGAAAATTAACAATTTCGAAATTTTCTTTACTGATGGTTCTGTGGGAGATCGCAACTCTGGAGCGGCATGCATTCATATGGGTACTGGAAGGACTAATAGCTACTATACGAATTCAATTTTTTCCTCTATGTCGGCGGAACTATTGGCTATTGAAAAAGCAGTTGAACTTGCTATTGAAATAAACGCTTCTAAAATTGCCATACTATCAGATAGTAAAAGTGGAATTCTGGCATTGCAGAAAACTTATTCAGATAACTATTTTATTCATAATATTACACAACTGATAAATAATAACAACATTGAGATGGCTGAATTTCATTATATACCTGGACATTCTAACATTACCTATAATGAGTTGGCAGATGAAGCAGCGAAAAAGGCTTGTGAATTTGGAACACTTCTTGATATTAAATTACCATTAAAAGACGCAATAAACATGATTGAAAGAGACCTAATATCTAAATGGAACGAGGATTACAAAAACCGAATATTAGAGAAAGGCAAAGATTTTGGCCGAATTTTTCCGCAAGTTTCAAAAAGACCATGGTTTTCAAACAGGCATATAGTATTTAAACCTCTGGAGATCAAGCTAATCAATCGTTTATTAACTGGTCATTCCTTCTGTAGAAGTACATTGGCGAAGATGAAGGTTTTTCCAGATGACCTGTGTGAGGAATGCAACATTACGGAGGATAATTCGCATATTATTTTTCACTGCACGAAATACATTGATCAGAGAGCAAAATATCCAACAATTCTGAAATACAGCAACATTGTTGACTTCTTTATTGGCGAAAAACCCTCTTCATATGCAGAAATAATAAGTTTTTTTAATGAAATCAAAATCAATATTTAAAGAATATTTGACACTTTGACTAATCAAATAATTGGTGATGGCAGTTTGTCTTTTGACAGCCAAATAATTATCTAGTGCTGGTCGCTAGAACCTCCATCTGTGTTTCGTGTTATCGAAATGAGATTTGGAGTAATCGTAAACAACAAAAAAAAAAAAAAAAAACATTGTCATTCTAGGTGAGGATTTTTACTCTGTGTTTTACATTAACAACAACAAATTATTAAATATACTTTCGATGCTGCAGTTAAAAGAAAACAAAACTATTAATGACTTCGATGGCTACACAGTTATCATTCCCAGCATTTGTGTGGGAAATGCTGCCCAATTGGCTTGTGATCTGTTAATATCTTCAAAAAATCTTAAGCGGATCGGTTCAATACATCATCAAGCATTGATTCCTGTTTACGGTCCCTCAGCATATCAACATGAACCACAAGAGAAAGTAGCAGCTTGTGAACTTTATGAAAGTAGCGATGATAAATTATTAGTTTTTCAATTTCGTTCACCCTTTATCTCCCGACACATTAATGACTTCCACAATGAGTTGGCCAAAATTGTGGAAAATGCAGGCAGAGTTGTGATACTTAGCGGTAGCTTTGGTTTTGAAAAACGCACAATTGAGGCTTGCCCCTATGAGTACAAGGCAAGTGCAAATTTCAAGAAGAAACATCAGGAACAATTGAAGTTGGTGAAATGGAAAGAATTTGAGGGAGAAATGATATTTGGTGGTGGCAATGCTCTGCAGTTGCTGCGTGTTTTAGACGAGAAGAAAATTCAAGTTATGATTTTATTCCGCTATTTGCTGGAGGGTGACAATTCAACCGATGCTACATTGATTATCAAGGAATTGAGTGAACTTTGTACTGGATTTTTAGGTTTAAAGAATGATAAGGGTGGCATTAAATTGACTGTGCCCATTTCTTGGAAACTATTATTTGGCAATGATATACCAGAACTTATATTTTAAGAATTTCTTTTGTAACTTTAATGATTTGGTTTTTTAATGTAAAATATCTACTTGTTATGGGTAGTTTATCTTATAGCGAATAAAGTATGTGGTTAATTGTAACAATTTTAATAAATTTTAGAAGTTTTTGTATTTGTTTCCTGTGTAAGCTAATTGAGCTTAATTATTTTATTGTCAATTAAAACCACATTTAATTACAATTTTTCCCAACGTTTCGTCAATTTTTTGTTGACTTCTTCAGGGGAACATAATATGTGATATATTAAATTAAATGGAACATAATTTTTTCTTATTTTATTATAGAGTATGAAATTTAAGTTATCAAACCTATAAATTATATAATTGCAACCCTGTATTTTTATTTATTTATTTAGTGGTTATGCCTTTTTTTGGCAAATATTTGCCAAGTGTGACCGTCCCTTAACAAATACAAACTGCGAAGCTTATCTGCAGAAAACAACCAGTGTCTTTGGCGGGAATCGAACCGTAACCTCTGACTGATAGTCCGGCAGACTATCGCCTAGGCTATCGGGGCACCCTAAAATACATTCATAATCATGTAATTCCTAAAAATAAGGATTTAAAACCCAGGTGAGAATAGCAAAAACAAAATCGAGATATTGATATATGTACCTCTTATAATTAAAAATATGGTTAAATCATGTGTCTCTTAATTACATACATACATATAACAACAAAACCATAGTGCAACTATACAAGGTGAGTGCAAAATAAAATAAAGGGTAAAAAACAAGAAACTTAGAATATCAAAAAGCATGTTAAAATTTTTAAATAAATATTTAATTTTATTATCAATTCATTTACCAGGAGTAAACAAAAAATTAAAATAACAATTCATAAAAAACAAAATATAAAAGGCCCAACTATAATATGCATATGCTAGCTTAAGCAAACGTGCGAACACATATAAATTGTATGTGGCAAACTATAATGTACTTAACGAAACTTTTCGTTAAGTTTTTCAACTGTCATTTGCTTAAGCAAAAAGCGAAACTGATCGCACATTCTGTACGGAATCAGCTGTTTGTTGTTGTTTGTTTGTGTTTTGAACAAAATGGAAGAAAACATATTTATTTTAAATTTAATAGAAAATGCGGAAAAAATAAGTGCCTTTACAATTAAAGAGGCCCTTTTTATTTTAACAAAAATGTCTTTCTGTCGCGGTTTATTTCTCTGACAGAACAAGAGCGTCTTCTTCTTTTACAGTGTAGTTCACTTATTTCTTTTAATGTGCACAGGCCTTCAAGCGCTAACTTTAATATTTTTATATTTAAATTTTTAAGTTTTTTCTCCATTTTTGCAAACACAATACGAAAATTAACAAAACATATGTAAACGTTTATTATTATTTACAATGTAGTGCTGCCACAGCTGTACATTTTAGTACTTTTGCCGATAAATTAAAAAAAAGGAAAAATTATGCGTTTCTGGTACGAAGTTTCCTTTTAATTATAAAATTATATAATAATATTTATAAAATATAGTCATTTAATGGGTTTTTGTTAAAATAAAAACATTTTTTTTAAACACAAATGAGCAACTGTGGACAAAAAGTTTCAAAGTCATTGTAGCCACCTAAAAGTTAACTCTGAACTGGTTATGCATTTGACAGCCTTTTCGTTAACTTTTGCAATTTGCTTAAGCTTGCTTATGCATATTATAGTTGGGCCTAAAGTTTTATAGAAAACAATTTAATTTTCAAATACATCTGTTTCATAATCATCAACTATACAAGATGAGTGCAGTAGCCCAGCTGACTTTGTTTACAATTTAAAGGCCCAACTATAATATGCATATGCTAGCTTAAGCAAACGTGCGAACACATATAAATTATATGTGGCAAACTATAATGTACTTAACGAAACTTTTCGTTAAGTTTTTCAACTGTCATTTGCTTAAGCAAAAAGCGAAACTGATCGCACATTCTGTACGGAATCAGCTGTTTGTTGTTGTTTGTTTAGGCCCAACTATAATATGCATAAGCAAGCTTAAGCAAATTGCAAAAGTTAACGAAAAGGCTGTCAAATGCATAACCAGTTCAGAGTTAACTTTCAGGTGGCTACAATGACTTTGAAACTTTTTATCCACAGTTGCTCATTTATGTTTAAAAAAAATGTTTTTATTTTAACAAAAAGCCGTTAAATGACTATATTTTATAAATATTATTATATTATTTAATAATTAAAAGAAAACTTCGTACCAGAAACGCATAATTTTTCCTTTTTTTTAATTTATCGGCAAAAGTACTAAAATGTACAGCTGTGGCAGCACTAAATTGTAAATAATAATAAACGTTTACATATGTTTTGTTAATTTTCGTATTGTGTTTGTAAAAATGGAGAAAAAACTTAAAAATTTAAATAATATAAAAATATTAAAGTTAGCGCTTGAAGGCCTGTGCACATTAAAAGAAATAAGTGAACTACACTGTAAAAGAAGAAGACGCTCTTGTTCTGTCAGAGAAATAAACCACGACAGAGACATTTTTGTCAAAATAAAAAGGGCCCTTTTATTATAAAGGCACTTATTTTTTCCACATTTTCTATTAAATTTAAAATAAATGTATTTTCTTCTTTCTCCATTTTCTTCAAAACACAAACAAACACAACAACCAGCTGATTCCGTACAGTATGTGCGATCAGTTTCGCTTTTTGCATAAGCAAATGACAGTTGAAAAACTTAACGAAAAGTTTCATTAAGTACATTATAGTTTGCCACATACAATTTATATGTGTTCGCACCTTTGCTTAAGCTAGCATATGCATATTATAGTTGGGCCTTTTGTGTTTTGAACAAAATGGAAGAAAATATATTTATTTTAAATTTAATAGAAAATGCGGAAACAAATAAGTGCCTTTACAATAAAAGAGGCCCTTTTTATTTTAACAAAAATGTCTTTCTGTCGCGGTTTATTTCTCTGACAGAACAAGAGCGTCTTCTTCTTTTACAGTGTAGTTCACATATTTCTTTTAATGTGCGCAGGCCTTCAAGCGCTAACTTTAATATTTTTATATTATTTAAATTTTTAAGTTTTTTCTCCATTTTTGCAACCACAATACGAAAATTAACAAAACATATGTAAACGTTTATTATTATTTACAATGTAGTGCTGCCACAGCTGTACATTTTAGTATTTTTGCCGAAAAATTAAAAAAAAGGAAAAATTATGCGTTTCGGGTACGAAGTTTTCTTTTAATTATAAAATAATATAATAATATTTATAAAATATAGTCATTTAATGGCTTTTTGTTAAAATAAAAACATTTTTTTTAAACATAAATGAGCAACTGTGGACAAAAAGTTTCAAAGTCATTGTAGCCACCTAAAAGTTAACTCTGAACTGGTTATGCATTTGACAGCCTTTTCGTTAACTTTTGCAAGACTGGTTTTTTATACCCTACACCACCATAGTGGGGATAAAGACGATTTTTTTGTTTGTTTTTGTACAACATTATAAAACTATTTGTCTGGCTACAGATTTGTAAAGTTGGCGGTAACGTTAATTTGTATTATTTAAAGTTTACAATATTTAATCTGGGGTCATAAAGTCTCTAACCACATGCTGCTCATTAGTTGGGAATGGTACGGTTGATGTGGGACCAGAGGACATTAAACCAGTAGTTACTCTGTTTTGTGGGGTAGAATCTTCTCGGCGTCACGGTATTCAAATGGTATCCTGCTATCGCGGAATTCATTGTGTCTCTGCTGTCATATAGAAGCCGACAGATTTCAATGCGTTTAAAATTATTGATAAAATTTACAAATATAAGAATACAAAGTAGGTATGTATTTATTACAAGACCCTAGTTTTTATTATTTTTGATATGATTGGAAATTTTACATGCATTAAAAAAATTGGAAAATAGCAAAACCAGCAGGCGAACGAATAATGTCCATTCGTATTTATATGTATATGTATCTATGCTTAGAAGCGTCAATAGGCTATATTTTTTTCAAAACTTGGACCATGTCGGAACAAAAAGGGGAAAAAGTGGTAATAGATCTAGCTTCAAGATTTGGAAATGATTAATTGGGAAACACCCGATAAAATATAATAGGTGGTACCGGGGAGGGACAAAAAGGGGAAAACTTTTAAATTTTTTTTCTGAAATAATGATTATCTTTGTTATGAAGTAACATCATTTTTATTTCTGTAGAAAAAGTTCTTTGTAAGTCTATCTTTAAGGGGATGAATACGGTTCAGAAGTGGAATTTTTTGTTTAATCTTAATAAGCGATCTAAGAATCGAAACTTTAAATATCGATATATTAAAAGACAAAAAGCTTATCATACATTTGGAAAATTCAAATTAAAAAGGGAAAAAGGCAGTGGTAATATTCGAAACAATTAACAACCGGTTCGCTTAAAAAAATTATATTTTTGCCAAATTTTGATAAAAAATAGCGAAAATTTTAAAGTCGCATTCCAGTAACAGACCACAAGCCTCTTGAAGGAAATGATATAAACTTTTGTTTAATAAAAAAATAGTTTTGATTTTGCAAAATAAAAGTCAAAAAAAATTGCTTTATTTTTTTCTCAAAAGATTGAAGAAAACGCTATCGAAAACATCATCATCCAAGAATTCAATGTATGACCAAAATAAAATCATTTGTTTGTACGTTTGGACAATGAACAACTGAACAATATTGTGTTTGTTGCCGAGACTAATCACCTTGATAAATACACATTATATAAAACTGTTAAAACAAAAAACATAATCACCCCAACAAATTTCATATGGAATTTTTATTCACGAGAAGGGTGAATATGCAACAACCGGTTCGCAAAATTTTTAAAAATTTAACAACCGGTTCGAGCGAACCGGTCCGAACCGGCTGAATATCAGCACTGGAAAAAGGTAAATATTGTATTTTTGCACTTTTTTTGCACCTTTTGTATCTGTTGCTTTAAGGCAACGAAATTTGTGTTGTAGCTTTATGCAATCACAAAATCACAGAAGTCATACTTTGTCAGACGATTATCTTTGTCCCAATTTACACGAAGCAGTTTTTATTGAAAAGATTGATACAAATTTTTCCTTGAAATTTCTTCGGTGACATATTTATATTATTTATGGTGATAAAGAGTTGGCCATTTCAGAAATGCTCATACGAGTATGTTTGTTATTTCATATCATTTACATTTTTGATTATGTCTTTCGTCTCGGTATTAAAATTAGTAGCATTGGAAAATTTTTACTTTCATTATATGCCTCAGTGAAATACAGTCATTGATAAGAAATAATTCACATAATTCCATTAACAAAATAAAATCACAGACTGTGCCGAATCTTAGATACCCTTCATCATAGTATGATTATGAATTTAATTTTTTAAGTTAAATTTTTATTTTTTGTTTATAATAACAAAAATGAACTTTAAAATTGAACTTAGTTTAAATAGTTTAAATATTATTAGTTTTTGGTACATTTTAAAGAAACCGTTTTATACAATATATGTTGGTTAAATCGGTACAATGTTTTTGTCATTGAACTAAATATTTACACTCTCTCATTAAGTTAAAAGTTTTTAAAAGTTCATAAAGAAAAACCAGCATATACCAGCAAAATTTTAACAAAATATTTTTTTAAAAATTCTGTTTGTCTAGACAGGAGAGAAGTGAAATATATATATATACATTTAAGTATGATTGTTTATTAATATCAACATTTATAAAAATATAAAGCAAATGCTGTTATCTTAACAATAAAAAATAAATAAAAGTAGCCTATATTTAAAAAAGGGAAGAAATCATCATCATGATACCCTACACCTTTGGCGAATATGTACCCTAGTGTTTTTAGGAATACGGGTTAATTTTATGTTAACCCGTGCCCATCGGATCAGAAAATTGAAATTGCGGACGTAGGAACTACAGAAGGTTTTTTGAAAATTTAGTGGCAACATTGATTTACATGTATTTTCCCCACGGTCTCAAATGGGTGCTCTTCAGACCACAACTGCAAGCTGCCTTTTACCAAATTTTAAAATTTTTCATATTTGTATTTTGAGTCGGCATATCATAAATGTAAGTGGCAAAATAAAGTCAACACCTCATATTATTAAAAGAAAAGCTGAATTATAATAATATAAATAATATTATAGATATTAGGATTGTATTTTTATATAGTTATTTAAGTAAAATTGAATTAAAAAAAAGAAACTAAAACAAAAGCGTATACAAATTTAATTGATTTATAGTTAAAATAAACTCTGGTATTAAAGGAAACACATTAGCGGACGAAGCAGCAAAATTTGCTTCTTCTGCACCAATCCTTTCATATGCCTCATCTAATAAGTGCGATATCAAAAGAGCAATTTCAACATCAATTAAAAAAGCCGATACTGAAGAATGGGCCAACTACCAACACATATACAAAACATTCAACCCAGATAAAACTCCACCAATATATCCCAATGAAGCAAAAAGAAGTGATCTTCAAAAATATATTAGATTAAGATTAGGACATACCCGCTTAACTGTACAACATTTGTTTAATAACACTAACCAAAATCATTGCCAACTTTGTAATACAACAACAACTCTAAACACAGAACATCTAATTTTCTTATGTAATTTTATAAAGCAAGCTCAAATAAATCTTTTCGATAAAATTTGCCTAGTAGATCTCCTAAAAACTGTAAATATAGAAAACATAAAGACTGTAATGTTACTATTAAAATACTGTAATATATACAATCTTATTTAACATATATTAGGTCAAAATCCTTAGTTGTTAGTACCTATGTAAATATTGTTTGTATTCATAATTTATTATGATTATAAATTATTAAATAAATAAATAAAATAAATAAACCCTTTCATTCTGAAACTAGTGGTAAATCTTTAAATTTTTCTCTGTTTGAAAGTATGTATGTACATATAACGGTAAAGTACGGTTCAAAATAATTACAAGTTTCATAATTTATGATTAAAAGAGATTAAGTAGTAAAAATTTACAAACATCAATTGAGACTCGGAAAATCATAATAGACTCACATAGCTAAGCTAAATCTCTTGGTGAAATAGGTAAAATCATTTGAAGACAAAACTTTACAATAAAAAAATTAAAGACAAGTATACTAAACACAATACCGTAGAAAATTTACCTGGAGTAAAACGTCTTACAAAAAATGAAGCAAGAGCTATAGTAAGAGAAGTAACAGCAAACCCAACATCTACTGCTGTAAAAATAGCCGCGTTATTGCCGATATACGGCCACAAATATTAGAAAAAGTCATCGTAAATATTACATAGTTAGCTGAAAATGTTAATTTTTAGAGAATACTATGTTTGAACTTTTTATATTTATTATTAGAGAAAATTTTTCATTTGGCTTGAGTTCATATTTTTTAATTAATATCTAACTCGAATAATACCATTGTGAAGCTATATTTTTCTGGACAAATGGCACATTGAAATGCATTTTCTACCTTGCCAAGGGCGTCATCAGTAATGTTTATTGTCCAAGATCTACTTGTAAACATCATCTATTTAACTCACCATTTATTGATAAATAGACTTCGGGAATTAAACATATTTCTTATTGAGTTAGAACGAAATTTACTTATGTTTTTACAATGTGTGTGTGTATTCTTCTTTATTATTATTATTATTACAAATTTTTGTATTACTACACATTTGTTGTTACTTTTGCTGCGTCTACCGTTGCAACGGTTGGTTGACAATAACAGCAAAGTATGTTATTGTTGTAATTTCTCCTTTATGGTAGATTATGTTTACAAGTAGATCTTGGACAATAAACATTGCTTGTATTGTACTGATATGGATATATCACTGAGATATAAACCAAATCGAATATATTACTGCCTTAACACTCAAAATCAGTGACGTGATTAATGAAATAGACCCGCCATTTTGTCAAAAAGTAATTGAAAATGTTTATAAAAGAATTGATAAATGGTGGACATCAGTCCAAAATAATTTTTTATTTATAATTGTCAAACCTTACTCTTTTAACTTTTTGTTTTATTTTGTTTACTTACATCCTTAACTACTCCTGGTGAAGGCATTTAAGACAGATAAGATACATTTGATTGCGCTGTGAAGAAGGTTTATCACTACTATCAGAAATTACGCAGCTTTTAGGTATTTGTGTGATAAAAAATGTTTTATTTTTTTTAATGGTTTACATTGTTTTCGCACTTACAGACTATCAGTACTTAATATTAATAATATAAAAACTTAAAATATTACTTAACAGAAATTGTATTTATATTGGGTGTTTTCCTTATTGATATTTGACTAAACAAATTAAAAAAAACACCATAGAAAATAATATATTTTCAAGTGGAGAAAGCAATGTCTAACATATTTGCCGACTCTAATGTTTTCGATTTTCCAATAATATTAAAAATAGAAAAAACAATATTCTATATACAGTATTGTTAATAAACTAAGTCCGCTTTCGCACTCTTCAATTTTGACTCTTCAATTTTGACTCTTCAAGGCAAGTATTTTTGGATGAGAAAGGAAAAGAGAATTTTAAAAAGGAAATAATTTTCGTATTTCCTTTTGTTTTTTCTTTCATGCATGTTGATTTGCATTAAAAAGTACGAAAATTAAATTAACGTGTGTAAATGAAATGGCAAGTTCAAAAGAGAATTTAACAAAAACTGGTCAGCTAAAACTGAAGAGTGTAAAACAAGACTAAGCATTAGTTTTTCTTATCGCTATAAGCTTCATCAGTTATAGCCGTTTGGGCCGCATTGTTGGGCAATGTTGTGGTCGAATTCGATACAACCTGATCGTTCCATGGTTGTACAGTACCTTTACATAATATTACAAATAGTGCATTACACACCAAATAAACACCAGCCGTTATAAAGAACACTATGCGCCATTCATCAGGATCCTCCTCGTTACTAACAACAGCACCTACCACTAGAGGTGCACATATTGAACATAAATTTGATATACAATTTGTAATGCCCATCATGGGTCCAGCGAAATTGGGCGATAAATCCATGTGATTGACCAAATAACCACAAAAGGAGCCGGCATTAAAACCCACACCAATGGTTAACAGAACTATGGCTAATGTTTTCTCGTCTTCTGTCATGTAACCCAAAGCAATTAGGCAACCCATTGGCACCCACTGGCCAATCGAGTTGAAAACTTTTCTTGACACTGTCACCGAAATGATCTTACGATTAATGAGCATATCGGATATAGGACTGACAGTCAAGCACAACAACCCCATCACAAAGTAGGGTAGGGCAGAGAGCAAGGCATTGGATTTAACGTCCAGATGTAAAACATTACTCATATAGGTTGGCATTTCAGTTAGCAGAGTGTAGAAGCCCCAGGTGAAACCGCAGTGGGCAGCAATCAAGCCATAGAAGGGCAAAGAAGTGAAAATAGATTTCCAAGGCACAGCCATTTTCTGAAAGTAGTCGGAAGATTGTAAAATTGTTTAATAAAATAAACCATATTGTGAAATATGTACATATGTATGTATATCTAAACTTACGTCACTTTCTTGATCACTACCAGTCAGAGCCTCTATGTATTCACATTCCTCTTTGGAAATTATTTTCGATTCTTTTGGCGTATCAGCACCAAAAATCAAAAATATCACAGACCACAATAAACCAACACCGCCAGTGATATAGAATATACCAGGCCAACCCATGCTCGAACCAAAAATGCTGCCACTAATTGCCAATAAAAGAGCAGTGCCAAACTGAGCGCCCGAGTAAACTGAAGTGGCTAGGAAACCTCTTTCAGGAAAAGGAGCCCATTTGGCCAGCAGTGTATGTATGCATGGATATACAACACCCTGAGTAAAGCCCACCATCACTCTTAGAGCACATATAAGTTGCCAGTCACCATTATTGGAAGCCATTGGATGGAAAATAGTAATAATTGAGGCAATGGCTGTAGCGACGGCCAGTACTATTTTGCCGCCAAAACGTTTTGCCAACATACTGGCGGGCATTTGAGAGACAACATATCCCCAAAAGAAACTGCTGAGTATTAAACTTTTTGTTGATGAGTCCCAATCGTGATAGGTTTGTCCAGATGAGGCCTGGGACATTGGTACTATGGCGGCCGATATGTTAACGCGCAAAAAATAACCAAAACACATGCCAAAGAATAGAAGTACGGCTTGTACATGACGTACTCCAAATATATTTGCTGTAACGATTTAAAAGAAAGGTTGATTTAATTATTTTTTATTTATGTTTTCAATCCAATGTCACAAAGTTAAATATCCTTAAATTGTTTACAATATAATTGAGAATCCTGTTTGTCTTGTGACTCCGACACCAGCACTTTATACGTTTGAATTCTGTATAAAAGTGGCGTTTTTTCGGTAATTAAATATGTAATATAATTAACCATTTGTACGAGTTTTTTTTAATTAAACTATATTGTTGTTTTAGTAATAATGAAACTATTTTTTTATTTATTACTTATTTGTTACTATGTAGGGTTATATTTAATCACGACATCTATTCTAAAACGGTGAGTTCATCTGAAAACTTTGAGGCGTTCTGAAATTGTTGTCGATTATTTGCACAAGTTTTATTTGTAAAGTATTCAAGGTTCTTGCAAGCAGACAGCATGTTGAATGCATTTTATACACCCTACACTTGGCATAAATGTTTATGATTTTTCTGATACAGTGATGGTGACCGTAATTGCAAAGAATTATCTGTTAGAGATAGGTATGTATTTAGTAACTGTAACCCTTAAATATTAATTTGAAATGTATGTTATTTTACCTTTTAAAAAGAGATCGTAATTGGGTACAAGTTCTTTGCAATGTCGGCATGGCTACAGAATTGACCATTTTATATTTGATTGATATGCTGCCTATATGAAAGATCTATTGGTTTTGAAGTATTTATTAATATATATACATATATACGAATATATTTATTTCTTTGAGTGTTTATCATAAAATTTCCCAGATTATTGTGTTTCTGAGTTTTATTAGTTTCATATATAAAAACTGTCTTCGGCTGGACCCAGATGATGAGATATTTTTGTGATCCGTCAACCATTTATTGACCGATTTGGATGATTCTGTTATGTTTTCGCATTGTTTTGCGACTTAAAGGCATGACAATTATTCATACCCAATTGACCAATTGAATTTAAAATAAAGGCGTTCTCTTCCCATGACGTGTTCAACTTTGACACTATCCAGCTCAGCCTGTATTTTAAAGGTTACACACGACAAATATTTACTCAAAAAAGTGTTATCACATTATTTAGCACACATTTGTTTGAAGTTATTTGATCTTACAAGTGCTTTGTAAGATCAAACAGCATCAAATAAAATAAAACTAAATGTTTTCTTATATAGAATAAGTTTTTGAAATAAATAAAAGAATTTAAAAATATTTTACTTAGTGGTAACGACGCGTCATTTTCGTCAAATTTTTAACATGTGTGACCGTAAATTAACAATATGGTTACAAGCAGAGAGTATAACAGGAGGCACAACTCCGAAAAAGACATGGCTTGGCAGCAGACTTATGATAGGAACACAACTGGACCGAACGTCGAATTAGTCCGTGACAATTCGCTGTGTTAATTCGTCGTATGAAGCGACAATAAAGATGAATTGTATGAACGTATAACAGCTGATAGATTTTTGACCATATATAAAAAAATAAATAAACAAATAAACATTAACAAAAAAAAAAGGTAAAAACAATTTGTATAGTTAACTTTATTGTATACATATTTATTTTAAATTATATAAAACTAGCTGATCGCCCCGGCTTCGCTCGGTATTTATTAATGATTTGTATTTCATAGAATAAGATGTATTCACAACCTGCCTGTTCTTATTTATTTGCAAATATAATATCTAAATTTGTATAGCATATAGGGGGCTTTTTATTTTTATTAAAGTTGACTGGGGCCAAATTACCGCATTCGTGATCGAATGAGCTATCGTGTCGAAAAATGATTACGATATCGAAATTATGATCAAATGTACTAAATTTCTTGCTCGATATCGAATGCCATTATCCCATGCCCCTGAACTCACAAAAAAAATTCCGAGTTTTAACCGGATTTTTTTTTCTTTCGGATTGAATAAAAAAATCAGCCAAATCGCATCAGCCGTTCTCACGTGATGCCTTTACATATATGGAAAATTTAATGTTTATATATATAGATAATTAATAAAGTACAAATTAACATTATTTACTAAAACATCGTCACCCCGTTTTATTGTTCGTCGTTCGTCGGCGTAAGAAATATAAATAAATATGTATATTTTAGAGTTTGCTGCGTATGACGAATTCTGCTGATGCCATTATTGTTTGTATTTTCATATACAAAAAAAATATATTGTATGTATGTACGCACCTAATTTCTATTTTACACGGTAAAACCCCTTGTACAAAAACCATGTAAAATTCATTGGTGATTGGTTCCTTATCTTTAAAACCCATTGAAATCAGTGAAAAACAAGGATTTTTTAAGAACAACTATTCAGGTTTATAATATTAAATCACATATTATGTGTTTTTACATAAGTTATTAAAGAAAAAAATATGTATACACGTATGCACTCTAAGCTTAAAAGTAATGTATGACAAGTTCATTTAATTGTATACACTAAAAGGGAATTCACCTAAATTTGTGATATGAACATATTTCGCAAAAATCAAATTTAACCAAAAAAAATTCAAGCCCAAAAGATTTTGAATCGCGCTAAATGGAATAAAATCGTGTAAAAGAAATTAAAATTTGTTTATTTTCAAACCGTGTAAAATCAAAACTATGTATATACAAAAAAACAAAAATTCGTCGTTCGTTCCAGTTGTGTTCCTAGCATTATGTTTTTTTCATTCTCAGTTGCACCTTTAGTTATACTCTATGGTTACAAGTTAAATTTATTTAAAGTTTAGAAAATTAGCTATAATTTGTGTATAAATCGGCTTAGTGGTTTAAAAGATACATGTATTACCATATTTTTGAACTTTGAATTTTTCCGTCCTTGTTGTGTTTAACACATTGACTTTATGTAAATTAAGTTTGACGAACAATTTAAAACATTTACAAGATAACGGTATTCTAAATTTAATTATTACGCGAGGAATTTTGGTAACGAGGTAACGGTATTTTGGCGATATTATATTCGGCTGTGACTTATCTTTTATACAACCACTTACTTACATATATAATAAGGTTATAATTTTTGTGCATTGTCTATTCCGATAAAACCTTTACAGAAAAAAGTTTGGTTTATGAGTTAGTTTATATTAGCAATAACTATTTATGTATGTAAATTTATAGGTCTTCTACTTTATGACCTATCGAGCTTTAATTGTGTTTAAATATTGGGTGGACGAAAATTTTGTTTTATTTGGTCCAATTTTGCCCATTTTCAACACCAACTGTTTTTGTTTAACAGAGAATATGTGTGAAATATGTTATTCTCTTGGTACTTTTATTAGACAAACAGATAGACGAACATACAAAGCTAGAACAAAACAGTATGACAAAATAAATATATTTTTGGTGCTGGGTATAAGAAACTATATTTCAGCATTTATAGCTTTTAATCAGGGACCGAAAATAACAGGTACACTTTTATTTTATTGGTGAATTTTTAACTTTTATTTTATTGTGAGTAAATGATTTAAAAATTGTTGAGAGAAACAGAAAAGAAAAAAAAACCAGAAATAATTAAGATGAGTTATTTAGACTTTTATTTTTTGTCGTAAAGGTCAGGGTTATAACTTTTATTTTAGAACTTTAAAAATAAATGGCAAAAGTTCATTTGATAAAATCAATGATGCCTGAATATAAAAATTATAAATAATTGTATGTAAAATTTAAAATTTCAGAATAAAATATTTACATAATTAGAAAAAACGTAAATTTTGCAAAAACTAAAAAATTAAATCCACAATTTTGCAAAAACTTTAAAATTTTACAAATCACAAAAAAAAAATCAAAAATCATTTTAATTAAGTTCACAATTGAAATTAAAAAATGTCAAATGTACAACAAATTTTTAGTCTTATTTTATTTGATGTTGTTTGTTTTTGCAAAACTCTGTAAGAGTAAACAACGTCAAACAAATTTGTTCTAAAACAAGTGGTTTGGTATTTTGAGTAAATATTTGCCATGTGTGACCATAAAATATTTTCTTTAGTATAACAGTATTTTGTATAGAAAATCTTGTGTTTAACAGTATTATACACTTTGAAACCAGCTAAAAAATAGAATGATTTTTTATCTTTAAAATGTTCTAAATTTGTTTCTTTCACTCCGATATATTTTTTATTCAAGTAAACGGAGTAACCTGTCAAAATTTTGAAAACATACAGGTTGTAATAAAGAATTACGCTTATTATATAGTCAATTTGTAAGGATTTGGTTTAAAATGTTACATTTACATATTTTAATTTAAAATTATATCTGGAAACTTTTCGATTTGAGCGTTACATTAAAATTTTAAGCTTTGTAGTGTATTTACAAGTTTATATAGATGCCCCAACGCTTTTTATAATTTTTTGTTAATCTACAAATTGTGATAATGTATTAATTATTAATCACGCTTTATTTTATTTTGTATTGTTAAAAGCTGCAATTTTGTAATAATGTATTTAATTTAAATATATATGTATATAGAATCTTGTATTTTATAACTTTACAATAATAACATCAGCTGCAACAACAAAAACAATAGAATTAGACCTCTCTCAATGAATGATTTTGAATGAAACCGAAAATCGAATAACACCAACACATTGCTATACCCGTATATAATTGAATTATATATGTATTTTTGAATTATAGCACATATCGCACCCTAAATACAAAAGGGTCGCAACTCAAAATTTTCCAAAACTGGGGCCAAATTACCGCATTCGTGATCAAATGAGCTATCGTATCGAAAAATGATTACGATAGCGAAATTATGATAAAATGTACTAAATTTCTTGCTCGATATCTAATGCCATAATCTCAAATAATAAAATTACGATAAATTTTACTCGGTATCGAATGCGGTAATTTGACCCCTGACTTTTTCCATAAATTAATTCAGAGTACACATCTCTAACTACTGCAAAAATTTCTTTCACATCACTATCTTCTTTAACTGTAACAATACAATTGTCTATTTTTATGTTAATACTATGTTTCCACGACGACTTGAATCACCTGCTTCGCTCTCTGAATCATGTTTATGAATCATACTGTTTACATGACCAAAAAACTTGATTCGATTTGACAGTTGTTATTAATAAACAAATATAATAAAAAAAAACAGAATTTACAATTTGTGTAAAATATTTTTTTAATGGGCAAAAAAACTGAGTGGAAATTAGTTAGCTTATTTGAAAAAAAAAACACATTCGTACGTATTTACTTTCTTTACTTCCAGCAACAAGAAAATAATTTGCTTTGTTTATAATAATATTAAATTTTTACAGCTAGTGCAGATAAACTTGCGATAAAAATTAGAGAAGAGTGCAATTTTTCGTGCTTCGCAAGTTGATTCAATATGAATCTTCTTGATTCGCTCTTAAAATTTTGTATGGTGAAGCAAGTTGCTTCACTCATGATTGGGGTGTGAAGCATGAATAGAGAACGAAGCATGCACCGTGAAAACGTAGTATAAGTGTGTTGCCTGTGCACTATGAACAGTTTTTGTCTCTCCTGAAAATTTTTGTATTTTGATTTGTGACCCTTTTGTATTTAGGGTGCGATATATTTATATTTATGTTAAACTTGTTTTTCAATTATTTTTTATTTTAACAAAACACTCACGTCTTTCTATGTCATTACTACAAGTGTCCAGTGATCTATTGGACTCTATATTTTTTGATTTTGACATTTTACGTTTTTTATAAGTTTTGAACCGATTTTTGAAAAAATTTTGTAAATCATGCGTTTATAAGTTAGTTGTGTCTACTTGTTTCTGTTTAGACCAAATTCTAAAATTTAACTGAATTAATTTTGGTTTTTACCTTGTGTTTTAATTCAATATTCTGTGTACCTGTCTGGGCCTGAGAGTGTGTGAATACAGGTTGATTATATTAAAAAAAACTGATTAACAAGTGTTTCTGTGTTGTTGTTGGTGGTGCTCTTATTTTATAAAGTATTTAGTACTTTCTTACTATTCATACCTTTAACATGGTTTTGCTATCTTTAATTTTATAATACGACATATACAAATGTTAAATCGTTTCATTAAGTTATTTTCTAATACTCTCCACTAACACTCGAAGTTTGTCTAGACGTGTGCAATGTGCCCAAGAAGTACCTGAAGCGTTTTAGAAATCCATGTTTCTTAAATACAAATAAAGTTTTCATTAACGCATCAGGGTACTTTTCTACTCAGTTCGGTATTAATTGGTTATACATGTAATATATGTTTCTTTTTAAATCCTCGAATTATTTACGCCATAATATTAAAAAGTAATATTAAAAGTAATATTTTATAACTGTTTTCGTTTTCCTGAAGGACATTTATAGAGTAACTACAGAGCGATATCTTTCACAATACTCCAACTGGGAATATCATCAGCGTACAGTTGATCCTGTTATACATAAGATTTTGTATAGAAAATACTGTTATACATAAGACTTTTATAGAAAGTACTGTTATATATAAGATTTTCTATAGAAAATACTGTTCTACATAAGACTTTCTATAGAAAGTACTGTTATATATAAGATTTTCTATAGAAAATACTGTTATTAAAGCAAGATACTGTTATACATGAGACTTTCTATAGAAAATATTAATATACACATGATTTTCTAAAGAAAATGCAGTAAAATTCATTCGGTTGTGTTTTTATTTAAGTTTTCACCAGTGCCCATATAAAACTTTAAAATATAATTTAATTAATTTAAAAACTAATCCAAAAAATATTGGAAGAAAAATTCAGCAACATTTCACTTTATAGTAATAAATAACTCACATTCGACGTTTTTATCCATTTGTTTAATTCTTAAAAACTTTAAATAATTATTACAAAATTTTTATCTGAAATTGACACTCAATCGTTTATTAATAAAGTATCTTTGTCTTGGTTTGTTTATTATCGCAAACATTTAAATTTTAAATGTTGGCCAAAAAATGAAAACATTATTACAGTAAAATTAAATTTTGCGAATACTGAAGGGTGTAAAAGATTCGTCACAAAAAATAAAGCATTATCAGTTTTTGTATTTAATTTTTTATATTTTTAATCACTCTTATAATATGTACAAGTACAAGTATAAAAATATGTTATTAATTTTAGTATGTTATTAATATTAGTATTTAGTATACGCTTTCTTAGGAACTAAATGGTGTTTCCTAATAAAATTGCAGTTCTATTTACCAGCATCGGAAAGTAGTGGGAGATTAATAGAAGGGCTATAAATTAATAAAAGTCTTTTAAAAATCAAATTTATTGTTTATAGAAATTTGTTTATACATATGTACTTGTTTTTACCGTTATTTGTAACATATTTTTACGTATTTAACCCTTTCATGCCCACTTTTTTCTAGGTGGTGTTAAAAATATGAAACCTTGTTTTTCTGTTTATTTTGGGTTCAGATAAGGTATATACCAAGTTTCGGACACCAGGTCCTTCCAGGAAGGAGTCCAGAGGAAGTTGCTTTTAAGCAATAATGGGCATTAGTGGTATAAAAATTTTAAAAGGAACAAATTTTTTATTTGTTTGTTTTTGTTTTTATAACTAAAATCACATTTTCTTTCAGCCATAGTTCCGATAAAACAATTTTATAATTTCGAAATTCTAATATATTTCAGTTTTACGTGACTCTGTTTTTGGAGAAAAATTTTTTACATGCACTTACTTTGGATTCTTGTCCACAACTAAATGCTTGTTAACATATTTTTTGATGTTTTTGCATTTTATTACTTTAAACGCATAAACAAAAAAATACAATTTACCGTTATTCCTTAAATTGCAAAGGCAAAGAAATATTAGCTTTGAAAGTCAAAGTTGCTTATAAGCAACTTTGAGCGTGAAAGGGTTAAGTGATTTTAAGAAGTAGACTGAACCGAAGCAAATACTTTTTTCTGATATAATTTTATATTTAACTTATTTTTGCTGAATTTTTTATTGATATTGTCATTTTAAAGGCATTTATGTAGCATTTTGCCATATTTTGGAAAGAAATTTGTATGGGGACTATGAAAAATCATTAACCGATTTTTATTGTTTTCATCATATGTAGTTTGTCCTTTTAAATATCATAAAAATTGCATGGCTTTATCTACAAAATATTTAAAAAATATAATTTTTTTGGGTTATCTAGACCGATTTTACTGATTTTTAATACCAAACTGCTTAGGAGAATTATATATATATTTTTTTTGTAAACTTTGCTGATTTTGTTTACGTATTTAGTATTTTATACAGACAGACAGACAGATGGACACAGCTTAATTGTCTTAGAATTTCATAAGGATAAATAATATATATACTTTGTTGGTGAATATTTCTCAATGTTACACACGTAATGACAAACGTATATATACTTTTGGTGGTGGAGGTATAAAAATACAAGTAAGAAAGTATAGTTAGACAAGCTCGACCATATAATACCCTACACATAAACATAATGAGAGATATGACCTATTATGGACCGGTCATCCAAAAATTTAGTGCCCTGATTCTGTGAATATAAATATTATGTGTGTTAAACTTTATCTCGGTATACATAAATACTCTTAGGGCCATTGTTACAACTTGCCTCTAATGTTCTTAATAGTAATAGGTAACTTTAATTAAAGTGAGGAATAAAGTGACCTTTAAGATTTTTCGTTATTACAACTTCCTTGTAAAATAAAATAATTTTTTATCTAAAATATGGCAATACCAGTGAAAAACCGATTACTTTGGACAAATTACTGACAAGAAACAGTAAATTGTGTGTGTTTGTGAAAACATTTGTTTGTGAAAAATATATGAATCAAACGTCTGCTTTCCATTTTTGTTTATCAAATTATTTATTGGCAAAACAAAATTTAAATTAATTTATTTTTCATGAATTAGACATTTTTTCCAGAACATATGGCAACTTCAACCACATACCTCACTATAAAATTTAAAGGCAAGATGATCTTCCCTTTAGCTTATCGGTTGGTTTTAGATTAAAGTAAACTTATAATAACCAAATACTTCTTATCTGTCCGATAACATCATACTTTTAACTATTGCCAAGTTGTAATAATGGGCCTTAAAAGATTTGTGGAGGTTAAAGTGTATTACGGAGAGGGTCTTATATGGGAGTTTTGACTAATTATGGACCGACCATTATAAAATTAGGTGTCATTATTTCTGTATATATGAATCTTATTTGTGTTAAATTTTATCTGAATACAAAAATTTTTGAAAGATTTATGGTCGCTAAAGTGATTTTCGGAAGTGGGCCTTATATGAGAGCTGCGACTAATTATGGACCGATCGTCATAAAATTCTACCATATTATTTGTCTATATACGAAACATATTTGAGTTCAATATTATTACCAACATTTTTAAGAGAGTTATGAACTTTAAAGTGATTTTTGGAAGTGGGGTTTATATGTATGGAAGCTATGATCAATTATGGACCGATCTTAACAAAATTTGTAAGTGTAATTTGGTTTTATTTACTACTCATTTGTGGTGAAACTTGTTTGGATACTTGCATAATTCAAACATTTATGATCGTTAAACTACTATTGCGGGAAGACATTTGTATGGGGGCCAGGTGGAATAATGGACCGATTTCCACCAGTTTCAATCCGACCTGTACTCTGCGCACAAGCTATACTTGGGCAGCCAGCCAGACGTATGAACGGACGTACATCTTTAAATCGACTCCGGAAGTGTTTCTGAGTCTGGACCAATATTTATGGGCGTTACAAACATCAGCTCAAATCCAAAACACCCTCACCACTATTGTGTAGTATGGTATAATTAGGGAGTCATCCGAAACATAATAAATATATGTATGTACTTATAACATAACATAATTCGTTAACACTGTAACGAATTTTTTAAAAATTATTTGTTATTAAGAAAGTTTCATGTTAAAGTAAGAAACAATATCAGCGATGAAACTATTATGGATCATGGTGTTCCACAGGGATCAAAATTAGGACCATTGTTATATCTGTTTTATACAAACGAACTTATCAATAGATTATCAACAAGTAAGATATTTGCCTATGCAGATGATACTGCGATAGTAGTTGCACATAAAAACGTAAACGAAGCTTCAGTAATTATGCAACAACAGTTATATACCGCCATTAGATGGTGCCACGATTATGGACTAATTATAAATGCGTCGAAAACTAAACTAAATTAATGCATATCAAATCCCCCAAACACAGATACGCAGATATAAAGATAAAATTTCATAATATGGAATGCCTTCACAAAAACACAACGAATAATATTTCCTACAATGATGATCAGTGCAGCATAATAATTGAAATTGTTAACACATATAAGTACCTTGGAGTATATGTCGACCAAAACTTTAAATGGAAATACCATGTAGAGGAAACAAGGAAAAATCTGAGGAAAGCTTCTTATATGCTTCACCATTTGAGTTACTGTTCAAACAACGAAGTACTAAGACAAGCATATTTTTCACTTGCAGAGTCACATATTAGACACGGTATCACAGCCTGGGGTAACTCAGTATACTGTAATAAACTTCAACAAACCCAAAACCAACTTCTAAAAATTCTAAAACCACAAACCAAAAGAATAAATAATCAAATAATGCAACACAACCAATCGGAAAGTTTCAACAACATAGCTAAAGATCTACATGTACTTAATGTCAACAATATATATAAAACTACGTTAGCGATTGAATTCTTTAGAGACAGGAGATTCTTAAAAAAATCGAACATACCTACCAAACAAGACGAAATACGGAAGGAAGATACAAAATCAAAAAATTTCACAACGAATATGGGAGAAGAACACTTGCAACAACTTTGCCAACTATTTTCAACACTTTACCAATAGATGTCATTTCGAAGGCTGAGAACATAAACATAAGAAAAAAAATTCTAAAGGATTATTTTATATCAAACAAGCAATGAATTTGTATTTTGTTTTCTAATATTTTATATTTATCTTTAATATATTAATAATTTTCACAAACTTAAATTCTAGAGAATAATATACATTTATTTTTTATTAATTTAACTACAGACAAGCCGCAATGGCTTCGTATGGTTTTAGTTTAATAATGAAATTTAATTTTTTCTTGAATAAATAAATAATAAATTGAAAAAAAAAAAATTATTATTATTATTAATAAACCAATTTATTTTAATAAGAAACGAAAATCCCGAAATCCCGGGATTCTGGGATTTACATTTTTAAAATCCCGGGATTTGATTTCAATCTTTAGATCACTTAATTTTGGCACAATTCTTTTTTTATTTATTGGTCATATATTGAAATTGTATTGCTGATTTTAAAATGTTAACAGTTTAGTGTTATCTATCATCAGCATATGACATTAATTGCACTCGTCATCATTCATATGTATGTAAGAATATACCAAAGAATCAACTATGTACTTACGGCTAAGTGTTGATAACAACTTATCGCTTGTGAGAGTATCTTGCCGTGTGAACACAGTACCTCACGATATCTGAAACTTTTATACAGTATTTAGTTAGTGCACCTTTAATGTTGACATTGAAGATCGACAAATAACATAAAGACATTTAATGTAGTCTTTTTAAAATCACTACATTTTTTTGTTTTATTTAAATTTATAACGATTATTGGCGACAAACTGGTTATAATTAATAACATTTAATAACATAATAATATTTTTATAGTTTAAATTTTTTTTCGGAAATGGCCATATCCCCCATGGCCAAATATGGACCTAAATTCACAAATTCCAACAGTTTGATTTTAGCATATATGTCTGTACATTAGGGCGGCCCGAAAATAAAGTTGCGGATGTTCCCGACTAATATGAAAATTTGATTCATTTTAAGACTACGTTTCTCAATTTTTTTGTCCTGGGGTCAATTGAATCAAATTTTCATATTAGTCAGGAACATCGATACCTTATTTTTTCTCCATACAAACGGGGCCACCCTAATGTAGTGGAGTGGGGGGCACCTTAGAACACTTTTTGCTTTCAAACCACATACAAATTTATACATTTGAATTATTGACTTTTTACATAATTTAACTAATATATATGGAAATAAACTTTAGCTTAAGTCTACAAGTAACTTATTTTTAGTTCGATTTATATATTTTTTTTTATTTTTTTAATGGATGAAGTCATTGTTATTGTGGATACCTTTATTTATAACATATTTATACGTATTTAAGTGATTTTCGAAATTGAACTTTGTATGGGCGCAATGGTGAAACATGGACCGAACTAATCAAATTTTCGTTTTGTGATTTATTTTCATATGAAACTGATTTTTGCTGAATTTTGTATTGATATTGCAATTTTATAGGCATTTATGTAACATTGAGCCATATTTTGGGAAGAAATTTGTATGGGGCTATGAGAAATCATGGATCGATTTTTACTATTTTGATTACAGATTGTCTTTCCATCGTAGAAATAACGTGTACAAAATTGCATGATAATATCTGCAATATATTTAAACAAACTAGCAAAAAACTGTTTAAAAATATAGTATTTTGATGGAGGTTGTTATACATTGTGGTTCATAACTCTGGTTCGCCTTAACCGATTTTGATGATATCCAATACCAAAGTGCTTAGGAGAATTATACATATATACATATATTTATATATATATTTGTAAACTTTGCTGATTTTGGTTACATATTTTGGACGTGAGAGTGTTTTACAGAGACAGACAGACATAGCTCAATCGACTTAAAATTCCATAAGGATTAAGAATATATATATACTTTGTTAGGTCGCAGATGAACATTTCTCAGTGTTGTACACGGAATGATAAACTCATTCACTACTTGTGGAGGCGGAGGGTATAAAAAAGAAACGACAAAGATTGCAGCGACTAAAATCTCATAATGTAATCGGGGTCTCATACTTTCTTCTATTTATTGTTTATTGCAATATGTAGGCAATTTGACCTGGGTAATCATTTAAAACGTGAAAGTAGATTTATAGGTATATATTTTATTAGTTTCTCGCGGTATTTTTTTTAGGAATTAATAAGTTCTGAAAATATTTTATGAAAGAAAAGAATTAAGGCCATAAAACACAGTCTCGGATAAATAAGTGCTGCACAGAGGAACAGCGTAAGGTTATTCACATTATTCTACAACGCATTAGACATACATATACAAATGTAACACATGCTCCAAGATGTATAAAAAAAACCGTAAAGATGACTCTTTAATGGCAAACCTATTTAAGAGCTCTACCGTTTCTGTATTGACGCCACCTCTAGAACTAAAAAAACTGACAGAATATTATTGTTTATCAAAGTATGTATACTTTAAAATACATTGATTTTATACGTTGAGGACAATATGACACTTAGCTGGCGTTTTATGTACGACAACGACCCAAAACACACCTCACCCACTGTGAGTAGTTGTTTGGAGCAAGATAAGATTGCTGATTGATATTGAAATGTTCAGCCCAATATCCGAATCTCAATCCAATTGAGTGCTATGGAATGCTCCGGAGCAACATATAACAGCATTAAGACTCAAGAATTTAACCGATTTGTATAATGAAATCCAAAATGCTTGGTACGCAATTCCAAAAGAGATCTGTATGGCTCTGGTGGATAGTGCGCCCAGGAGATGTGCAGCTGTTAATAAAAGCAAAAGATATCCTAAATTAGGATATATTAGGAAATATTAGGATTAAAATTAAGTTATTTTTTTGTTTCTCTTATAAGAATATAATTTTTGTTTAGTGCTAAATTACTGTCCAGAGTTTTTTTTGGTATTATGGAAAGAAAACGACCGAAATGCAACAAATTAATAAAACAAAAAGTGGAGTGCAGTGGCGTGATCTTAGAGTGACATGTAAAACGTTAGAAAAATAATGGGTTTTTAAAAAACCTAACAATACCAAGACTTTATTTTACAATATTAATTTCTAAATATATTGGTCTTTTGGTATATCTGTATTTTCGTTGAAATAAATTACCTAAAGATCCCAAAAAAAATTATTACATATTATGGCCCCATAAACGCAACTCTACCTGAAAATTAATGAGTTCACAATGAAAGCTGTTATGGAATGACTAAGAGATAAGACTTATTTTGAACTTCAATATTTCCCATTAAATTTACCCATAAGTAAGTAATTAATTATTATTGTAGAATTTTGAAACGCTAGAAATAATATCAATCAAAATTTGAATCATTTGAAGAGTTGACACATATGACGCGGAGAGATGGTATGATGCGCATGATTTAAAACTTTTCATTAGTACTTTCAAAATGTATCTTAATATTTATGGAATTTACATTCTATTTCGAACAAACTAACAATTTGTTAGAAATCACAATGCCCATAAGTAAATGATTAATATGACACGTATTTCTGAAGCGTAATATAATTACCATATCACAATACATACATATGTACATATTTGTGACAGAACACAACATAGAAATTAATCGATAGATTGTTCCTCATTATCAGTGAATACAAAATTAATTAGGTATAAATAAGAAGATTCAATATTAAACACATTTTAAATCAAATTAGAGCAATGTTATCAACTCTGGCCAATTACACTTAAATGAAGTATGTATTTTCTAAGGTAATGTAGTAGCATTTGTAAACAAACTGTTAAAGCTGGTTTTAGACGGTATGTATCATGGTGCAAGTATACAAGGTGAGTGCAGTAGCCCAGCTGACTGACTTTGTTTACAATTTACTTATGTCAAAAGTAATACTTTTTCAAGTATTTTTGACAGTAGTACATTATTTTACACAAACAAAATGCCTGTTGTTTCTGTTTTGTGTTGTATTTCTTGTCGATTTGCACTCACCTTGTATACTTGCACCATGGTATGTATTTTGCAGTGTACTTGTCAGTTGTACGATACATATATAATTGTGCATGTTTGTCAAAATTGGCAGTTTATAATTTTTGCTTTCACAGCATATATAGTTTGAAAAAATGAATTAAGAAATGAAATAATTTTTACTTGCTGCATTCTTGCCATACATAATAGCTTCTTTAAAACAAAGAAATTAAGCAAGAATTAAAGAGAAAATGTGCCATGTGGAGCCAAAAATTGTTGTATTTAAGTTAAATAAAAATTAATATGTATAAATACGTTTTTTAAATACATATTTTAATACGAATTTATTGTTTTGTTTAACACAATTTTTTTTAATATAAATTTGCTGAAACACAAACACTATGTTCTTGGCGCCATTAACAATTGACTTACAAAACAGCTGGTTGCAGGTGCTTTGCCAGATGAAAATAGAACATGTTTTAATTGAAAATTTTACACTGTAAATGCAGGCTGACATTTGCAGAAGCATTTTAGTTTTGCTTTTACACGACGTGTATGCATTTTGCAGTGGAAAATTTGACAAGCACACTGCAAAATACATACCGTCTAAAGGGAGCTTTTTGGTTCTTGTTTTCTATTCATTAGTTCCACATTAAAATTCTTCAAGAGCTATTCGATTTTCTAAAGTTTTAAATATGGCATCACCTAAATGAATAATTTTATTTTTTTGTTTGTTTTTATCAGGCTCTCTATTAACGTGTATTTCGCATGTGTTTACTACACAAATATCAAAACAGAGCTGACATTAGGGGCCTCGTAAAATTTATAGCATTTTCTGATAGGAGGATTACTTTTGCGCTACCGTGTAGAAAGACAGTCCCCCCTCTCTCTTTTTCCCCCTCTCACCAGTCTGTAACCCGGGACATAGAGAATGGTGTAACAATTGCAATTATATGTACTTATTTTCTCGTTGGATTGCAAAAAAACTGCGTTTTCCATTTTTTGGACCAAAGTCTTTAACTGCGCTAATAGACCCTATATAAACTCTACATTCGAAATTCACTTAAATGTAAAAATGTTTACCAAATTAAAATTCATCACAAATAATTCTTATAAATTGCTGTACTGAATTTTATGATGGTCGGCCCATAATTGGTCATAGCTTCCATATAAGGAAAACATCTGAAAAAAATATTAATTTTTATATGTATCTTTTAAATATTGGCACTGACCAAATCATTTATATATACATACATATGTAGGTATATACAAATCCCAAACAACCATTAAACTCTTGTAAATAACGTTATTGAGATGAAATTTTAAAATAAGACAACTTATAACCTTACCCTTTTTATACTATGTTCCGAATATAGTTATTACAGTCGGGGCTCGATTATCCGTTATGTTTTCAAATTGTTTGCTTCGATTGACCGTGTTTACCTCTATTATCAGTGATGACTAAATTTTTGAATGAACTCAAATTCATATATACAATGTAATAAACATGAAAACGGGGAATTTTCTTGTTTGCATATGATGAGTCAGAAGCATTTACAATTGATTAGTTTAATTTTGAAATTTGGGAAGTGCGGGTGATTAAATCTAAATATATTTAGCATGACATCGTTACCAATGGTAAAAAGACAAAAAAAGTTTTAAATGTTGAAGATAAAATTAGAATAATTAACGACCATTCAAAAAATACGAAGTTTTAAGAAGAATTATTTTTTTTTTTAATGTAAATATGTACGTACACCAATGTTCACTTGTTAAATAATAAAAATATTAAAAAAAACTGTATAATCAAAATTGTTTTTCGATTAACCGTGAAAATCAATTATCCATAATGCTTTTGGTCTCGACCATCACGAATAATCGAGGCCCGACTGTATTTAATTTATCGCATTCAACATCTTAACGTATGAGTAATATTTAATAAGAATAGTAACAAATATACTCAAGTATAATAGGGTTTTTCAGGGTGACAAAATTTTAAGTTATGAAGTAAATTGGCTGTCAACTGCTGTTGCGCTACCATCCTTTGACATTTAGAACAAACTTGTGAGGTTTAAGACTTAGACCAGCAAACAGTTTAGTTATTGCATTAGATTTTTCCCGGACGCGTCCTGTAGTTAAACACTTAGTATTGAGACTTTTGTCCAATTTAAATGTAGGGCTTTTCAACAAGAAACAAAACAAAATTAAACAAACAATTTATTTGAAAACATTTTAAATGTTTATTATATTGTATACAATTTATAGACATCTGAATTTGAGTGGTGTTAATAGAAAGATGAATTTTATGAAATTATGCGATCGGGAAATTTGGTTAACAATAAATTTATTGTTTCATCAGCTGTGTTACATGTATCGTCATTTTTAATCCACATGTAAGTGATATCCATAAAATTATTAATTTGACGTGTTAGTTGTAGTTAAAGTAAAATGTTGAAGAATTGCATAGTGTCTTGGTTGTACTGGCACGATTTATTTTTATTTTTTCCAATTAATAAAATACATAACCGCATTTTAAAAGGAGAACTGAATTTACATTTGAGAACGAATAAATTTTCCCCTATTATTTATTAAAAAAACGTGTGAAAAGTACTCATAAACAATTTATGTTGTTTATGAGTTATAAACAAGATAATGCCGACATTTGTTTCAGACAATAAAAGTAAATATTTAGGTGAATATCATTAAATTTATTAAATGTTACAGTAATGAACAAAAGTGTTACATTTTTAGGATTTTTTTTATGACTAAAGATCCATATACAAAATAATATTGAATAGTTAATATTAAAGATCATAAAATTTGATATTCAACATGTTGGTTGTTCATTCGATTTTTTGTTAAACCATATATTGAATTTATAAAGTCTAGCAGACATTTTAATTTATAAGAATTAAGAAAAGTTTTTTTAATATTAAAACACTTTCGCTAGATACTGTACATAATTAAGAGAAATGTTATCAGTGTACAATATAGTACTTCTTACATTGATTTTTAAGTTAATTGGACTTTAAATTTTTATTCTTTTCCTGCTAAATTTAAGCAAAGCAAATGGAATATTTTCAAAAAAAAAAATGTTGTTGAAACAAAATTTGCCATCTAAAGATTGTACATAATCATAAAGATTTTAGAAAGTAAACAAACAATGTACATATGTACATAAATAAGTATGTCACTATTTTTATTAAATATACGTTTCCAAAAAATTAAGCTATATTCACATAAAATCCGGCCGCACTACTGACTTTTTTATATTTCTTTCAATTTTGTCACTGATTTGTTTTTTTAAACATAACACCCATTATACTGATTATAAATCTCTTGAAATACTACATCAAGATTTTAAAAAGTATTGACGAATTTAACAATATTTGTCTATTGCAAAAGTATTTAAATTTTATTTCCGAATTATAAATAATGTTCTTTGTTTTTTTTACAATGATGATAAAAATCAAGTCTATACAGAACCAATCGAATCGATTGCAGCCTTAAAAATCTTAATTACGAAATAGACTCGCGTTTTGCTAATATGTGATTGAACTATGTATAGATAAAAGAAACGATCAGGAATATAAATTTTTGAAAATAAAATTTTCAAATGTGAATAATTCGAAAACCATAAGGGTTTTTGAAAGATCTAGCAGAGGACTTTCAGAACAAAAAATTACAGGCTCTTAAGCAAACTTTAAAGAGTGATTTTTTCAGAACTTTCGAATTTGATTTAAAAAAACATATAAAATTTAGAGAAATGTATGAAATTTTAATTTGAGTCGATAGAACGATCTAAAAGATGAAATAAATTCTTCAATATTAGCTAGCTTTTAGTGCATCAACCGTTGCGATCTTGTCCCTATAAATACGTATACATATGAGCCTTAACATAGCCCCACAAAAAATAGTCTAAAGCCGTTAAATCGCACGATCTAGGTGGCAAACGTGAAATAAAATGTTCACCCCACTCGCCTCTCTTTTATTTTCCGTTAAAAAAGTATACGATGTACATTCTTAACCGAACATGGATTTTCGATTCATGGTTTAATTATAGACCAAACTGAACATATTTAACAGTAACATGTTACACGAAAACACCTGAGCTTACAAATTGAATTGCCAAAAGGTAAGTTCCTAAAAAAATCTACGTAAAGGGTGATTTTATTTTCCAAACATTTATCTATAATATGCATTTCTATTTTTTTTCTTTTTACCCTGCCTTTACACATGCAAGTACTTGCATGCGAATGCTGTGTACGTATTATATACGAAAACTTATTCGAAAAACTCGAATAATTTGCAAGTAGCATTACTGCTTACACAGGACAGTGAAAGCTCATTTTCAAAATGTTGTCAAAGCGTAAACTTCAAAAAATTAGTTTTTTGTTAAAATTAAAAGAGTTATTAAATGAAAATGAAAAAGAAAAATGTATGAAAAAGGTTTAATTGTATTTTGCAGATTCAATTTTGGATCCATTTTGAACGTTGTAGTTCCAGTAAAACTATAAAAAAAGAAAAAATTCATAAATTCCATAACCAATTTCTTTTACCATTTCTTCTCACATTTTTTTCCAGCAAAAACTATAAATTGTATGTAAAAATATTTTCTATAAGTTTGGTTACTACTTTTTTTCTAAAAAGTCAGATTTCTTATAAAATAATTTTTAAAATTAACAAATGGCGCACAAAGTTAGTATTTGTTTACCAAGAGTTGCCATGGCATTCACATGAGTATAATTGTAGGGAAATAATTATTACAATTTATTATTACTATTTCAATTATTATTTAATGCTCTAAAATTACATCAATACACTTCTTTTTTTCATATTATATAATATACATAAAATAAGTTAAATATTTATTAATAATTTTACCACAATTCATTAAATTTATTCTGAATTTTTTTATTTGGCAACTCTGTTTACCTTTCTGTCACTTTATTGCTGAAAGTGTCAAAAAATCACTGTCTAGCTAAATTCACTTGCAAGTGAGCTGCAAGTGTCGTTTTCGAACTTGCGCTTGCATTTGTAAACCCCGGGTTATACCCACCACGAAAATGCTGGGGAGTATATTAAGTTCGTCATTCCATTTGTAACACATCGAAATATTGGTCGTAGAAACAAAAAGTCCATATATTCTGGGTCTTTATAAGATTCTAAGAAGATCTAGCCATATCCGTCCGTCTTTTGAAGACAAGATACAGCTTTGAGAAAATGACTATTAATAACTATTAAATAAATAAATTTTTAAGAATTTTTGCTGTTTACACAAGTTTGAAGCATTTTGAAGAGCAATTTTGAAGAAAATTTCAATCGTGTAAATCTAACTTAAGACATTTAATATTGTTTTCCATGAAATTAACCGTTTATATCTAAAATAACTTAATTGCACTTGTAATATATATGTATGTATGTCTTTATTGCATTATTAACTTTAAAATGATTTATTTATAATAATTAATGCAGCTTTACTTTCAATCATATTTAATTAGCAATTTTTAATCAACTTAAACGGACTTGGACAATTTTAGAAGCTAAAGAATGTATATTTAGATATTAACAACCACTTAAAACAAAATTCGGACGATTATTTTAGGAGTTCATTTTAAATTTGGTATTTATTTAATTTTTAAATTACCCCAATTATCTTAAATGGCGGCTATAAAACAAAAATACAAAATAAATGTGGAAAACATTCATAGAAATGTTTTGCGGTTAAAATGTAAATCTTCATTTTAATTAAAATTAATTAATGTGAATAAATTGTAGGTTTAATACAACTCAATACACTCACATTTTTTACTAATACACACACATTTTTTTCACTTGCAGAGTTAGTCGAATTTTTCGAATAAGTTTTCGTATATAATACGTACACAGCACTCGCATTTCTATGTATTTTAGGATTTATATTGGTTGAATTTCATCTCAATAGCGTTATTTACAAGAGTTGTATGGATGGTTGTTATGCTCGGAAGTGGACTTAATTCAGGAGCTATTATTGACTGACAGCTACAAAATCCAGTAGCTTAATTGCCGTATAATCGATACTAATATGATTTCTGGATTAAAATTTCTGATCCATATAAAAGTTGGTTCGATATCGATATTTATTAGGCATTTTTGTGGGTTTATTTGTTTTTTGGTAATGGTTCTTATATGGCAGCTATGGCAAATTATGGGTCGATCTTCTTAAATTTTGGAACAGTTATTTTCATGCATATGAGGATGTTGCACGTCGAATTCCAACATAATAACGGTATATTTAAGATATATATCAGTATTAACGTGGATTTCGGGAGTGGACATTATGTGGGGGATATTGATTTAGTCATGTATGTAAATGATCCGTGTAAAATTTTGGATTGGTACACTTATTTATAAGAGATTTATGAGTATTAAAGTGATTTTCGGAAAAGGGCTTCATATGGGGCATACGGTTAAAAATAGACCGCAATTCACAAAATTTCGTGGGATGATTTTTGTATCCTTCGTGCTTGTATGGGAACTATTCTGAGCCGACTACCATAAAATTTAGTACATCAATTTATTTGCCTATAAAGATTATTTATGTCAAATTTTAGCCGTTTTATACGTATTTAAGTGAATTTTGGAAGTGGACTTTATGGTCAAACATGGACCGAACTAAAAAAAATTTCGTTTTGCGATTTCTTTTTGCATAAAACTTATTTTACTGAATTTTGTCTTGATATTCCAATTTTATAGGCATTTATGTATAATTGAGCAATATTTCGGGAAGATTTTTGTATGGGGACTATGAGAAATAATGGACCGATTCTTACTATTTTCTGCACACTTTCTTCTTTTATCATAAAAACAACGTATACGAAATTTCATGGTATTATCTGCAATATATTTCAAAATATTGCAATAAAATGGACAAAAATATCAAATTTTTATGGAGGTTTTCTCACATATTGGTACATAACTCTGGTTGGCCTAAACCGATTTTGCTGATTTTCAATACCAAAGTTACCTGCAAAATAAGAAATATTTTTCTGGAAATTTCGTTTAGTTAGAATTTCATGTTGGGTCTCAGATGAATATTAAAAACAGTTTCACACGGAATGACAAACGTAATATACCCTCATTCACCACTCTTGGTGGTGGAGGGTATAAAAATGTTCAGATATGGGTGCTATATAGAAGCTATTATTATTATGGACCTATTATGGACCGATCGTCATAAAAATTTAGTAGCATGAATTCTATGCATATACAAATTATTTGCATTAAATTGTATATCGATATCAACGCATGTCAAAGATTAACTTATTTTGGACCGATCGTTATAAAATAAGGTGATATGACTTCTGCACATCTGAAACATATTTGTATTGAATTTTATTTGGATACCAACATTTAAGAGATTTCGTCGTTAAATAGACTGATCATCAAAAATTTGCGTCAAATGATTGTATATACATATGCGAAACATATCTGTGTTAAATTTTGTTTTGATACCTACATTTTTAAGTGATTTTTTACTCGTATGATCGTTAAAATCATTTTCGGATTGAAGCTATGGTCAATTATAAACCGATCCTTAAACAATTTTTAAATATGATTTATTTTTATATAAAACTTATTTCTGGCAAAAATTGTGTGGATGCCTGTATAAATCAGATATTTCTAACCGATGAAGTGATACATATATCCGGAGAACATTCGTATTGGGTATACAAATCTAATCATATGTCAACCTTTGCGCACAAGGTTGACATGAACAACCAGACAGCGGCCGGACATCGTTAGGAAGTGATTCTAAATCAATCGGTATACTTTAAGGTTGGTGTTGGACTAATATTTATGGGCGTTACAAACAAGTAATTCTGAGTCTATCGGTATACTTTAAAGTGGATGTTTGAATAATATTTTTGGGCGTTACAAAAATCAGTACAAATTGTGAGACAATAATATTGTCAGGCATATAATAATCGTGTGAACACATTACATTACCATTACCAGATTATTGTAAGATAAAATTGTCAGTCACTTTTTATTGTAAAGCTATGTGCCCACGATCGTCAGATATTACAACGTTGTCCGAAAAATGTTCAGAAAATGTCTAACAACCGTGTAAATTTAAAATTTTTGCCTTCCAACGTTGTAAGAAAAAGCATTTTCAGTACATTGGAACACAAAAATATTGTCAGACATCTAACAATCGTGTAAACACACAATTTTGACAATTGTCAAACACTTTTCATTGTCATATGTGCAAAGTTTATGCATTGATAAAATTTTTGAAAAAAGCGGAAGAAAATTAAAGAATTAAATTGAAGTGTGCATTAATAAAATTTTTAAACACACACACAGAGCTGCAAAACGAATTTGACAATGCCACACAACAATCTGACAACCGTGTGAACTGACAATTTCGGTTGACAGATAAATTCATTGTGTGAGAATTGTGTGCAAATGAAATTGTTAGTTTTCTTACAGTCGTCTAAACTGACAATTTACCTTTTGCTTAAAATTTTTCAATGTCAGTACATTACTAGCACATTGCTAGATATGACAACGTTGTAATATCTGACGATCGTGGACACATAGCCTAAGATGTGTAAATTGACCTGGCAATTTTGTTGACAGATGCATTTTTTGTGTGACAATTGTCTGGCAATGATATTGTAAGGATGCCATTGTCAGATAAATTATTTCTATTGGCAACACTGATCACAAATATTTAAAAACAAACAAGTTTGTACTAAAAGTATTAAAAAAAGTAAAACGAAATTAATAAAATAAACAATGGATAGCGACATTTCAATTGATTTCAAATATGAGCCAATTGAATCGCCTCTTCTTATCCAATCGCCAACACTATCTAAAGGCCGTAAAAAATCAAGGCCCAAACAAAAATCCTACCGTAAAAAGGTGGAATCCGTGTGGTTACACGAAAATATTATCAAACTTATCAAGGAAATTGAGGCACGGCCAGGCTTATGGGATGCTGGTTGTATTGAGTATAAACGTTCCAAAGATATTTCATGGCAAGAGGTCGCAGATGCCATACAGATGAGTTTAAACGATTGCAAAGGAAAATGGGCAAATCTCCGCACCACATTCAATTACAATTTGAACAAATTTAAAAGTAAAAAGGGAGACCAAGGCACTGATGAAGAATTGCAAATTGTTTGGAGATATTTCAAGCCAATGCTGTTTTTGGAGACCTCAAAAGTACGCCAAACTGGTCAATCCATTTCCTCTATGCAAATGGTAAGCATTTGGAAATTAAGTATATACCTACATAAAGTGTACAAATGTTTTGAAAACATGTACATACTTATGTACATATATGAATATCGTTTAATATTTTGTATATTCTTACAGGAATCGGTAACCACAGATGAGTCAACAATCTGTGATATGGGATATACAAGCTCTGAAGGCGGTAAAAAATCCTACCGCAAAAAAGTGGAGTCCGTGTGGTCACACGAAGATATTATCAAACTTATCGAGGAAATTGAGTCACGGCCAGGTTTATGGGATACTGGTTGCCTTGAGTATACACTTCCCAAAGATATTTTATGGCAAGAGGTCGCAGATGCCATACATGTGAATTTAAACGATTGCAAAGGAAAATGGGCAAATCTCCGTACCTCATTTAATTACAATTTGACAAAATTCAGAAGAAAGAAAGATACAGATGAACAATTTCAAATTGTTTGGAGATATTTCAAGCCGATGATGTTTTTGGACACCACAAATGTACACCAAACTAGACCATATATTTCCACTATACAATTTGTAAGTATTAAATGCATTTTGGAAATAAAGTACAAAAAATAAACACATATACATATATTTTTTATATTCTTACAGGAATCTGTAAACACAGATGAGTCTAAAATCTGTGATATGGCATTTACCGATGAATTGAGATTAACTGCACCGTGCACGTCGGGGCAACAATGCAAAAGCGATCTAACAATGTCGTCTACACCCTCGTGCTCTGGACACACAGCAGATCTAAAGGATACATCCACGATTTTTGGGGAGTATATTGCCGCCGAGTTGAGAAATCTTTCGCCGGAATTAGCTACATTAGCTAGAGCGAAATTAAGACGTGCATTCAATGACATACTGGATGAGGTAGTTTCGATGGTAAGTGTATCATAACTTTTTTTAAATTGGCTTTATTCTAATGTATTTTTAATTACTTTACCATCCAATTCAGGTGCCACAATAGCAACAGCAATAAATATGACACCGCAAATACAAAATGCCACCATATATAGAAAATATAGTAAAAAAATAAATACTTACATATTTGCAAAAATTTAACATAGGTACATTTAAATTATTTTCAATACATATTGCTATGCACATACATACATATGTAAGTATATAAATTTATCTTGAGTTATACATATGTATGTATATCCATATAAGCACTTTCTAAATGGCATCTTAACCTACGGGAATAATTTATATAGTTGATATTGGAATACGAAATAAATTGCAGTGATCTAAAATTCCCGCTAGTAGCTAGGTATTCGTTCACTTTCTGAAATAATCTTGCGCATTTTGGTATTTTGCGTTTGAATAAATGGAGTCACCACACTTAAAAGATTATCAAGTTGTTCGGTGTCCATTTAAGCATAAAAAATAAAATCTCTCCTGTTTTTTTTCTTTTCTCGTATGTACTGTCTGAACGAATCTGGTAATTGTTGCAATATAACAATCTGACAACCATGTAAACTAAAATGATTGATGCCTTCTGCTACCGCATAGACCGTGCCGTCTCCCACATTTACATTTGTAACCATTATGAAAGCAAGAGACAAAAAGCTCTTAGAAATCAAAAAGCACCGGATCTACTTAAGTATTGAAGTTTTGCACAAAGTCATTTGCAAGCGCAAAAAAGGGAATCACAATAAATAGACCCAAAACAAAGACGAAAATGTGGAATAACAGTGTTTAGCTTTACAAAATCATTTCCATCATGTGAAATTGGATTTACACAGCGATTGTCAGACTGACGTATGGTTGCACTGTCTATTGGGTGGTACCTATACAAGGATGCTTAATAAAGCTCTAAGAAGTGCTTCACATTCCGGTAAACGCATCGGATTTCAGTTTCAGTCTGAGATCTTGACCGTTATAAAAGTTTTGGAATTGATGACGGCGAACGTCACTAGGAGTTGTGACTATTTATGTAGATAGTCAAGCGACGCTGAAGATTGTGTAATACCATGAGAGAAAACACTAACTCCCTGGCCCAAGATGTCGAACGATAACGTTCGCTTAGGTAAGACTTAAGACACAAACTTTTTATCGTATCTATTTTTTACTCAATCAAGTTTGTTTATTCCACAATCAAGTTTGTGTCTTAAGTCTTATATAAACGACGTTATCGTTCGACATCATGGGCCAGGGGGTAAGTGGTCTATACAAAGTTAGGTTATGCTGTGTAATGGGGCAGTATATGTATTCGCGAAGATTTATGGGGCAACGTTTAGTTAATGGGATAACGACACTCCTGATTTTTTAGGGTGTCTTGATAATTGACTCTACATAATATGTATCGTCAAAGTTTAAGCTGGTTAGAAGCTTCTAGGATGTATTCAGTGATAACACTGCTTATAGATAGGTGTGATTCACCCCTATCGTGAATAAAAATTCCACGTGAACTTTGTTCACTTTTCACATTTTCCTATTTAAATTCAATGTTAAAAAAATAAAAGTGAACAAATTTCACGTGGAATTTTTATTCACGATAGGGGTGAATATGATGAGTTTAAATTAAAATGAAAATATTTATTTATTAGCTTTAGAAATACAGTTTGCAGTATTTTATAGAAAATTGTGATTAATACTATTCGTTACTTACAAATGCATTGTACTAATATGATTGCTTCCATATTTATTTAATAAGTTTTAAGTATTATCTACAAGTCTTTCATTTTATAATCTATTTGTGTTTCTTTTGCAGAAGTCTTTGCTCTTCGAGCTTCTCATTGATGGCCATAGGAACACGTCGCGTACGAAATACTGTCCATAATGAAACAATCCAACTAACAATAATGGTGGCATACAGTATAGGTGGAAAGGCACGTTTATTGCCTACTGGTATTTCAGCACGTAATTGTGACTTTAATTTAACATCTACCTTAACATATTTCCAATTGCAGTGCTCATTCCAGCTATCCCTTATTTGATGACCAATTGATTCCTTTATATTTGGCACTTTCTCATCCAAACAGTAAATGGTATTTGGCTCGATTTGTAATTCTTTCTCCAACAAATGCAGTTCATGTCTAGGGCAGTTGATAAAAATTGTGGGTGTATTTATATCTACTGCTACAAACGAACTGTCAAATTCAAATTTATTATTATAAGAAATATTCTGCTGTGGAGGTATAAGTTTACCTGTCATCGTTAGGGGCATGATAGCGAAAATGTATTGGTAAAGTTATAGTATCGGTTATTTTGGGCACACCTTTAAGAAAAACTTCAAAATCATTAGACTGTTCTGTTGGCTTTTCAATATTCACAAATGCGGGATAAATGGCATCAAACTAGAATATACAAAACATATTGTATCAAACATATATCGATATTAACAACATTTTACATCTGTATATAATTTGAATTTTTATTATAATCTCATTAATTAAAATATAATTAAATAATATATATAACGACATGAATATAGATCTTACGATACATGTATAATTGGCCACAAAGGCTTTCTATATATTGAAATAAATAATTGAATTGAAAAAAAAAATAACTAGACATTTGTGTGATAAATTGGCGAGTTTCTACAAATTAGATAAGACAGTTTATATTACTTGTTAACCCTCCAATGAGTGAGAAGGTCCCTAGGGACCTTTTTGCCTTTTCAAACTGAAATTACTCCTACTTCGGCCACTACAAACCCCCCTCCCCCCCCCCTGCATTGGCTGCTTTTACGATTTACAACGAAATGAAGCCTATAAAAAGGAGTGACAGACGGCGGTCGTTCTTGTTACTGCTAACGAAACAATTGGCCACACCAAATATCGAAGAACGTGCCCTGAACAACCATATAACCTCATATCCAAGGATACGCATATGCAAACTTGTCATATTACGCATTTTAAAGTATTTTTTTATGATTCTTAAATTTAAATAATTTTTTATCATTGTAAAGATAAATTCAGCAAAAGTTTATGAATCATTTAGAATAAACATTTATCTCAAGAAACAATACTCTCGAAAATGCTATAATAGCTTTACATCCAGCCTTTTTTATTGCAGGGTTTCCATCATTTCAAATGCCTAATAAATTTTCATTTATTTGGCCGTTATGGCTGTCTCGGACGTAGTCTAATCTGGAGGTCCAATTGTGGCACGAGCTGTGTGACATGTTAGTTCGTCTTGTTGAAACCACAACTCTTGCTTATCATGATTGCTTAACTGATGATGTTACGGATTTAGAGGGACAATTGTCTTTCACTCTAAACCCTGTCCCTTCACCGCACCCAACATAGCGTACATACAACGGTACCACTTGAATATGCGCCTCATGCTCATATTTTGTTAAATGCCACGTACCCATTACATTTGCGCTATGACATGTTTAAAATCCCATCTTTATTTCAGTTGACAACAACTTCTTTTTTTATCGTTGTTAAAAATCTGGAAGTATTTACAACAGAAAAGAATGTTCTAGAAAAGAGGGGAAAGAAAAATGTAACGTGATTAACATGCGCATTCATGACCCATTTTTTCTCTCTTTCTCTCTTCATAAAAAAACATTCACTCTCACATTTGCGTCTCGTGTTTAACACACACACAACAGACAAATAATTGTGTAGAGATTTTTTTTACCAGTACCTCTGCCCATACACAAACACATTCTTGCTGTGAAATGCCATGAATTGAAAGAATGTGATAACAGTTATTTTTTTTCTGATTGGAATGTGCATTTTCAATGTATAAAAACGCAAACGAAAACCAAGTTAGGCAGTCAGCTAAAAATATTTGCGCAGAGCGGTCCGCAGTGAAAAGAAAAAAAACTCGAAAAATTAAAATAAGTGGTATTAGTGGTGTTAGAGAAAAAAAAAAAAAAATCATAAAACCGGTAAATACCACATTACGTCCTCCTATGGGGAATCAGGTTGTCACAGTTCGGCCTTTCCAAAGGCTTTATTGCGACTTCTTGGGACCATATCCATGCACGAAATCGAAGAATTGCCATTTATTTATAGTAGTAGACCACTTAACAAAGTTCATGTTTTTGAAACCCTTAAAGTCAGCAACCACAATCAATATAATCGAGTTTTTTCAAAACGAAATTTTCTGTACTTTTGGTATGCCACAATATGTCCATAGTGACAACGGCAAACAATTCGTATCCAAGGACATGAAAGAATTTTTTTTAGCTTATGGCATAACGCACATTACAACAGGTTTTTATTCCCCTCAAGCTAATAGTTCAGAGAGAGTAAACCGAGAGATTGTATCAAAAATTCGCTATTTTCTTAAAAATGAGCAAGATCATCACACATTTAGGGACAGAAATAGGAATTCAGGGTATACATTCTGTCAAGGCGTCTGACAGTCCAGTAGTCAGTAGGGAGGGAAAAATGTACCCAAATCGGCACAACATCTTGCCAACAACACGCTAAAAAAAAAATTGAGCATTTGTTTATTTTCTTTTTATAAAAATTAAATACACTATGGTATTTCAAGGCAAATAGTGTATTATATGTAAGCGTCTGTGAAACCGGGTTAAGAACCATTTTGTACCACTGAGCTAGTCGAACATCATTTGTTTTGCCCTTAACCAAGTGTTCAAGAAATTTAAGCATATTCATAAGGCGAATTTTTAGCAGTTTTTATTGTTATATATTTTTCGTAGACGACGCATTACATATATGGCGCCCAACGCAAAGCAACTTTACCAACGTAAAGCAAATTTACCAACGAAAAGCAAAAATTTACCAACGCAAATGCCACCCGTAGGGTGAAAATAAATTTTTTTTAATATGAATGAACAGTTTTCATGTGAATTTATCGCTTGAGATTTTATTGTAAAATTTTTTTTTGCAAACTTTCGGGATTTTTAATAGGACGTATAGTCACGATTTTGGGTAATTTGAGACCTGGAACTTCGTTTGCGACGGCCAATTATTAAAATATCCACGTAAAGTTTTTTTTATATCGAATACTGTTTCGCTGGAAATCTCCTACTAAAAGTCCGGACTGACGACACTGAGTTGCGCGGTTACGTTGCGTTAGTAGGCGGTTTTTAGAGAAGCTGTATAGAATCGAATATAGTTATTTGAGTCCTTGTAATTATTGCCATCGAGTGGCGATACAAGTTGCAAAATAACTTAGTTCGGTTCAAATTCTCGCGATAGATTTAGGAAAACTTGTGAAATCAAATAAAAAAAAAAAAAAGAGACAGTCGTCGGACGGAAAAAAAAACCCAAATAAAAGGAATTTTTCCTGGTGTGTCAGTTTTTTTTTTGTTTGGTAAAATATGAAAAATTAAAACATTCGGTTTAAAAACTTTAAGGAAAAACAAGAAGTTTAAATATACCAGAAAATAATAGACAAATAATTTCATTATTAAAATATGCGTGTAAATAAAAAGAATTAAAAATTTTTCAACATGGATCGCCCTTAAACCGAATCGTTATTTTTTAAACCACACATAAAATCGTGCCTTTTGTCATGCCCCACTGTGTAGTGTGCATAAAATTATAAAAAAAAATTTATCACCTGAAAAGACAACTTAAGCAATTAAAAATGAAGTAAGCAAAAGCAAACAAAAATAAATTGATTTCTATGCACTTTACTGACTAAAATCATCCAAAAAAAAAAACAACTCGATACTCATTTGATTAATCAAATACAAAAATTTGTTAACGAGAAAAAATCGATACTTGGAAAATTTAAATAAGCAAAAGGATTTAAGAAATTAACAAAAGAAAAGAAGAGAAAAGCAAAAAGGAAAACCAAAAAAAAAAAACCAGTAGGGTAGTGCAAAATAAGATTTAGAATAAAAACTCAAAAAATTGTGAAAATAAGATAAACTTAAGAAAAAACAAAATTTGTAACAAAACAAAAAAATTTAAAAACTCAAAATTTGTAACAAAACAAAAAATTTAAAAACTCAAAATTTGTAACAAAACAAAAAAATTTAAAAACTCAAAAATCGTAACAAAAGATTTAAAAACTCAAAATTTGTAAAAAAAAAATTTGTTACGGATTTAGAGGGACAATTGTCTTTCACTCTAAACCCTGTCCCTTCACCGCACCCAACATAGCGTACATACAACGGTACCACTTGAATATGCGCCTCATGCTCATATTTTGTTAAATGCCACGTACCCATTACATTTGCGCTATGACATGTTTAAAATCCCATCTTTATTTCAGTTGACAACAACTTCTTTTTTTATCGTTGTTAAAAATCTGGAAGTATTTACAACAGAAAAGAATGTTCTAGAAAAGAGGGGAAAGAAAAATGTAACGTGATTAACATGCGCATTCATGACCCATTTTTTCTCTCTTTCTCTCTTCATAAAAAAACATTCACTCTCACATTTGCGTCTCGTGTTTAACACACACACAACAGACAAATAATTGTGTAGAGATTTTTTTTACCAGTACCTCTGCCCATACACAAACACATTCTTGCTGTGAAATGCCATGAATTGAAAGAATGTGATAACAGTTATTTTTTTTCTGATTGGAATGTGCATTTTCAATGTATAAAAACGCAAACGAAAACCAAGTTAGGCAGTCAGCTAAAAATATTTGCGCAGAGCGGTCCGCAGTGAAAAGAAAAAAAACTCGAAAAATTAAAATAAGTGGTATTAGTGGTGTTAGAGAAAAAAAAAAAAAAATCATAAAACCGGTAAATACCACATTACGTCCTCCTATGGGGAATCAGGTTGTCACAGTTCGGCCTTTCCAAAGGCTTTATTGCGACTTCTTGGGACCATATCCATGCACGAAATCGAAGAATTGCCATTTATTTATAGTAGTAGACCACTTAACAAAGTTCATGTTTTTGAAACCCTTAAAGTCAGCAACCACAATCAATATAATCGAGTTTTTTCAAAACGAAATTTTCTGTACTTTTGGTATGCCACAATATGTCCATAGTGACAACGGCAAACAATTCGTATCCAAGGACATGAAAGAATTTTTTTTAGCTTATGGCATAACGCACATTACAACAGGTTTTTATTCCCCTCAAGCTAATAGTTCAGAGAGAGTAAACCGAGAGATTGTATCAAAAATTCGCTATTTTCTTAAAAATGAGCAAGATCATCACACATTTAGGGACAGAAATAGGAATTCAGGGTATACATTCTGTCAAGGCGTCTGACAGTCCAGTAGTCAGTAGGGAGGGAAAAATGTACCCAAATCGGCACAACATCTTGCCAACAACACGCTAAAAAAAAAATTGAGCATTTGTTTATTTTCTTTTTATAAAAATTAAATACACTATGGTATTTCAAGGCAAATAGTGTATTATATGTAAGCGTCTGTGAAACCGGGTTAAGAACCATTTTGTACCACTGAGCTAGTCGAACATCATTTGTTTTGCCCTTAACCAAGTGTTCAAGAAATTTAAGCATATTCATAAGGCGAATTTTTAGCAGTTTTTATTGTTATATATTTTTCGTAGACGACGCATTACATATATTTTTTTTTTTTTTTCTCTAACACCACTAATACCACTTATTTTAATTTTTCGAGTTTTTTTTCTTTTCACTGCGGACCGCTCTGCGCAAATATTTTTAGCTGACTGCCTAACTTGGTTTTCGTTTGCGTTTTTATACATTGAAAATGCACATTCCAATCAGAAAAAAAATAACTGTTATCACATTCTTTCAATTCATGGCATTTCACAGCAAGAATGTGTTTGTGTATGGGCAGAGGTACTGGTAAAAAAAATCTCTACACAATTATTTGTCTGTTGTGTGTGTGTTAAACACGAGACGCAAATGTGAGAGTGAATGTTTTTTTATGAAGAGAGAAAGAGAGAAAAAATGGGTCATGAATGCGCATGTTAATCACGTTACATTTTTCTTTCCCCTCTTTTCTAGAACATTCTTTTCTGTTGTAAATACTTCCAGATTTTTAACAACGATAAAAAAAGAAGTTGTTGTCAACTGAAATAAAGATGGGATTTTAAACATGTCATAGCGCAAATGTAATGGGTACGTGGCATTTAACAAAATATGAGCATGAGGCGCATATTCAAGTGGTACCGTTGTATGTACGCTATGTTGGGTGCGGTGAAGGGACAGGGTTTAGAGTGAAAGACAATTGTCCCTCTAAATCCGTAACAATGAATAAAAAAAGTCAGTAATCACAGCTCTATTGCGGTCACCATTGAATGTGACGGTTTGGCCAACTTCGTTTTTAAAGAAGTACGGACCAATTATTCCACCAGCCCATAAAGCACACCAAACAGTCATATTTTCTGCATGTAGCGGTGTCTTAACATACACTTGAGGATTATCATCACTCCAAATATGGCAGTTTTGTTTATTGATGTATTCATTCAATCAAAAGTGAGCTTTATCGCTAAACAAAATTTGCTTATGAAAATCGGGATCAACGGTAATCTTGTTTTGGGCCCATTCACCGAATCTACAGCTTGCTTGTGGCTTCAATTCTTGCACGGGTTGGATTTTGTAAGCATGCAAACCAAGATCTTTCCGCAAAATCTTCCATCCAGTTTCTGTGCACGATGGCGATAGACTGATTCGGGTTTTAATCTTCGCTACGGCCTACAGCAGCAATGACTTCTTCTGTGCGCACTGTACGACGTCTCTCTGGGTGCGTGTTATCATTTAGAGTATACGTGGTGCGAAAACGTTCCATATTTAATCGAATAATTTGCACTGATGCACGATTATGTTGACCGTAAAATGGACGAGTGTGCGATACATATTTCGAACAGATCTATAATTTTCAAAATAAATTTGTACGGGCGTCAGTCTATTCATGTTGAAATGTTTTATAATAATAATATATGTATTTATATATCATATAATTTGTTTTATACTAAGGAGATTGTATTCCCTAAGAGCATACACACTGTTTCATATCAGACATCAATTAGCACATTCCTTACTAATGTCAAAACTAATCTATTTTCTTAAAGTTTATTCTGAAACCTTATCTGGCAATTTGGACCGTCTTGAGAGAATTATTAGGAGAACTGTTTGCTACATTTTTAATATTCGATCAAGTGATCGTGACCTTGTTTCAGACCTGGTTTGTAAGTCTCTAGGAGTTAACTTCCGGGACTATTTCAAGCTGAGACTTTTACTTCAACTCTACAAACTAATAAAAAGTGGGCGTCCTCTTTTTCCAGTTAACAGTTTCTCCTTTATTAATTCAACTCGCAACCGTCAAATTTATATACCTCTAGTACATATTTTGATTTTTGAACGCTCCTTTATGTTTTCGTTTTCCATATCATTCATGAATATTTATAACGATACATGTATTGGCCGCGAAGGCTTTCTATGTATTGAAATAAAGAATTGAATTGAAAAAATGCCAAACTAGCATTTCAAAATGGTAAACAAAATTAATTGTCTAAGCTGTGATCGGACATGATTTCTGGTTACTAGTTGTAAATAGTTATTGAATAGTACAGACATATATCTAATTAATTCAACGCTTTGTACCTATTAACATTTTTAACTTAACTTGAGAAATTCTTAATTTATTACATTATTACCTTTTTCATCCGTTGCAGATCTTCTAGCTGATCAACACTTACATACACTGCTGCTGGCAAATGCTGCCTTAAAACATATTCGCATTCCTTGCCCGCCAAGGGATAATCAAATTGAATTGTATAGATAAGATTTCTATTAAAAGCAACAAGGATAAAAACAGTCCAATTCTTAACTACATAAGTATGTACTTACCTATGTAACCCGGCTTCCGTTAACTCTACGTAAACAATAGGTGTTTGCAATATATCGTTTTCCTTCTGTTGTCTCGTACAGACAATAGATAAAAAAATACAAAAACATATGAACAAACTCTTCATTTTATTTGTTTTTATTTTTTAATTTAATCAACTCATTTAGACATATAAACAAAAATTTTTGTAAACATACAATAGTTTTTTGTCCCATGACAGCTGACGTTAATGATGTCAACAACTTGATAAAGGGCGGAAATCGCTAAATTGAAATGAGTAACCGAAGTTTAGTAAAATTCGTTATTCGTATGCAGTTTAAAAATAAAGGGTTTTCCAATAAGGGCGAGTCAATGAGAATATTTTAATGTTATTTCATTATGAATTTTTCAATGTCCCAGCCACATATATTCACATGATATTTAATAATGCCATGGGTTATGTTGCCTGAATACATACCTTTAACATTGTGAGCAATTTAAAATTTACCAATTAAAGTTAAACATTATTTTATGTATATCTAAATAATATTACAACTGTAAAATATTAATAAAAATAATTAAATTTCAATAGCCATTTGTTTTATTTAAGGATTTGTATATTTTGTTGCTCCTGTTTTATAATATTCTATATTGATATTCATATGTCTTAAGTGCTTTACTTTATATTTTGTATTTAAATCAACAATACAGAAATTAAATCTACATATTTCCTATGTCAGATACAATCTTTTGTATATTTCAGAACCTTCTCGTGCCAATTTATCAGCCATTTCATTGCCCTTTATACCTTTATGAGCTTTGACATAATTCTTGAAATAGAAAGAAGCATTAATTAATAAATAATTTAAAATAGGATCGAGTTCCAAAGCATTATACAAACATTACAGTTACACGAAACAAACATTATGCAAATTTTTGTTAAATTGTGACTAATATTAATGTTATGGATATTACTCAAAGTTTTAAGACGTTTTGGTATATATCAAAAATTTACCCATTTAATTTTTATCAAGTTGTCCTGTAACAAAGCATCCAATTCCTGAAACTCTGTTAGGTTTTTAACAGGATCTCCACTTTTTAAACGCCAGTTTTTTGCTTTCCAACCTTTAATCCATAGAGTTATGGAATTTATGAGAAATTGAGAATCGGTACTGAGACATAGTTTAGTAATACCCAAACGCTTGGCAGTTTTGATAGCATAAATTGCAGCCTGAATTTCACCAACATTATTAGTGACACGTCCAGTTACAGGTTTGCCAACATTACTGGAAATTATTATTGAACAAGTTTTATAATTTTAAATTTTAACAGTTCTAAATGCTAAACTTTCTTACAGAACATGCTCATCACCAAAATATACACCATAACCGGCACAAGCATTCTTTTGGCCGTTGTTAAAGCAGGAACCATCAGTATAAACGATAACATAACCCTCAGAATCCAGAAGAAATTCCATATTGCCAATATGTTTTAATCCAACTGGTTCCCAAATAATGGATTCATGTCTAGGTATTTTACTCGAAGAACTGCCAGTTGTGGAATCTAATTTTCTTTTAAGATTTACTGAATGTTCCGGTAGTCCTTCAACTTCGGCCAAAGCCATCAACTGTAATTAAAATTAGTTTAATATACATATGTATGTATATCAAAATTTATTGTTATTCGAATTTTTACCAAATCATCATCTGTTATTTGATAATCATCACCATCACACGGTGGCCATAAATCATTTATATCCTCATCTTTGTTACACTCATTTTGTTTGGTTACAGCGCCTGGAGGCACTGCTATGCCGTCACTTTTGTATTGTATTTTCTTGCCATCGACATAATAAGCGCCTATAAATTCTTCTGCAGCTTCGCGTGTAGGAAATTTTTTATATCTGGCTCCTTTATAGCCTTTTATTTTTTCTTCACATTCTGCCCTGCGAAATTAATGAAAAGTCTTTAGCAATATTAAATTAAGTAACTGGTTTTAAATCAAATATATATGTATAAGTCACATGATATGTCCCCCAACAGGGGCATCTTGGTATAACATGAAAGTTTTGACATTTTACTTGGTGATATATGTATCAGTTGTAGAAGCTTCGACAATTGTTACAATGAATACTATTTCACTTTGAAAATGTCGGATTTGTCAAATCTACATTTCGTCATCTGAAATCACTATTAAAATCATGTCGATAAAAATATGTATTGATTTCTCTTTAGTCCAATAATTATTACAGAATTGAAGTAAAATAGGTACCTATACTCCTAATGAATTAGCTTCTTACGAAAAATCTGTAGGACATATTAGGGAAGTATAATTAGGAAAGTGCCTCGAAATTCATAGGCACAAAATTAATTATTATTAGATTTCTATCGAGTTTCATTTGAAATGACATCTATGTATCCTGAATTGGAAGCATTATAAACCCTTAAGACTACTAACTAGGATATATAGTATGTACATACATATGTATGAATTCTAATATTGCAAATACATACATAGGTACATACCTATGTATATGATTTATAAGACCTTATTTATAATCAATTTTAAAATGTGTATATAGGGACAATTTGATAAATTTATTGAGAATATGTCTTAACGTTTAATTATTTTCTTCAGTATGTACACATTTTTATTAATTTTATCTTATTAATCGAAACTGAAATCGCAAACCGGCTAACGAATACAATTTCCAACTTACCATGTGCTATATATACCAACTTTACGACCCTTTGCTACGGCATAAAAAGACATTATACGATTTATTTGGAAATTATTAAATGCAATCTTTAATAATTGCATTTAATGGAAAAAGGGTTTTAATATCGAAAAACAATTTTTATACGGGTAAACAGAGAAACTAAGAAATGACAATAAAAAGACAAAAAGGCAAAAACAAATAATCAGCTGAAACGGGGATGGAAAAATTAGTATGAAATAAAAAAGTTTGTCATTTTAATTAATTTAAAATTAAGTTTAAAAGTTTGTCGAAAAGCACATTTCAAACTTACTTTATTTTTTATAAATACGGCAGTACATGTTTTAATATTTTAATTAATTTCTTAAAAATGTATTTCATACCTACTTATAATAAATTCTGTACGAAATTTTATAGTACCATATTTTTACAACTCTGTTAGTTTGTAGAAAAACGGGTGGAAAGAAAATTTAACAAAAAATCAGTTGAGAGAAAAAATATTAGTGGAAATTTTTATATATTTACAGCTGTCGTTTGTGTTAAATAAATCGTTAATATATTTTGTGTGCGTTAAAATATTATAACTGAATTTATCTATACCAAATATATCGGTTTATTACAAATAATATACTTAACACATTCGTTAATGAAAATAAAAGTGCAGTGAAAAAACAAAATAAAAAAAACAAACGCAGTCAGTCTCCCAAAAAGAAATGAATTTTTGTATTTTGTTGTTTTTTGGTTATTTTCCTCTTCAGTTTTTTTTTGCGGAATCGGTATCATTTCAGTAGCCGCGACTTCTGAAGTTTGTGCGTTTTAGATAGTTTGGTAACAAAACTATCCAATTTATTAAAAATAAAAGTATTTAATACTCTCGTTTTTTATTAATGGAGTTGTGTGTTATGCGACTTATATATAAACTTGTGATATTCATATAAAATTATGTAAATTTTATTTGAAAACAATTTACTTGATATCGCAACTGCTATTTTTTATGTAAAGTTTGTTTGCAGTGACAAAAAAAATCGTAAAAAGAACAGAAAATATTGATGTGAACTTTACTTTATTGCTGACTCGTTGTTGCATTGCAGTTGCTGGATTGTATGTTGCTCACTCCAAACAATCTCAACATCATATTCAGACAATTACCACCCTAAAGTTGTTGTTCTGTTTGGTTTCATTCTACATATTTAATATCCTTTTCGTGATTATTTACTGCTGCTCGTTTGTTTGTAGGGCAATGAATTCAAAGGCTCTCCATAATCATTCTAATACTCCAAGCAGTTTTGATGATTGTATTTCTGTGCGGTTATATCGGTGAGTTGGGTATCTTTCTGTATAAAAAAGGTTTCATGAAGTGGTAGCTGTAGTGAGTAACTGATACTACATATGATTGAATTATTAATAATGTTAGTTTGTTTGTTAATTCGACTTGAGATTGTAGGAAATAGAGCAGAGTGTAGTTTACAATTGAGGTTTTTTTTAACTTTCTTCTGGTTTATACAATTACATATCGTTGGTCTCATGTAGAAAGGCCCTAACTCGCTATTTTTTCGAAATTTGTTTTTTTTTGCGATTCCAATGCATTTAACGCAAATACACCTTCTCACAAAAATTTATTGCAATAGTGTAAAAAATAACGCTTTTATAAGCAGTTGTACAAAAAAATTTACATGTTGAATTATACAGTTTCTCTTATGTTTTTACCTTCTCCTGTAAAGTTTCAGATATGCGAGTTAGGGCCTTTCTCATGAGACCATCGATATGTAGGTATATATTTCAACTACTGCTTGCACCTATAATTAAAATTAAAGTAGGTAGGTATATTATTAAGGTTTTTCCTATTTTTATTTATGGCTTCTATGAGATGTTGTAAACATGGCTGCGATCAGCGTTGACGCTGTTTACTCCTTTTATTTCATAAGGACGGTCAGCTTTTCGTAGATTTTTGGGTTTGTTATGTTTTTTTTATTTATTGGTTGGTTTTTATTACCTTTAATATTTAACGATTATTACATTTGTCTGCAATCTACAATACATAATCATTTTGTTACAAAAAAATTACTTAAAATGTTGTGGGGTATTAATATTAATGCATTTCGTTGGTAACACATCGAAATGAAAAAATACTTTGGATCCTTCTAAAATTCTAAGCCGTGTCCGTATTTTTAAAGCATCATAGGTCCTATGCAGAATTAACTCTTTGAATGAATACTGGGTATTGCTTAGAAATAATTTATTTATTTATTTATTTACAAAGTTTATAGACATAATTAATTATGAATACTTAGGCTTAGGTACTAACAACAAAGGTCTTTGAACCAATATTCAGTTTTAACTAGATCGAGTTGTAAATATTGCAATGTTCTAATAGTTTACGGATGCAATAGGCATATTTTTTAAATAAATACATTTCGGCTTGTTTTATAAAACTACAATTATTTATTTATTTATTCATTTCGTAATATTAAGCCTAGATGGCCAGAATAACAATATTACATAGTGTAAATTCCATAACGACATAAACAATTAATAATAATTCATTATAAATTGAAATAAGAATATTAATAATGCATATAAAAGAAAAAAAAAACATTTTATGGCTCCCCAGCCGTAATAACATATAAGTAGTAAACTAATGGATAAAAACCCACACAGGTCCCATCAGCGGCAATATATAGGCGTACATAGGTTCAAAATAAATCTTCGATAAGTAGAATAAGATAATTGAAACAAAAGGCATTATAAGATTGCAGAAAACTATAGCTATCCATAAATTAGAAGTCATCAGTGAGTAGTAGATAAGAATTCCATGATTTTTAAACGAAAAACGTTATTGGATTTAGAAAAAATTCGCAAGGAATAAGGTAGAATATTCCATAATCTAGCAATTCTCACAACAAATAATAAGTAGGTGGTCAATTTTTAATAAAGAGTTACTATTACATAGGTGACAGTTATTGTAATATGCCTAGTTAAATATGTTTTTGAAAAAATATAGCATGCGATAAAAAATTAGGCACATTTTCGCTGAAATTTAATACTTGTAATAAAATTTTACAACAAAATACTGCCCCTATTGCCGTTCTCAACTCAACTAAAGGCCCAACTATAATATGCATAAGCAAGCTTAAGCAAATTGCAAAAGTTAACGAAAAGGCTGTCAAATGCATAACCAATTCAGAGTTAACTTTCAGGTGGCTACAATTACTTTGAAACTTTTTGTCCACAGTTGCTCATTTATGTTTAAAAAAAATGTTTTTATTTTAACAAAAAGCCATTAAATGACTATATTTTATAAATATTATTATATTATTTTATAATTAAAAGAAAACTTCGTACCAGAAACGCATAATTTTTCCTTTTTTTTAATTTATCGGCAAAAGTACTAAAATGTACAGCTGTGGCAAAACTACATTGTAAATAATAATAAACGTTTACATATGTTTTGTTAATTTTCGTATTGTGTTTGCAAAAATGGAGAAAAAACTTAAAAATTTAAATAATATAAAAATATTAAAGTTAGCGCTTGAAGGCCTGCGCACATTAAAAGAAATATGTGAACTACACTGTAAAAGAAGAAGACGGTCTTGTTCTGCCAGAGAAATAAACTGCGACAGAAAGACATTTTTGTTAAAATAAAAAGGGTCTCTTTTATTGTAAAGGCACTTATTTTTTTCCACATTTTCTATTAAATTTAAAATAAATATATTTTCTTCCATTTTGTTCAAAACACAAACAAGCAACAACACACAGCTGATTCCGTACAGAAAGTGCGATCAGTTTAGGCCCAACTATAATGTGCATATGCTAGCTTAAGCAACCCTGCGAATACATATAAATTGTATGTGGCAAACTATAATGTACTTAACGCAACTTTTCGTTAAGTTTTTCAACTGTCATTTGCTTAAGCAAAAAGCGAAACTGATCGCATATTCCTTACGGAATCAGCTGTTTGTTGTTTGTTTGTGTTTTTAACAAAATGGAGAAAGAAGAAAATACATTTATTTTAAATTTAATAGAAAATGTGGAAAAAATAAGTGCCTTTATAATAAAAGGGCCCTTTTTATTTTAACAAAAATGTCTCTATCGTGGTTTATTTCTCTGGCAGAACTAGAGCGTCTTCTTCTTTTACAGTGTAGTTCACTTATTTCTTTTAATGTGCACAGGCCATCAAGCGCTAACTTTATTATTTTTATATTATTTAAATTTTTAAGTCTTTTCTCCATTTTTACAAACACAATACGAAAATTAACAAAACATATGTAAACGTTTATTATTATTTACAATTTAGTGCTGCCACAGCTGTACATTTTAGTACTTTTACCGAAAAATTAAAAAAAAGGAAAAATTATGCGTTTCGGGTACGAAGTTTTCTTTTAATTATAAAATAATATAATAATATTTATAAAATATAGTCATTTAATGGCTTTTTGTTAAAATAAAAACATTTTTTTTGAACATAAAGGAGCAACTGTGGACAAACAGTTTCAAAGTCATTGTAGCCACCTAAAAGTTCACTCTGAACTGGTTATGCATTTGACAGCCTTTTCGTTAACTTTTGCAATTTGCTTAAGCTTGCTTATGCATATTATAGTTGGGCCTTTTCGCTTTTTGCTTAAGCAAATGACAGTTGAAAAACTTAACGAAAAGTTTCGTTAAGTACATTATAGTTTGCCACATACAATTTACATGTATTCGCAGGGTTGCTTAAGCTAGCATATGCACATTATAGTTGGGCCTTAAGTTTGGTCGTCTGTCAGTCAACCCGACTTTAACTCTACATTAACTCTACTACATTTAAGTTGTGAATGGCAATACCGATTTATGAAAGACGACCAAATTATTAAAAAAGTTGTGAACCGCAATAGGGGCATACATTATTTGTATTAATTTTTAAATTTTAACTGTAATTAAATATGAAATAAATGTGCTGATAAAATTTTACTGATTTAAAAACATATAAGGTTGGTATATTATCGAAGAAAATATATTACTTTCATAAAACTAGCGTATTACTATGCAATATTTAATTCAAGACTTTTAGTTTTACCTTAAAAAATTAAAAGTTAAAAAATAACTTTTATACCTATTTTGAGTAAAATAATAAAAGGTCAAAAATAACTTTTAATTTTTGCCTTAAAAAATAAAAGTTAAGAAATAACTTTTATTTCTGCCTTAAAAAAAAAAAGTTAAGAAATAACTTTTAAAAAAATTTTTAATTCGAAGTTTTCACATTTGAGTATTATTTCCCCTAAGGGCTGTATCGTGTGCCCACTATAGGCTTGCAAAGTAGTATTAGTCGGTTTTAAATTTGGATTTTTGCATAAAATATTTAAAGTATATATTGGAATTTTATTAGCATCGGAACCTGTATCTAATTTGAATTTAATTTTATGATTTTCTACCATTATATCATGATACCAAGCATCTTTGAAACTATGTGAATTAATACTGTCAGTTAACGCAAAATCACAATCTGAATTTGAACAATTGATTTAAAGTATTAATATGAATATTTGATCTACAAGCTATGGAAAAATGATTTAATTTTTTACATTTGTTACAAATTTTTACTATTGCTGGACAACTTTCTTTTTATTAAATTTAAAACATCTAGTACCTACATTTTGCATTTGAATAAATTGATTTTTTGTTTTTGAAATTTCCTAGTTTACCTTTCTTTTGTTTATTTATATAGTCCAAATCTCACCCGAATCTTCTTCAAGATCATCTAATTGTTTATTTGAATCTTGAACTTCTCTTATTTTTTGTTTTTGTTTTTCATGTATACGGCATTCCAAAATATTTTTTCGACCTCTATATCATCCATTTTAAGAAGTTTTTCCTGATGACGACAATCTAATACTCCCAATAATATGCATTCTCTTACCATTTCGGACACATTTACAAAATTTTAAATCTCTTACAAAATTATCAATTGGTTCCTTTTGTTTTTGCGACCGATTATAAAATACAAATCGTTCATAAAGAATATTCTTCTTGGGCGTAAAATAATCATTTAATGCTTTTATAACTTTGGCATAATTATTAGCATCTTCAGCCGGAATGTCCAATGTTCTTATTATTTCTTTACTTTCGGTTCCAATTTGATTTTGTAAAATAGCGAGTTTTATGTTATCACTTAATTTAGCGTTCTTTGCTATTATCACAGAAAATACATCCCAGTTTTTCGATTGATTTCCGGAAATTTTTAAATCGGGTATTAATTTCAAATCCATTTTTTATTTTTTAATTTTTTTACTTTCCTTTTATCCAAAATTCCAAAATAATAATATACATATATATTATATATGTATAAAGTAATATGGATAATTAATATTTATATAGTTTAGACCAGGAGTGCCCAAAAGTTGCTTATGTAAGAGCAAAAAACAATACATTTCAATAAAAACTAATTTTTATTCAATATTTTTTGTTGTAAAAGCCAATACATAAAAACCCAGTATACCATTCTAGGAGCGCTCCGAAAAAGGAGTCAGAAAAGAGTCCAACAAAAGAGCATTTTCGGAGCGAAAGAAAAATTTGTTTGTTACTGTCCTGAGTTGGCACGCAGTATGACTCAGAAATTCCACTTAATTATGTGTGTACCAAAGCGTTGTTGTTCTGTTATTTGTGCTTTGAACAAAAAAAAAAACAAACAGCTGTACCACACAAGAATGATAAAAACAAGATTACACAGAGCCCAAAAAACCCTCATAAAAGACTCTTTTTAGACATTACCTAAGAGCTCTTTAAGAGCCCAAAAAAACCTTCATAAAAGACTCTTCTGACATTATCTAAGAGCTCTTTCTGACGGACCAATTTCGAATGTAATGACCCTCTTTTCTGAAGGTTTTCGGAGCAATTATGATTGTTTTTTGGGCTCATAAAGAGCGTTAACGCTCCGAAAAAGGTGTCAGAAAAGACTCTTTTCGGACTCATATGGCTTGCTGGGAAGAAACAACACACTTTTTTAAACGGTATCATACGTTAAACAAAAAAAATCTACATTAACGATCGCAGTCACCAATGTTTACCATTAGAGCATACGAAAGTGTTGTTGCTTTGCGCTTGCGTGTATTGAGTGAAGTACGACAAAAAACAAATAAGGCAAAGTTGTTGGTGTATTTCGTATTGCTAGTGCTGAGTGCTGCAATGAGTATACAAAACACACAGCCTATAGGCTATAGCTAAGAGTTTTTACAAATACAAAAGAGCACCAAGAGTATAGGGCTTGGGCACTCCTGGTTTAGACCATAGAGATATTATTGATATGTATGTATATTATACTATAGTATAGACCAAGAATGATGAAATAATTAAAACGTAAATAAAAAAATACGTTGTAAGGAACAAATTTGTATAGAGAACAAAAAGTTTAAAACTTTCAAACAAAATTTGGCGTGAAAAGGGGCGTGAAAGGGTGCGTGGCGTAAGGAATGTTTATTTCTACCTCGCCTGGAGTATATAATGTGTATACAATTCGAAGTAAATCTGTTAAAAACTATGTATATGGGAGCAATTACATAATTTTAAAAAAGTGGACGTAAAAGTGGGCGTTGTCAAAAAAAAGTACCCTATTAATCATACCAGAGTCCCAATTAAATGCTGTGAAAATTTCAAAAATATGGGTCCAGAGGTTATGTCTCCTATAAGGTACACACACACACACACACACACACACACACAAACAAATAAACTCACATTCAATTTTATATAGGTACTAAATATAGATAAAAAATTAAATTAAAATTATACATCAATTTTGATATTCGTAGACATTGTGAAATTCGTTGCTAAAATACATACAGTGGCCGACAAAAGTCTACATACGACCACAATATTTGACATTTCATAAGAACATTAGCGCGGAATAAAAAAAATAATGATGCAGTTTTGTTTGTAATCTATTTTTATTGATATGCTCAAAAAAAAATTGTTATTGTAATGTAAACTTTAAAAATTATTCATAATAAACAAACAAAAAGCATTGACAAAAGTCTACATACGACCAGCATGAATAGGATTTTGTTTTTGAATTCAAATAGTAAAATGCCGTTATTTATTTTTTACTTTTCTTGTTGTGTTCAGGGGTTTTTTAAAATAGTAGTCAGTTCAAGTTTAGGCGGATTAAATAAATCTTTAATAGAAATAATGGCTTCTCGAAAAGAAATATCAATTGATGTCCGTAATTTTGTTGTAAAGTGCAGAAATGAGGGAAAATCTTTTGGTGAAATATCAAAGCTTTTTAATTTAAGTAAGTCTACAGTTCAGACAATAGTCAATAACTTTAAAAAGACTGGTACAGTTGAAAACAAAACACGTGGAGGTCGCCCAAAGAAACTTAGTCGTAGAGACGTTAGCTTCATTTTAAAAGAAATGGGCAAAATTTTATATTAATAATTGTACATCCAAGAACTATACAAAGAACTTTAAATAATAATGGTTACCATAGCAGCTATCCTGTCATTAGAGTTTTGTTCACTGATGAATCTAAATCATTGGTGGCCAAAAAGAGAAATGAGAATGTTTAGTTGTGTTTAACAAAAGTGAGAGTGTATTGGTAAATATACGCATGGAGAAATGCATTTGTTTTCTTTTGTTTCCGTTGTTGGATTGTTTTACTATTTTTGCTTATATATGTTAAATGTTTTGGTTGCAAACAAGGCATTCTGCTTCATTAAAAATATTTAATGAAAATAAAAATGAATTTTCCCAACCAATATCCTACATACTGAATGAAAATCAAAAAATGTATTTATTAAAAATCAAAAATTTAATATATTAAATTTATATAATTTTTAAAAAATTTTATTTAATTAAAAATTTTAAATTAATAAAATAAATATTATTAAATAAAATCTATTTAATTTTAAATCAATTGTTTAAAATAGAAATATAATATATATATAAGTTGTATTTTAATGTGCTGTTTGATTATTTTACCAGTGTACCTATTTCATAAAATTTAATCATAATTTATCAAACAAAGCGACGACAACCTGCCTTTGTTAATGCTGGTATGCAACTGAGTGAATTTTTTTGTTTTTTCCTCTCTATTTTTTTTGTTTCGTAAACGTTCGTGCTGTGTGTGTGTGAAACCCGACCAAACTTCGTCGTTTCAACAAGAGTTGGCCGTCACTGATCTAAATATAACAAATTTTGATGGAGCCGAAGAGTTGCTACTGTTAAGCATGGTGGAGGCAGCGCACACTGTGTCCACTGCGGCAATAAATCAATTTGGACCTTCTGTCCGATTTTGATGATTTTTGCACAGATGGTTAAAAACTATCTGAAGGTCATGTGTGGAAAATTTCATGCAAATACCTCCATTGGTTTTCTGTCCCGAGCAGCGCAAAGTTGAAGTATGTGAACAAGTCTCAAATGTGATAGTTTTCTATGTTATATTCAAAAGCTTGTTACTTATAAACTATACACTGAATGTACCTTATAAGTATTTTTTCACTTAAAATAGACATTAAGCATTATGTAAATTAAAAAAAAAAATTTAAAAATTTAAAAAAAAAAAATTTCCTTTGACAATGTATTTTGAGCCAAAAAAATAAACATTTATGATTTTCTTTTAGACTTTTAGTTGTGTGCGAAGCAGTGCGACACATGGAGTCATATACCAAATTAAAGCTGAGAGTCTCAGCTAACAGACTAAAAAAAAAAAACCTGCCCCGATTTGCCCGCCGCCGAAAAAACAATGAAAAACCAAAAAATTACAGTAACAAATATGCGTTATTTTACGCGTGCAAAAACAAATGCGCATTCTTTCTTTCTTTGCTACTCGTACACGTAGCCGGTGCCAATTTGGGATCGAGAAATACGAAAATTTCATTGCATGTATACTATATAGAAAAAACCTAAATTTGAGTCCCGATTACAGAAACAAATGTACACAAAAGTGTTTATCAAAGCAATATCGGTACATTGTTTACAACAAAAAATCTAAATGTGAACTTACTCCACTTTAAATGAAGAGCTTTTCATATATTATCAATAACTTAACATTGATCGCATTTTTTCTCTTAAAAATTAACTCCGTTATCCGTTATAAACTTTCTTTACATTATAGTACATACTATATTTGAGAGTGGTATAGTGATAAGTGAGTGTTTATTAAGCAATTAAAGCAAATTTATTTAATAAACAATGGAAAAGTCAAAAATATCTTTCAGCACGCTTTCGGAAATTGTTTTTCAATGTAAAAAAGATATTGATCTTATAATTGGTGTAGTTTTTGTGAATTATAAAATAGTGTCTGAGAAAAATCAAGAAAAGTTCAGACGGTTTTTGAAACAAACATTTATGCCTCAATTTTTAAAGAAGTGGAACAAGTGTAAGCGTACTTCATCAAGATTTTTTAATGACAATGAAGAATGGCTAACACATTCTTATACGTTGACTGATGAAGTAGTGGATGATACAGTAGATGAAGAAGAGGATTTTCTTCATAATTTCAAAACAGCATTTAATAGATGTTATATGCATTTTTGCGAAAAATAAACATTCTAGTTACAAATTTACAGAAGATATGGCATTTTTGAAATATCATTTGTATGGGAGGTGGGCGTAAAAGTGGGCGGATTAAGTTCATATTTTCAGGAGCTCATTCTACAATTATAGTATTAACGTTTTATGAAAATTGAGTTGATATATTTAAAATCATGGAAGTTATGCCACATTTTCTATTTAAGTTGTATGGGAGGTGGGCGTAAAAGTGGGCGTATTAAAAAAAAAAAAAATTAAAATTCTTAAAAAATTTAACATAAATGTGTGCAAAATTTCATGAAGCTCCGAAACCTCCTTGATTTAAGGCCATTAAATACACTACACGGCCACAGTGTGCAGCGTGATGGTTTGGGGTGCTGGTGCTGCTTCTGGAGTAGGAAAGTTACGGTCTAATTCATAAAAATTTCAAATTTTAACTTATAAGCTGATAATAGTTATAAGTTTCTTTTTGTTTTATAAGCTACTGATAAAAATTTGTATTCATAACTACACAATATCAGTAAATTAACAATTTGTCGGTTTTAATGGTTTTGTAGTTTTATGTTGGCAATAACATGTTATTTTCACTCTCATTTTATACTTAGTGATGAATATAATTACAATTGATTATTTAAGTACCCTAATAGAAAACTGAAAATAATATGAATTATTGCACATAATTTAATCGAAATGTTAAAAAACATTTGTTTTATTACTTGTTATTATATAAAAAGTAATTTCAATAGTATAAAAATTGCTTTTAAATACAATTATTCACCGCTGGCACAGAGTTTAAAGAGTACTCTGTGCCGCCGTCAACAACAGGTAATCGATTACTCACTTTAATGAAATTGTTTATGCATCTCTATAATTATGTTTATTTTTATTTAAGTAATATTTATATAAATAAAAAGAATGGACACAATTTATGATGCTTCTCCTTCCGTATTGAATAGGAAACGTGCTAGCAATTGTTTTTGATCGTCTTGTAGTAGATGTCGACATTTCTGCAATGTAATAGTTGCTATGAAGATACCATTTGTATATACATACATATGTATGTATGTATGTATATACTTACGAATTCGGTTAATTAAATTTATGGAACAAGTCGGTTTTACTGCCTTTGCTCAAAAAAAACTTCTTCAAATAGGGCTTTTAGAGGAGATAAAAGCAATAAACAATTTTTTTGGCGGCCACGTCTATTTTCGAGGGGGCGGGCCCTCAAAGTTGAAAATATATTAGCCTATATATCGGGAACTATTGGGTCTATGATAATTTGTAATACATCAAATTAAAGGTATTCAAAGCACCTTTCCAACAATATATATCACGATTGCAAAGTATTGACCAACTATGGGTTAAATCTGAAAATAATATTTTTTGACCTGAATTTTTTTTTAATGTCTAAAAAATTTAAAAAAAATCTACATAAGTGTTATTTAACTTTATTTATATAAACAGCCAAGACATAAAGCTTTAATTTAAGGTATGATATGTGTCTATAGATACTATAATCACCGAAGTATAAGATCTTAAAAATTAAAAAAAAAACACATTTCTTCAAAATTTTGTATACAGGAAAGGATTTTCTTCTCTATGGTATACATTTTACCGGCTTAAGATTTCCTGTATTGCGTAAGGTTTTGCTCCTCTATGGTATACAGAACACCGGCTTCGCATAGTACAGATTGTATTTTTTAGGGTGAAATGTCATAATCTTTCTTTAATATCTTCGGATCTACATTACCTACATGATCATGTTATACCTTAAAGCTTGAAGCTTAATTTCTTGACTTTAAAATTTTGAGATTTATATATCTACTCATATAGACCTTTTTCAGAATTTTTAAGATTTTTTAAAAAAATATAGGATCAAAAAATAAATTGACCTATAGGTTGTTCAAACAAATAGCTCATGTTATATATCGTTGGAAAGGTTATTAAAGTGGCTATCATATGATATATATATCGTCTAATAAAGAAATGTAGTTTTCGGCAAAAAAAAATTTATTTAACTAGAAATTAAAACTATGAGTTATAAAATTTTGGAAGTGATTTGAAAAAAGTCACTAAAACCGACTTAAGCCAAATTTATTGTAAACATTTTTACTTCTTTAGTCACTTTTTTTAACTTTTATACAAAAAAACACAAATTTTCTCGTATCTGTTCAAATATTTTGCAAACAAGCATTCAAGTGTCACTTTAATAAATGGTTAAAGTTGGGTAGAGAACACAATAAAAATATCAATATATACAAGCGACTAATAACCAGCTAACAAGCTATTATGCATTTATGAATCCAATTTTTTCGTATTTTGCCTCTCATTGCCTTATTAGACTGTTATAATGTATTTATGAATTAGACCGTTAGTGTTTATTGAGGGTAATATGGATCGCTATCTGCACAAATTCATATTGGAATACAATTTGAAACACTCGGTGGATATTTTAAATCTTGGTCAGAGTTAGATTTTCCAGCAAGATAACGATCCGAAGCACACGGCTCAGATTTTCACAGATTGGCTGCTCTAACATGCCCCACGACAGTTGTACACACCACCTCAAAGGCCGGACTTAAATGTTATTGAGCACGTGTGGGAGATTCTACAACGAAAAATTCGCAAAACTCCTATTACTAGTGCCCCAATGCTTAAAGAGAAGCTTCAAGAAGAATGGCTAAACATAACATCCAAAGAACTCAACAATTTAGTTGCTTCGATGCCCAGACGTTTACAGGCAGTTATAGATGCCCATGGTGGCCCAACGACATATTAATTTTAATAAAAAGTAATAAGTTTTAATACCCAAAGTTTTTTATGTTAATTTACAGCTCGTATGTAGACTTTTAAATTTTTTTAGTTTTTTGTGAATAAAAGTTTAAGTTTATAATAAAATAAGATTTTTTTGTGTTATATTATTAAAAATACATCTGAAACAAAACTGTATTATTACTTTTCTTCATTATGGTTTCAAAATGCCCAAATTGCAAAAATATGGGTCGTATGTAGACTTTTGTCGGCTACTGTACATATGTAAGTATGTATATGTATGTACATATGTGCAGTAGCTCCATAATAAAATAATAATTAATAGATGATTCAAATCATAAATAAAGGCCAGTCAGTTCACTAAGGTTCACACATATTTCAAATTATTTTAATATGTTTTTTTTATGTACAGTAGCTCCAAGCAAAACTCGTACAGCAAGACTTTTTCTATATTTTTTCATTTATGAGATAACTTCAATAGATACATCTAAAGTTCATTCCTAGGATTAATAGCGAAATAAATATTTACTATATTTGAATCATATAGCAAATTAACTTAGAACCAATGCAATAACATTCAAGGAAAAGCTGAGTCTTAACAACAACTACCGTTTATACCAGGACAATGATCCGTGGAATAAGGCTTACATTCTAAGGTCATGGACACCATCGCAATGTCCCTACTTTAAACCCATCACAAATTTCTAAGGTTATCTCAATTCCAACATAAAAATAAAATACATTTCGTAAAAACCAGAGCTAAAGCGAATTCTTTCAGAGGAAGGGGAAAAGTAACTAACCTAATTAAGGGGAAAAGTAGCACCCATATTTTCTCGTAAGGTTGTAGAATTACGCCTACTGCAAGTTAGAGATGGTTATCAAAGCAAATGTCTTCTTATCAAATACTACTGCTCATTTTTTATTATATTATTAAAAGTGTACGAGTTTGGCTTTGTCCAAATTTATATTATGTAATTTCATTTCCGTTAATTATATGTTATTGCATTGTTATTCCAGAAATAAGAGAAATATAAAAAAATCTTGCTGTACATATCGAGCCATTACCGCCAAAATAATGTATCCCACACCATAATCGATTGTTATTTTTTTATCGAAATCGATAGTTCAACATCATTTAAAATTATTAAAATTAAATGTATTACACAAAACAATATTTACATTATAAATTTTAAAATAATGGCTTTATTCAAACTGATTTTATTTAAAAAAAACCTTCCCCTGTAAAATTTTGAGTTTGTGGGATACATTTTTTCGGCGGTTATGGCTCGATATGTTTAGGCAACGAATTTCACAATGTCTACGAATATCAAAATTAATGTTTAATTTTAACCATAGAGGAAAGTCGTCGTCTAAAAAACTTAAGTAGAGAGAATTGGTTGGTAAACATCTATGTCAAAATCTATATGTAAATAAAAAAAAGCAAATTCACGAATGAATACGTCTTGCTGTTGTATTTGTTTCACCTATGTATACAAAACATTTTCGTATTTTTATCTAAACTATATACATATGTATGTATGTACCTATTAGTTAAAACAATCAATGATTGCAATGATCATGTGTCAGGTTATATAGCCATATTCTTAGCTTGTACATTTTATAATTCTGTTAGATGTAGGCTATTTTTTTACTTTTTTTATTTATTACTGTTTTTAATCATTAATGTTAGATAACTGAGGACTTAGGCTATCATTTTGAATTAATACCTTTTGTTACATTTTTGATGAAGTCAGTCATGTTGAATATATCGGAGCATTTATATTTTTCAACATTGATTAATTATACATATATAAGTACATTGGATTTAGCTGATAAATAAAATTGACATAATTTTATCAAGCCGCCAACCACATTACATATATCAACACAATTTTAACATTTTACTAGCCATATAGAAAAGTGACAAAAATCTATCTACATATCTGTCTACATATGTATGTTATTTGTTTAATCTATGAATATGATAATGAAGCTTAAAATTTTGAAAATACAGTGGGGAGCAGAGGTGAGTACATGTTCTTATTTTCTGCATTTGCAGGTGCATAAAAATGGGAATAACAAAGCGATTTAAATTATTACTTTTTTATTTTATTTATTATTTAGTGGATTACATTAAAGATCTTAAAACAAGACAAAAAAACTACGTATTCAGGGAACAAACTAAATTAAATAAAATTAAATCTTATGTACTCAGTTTTGCACTTTCAGGAAAAAAACAAAAACTTTTAAATTTTTAGTACTTAGTACACAGCCCTTTATTTTTTAATACACTATTTATGCGATTGGGCATACTTTCAACCAACTTTTGGATAATTTCATGTGGAATTCTCTGCCACTCCAGCTCCACACGGTGCCACAACTCAGCGAAGTTCGACGGAGCTGTTCGATACTGTCCCAACCGTCTTTTCACAATTTACCACAAATTTTCAATTGGATTGAGGTCGGGACTTTGCGGAGGCCACTGCATCAATTGAAATGTTTGCCCATTCAACCATTCCTTAACGATTTTCGAGGTGTATTTTGGGTCTCCATCCTGTTGAAACAGAACTTCTTACTCAGGGTATGCGCTCAGATCTACAAAATCGGGAAGTTGAATCTGCAATATTTTTAAATAGTCTTCTTTTCTCATGATTTCATAAATTTTTTGTAATCCACCAACATGCCACAATGTAAAGTAACCCCAAACCATGATGATGCTTTACAATCTGTTTAACATGATGTCGTTGTATACTCTCCCGCTGTCGACGCCAATAATACTTTTTACCGTCAGATTGATATCGGTTAAAGTTGGATTTATCTGACCATATTACGCGTTTCCAGTCATTAACAGTCCAATCTTTGTGTAGTCTGTCGAATTTTAAACGTGCTGAAACATTTTTATCTGACAGTGCTGGTTTAGGTTTTTTACAGCTGAGATGTATCCAATATTGTGTAGCGCTCTTCTTGGTGTACTTTGGCTAACATTTTTATTTATTGCTCAGGAAGCTTCTTTTAGGACTAAAGACGTGTCTGCTCTCATTTTTCTCATTAAAGGGCGTGCGTCTCCATCAGATAATAATCGTTGGCGACTGAAAGCCTGTCTTTAGAAGCTACATTTCGCCGTTTTAACACTCTAACAACTACTGATTGGCTTATATTAAGCTCTTTTGCTATCATACGTGACGTGGAGTCATCCGTTGTTTTATTTATTATCAAATTTTCGACGGCTATCGATAGTTTCTTAATTTTTCAAAAAATATTAACTTTTACTTTTTTAAATTAAAAAAAAACGACGTTTTTGGAACACGGAGTTATTCAATTATGATTTAAAGTTAAAATTCATATTGACAAAACTAAAGATTGCAGCAACAAATTTCAAAACTTAATTTCAAATAACAGTAAATTAGTAAATGATTCAATAATTTGGTTGATAACAAGTGTGAGCAAAACTGAGTACATACAAGTTGTTTTGTAGTTATTTAAATTACAATCTTGTTTTATTGGGCTTTTATTTCTCTTATTAGGAATTATGTAAAGAACTAAATAAGAATTAAAATAGAAAAAGAAATTTAAAAATCGCTCCATTATTACCATTTTTATGATCTTTACAATGCAGAAAATACAAACATGTACTCACCTCTGCTCCCCACTGTATGTATCAAAAATTGTTATTTACAATTACATACATACATACGTACTCGTACTTGCACATTTAAAACATGTATTTTACTTTATATATTTTTCTTTTACTTTTAGACTTTTAACGACAGTTACTGATAAGCCACCTCTTTCGCCCATCATGAACACTTTGATGATTAACAGCAGTTTACAACAAAATGCAGTAATATATAATATGCAACTTCAACATTGAACGTAAATACGCTAAAAACAAAAATTACAATAACAACAACAAAAATAACAACAAACTTGAACTAGTGAACGAACGATACAAAAATATTAAGCAATAATAAAAATAAATAAACAGAATTCAACACTAAAATTCACTCTACTTAGGAAATAATGCCAAGTGCAAATGTAAACAAACTACAACAAATAAAACAAAATTTGACAACAACAAAAAGAAATAAAAATATAAACAAAAACAACAGACACATTGTGCTGACATGTCAATGACTAGATAAATGAATGCATAAACATCAACAAGAATTGTTTGCACCTAGAAACAACTACAACAATAAACACATTCTCATACACAATACAATACATATTTTAAATATTTATTTTAATAACACTGCATACCAAAAACTAGTACATATATAAAATACTATTTATTCATAGAAAACAAAAAAGGAACAATACGAAATATTTCATATAAAATTTGTTCTAAAAGAAATCAATTCATTGTGGAGGGTTTAAGGGAATATACTAAACAAAAACCCACAAAACCACTACAACAACAGCAGCAACAACATCAGCATAAGCAACACGATCGCAGTTATCATCAAAAGCAGCAGCGTTGGTCTTTAACATCCACACCAACAACTGCAAGATCGTCATCAACATCATCATTATTAGCTACGGGGACGGCATCAACAACAGCATCAGCCATTACAACGGGTGCAATAACAACGTCAACTTATTCCCGTCGAATACGCAAATATTACAAAAGCATTATAGCAATGCGAACAAAACATTTCATTGTAATACTCTGCTGTGTGGTTGCCACCACTCTGCTCTTTATAGTACTGGGCACAGCGGGCGAACCAAATGATTCGCTGAAAAATATTGTCTCACAAACACATCAGCAATTAAATAAGTTGCAGGTAAGAGTATAATTGATTTTCTATTACTTAATATTTTAACTGTTAAAATATAAATAAATTAAAATTTCAACAAACATATTTTAAGAATTGTTGGGACCTACTTAGAAAGATTGAAACACATGTATTGTATTGTATCATGCAAAATATTTACTACATATTTTTATTTATTTCAAAAACTTTTATTTAGGGCAAGTTATTTTATGCTGTTTGATCTTACTAAACACTACAAGTGATTAAACAACGTTAAGCAAATTTGTACTAAAAAGTTATTACGCTTTTTGAGTAAATATTTGCATTATTAGTAACTGTTTGATTATGATGATAATAAAAACTGTATCAAGTTATATTTGAAAAATTCAAGTGCAGGCATCATGGTGTAACTATACAAGGTGAGTGTAAATCGACAACAAATACAACACAATACAGGAACAACAGGCATTTTGTTTGTGTAAAATAGTGTACTAATGTTAAAAACACTTGAAAAAGTATTACAGTCAGCTGTGCTAATGCACTCACCTTGTATAGTTACACCATGGCAGGTATATTGTGACATGAAAATTAAAATTAAAATAACAAATAGGAAAATAATTTTCAACATCATAAATTTGTTATCAAACTAAATTATATCGATTCATCTTAAAATATATAATATGAAATAATAAATCCTGAAACTGTAAACTTATACAGCCTTATGCAAAAAAACTTAAAACAGGCTGATAAACCTACATATGTTAAGCAAAATGCCTTAAAGTATTATGTAAAAACAACTTTTAGCTTAACATATGTCTGGTAAAGCAATGATAACATCAAATAATTTAAAGCAGCTACATACCTACTTTAAAATGTCGTTAAAATATTTTATTGTTTTAACAAATAAAGTTTTGTAAATTTTTGTGTAGATTTTTACAAAAAAAATTAAGTTTTTTGAAAGCATTCAATAAAAATAATTGAAATTGTATGAGTTTTAAATTCTGGGTAAAATAAAAAAAGAGTGGGCGGGGTTCCAAAGTTTGTAATATGTTTAGCTATATCTTGAAAACTATTTTTTTAGACGACATACATATACATCAAATGATAGCTATTTAAAGACCTTTCCAACAATATAAAACATGACTTCTTATATGAACCATCTAAAAGTCAATTTCGAGAAAATTATGTTTTGATCCGATATTTTTTAAAAAATCTGGGAAAATTCATCTATAAGTATTTAATTTAAAAACAACTAAGCTTTAATTCAAGGTATAATATAACCGTGTAGGTAATATAGATCCGGAGATATTACCATAGATGAGAACATCTATTTTTTTTTTTTTTAATTTTTCAGATCTTATAAATCTGTGATTATAATACCTACAGACATATATCATACCTTAAATTAAAGCTTAATGTCTTGGCTATTTATATTAATAATCTAAAATAACACTTATATAGATTTTTTTTAAGATTTTTTAGACAGTAAAAAATATACATATTTCTTGAATTTAACCCATATTGGGCTCATATTTTATAATCATAGTATATTTCGATATTATTTAATTTTTATATATATTTTTAAAATCTTTAATTTGACGTATCATGAATTATCAAATAATGAATAGTTTCCGAAATATAGGTTCATATATTTCCAACTTTGAAGACCCCCTTACTCGAAAATAAGCGTGACCGACAAACAATTTTTATATTACTTTTATCACCTCCAAAATCCGGATTTACGGTTAAAAACCCGGCTATTGTATTAAATTTTCAATTTCTTACTAGATTTGGAAAGAAGAAACTGAGATCTTTCGAATGATATATAATTTATCTAAGAAAACTTGAGAAATTTTATACATTACATTATAATGTATAAAAACGTCACCAAAGTTGAAAAATTTTTGAAAAATCTACAAAATTTGTGTTTGCTCGACAATAACACCCAAATTTCTCAAGTTTTCTTATATAAATTATATATCATTCGAAAGATCTCAGTTTCTTCGTATTTTTTTGATTACAGAAAGCCAGTCGTTACTTGTAACAAATACACCACTATTATGCTTTATTGTATTTCTATTATTTTATGCTCTGATCGATCGATAAACCAGTAGCAAAGCTCCTTTTCCACCAGGGTATACTCATCATTCTTTAGATATCGACGATAAATTGAACCATTCTTCATAGCTTGTTTTAATTGTCAATGTTGAAAATTTGCTTATACATATTTTGTATTTTTCGGTAGATGAAAAATAATTTAATTTGTTGACCATTTTATGATAATAGCCTGCATAGGTTTGTTGTTGTAATAGCAGTGGTAGCTGGGTTGACAGCCCTTGGTCGAGTGATCTCAAGTCATTCCGGTGCGTAGAACCGGCTGACGTTTGTTAATGTGGCCTGTATAAAACACTTCCGACTCTATTATTTAAAAAACAAAATATTATGTTCTACCCAATCATATTCATTCAGATAAGAATAATTCTTGCAATATTATGAAATATTTGTAGATAGGAAAATTTAACACGAATAATAATAATTTAAGATCTTTATTAGCTATAGAACTGTAGAAAGCGATACCACAATATACTAAATGTATAAATAGTTTAATGCAATCTTCATATTTATTATTTTAAAAATATCCAGTATTATTTATCACAGAATTATAGTTTCAATTAGTATTCATTGGCTAACGTGCAAATGAATATTTTCAAAAAACAATTTTTTTATAAACATTAAATTATCAGGAATTAATAAGTATGTATTTAGTTAAAAATATATTCGCTTATATAGATACATATGTACATTAGGGGGGCCCCAAAATAAAATTGCGGATGTTCCCGACTAATATGAAAATTTGATTAATTTTAAGACTACGTTTCTCAATTTTTTTTGTCCTGGGGTCAATATTTGGTGAGCTGGATCAAAGGATAAAAAGGTTCTTTTTAAAGGTTTTTGATTTTTTTTCACATTTCCCCCAAGAGAACTATATGTAATTTTAGTATCATATGAAAGGTCTTTGAGACACGCATTCAATGGGATATCAAGAATTAAAAGAAAATTTTTTTAATTCAAAAATTTTGAAAATTTCAGACAAAATTTTAGCGTTTTTTTTTTATTTTTTTATAGAATTTTCTTAAATAAATAGTTAAAATTTCGTGATTATAAACATCATGCAATTTAACCCAAAAGGTTTTTCCCGTTTTTTAGCTTTAGTTAACAGAGATTGTCAGATAGGGAAGAATTAAGGTTAAACAAATTAATAAAAATTGAAATAGGTTGAATTTTAAAAAACGGGAAAAACCATTTGGGTTAAATTGCATGATGTTTATAATGAAGAAATTTCAACAATTTATTTAAGTAAATTCTATGAAAAAATTAAAAAACACTAAAATTTTAAAAATTTTTGAATTAAAAAAAATTGTTTTTTAATTTTTGATAAACCATTGCATGCGCCTCTCAAAGGCCTTTTATATGATGCCAAATTTACATATAGTTCCTTTGGAAGAAATGTGAAAAAAATAAAAAAAACCTCTAAAAAGGACATTTTTATCCTTTGATCCAGCTCACCAAATATTGACCCCAGGACAAAAAATTGAGAAACGTAGTTTTAAAATGAATCAAATGTTCATATTAGTCGGGAACATCGATACCTTATTTTTTCTCCATACAAACGGGGCCACCCTAATGTACATACATACCTACCGTAATAATTATTAGCTATACATATTTCAAATAGAAAAATTTATTTAATTTATATCAAAATAAACAAGAATCTGTACTACATTTTAATTAACATTTACTTTTCTAATTATTAATTTGCATTCTGATAAAATAAAAAATAAACAATAACTCTACCTAAATACATATTTATTAAACACAAACAAATTATACAAAATGTGTTTGGTGTAGTTGTGATTCATTTAAATTAAAATATTTTCTGTATACAAATTATATCTTTTAATGCCTAAAAATGAAAAGTATTAAATTAATACAACAACAGACAATTTTAATTTCTTTATTTATCTTGAAATAAAAATATTTTTATAATAACCATTTTAACACGTTTTCTTCGTAATTATTATTTTTTCACTCTCAAACAATTGCTCAGACATTTGTATTATATTTTTATACAAGTAAATCGCATTTATTTATATAATTACCATTACTTTTATTTCTATTTTAAATAAGATTACTAATGACGTAAAGTACGATAAAAACCCATTTTGTCTAGTTAAATTGAATTGCCATAGTATCAACACAAATTGCGTTTCATTGTTTTTGTAACGTCTTAAAAACGTCTTAAAACCGAATCTTATGTACCCACCATAATAGGTTACTGATTTTTAAGCATTTTATATTAAAGCAGTTAGTTATCTAGTTGAATTTGTTCGTTTTATATTAGTTACTACACCATGTATTTTGTATTTGTGTTTTTGAAATTTCGAATTCAACAATTTTCAGTTATATTTCAGATTTGTCTAAATTCTTAATAAGCCCTATGTTAATTCTTAATAAGCCATACGTTTGGGACGGCTCTGTTGCTCCATACAGACATCAGTTATGCCAGAAATTCTCTTGATTTCCGCTCAATATTTTAGGTGTGGTTCACAGTCGGAATTTTGAAAATTTCAATGTGTTACAAATGGAATGATAAAAACAATATGCCCATCATTTAGGTGGTAGGTATATAACAAATTAAAACGTGCGATGGTTCCAAGACAGCGGAAAAAAGGTAAATAGAATATTAATTGACTCATTAATTAAGATTTGGACTTTTAAACAAGATGCATTGTTTTTATTTCATATTTTGTACCCTTATTTTTCATATACATATTCATGTATTTCAAATAAGTCCTAAGTTTTACTTAAACAATCCTAGAGCCCTGTATTTGAATCGTGAAATGGCAACTTAATTGCGATAATTATTGCATAACTACATATATGATTAGAAGACGTAAAAACTAATTAGCCATATATATGTATGTATTATTGCGCTTTTACATTTAAAAAACGGTGGTTTTTTAACTGCAAAATAAAATCAACGAGTAGTTAAAAAAATATAACGAGTCTTTATTTATTCAAATGTACACAAAACAACTGAAATAAACACACTTAAATTATAGTTTAATCGGGTTTAATTTTACGTTTCAACATATGAATAAATCGGGCAACGTTCAAAATATTCGAAATCATACATAGACAAATGGAGGGGAGATGTGTGAGTTATGTTATTGCTACTGTACGGAGTTCCTTTAATTATAGTATAAACATTAGTATAGATATGCCGCACACTGTGTCCACTGCGGCAATAAATCAATTTGGACCTTCTGTCCAATTTCGATGATTTTTGCACAGATGGTTAAAAACTATCTGAAGGTCATGTGTTGAAAATTTCAAGCAAATATCTCCATTGGTTTTCTGTCCCGAGCAGCGCAAAGTTGAAGTATGTGAACAAGTCTCAAAAGTGATAGTATTCTATGTCATATTCAAAAGCTTGTTACTTATAAACTATACACCGAATGTACCTTATAAGTATTTTTTCACTTAAAATAGACATTAAGCATTATGTAAATTAAAAAAAAAATTTAAAAAATTTAAAAAAAAAATTTCCTGTGACAATATATTTTGAGCCAAAAAAATAAACATTTATGATTTTCTTTTAGACTTTTAGTTGTGTGCGAAGCAGTGCGACACATGGAGTCATATACCAAATTAAAGCTGAGAGTCTCAGCTAACAGACTAAAAAAAAAAAAACCTGCCCCAATTTGCCCGCCGCCGAAAAAACAATGAAAAACCAAAAAATTACAGTAAAAAATATGCGTTATTTTACGCGTGCAAAACCAAATGCGCATTCTTTCTTTCTTTGCTACTCGTACACGTAGCCGGTGCCAATTTGGGATCGAGAAATACGAAAATTTCATTGCATGTGTACTATATAGAAAAAACCTAAATTTGAGTCCCGATTACAAAAACAAATGTACACAAAAGTGTTTATCAAAGCAATATCAGTACATTGTTTACGTAGACTAAACAACAAAAAATCTAAATGTGAACTTACTCCACATTAAATGAAGAGCTTTACATATATTATCAATAACTTAACATTGATCGCATTTTTTCTCTTAAAAATTAACTCCGTTATCCGTTATAAACTTTCTTTACATTATACATACTATATTATTACATTATGTACATACTATAAGTGAGCAATTAAAGCAAATTTATTTAATAAACAATGGAAAAGTCAAAAATATCTTTCAGCACGCTTTCGGAAATTGTTTTTCAATGTAAAAAAGATATTGATCTTATAATTGGTGTAGTTTTCGTGAATAGTGTCTGAGAAAAATCAAGAAAAGTTCAAACGGTTTTTGAAACAAACATTTATGCCTCAATTTTTAAAGAAGTGGAACAAGTGTAAGCGTACTTCATCAAGATTTTTTAATGACAATGAAGAATGGCTAACACATTCTTATACGTTGACTGATGAAGTAGTGGATGATACATTTGATGAAGAAGAGGATTTTCTTCATATTTTCAAAACAGCATTTAATAGATGTTATATGCATTTTTGCGAAAAATAAACATTCTAGTTACAAATTTACAGAAGATATGGCATTTTTGAAATATCATTTGTATGGGAGGTGGGCGTAAAAGTGGGCGGATTAAGTTCATATTTTAAGGAGCTCATTCTACAATTATAATATTAACGTTTTATGAAAATTGAGTTGATATATTTAAAATCATGGAAGTTATGCCACATTTTCTATTTAAGTTGTATGGGAGGTGGGCGTAAAAGTGGGCGTATTTAAAAAAAAAAAAATTAAAATTCTTAAAAAATTTAACATAAATGTGTGCAAAATTTCATGAAGCTCCGAAACCTCCTTGATTTAAGGCCATTAAATGCACTACACGGCCACAGTGTGTGCCGTCAGGACCTATAGAATTGGATTGTTTGGATTTTAGTACAATATTTTAAACTTCAACAGGAGTTATTGAAAAGGATTCATAACTTCTATTGAATCGGACGATTCTACGATGTGAGATGTTCCACCAATTTTCGGCATTCGGAATTGTGCATTTCTTGTAAATTTTTATAGATGATAGCGGCAAGATTCGCAAGAACCGTGGAATGTGGTATGAGTTCAAATCTCCTATTATTAGTTTGGTCCCGTTATCAGATGCTGTTAATAGCATTTGCTGTTGGGCCATGTGCAGTAACACGAAACCGCTAATGACGTGCTTTGTCATTCCTGAAAAAAAAACTTTCGTAGTACAGATAACAGATGACCATCTCTTAAAATGATTGCAAAAAGCTAACAGTTCGTTAAAAATGCTTACACGATTTGTTATTTTATTTCTTTAAATGATTTAGTGCACATTTTATTTTTATTGTATCGAGATAAGTTAAAAGCTCTGTATTTTACACATCGTCATTAAATTGTGCAATAAAAAACTTTGTTAACTTTGTCATATGGTCATGATTTTAGTGTCAATCTGAAGTAGTTTCTAGGGAAGCGTTAAAACTGAAATTCGGGTAATTATATGATAAGATTGTGTAATTTTCATTGTAGCACTAACAATTTGACGATTACTGCTCACAAAAATTAAGGAGTATGCATGAAGTAAATAATAAATAATATTATTTAAAAATAGTTTATTTTTTATTTAAAATTCTTATGTTGATTTTATAAATATGTATGTATATTTTTATTCTATTTTTCTTTCAGGAAAACTTACGTGTTTCAGAACAAAAAAAACTAGAAATTGATCCAAAATATTTAACAATTTTGGGCTTTACCTCATCGCTATCATCGCTGTCTTCGTCATCTTCATTATCACATCCAACAAAACAATTTAAATCCCAGTACTATAAATATGAAACGAATCCGAATGCGCAAAAGACTCAAGAAACCCGAGATGGCAAGGGCTATGTAGTAGAAATTCAACATTTACCTCTTGCACACGAATCAGATAAGAGCAACAACAATGATGACATTAATAAGCTCCATTCGAAAACGGCACATGTACATACAACACCATTTTTTAATGGCACAAAAGCAAACTTCACCATTGTCACCTATGTCCAGGAGGGTCAAGCTCCCTCAGCCATATTGCTTTCGCAAAATATCGCTTCTAAATTTCCAAACGAATACTTACTCATCTATGATCTTGGCCTGTCGGAGGAAGACTTAAGAGGACTTAGTGCTTACTGCAATAGCTCCAGGTGTACGGTTATATCTTATGACTTATCAGTGTTTCCCTCATACGTTGCCGACCAACGTATGCATGCATATCGTCCAATTGTGATAAAAGATGCACTAATGCGTTCGAAATCTATACTCTTTGCTGAAAACTATATGCGCATACGTGGTTCTAGTCGTGATCTCTATGATCTACAAACAAAGGTGGCCGCGACCGGTGTACTCGGTTGGAATACACCGACTGCAGTGTCGACGCGTACACATCCGAAAATGTTTGATTATTTTCAAACGGATGCCGATGATTTCTTCTTTTTAAGAATGGTCGACTTGGATACAGTTCTATTTGTTGATACTGTATTCGTAACGGAGAAAATCTTATTGCCATGGATAAAATGTGCCCTAACATTGGAATGTATAGATCCTATAGGTAAGTGAATTAAATATAAAAGTGGAAAATCCATTTAAATTATTAAAAAAAACTTCCATTTAGTCTAAGGACTAAGGAATTTTTGTTAAAATATTAAACAGTGTCATTAGTACATACATATCTAATAGACTACTTGTACATAGAAAATCATTTACATTCTTCAACACTTTTCCATGGTTATTTGATACTAATGGACAAAGTCATTATTTATTTACCTAGATGATCAAATATCTTTGGTGCTTTTCTATACTTTTCTATTAAATTAAAAAAACCTTTTTATTGATTTGTTATCGTCATAAACTCTATTACATAGTGCAACTATACAAGGTGAGTGCAAATCGACAACAAATACAACACAAAACAGAAACAACAGGCATTTTGTTTGTGTGAAATAATGTACTACTGTCAAAAATACTTGAAAATTTATTACTTTTGACATAAGTAAATTGTAAACAAAGTCAGTCAGCTGGGCTACTGCACTCACCTTGTGTAGTTACACCATGCTCTATTACATGAGCTACATATATATGTATATTCTATCAGAAAACAATCTCCCAACAGACCAAAAACTAAGTAAAGTATAATAGTACTTTAGAAGAAGCTTTTTAAAAAAAAAATACTCAAGTTTTTTTTAATCATGTTTGAGAAACTATTATCCTTCACAATATGTTTTTAAACATAGTATATAATAAATAGTATGCAATAAATATATATTAAATATGCTTGTCATATTTTGTCATTGTTAATTTTGATTGAAAATAAAAAATTAAATTTGAAAAATGTTTTGTTTATCCGAAAAGTTTTGATTTATTTTTGGAAAAATTTTAACTTTTTCCTTTTTTTAACCATGAATACAGTTAAAGGTTTTTTTATTATTTTTTTAAGGAGAAAGACTTGTCGTCGGTAGTCAAAGCTCCGAGTTTTGTAAAAAAAATTTTGGCGGAAGCTTTTTAATGTTGTTTTCAAATCACATCGAATTCCCGAAAATGAGAATTTCTTATTTGCAAGCATAACCAAATTCTACAATTATTGGAATAAGCTTATTCTACAATTGTAGGTATAAATAAGCTTATCTTTATTTAGTTTAATAAAATATTATTTGGAGAAAATTGAGAATATAAGCTTATTAAATAATTATTTCAGTACTATTATCACGAGGGTTCCTTTTTGATTATTCTACAATAATTTAAAAGTGTTTTTCTATAGTTTCTTAAGTCTTTTTAAAGCTTAAGGCTTATGCTCGCAAGCTTTATTATAATATTTTTCTAAAGGGTTTTGGTCTAGCTATTATTGTTTTATACGAAACAATGTTTTTTTTTTTGAAATTTCATTCCCATTAAGCACAATTTTTTGTGAATTCCAATGTTGGAATTCCAGTGTGAATCCAAGCTTGAATTACATTTGAAATCCATCCTTTTTCCAGTCTAAAATTCCATGCTTGAATTCAACGGTAAGCAGGTTCGGTTCGACTTGAATCATACTGTTATTCAAGGCTGGAATTACACTGTAATTGTTCGACTTTAATTCAATGGTTAATTTTGCTGGATTCGCTATTGAAAACTGTGTTTCAACTGTAATTCAACACTGGAACTTGGAAATTGTGAACTTGGAATTCAAATGTAATACCACTTGAATTCCAGCCAAAATGCTTATTGGGTTTATTTTGTTTAGTAAACACATACACAAACAGTTTGTTTTAATAAATAAATTGAATGCAAAAGAGCAATGATAGTAAAGACTATTAAAGGTTGCTTATATTTTGTAAATCATTATTGAGAACTTTTTATTATTTTTAAATTTATTTGACGGTAGCATATTTCAATGTCAATCAATTATTGTTTGTTTTAATTTAGTTTTATTGAAAAAAAGCTTTTGCAATCAATAATTAAATTTTGCATTATTTGTTAAAGAATTGTACACACTTTTAACATATGCTTATCCTAGATGGAAATCTATTGACCCTTCATAGATTACGAAGATAATGTCTGCTAGCTGTTTTAAGCATTTCAATATACTTAATGGTTACTGGTCACTGTGTAATTGATTGCGTAAATATTTATTAAAAAAGTTGTTTTAACATGTGTTTGTCATAGAAAAAAGTTAACGACAGTTCATAGCAAACAATCAAACTTGATACTATATTTAAATAGACAATAGTCAATACTTATTCGTTAACTTATAGATATTTAAAGTCCTCTGGAGAAATTAAACTGTATTGAACTCGGCCTCAACACAGAAAAGCTAGGCTTTCCAAGCTAAAGGTTATGCAAAACTTTTGTTTTTACGCGACGAGAAATCCCCAAATAAATTTACCAAGAATCTCAACATCTTTTTTTGAAAAATCTTTTATTGTGCGTATACGTATTTTTTCTTGTTCTAACAATGCCTTTCGTTTAAAAATCTTAGACTTTTTAAATACTCACGTATAGCTACTGATGGACAATAGTATAATTATGATATTTATTAATACATATTTTTTTAATGTGGCTGGGGAGCCTTAATCTAAGTGATAAATTCTTTTGTTTTTATTGAATTTATTGATTGAAAATAGTTATAAGAATCAGGTATTATTTACTTGTAATATTGTTATTTTGTCCTATAAGGCTTGATATTACATAAATAAATAAATAAAGGGTGAGCAAATCTTCCGTTATAAAGTAAATTGGCTTGATGAAATGTGAAAAATTGAGCTATAATCTTTTGACATTTATTTTGTGCAAACATGCCGAATTTTCTTTTTAACCAATTTTTATCAATTGACAAGTACCGTCAAGTTTGTACGCCTTTATTCTCTTTTCCCTTCTCATACAAAAATACTTGCCTTGACGAGTCAGAATTCAAGAGTGTGAAAGTGGACTTAGTTTTTGAGACACGTTTTTATAGATATGAGCGAGTACTTGAAATGAATTGAAAATAAAACTAGCATTCGTTTAATATAAAATAAAAGAGTATTTTTAATTGATTACAAATCACATCAGTTATCATTTCTCAAGTTTGTACTAAAAAATGGCACACCTGTAGCACAACTGCGACGTTGAACTTCAGAGCTATCCAGACTATTGTTGTTGCTTCGGATATATCCACGGTTTGCCACTACATGCTACTTAAGCTACCTTCACACTTGGCAAATATTTGCCGAAAAAGACGTAACCACTAAATAACATATATTTGAAGTCGTTTATTTATTTAAAACACAACACATATTTAATTTTCATTTATTTGATGCTGTTTGATCTTGCAAAACTCTTGTAAGAGTAAACAACGTCAAACAAATTTGTGCTAAAACAAGTGGTTACGTTTTTTTGAGTAAATATTTAATTTTTAGACGAACTTCTTTCTGTCTACCTAACGCTGTCAAACGCTGTTGTGCAAACTTGCAGACAAGCGTTTCTTAGGTTCAGATGTGAAAAATCAAGGATAAGTATTCTCACCCATACTCTTCAACATATCTATATGTTACCGTACTTCCTCGTTCCATACCATTATGAACCTATGATTTTGTATACAGGTGAGTGCTGCATTTTTTCATCTGGTATAAAAACCGACGACATAACTGATAAAATAACATATACCTGGCTACCATTATAGACCATCTGCAGATATAAGTCACTTTTCATACATGAGGTTAGAAAGTTGGGCTACCATTACTGTTAAATAAAATTGCCTTTACCACTAACATACCTTTAAACAAATAGTTCAAATTAGAATAGCCATTACCTTTTTACCAGTGAGACTTTCGATGATTGAAACCTATTGATATGAAACGATTTCTTCAGTTCATTAAAAGTTACTAACACTAACACTCTAACACAAATAATTAAATATTTTTACAACTTGCAAAAACATTCCGCTACCGCAGACCTATTACAACAACAACGACTTGATGTGATTTGGATCGACAATAAGATCAATTCAGGAAAAAATTACCTTTTTTAATTTTTTTACCATTAACAAACTAATTTTTTACATAAATTATTTTTAAGGTGAAGGCACAGAAAAATATAGCCACATACTTGTTTTATTTGTTTGGCTTAGTCCGAATTTACACGAATCAATTTTTATTGAAAAGATTGATAACATTTTTTCCTTGAAATGTCTTCGCTGTTCACACATCACAATATTATTGCTTAAATCGCTCGTATTTTTATTTGAGAGTATACACACATTTGTATACGGGTAAGTTTCAAAAAAATGTACACAACGAGTTTTGTTTTGCTTATTTTTAAAGTTTTTTCAATTCGTCTGTAATTTATGTAGAAATTGATGAAGAATCCGGTGGTACTTTTAAGCTCTCAAAAAAAAAAAATCAATATTTTAGGATTTTTTTTAGGTTTTCTATGATTAAGAACAATTATTATTTTTAGTTGAACTGTTAATTTTTAATTTTTGATATTTCTTTAGTTAGGCTTGAGTTCATTAAATTTAATTTTCATTAAATTAATTTTACTGAAGGTAGGAATTGTTACATGCAAATTATTATTAAAATTTATTGATAATTTTTCGGCTGAGTTGGGGATTGAACCTGGGTTGTTGAATTTACATGCTTCGAGAACCACCACATTCTCTCATCAGAATTCTTTGCGTTCTAACCTCTGCACCACTGCGGTGCCCGCTAGCAAACATCAATCCTTTAACCAGTGTTACCGGTGGTTTTTCTATGATTTCTATCAAATCTGTATAAAATATGTATAAAAAATCGCTAAAAATGCAAACATATTTGAAATTCAAGTTTACTACGATGTTCTTTTGTTTCTCAAGATTGACTTTTGCGAAAATCACCTTTTCGATTCTGAACACAAAATCACGATTCACCTTGATTTTTATTTTTTTTTTTTAAAGTGACTAGTTATTTTAAAATATTAAGATGAAAATATGTAAATTTTTGTAAAGTAATAGGCTTGTAATAATGTACATATTTAAAAAAACTGCAATTATAAGAGTTTTAAAGAAAAAAAAAACTAAGTGTGACGCTCAAGATATTTTGTGACGATCAAAAGATTTTGTTGCACATAAACAAGAAATAATGCCAAATTTAAAGTTTAACGAAAAAAATTTTATTCTTTTACAAAAAGTAAATAAAAAAACTAAAATTCTTCAAAAAACAAAAATTTTCATACAAAACTAAACATGCACATATTTTAAGATGTCTTTAACAAAAATGGAAAAAATGAAGTAATTCTTGAAGAAACTTATACACATATGTAAATATTTGACACAAAACAATAACTTAACTTAATTTAATTTATAAATTTTCATTCGAATTTTAATTCTGAATCTGTATAAACTTGATGAAATGACAAGCGGCTTTTTTTCATTCTCATTAATTTTTACCAATTTCGAATTAAGTTTGTGGCAAAAACAGAATTAGTCAGTAACAATAAAAATTAAACTCAAATATACCACGATTATACCTTTCTTTTTTCTTTTATATTCGTCATTACGCGCTTTATCGAGCTTTATTTTCCCTCGATATCTCCGTGCTCTTTCAGCCGCCATTAATTTTGTTGTTTTACTCTTGAAAATTAAAAAATAAAATCAAAATTAAGCATTTTAAGCTATAAAGCAATATATATCAAAAGTGATGCTCATGAAATATTTGCCTATTTTGGTTTTTTTCGTAGGCAATTTATTTCTCAAATTCACAAATTTTAAAAAAATGAGCTGAAACCATGTAAACAATGATTGTCAACTTCAATTTTTTACATTTAATATATTCACTTTTAAAAAAATTAGCGTGACGTTCAAGAAATTTTATCGCGCCCTTACCATGGTGTTCACAAAAACTACGCAAATGCACACTTTTTTAATAGATTTTTTTTTGCTTTTTCACTTTTGTATTAATTAAAGTTTGTACTTTCCTTACGTTATTTCCTTTATTTAAATGCAAATTGAAAACTAGTAATATTACTTGATTTATAAAAAAGTGACGCTCAATGAAAATTGTGGGGACAACCTTTCTTAGCAACGCCAAATTCGCACTAATTAAGTTTTGACGACTATAACAAATCAAAACACAAGAAAGAAACGCAATAATTCGAAAACTGTTATTAAAAGTCGGATATTTACTTTTTTCTTGAATTTATTTTATTTTGTTTACTAAAAGTCAGCGGGAGAAACAAAACACCATTCTGAATAAACAAAAAAACAAATATACAAATTTGAGAATTACGTTTTTTTGTTACATATTCCTCGCTGATCACTCTCACATTCTTGTTCTCTTGTTTTTTTTACCTAAAATAGTAGTGTAAAGTGCGGGGACACAAAAATTGCGTTTTTTCTGAAATCGACCCATACACATACATATGTAATACGAATAAGAGAGTAACACGAATTGTCAGTAAAAACAAGTGTGTACTCGTCTTATCTTCCCACCCTGATGACTAAAAGTTAATCAGCTTAGCTTAAATAATTGCTTCGTTTAAATTGGATCTTATTATCAAAAACTGTTTACAATATCTTATAATATAACTAATTTCCATTTGTATTTAATATCCGTAACATCTCTCAATATAACTTAGATGTCAAAGTTTTAAAAACATTCCTACAAAATAATATTATACTATCTAAAAAGAAACATCTGAATATCAGCCAACCCAATTTCGATTGATCGGCAAATAAATTGACCACGCCAAAAACATGTTCATTTGCAGACATGTGATAGTTGTGCAGCGGTGATGTTAATATTAATTGTGTATCGACAATAATATAAACAGCTATCAACGTACTAAACATACTCGTACTATAGAATGTCGAAATGTTGAATATAAATATATTTAAGCATAAAAACACTAGATAAACTGCCAATACAATTATGAGTGCTAGAAAATTTGTCAATTTAAATTTAGACTGCAGGCTGTAAACAAGAATCGCAGATAACTGGGATATTAATATTATCGGATGAAAGATGACCTGTGTAAATTAGAAAAAATACCAAATGAAGTTATACATTTTTAATAATCAATAATTTCTTAGAACTTTGATATCTGCATATATTTTTGTATAACTCTAAGTTTGAAAGCAACAATAAATTCATTCACTTACCGTTAGACTATTCATTATATTAGCGTAGACTCCCATTAAAATTGTTGTCAATATCGTTACGAAGATCAAGGACAAATAAGCATTGGCCATTGGTCGGCGAAGATCCTGAAAACGATACAGTATCGCAGATATAGACAAATTTATTATCCACGTAATTGCAGAAATGTCGATATTTAGTGAAAAAATAGAAAATTTTCGTTGAAATAAATACATGACAGGCATATGAATAATATTCTGAAGCTGCAAAGAAAGATAGAAAGAAAACAACAATTAAAACAAATAATAGAATACAAACTGAATGTGTGTTGCTATCGTTAATTAAAATTATGTGAGATATGTAGGGGCAAAAGTTGACGATGATTGCTAGAAAAAATTATTTAAATAACATTAAGGGTCCTCATGATATCATTTAAAAGTCTCGGAAACTGTGCAAACTGTACATTTTTACGCCCTTGTAAATAAATTGTCAAAATTATAAATTCGTAAATTTGCCAAACAATTTGGCCCGTAAACTTGCCTTGTTTAATTGTGCATTTAACACAACAGCTTTTATTTATTAACTTTTGAAAAAAAAAGACATTTGAAAAAGAAAATTGTGTGATTTCGGGACTGAATGATGAACAAATGACATTGCATAGCGAAAATATTAAGTTTATTTTAAATTTTAATTTTTAAATTTTAAGTTTATTTTATTTTATTTATTTTTGAATTGACGTTTTTCACAAACAGACGTTGTTAGATTGCACAAAACCTTAAAAAGCTTCAAAATTGCACAAACGGCAATTTTAAGGAATATCATGAGTACCCTTATTGTTTTTTCAAATATGTATGTACATATACATTCTATTATGCTATATAAAAGCAAACAATAAAAAATTAATGAATTTATTAAACAAACAAAACATTTTTCAATGGTAATACATGTGACCAGAAAATATATAGGTTAGATAACACTAAATGTCTCTAAGACCACAATGTTTAGTAAATAACCCAAAAGTAACCTAACCAATTCTAGAATTTTTCCTTTGACTCGCTCTTGGACAAACAAGTAGCTCTTCGTTTTCAGAGTAACCTCGATAGACGATGCACAATGTTAACTTATTGTTAAGTTTGCAAATGAAGCCTAATGTTAATAGTACTTAGAAGTACATCCTGTAATCTACTTTAGCGTTCTGGCAGTCGCAAAACCACAATTTTCTGTCAATAATTCCGAAAGTACCCCAATTATAATAATAACGCCTGGAATTTCCAATTTGAATCGGTCTTAGACACACAGCACTTTTGTTCACACAATAACCTTAATGCAAAATATTAACTTATTGAGCTTTTCTAAAGATTTAAATACTTTGTTATGCGCAGTGGTGATATTCGAAACAATTAACAACCGGTTCGCTTAAAAAATTATATTTTTGCCAAATTTTGATGAAAATAGCGAAAATTTTAAAGTTGCATCCTAGTAACAGACCACAAGCCTCTTGAAGGAAATGATATAAACTTTCGTTTAATAAAAAAAGTTACGTTTTTAACAAAAAAAAACCAGGGACCGGAAATAAGAGTTATTTTTCAATTTTTGAAGAAATAAATCATACATAAATAAACATCGTAGAAAACTTTTAATTACACCATCATGATTCTTAGGCGAAATGCATCCAACATATTGCATGATTTTTAAATTTTTGATTTTTATTTTAACAATCAAAAATAAGAGTTATTTTTGATTTTTATATTTTTAAATGAAAAATAAAAGTTATTTTTGATTTTTATATTTTTAAATCAAGAAATAAGAGTTATTTTTGATTTTTATATTTTTATATCAAATAAAAATCAATTCAAACCTCTTATTTATTTTTTGATGCCGTATGTATTATAATATGCTGCTTCATTCAACGGAGCTTTCATCTATTACAAATAAGTGTTCTTCAACAGGTGGCGTACCGCGTACCTATGTCACGAATTTTGAATTGATTTTTATTTGATTTTTATCAAAAATAACTCTTATTTCTTGATTTAAAAATATAAAAATCAAAAATAACTTTTATTTTTCATTTAAAAATATAAAAATCAAAAATAACTTTTATTTTTCATTTAAAAATATAAAAATCAAAAATAACTCTTATTTCTTGATTTTTTTGATAAAGGTCATAAGAGTTACGGTCCCTGCAAAAAACGCTATCAAAAACATCATCATCCAAGAATCCAATATATGACCAAAATAAAATCATTTGTTTGGACAATGAACAACTGAACAATATTGATTTTGTTGCCGAGACTATATCACCTTCATAAATACACATTATATAAAACCGTTAAAGCAAAAAACATAATCAGCCCTTCGTGAATAAAAATTTCACATGTAATTTGTTCCCTTTTCACATTTTTCCTATTAAAATTCAATGTTAAAAAATAAAAGGGAACAAATTTCATGTGGAATTTTTTTCACGATAAGGGTGAATATGCAACAACCGGTACGGAAAATTTTTAAAATTTTAACAACCGGTTCAAGGGAACCGGTCCGAACCGGCTGAATATTAGCACTGGTTATGCGTAATAAAAAAAAGACAAATGTAATAAATAAATAAACGTTAAAAAAATCGATTTTAAGTCGTTTGAATTAATAGAAAAAATCTCTTAATTTGTATGCTAAACCTTGTTTTCTTTCTTATTAAAGCTGAAAGTCCACACCAAGCGTTTAATCAAAGTAGTCGTATGTTTTAAGTTAAACACTTAAAAGCGTAGCAAGCGTTGACGCTTGAAAAGCGAGAAGTTCGCTTATACCCCTTTCATATTAGGCAATTTTATTTGCGCAAGTCTTGTGTTTGTGGGTATGAGAGGAAAGGTCGGTTTGAAGGGGAAATAATTGCCGAGGCTTGAGTACACACTTGCTTGTACTTGGAAATTCTGTTGCTGCTGTCATGTCTCTTTTATTTCTTCTTCGGTGTGTTGTCACAGAGTATACTTTTTTTTTTTTTTTTTTATTAGTATAATTTCGAATACTTTACGATAAATTCTTTACAATTTTAATTTTACATATATTTTTCTCAAAACTATTAGGAATATTATTATTTTTTATAAAATATATAATTTTTCTTTTAAAAGCATTATTTTTTTTTTCTGATTTGATATAGCTAGGAAGAATGTTGTACAGGTGTAGTCCTTTATAGAAAAGTGATCGTTGCTTTGCAGTTGTTGTTGCTTTTGGAAGTCTAAAATTTTCAGCATTTCTTAATTGACGCGGTTGTATTTCTCCAACATAGTTTAGTTGTTCTATTCGATTCTGGTGCATTTCCTGTTTTCATTTTTTGTATAAAGTGTAGCATATTCAGTTCAAGTCTTTGTTTTATGTTGAGCCATTTTAGCGCATTCAGCATACCTTCAATTGGTGTATAAATACTAAATTTTAAAATTTATCGCATTGCCTTGTTTTGTAATTTTTGAAGTCTTTCTATTTGTGTCACATTGCAGCATGTAATGGGTGTTTTTTTACAGGTTTGTTTTTCGAAAAGAGATAAAACTGGCATTTTATGGTCAAATCTGGCAACTCTAATGTCATTTATGTTCAGTTTGCTTTGCCATTTCATCATGAACAGGTTGACAAAAGAACAACGCTTGCAAATCGTGCAAATTTATTTCGAAAATAACGGTTCAGTTCGCGAAGTTTACCGCAAGCTCCGTCCATTTTATGGTCGACATAATCGTCCATCAGAGCAATTAATTCGGTTAACCATGGATCGTTTTCGCACTACGTTTACTCTATGTGATAATACGCATCCGCAGAGGCGTCGAACAGTGCGCACCGAAGAAACAATTGCCGCTGTAGAGCAAAGTGTTGAAGAGGACCCGAATGAATCGATTCGCCACCGTGACCGGTATAGAGCCATGATAACCGACTATTTTGTTCCCGAATTGGATGGCATGAATGTGGATGAGTTGTGGTTCCAACAAGACGGCGCTACATGCCACACAGCGCACGCCACAATCGATTTATTGAAGGAAACATTCGATGAGCGCATAATTTCCCGGAATGGACCTGTCACTTGGCCACCAAGATCGTGTGATTTGACACCATTGGATTATTTTCTTTGGGTATATGTGAAGTCGCTCGTCTACGCCAACAAACCAGAAACGTTAGGGGAATTGGAAGCCAACATTCGTGGCGTTATTGCCGACATACGGCCCCATATGCTCGAAAAAGTGGTTGAAAATTGGACCTGTAGAATTGGCTTTATTCGAGCCAGCCGCGGCAGCCACATGCCTGAAATCATATTTAAACATTAATGGCATAAAATTATCTTTCCAATAAAGCCAAATTGATGGTCATTAAAACGATTTTCTTGTGTTTTATTTCAATTCGAAGTTCTATACCTCTCAAAAAAACATCCGCTATATATAATTGTTGAACCAAATTCAAAATGTGGTTTAATCATTGTATTAAAGAAACCGATTTTTTTTTTACCAATTTTTTGCATATATATTCCATATGTTCTTTGAATTTTAATTGTCTATCTATTATGAAACCAAGGTATTTAATTTGATTAACTTTTTCTATTGCTTCATTATTAATTTCAAATACTGATTCAGTGTTCATATTTATTTCCATTATTTTTGTTTTATTTTCATTTAATTTTAGTTTATTAATTTTTAACCATTTATTTACATTATTTATATCGTGCATCATGTTATCCTGACAATCTTTATCTTCCTTCCTTCTGTGAAAATCAGGGTGTCATCCGTATTTAAAACTATTTCACATTTTTGAAGAATGTTAGGCATATCATTAATATATAAAATAAACAGTAGTGCTCCCAAAATTGAACCTTGTGGTAGTCCATATTCATTATCTATATAATCGGATTTTATATTATTTACTTTAATTATTCGTTTTCTGTCTGTCAGGTATGATTTAAACCATTGTAACTCGTTTTCTTGTTTTCCGTACATATAAAGTTTTTGTATTAAAATATCCCTATCAATTGTCTCGAAAGCTCTTTTAAAATCTAAAAATATTGCCATAATTTTTTTGTTTTTTTCCACATTTTTCCATTTATTAATAACATAGTTTACCGTTGTTTCACATGAAAATTTTTTTCTAAAGCCTGATTGATATTTGGAAAATATATTATTTTCTTCAATGTAATTTTCTAGTTGTGCTTTCACCACTTTTTCAATTATTTTTCACAAGTTTTTAGGGTATTTACTGCGGTGTTGTCAAATTTTGTGTTAAAAAAATTTACATATATTTATTTGTAAATATGTAAATTTTTATTAAATTGTCAAATTTTGTGTTAAAAAAAATTATATTTATTTGTGAATAAATTTTTATTAAACTAAAAAAATCATGAGAAAATGGAAGCAAAATGAAACGGAACAACTAATCAATCTAGTTGAACAAAATGAATGCATTTTTAATGTTCGTTCATTTTCATATTTAGACCGCAATAAAAAGGCGGAAATTAAACGCAAATGGAAGAATTTACGGACGCAATATAAATATGCAAGAAGTGCGCGCCGTCAAACAATCCAAAAAATTAATACAGAAATGAAAGAAAACGTCAAAAAATTTAGAAAATTCGAGCATAAGAAAATTATACTTGCGCAACCAAGTTACTTGAATGTGAATGCAAGTTCAAAAGAAAATAAATAAAAATGAAAATTATACTTGCGCAAATAAAATTGCCTAATCTGAAAGGGACCTTACTTTATACTTTTGAAAGCGTTGTAAACGTCGAACAGCTGATCACAACAAATGAAAAGCAAATTTATTTTAAAAGTGCTGTCACTAGAAAAAAAATGACAGCTGAAAAAACTTCATATAAAAAAAAATCAGCTGAACTTACGACATCACCTCCGAAAGTACATATGTATCAGAGACCTGCAACGAGTACTAAATTTTCGGGTATACTTAATCATGCACATTGATTTTTATGATTTAATCGTTTTTGTTCAAATGCACAAAACGCTCGTTTACGCAACCGTTCGTTTCAAACATTCAGTTTTATTCACTGGTTGTTTTTTGCGAACATGAATATTCTGACTGTGTCGTTAAATGTATGAAGCTCGTTTTACATCAAAGCCAACGTGTTGTTAGCCGAACATGTGTTTTATTCATTTGTTGTTTTGTGCGAACATGAATGTTCGACTGTGTCGTTAAATGTATGAAGCAGCTCATTTTACATTTTTTCTTTAATTTTTTTTGCTGTGCAAAGATATATTTGACAAACTGTACATATTACAAATTTTATCATTGCTTTGTCAAATAAGTTTTCTTTTCGACGAAATAATGTTAAATATGTAGTAAATGCACATTTTTTATGTTTTCATATTTTTCTGCCAGCCGCTTTTTACTTATAAGTGGCTCGTGTGTTTTTAGTTCAATTCCAATCAGATCATGCACAACAAAGCCGACATGCAAAAAACAAACTGTGTATAAACAAGAATTTTTGTTTTCAAACATTGCAGTTCGAACCAAGTGTTGGAAATGATTTATACTCGTTGCTGAATTTTCTGTGTGTGCATAAAAAGTGAATAAGCATAAAATTGAATCATACTTTTTTGTATTGTTCTTAAAATTCAACGTTAGTGAATAAGTCGGCTCGTTCATACTTGTTGCAGGTCTCTGATATGTATATAACACAAAAACTTGACGCTAAAAACGTTTAGAAAACTATAAACGCATTGACGCTAAAAAGCAAGTTGTGGACCTTCAGCTTAAAGGTTTGGATATACACTGCGTTGCATAACTATAAATACATTAAATTGTTCTCAATTTTGTAAGTTAAAGAAAAATGAAAGCAATATGACACATACATATGTATGTAAAGCGAACAAAAAAAATTTTTCAAGAAAATCAAACAGAAATGAATTAGTGTTTCATAGCTATAAATACACTGAAATTAAAAACATTAAAATACCAATATTCACAAAAAATTTTGACTTTAATAATTTACCAGATTTGTTCTTATATCTTCAGATATAGATTTCCAAGCATCTATAACAGCTTCTTTTAGGTGATATATGCTTTCATATTGTGCGTTTTCAGCATAAATTCGACGACTTAATATTCACCAAATGTTTTCAATGTAGTTCTAATCTGGAGAACATGCGGGCTAATCAAGTTCATTAATATTTTAATCCTTTGTTCGACGACTTACATGTATGATATTGTTGAAAAATAAATTGTTTTTCATTATTATTTTTTAAAAATGACACTAATTTCTCATCTAATAATTTTGTGTAATATAAGAATCAATTTTTGTACTTGGAAATGTTAAATCAAACATACTGTCTTTACAAACCATCAAAAAACCTCCTCCGAAATGTCTTTTTGAGAAATATCGTGAAACCATCTAGACCATCAAGATTGACTTGCTCCTCACCTTAAACAAATATATGTTTAAATAGTGCAACTACCTAACAAAAATTATCGGCGTGCCGGTTTCCAGTTAGTTTTTAGTTTCTTTTAGCGAATTCAAGTCTAGCAGTTTTATGGTAGAGTAATAGTCTTGGCACAGACTTGGCGCATCTTTTGTCAAGTAATATTCTGGGTTATTTTTAGCAGTCTACTTATGGTTGATTTGGATACATTTACCTCACATTCCTTAATAAACTAACCAAGTCTTCATTATGTTCGGGTTTATAATTCTACAATTGTTCCGATAAGAAAGCTGTTCTTCTGGCCGCCACTTTTATTTTCCACATAATAATCTGGATTATTTGCAAAATTTGTTACTAAAAATATGATATTTTTCCAAATCGCTAAGGTACCACGCTGCATAATAAGAATAAATAACAGTTATACTTTTGTTTTTTTAGTATTCTTTATTGTTTGTCATAAAGTGTAATAATAGTTATGAAACATTAAGTATTAATGCCCAATTTCTTTCTTTAATTAATGAATTGAACTCCACATTTTGGATAAAAAGAGATAATTAACCACACTCTTAAAAAATGTTATAGGTTTTATAAAACTGTTTGTAACTTTACAACAAATAGCAAACACCAAGTGTAATTATAGTAATGCAACATAGTGTATATTAATTTTAAAGGCTTTTAAAAGAGTTCACATTGTATTTAATAGTAACTTCTTAACCCCACTTCTTTGAAACTTGCAACGTGAGTAGAGGAGAAATTGAACCTTCCGAATTTTCTCTTTGAAGGTATGAGTTTTAATAGGAGATGCTACAATGTTCCTAAGTTCGCCAACCGCGGAAAAGATTATTCTAAATTTTATACATACATTTAAAAGCTTTTATGTTTTAAACATAACATTTCGTTGTTCTAAACGTGTATAAGTTTTTCTTCATTTAAATTCGTACATCTGTGTTATTATCGATTTTTATTACTTGACTAAATTAATTTGTTTGCATAATTCTGCTTAAATATTTATTAATATATTGTAAATTATTGCTTCAATACTTACAATTATCCAACCAAACATGGCTCTTACTAAAAATTTCCTTTTATTTTGATCTTCAATACTGTATCCTCTCAATTCTAGATACAACGGAGTGGACAATAAATCACATTGTATGTTTTTATCTAAATTTTGTTAATGCAAAATTTATTCACTTTAATTATTTTCATTATTCTTAAATGGCGAAATTGCAATACGATTAATTTAAATACTTTCAGATGTTTACCATTTAAAGGTAATATTTCCAATTTATTATCGCCGTTTTTGTTCCTCATTGCGGCTGTTGGAATCGTTGTTAAAACATTTATCGCATTCGATTTATGCATGACGATGTCTCAACTTATACTCTATTAATTTTTAGGGATAATAAACGTTTTATTATATAAATAATAATTTAATTCATTAATGTTAATGGTGTTTGGGTTCTTTTTGATGTTATTGTTTTGTTGTTGTTATTATTTCTCATAAAATAAACATTGATACTTACTTACTTATTTGTCGCTTGTCTAAATACAATATTAATAATTGAGTGTACATTAGATATGAAATTAAATAAGATAAAAATACTCATTAGATTCTATTGCAGTTTAAGTGGATTGGATACAGTTGTTTTGAAATGGAAAACATAAATGTATCATATTGTTTAACCTATTGCATATAATAGTATCAACAACTCTTTGTAACTTTTGATTCAATTCACAAATTGTAATATACATATACATATGTACGAGGTTTGATCATAAAAAAAACCGTTATTTTAAATTTTTTCAAAAAGTATTTATTTATTCATCAATAACTATCTTGTCCCCTTCAAAGTAATCCCCCTCAGATATAATACACTATGCCAACGTTTTTTCCAATCCTCGAAACACTTCTGAAACGTGCTCCTGTTTCGATTTTTCTTTTATCTCATCAATCGTATCAAAACGCTTTCCTTTCATCTGTGTCTTCACTTTTGGGAAGAGGAAAAAGTCAGCGGGGGCCAAGTCCTATGAATACGGTGGTTGTTTTTAAATATATCTATTGAAATTATCCTACAAATAAGAGAAATATAGAAATAATCTTGCTGTACGAGTTTCGCTTGGAGCTACTGTATGTATAATTAACCAACCTGTTATAATATTTATAACAAAGAACGATTCAAACACCTGAGATATAAAACAATATAATTTAAGAAACAATTTAAAATACATTTTTGCAAACTTTTCTGATTCTAAGAAAAGCTATTAGTATAAACAGCGTTGTCAACTTTGAAATTTCAAAATGCACCAAAATGGAGAAAAAATACGCCATTTGAAAAAAATCGTAGCAAGTTTAGATTTTCTTTTTTATTTAAAATGTTTACTGAAATAATTTCACATAAAAAATATAATATTTTTGTATTATAAATATAACAGTCTTCAGTTCAGTGTTTTTATAAAAAATAAAACTTAACAAAAATAAAAAATAAACTAAACAAATTTGTTTCTATTTTTTTGTACTAGATAGATATGTAATTAATTTCTTGTTTTTTTTTAACTTTTTAAAAAGAGATCAATGAATACATAATAGTAAAAATACTCATAATATGCTATTCGGAATTGATTGGTAAAAAGGGCTAATTTCAGTACGTATTTTTTAAATATTGTGTATTCTATTTGAAGTACTTCTAGTACTTCGTTGACCCAATAAAATTTGTTAGGGCTTCACTGGGACTTTAGCCGTGGTTGTTCGTCTACATTTCAGTAAACCAATCAGGCTAAACAAGAATTTTTATTTTCATGTTTAAAATGTTACTTTTATTTTCAAACAAAAATTTTCATCCTATTCAGTTTTAGCAATAACCTTCATGTGACGAATGTTTGATTATCATACCTTCGTATATAAAATGTATTCAATGGAGTTCTTTTTCATCGTATAGATTTCATGATAATGAATTATTATAAAACTGCAATTAAAAATTAGTAAAAATAAAGATTTCATCACATTTTCGGAAAAATTAAAAAGCGCACCGAAATGTAAAAAAAGCGCACCGCGCACCAACTAAGAAATTTTTCGCACCAAAAATGGTGCAAAACGCACCAAGTTGACAACGCTGAGTATAACACAAGCTTTTAAAATTTCATTTACTCTCAAATTACTTTAACAGGCTCATGAGCACACTGGTTGTTTTGTGTTTTTTGTCAATCAATTTAAAAAAAATGTAGATTTACAGCGGCAAATATATACTCTTCTGGACTAATGCTATACTTGTGTTCTTCAGAGCACCGTAACCGGTATAAATTGTTTGAACGATACGAATACGCCAAAAGATGGCAACAATACAGAAGATAATCAGACAGATCACAAATTCCCAAAACACCACAGACTGTGAAATCATATTTTGTTTGCAATGCAAATATACTAACCGAGTCTGCTTTATAACGGACAGCTATCGTACCCATAGTTAACAGATGAAATAGGTGTGAATTCGTCAAATTTCGAACGGAAAATCGTCCAAATCGTCATACTAATTTTAAGGAATAGTCAAGAAATCGCAAAAATAGAAAACAAAACATTTCTCAAACAAAATATTTATTTTATTTAACAAAAACAAAACATAACAAACAAAATAAACAAAATACAGAGATCAACTAAAAAGTAATAATAATAAAAATTTACACATACATATACATATATTGCAATTGAACAATTTTATTAGATCAGGTACAACTTTTACAATATATGCAAAATATTGTTCCGCTTTTCTGCCCATGTCTTTATTTTGGGCTTTTTAAGACATTCATCTCTAATTTTTCTTCGTTTACGTTTGTTCTGATAAAATAAGTTTAGAGATAATCACCCCTATCGTGAATAAAAAATCCACATGAAATTTGTTCCCTTTTATTTTTTTAACATTGAATTTTAATTGGAAAAATGTGAAAAGGGAACAAATTTCATGCGGAATTTTTATTCACGATAGGGTGAGTATTCTAAAATATTTTAGCATTGTTTTTTTAAATTTTCAATATTTGCACTCTTACAATATATAAGGTGCTTTAATATGTCTACATATATGTGCACACACACCAGTGATGGAAAAATGAAAAATTTAAATGTTACTGACCGTCCACAAAAAGAGTACTTTTTTTAACATTTTGGTACTTTTTAGGAAACATATATTTTTATTCAAAAATAAAAATATTAAAAATCCATTTAAAAATAATTCAAAAATAAAATTAATACAGTTTAATAAAAAAACTATTATAACAACAAACTAAAAATTAATTAATTTTTATGTAAAAATATATGTTTCAAAAATTTTTATTTGTTGTGGGTTAAGATAATACCATATGAGCATGCCTGCATTTTGTTAGTGTTAATGTCATATCATTAATAGATCGTTCACCAATATGTTTGAAGTTTTCAAGCTCATATGATACACAAAAAATCTCAAACAAGAAATGAGAATTACAAAAATGTACGAAACATAAGAAATTTAAAAAATTTATCAAAATAGTACCAGGGCCCACCCCCTCGAAAATATGCGTGACCGCCAACAATTTTTTTTGCTGACATCTCCTCTAAAAGCCCTATTTGATTTTGTTTTTTTTTTTTTTTTTGAGCAAAGTCACTAAAACCGAATTGTTCCCCTTTTTATACTCTGTTTGTTAAATTACACTCAAGATTATTATGAACATCAGACAAACTCTGTAAATTATGGTAAGAATTGGTAATTAAATTACAGCCGAAGATAGCACTCTTACTTGTTTTATTATGATTTATGATATTTTACAAAGTTAAGCTGGAGGTCCATACCAAGCGTTTACGCGTTTCACGCGTTCTAAGCAACTGTCAAAAAAGTAGAATGAATGTAGTCGCATGTTTTAAGTTACACACTTAAAAACGTAGCAAGCGTTGACGCTTGAAACGCGAAAAGTTCGTTACTTTCTACTTTTGAAAGCGTCGAACAGCTGACATTGAAAAATGCAAAGCAAATTTATTTTGAAGGTGATGTCACTAAAAAAAATGACAGTTTAAATAACATTTTTTATATGAAATTGACAAACAAACCGAAAAAAACTTCATATAAAAACAAAATCATAAAACACAAATGATTGTCGCAAAAAATCTTCACATGTAACTTGAAATACTTGACGCTTAAAACGCTTAGAAAGCTATAAAAGCGTTAACGCTAAAACGCGAGTTGTGGACCTCCAGCTTTAAGGTTTTATATACATTAAAATACACCAATACCTCGCTTTGCGTCTTTTAGTTTTGCGTTTTTTTTTTCGAAGTTGCGTCGGTGCTTAATTAGTACTAATTTTGACAGTGCGTCGTTAGATTTTCGAGGTTGCGATTTTTTTTTTTTTGAAATTTTGCAAAACATCTGCAACATTAAAGTTTTTAGGTTCTTTTGTCGCTATAATTTTCAAAAATTCAGCACGTTTTTCTTCGCTTCTTAGATGCTAAAATGATGATCGAAATGGAGTCCTTGCTTTTTATTTGGATTGAAAATCAAGTTGCACAGAGAATACTAGTAAGTAAAATGGTATTTCAGACAAAAGAAAAAAGCCTATTTTATGACATAAAAAGAAAAGCATTATCGAACGATAATGCTAGTGGTAGGAATACAGACAATTACTATAAGAAAATTTATTTTACATTGAAAAAAACTGTTCAGTAAACATTTTGGACCAATTTTTTGTGAAAGAAAGCCGACGACTTAGTATTTTCGTAACCCTAGAACCTATCTTCGATCTTTACATGGTTTGCTATAGAAAATCTTAATTCACTTAGCGTCGTGGTTTTTTGGAACGTAACGCAAAGTGAGGTATTGGTGTGTAGTGATTAAGACTTTATTTTTGCAATATTATTGATGGCATCAGTGTAAAAATAAAGGCAATAGTACTTTTAAATACAGGAAGCTTATTTTTTTTTTGTTTTTAACACAATTTGGCAAATTGTACATTTTTAACGTAATAACAGTTCATACACCCGGCAGCATAACTCTGCGCACAAATTATTTAATACTAGCTAAACCCGGTGTGCTTCGCTACCCCCTCGCAAAACGCGCAAAGATATACACATTAAATTTCTTATGTGCACCCTCCATACAGACCCCAATCACCCCTGAAAATTTCATTGAAATCGGGCAAACCGTCTAGGAGGAGTATGCGAACAGGAAGTTTTGCCACTTAATTTTATATATATAGATATTTGAACGTCAAATTGTACTGTTAGGTAACAGCGTAATCCTTTGAAAAAGACTAGGCAGAATTTTGAATGCGTCTAATAACAGAAACCATGTAGCACGATAAAAATAAATTACCTTTGCTAAAGAACACATAAATAAGCCTACAGAGAGAAAACCTTGTACAGCGCTGAGTCCCAACAGTTCAACACGGTGGTAGTGACGTCCAGGTATGGGGTTGTATGGCAAGCAATGGTGTGGGTAATTAAATAGATCATAGGATCTATCTATATATGCTTAAAAAATATTAACGAAAGTGTTCAAAAATTAGGCATTGAAAAATCAAGGGAGGCGTAACATAATTTTAAATAAATAAATGTACGAATTAATAGTATTTCTTCATACAACTAATGAACTTTTGTTTTTCTAAATTTAAAGATAATAAAACAACGTTTTAAAAAATTTAACTTTTGAGGAGCAGTCAGTACTATTTTCTAAAATAAAGAGTTTTGAATATTGATTTGTCTCTGAAATATTAATTCAACAACTCAGTTATGTTCTTAAATATATGTATAAGAATTTTGGTTTAAAAATTTTAAATGAGTACCGTTTTTTATTTACAAAATTAACGTATATTTTTAGGTTTCGTTCTCAATTGATTTGAAATCATAATGTCAGATGGTATTCCATCATCATGCAGTGATCTAAATTAGCTTAATACTAAATAGAAATAAAAGAATGCATTCAATGTTATGATGGAAATTTCCACTATTATGTAAAGAGGGGCACCAGCGTTGTCAACTTGGTGCTTTTTTAAATTTTTGGTGCGAAAATTTCTTTAGTTGGTGCGCGGTGCGCTTTTTTTTAAATTTTGGTGCGCTTTTTAATTTTTGGTGGCACCCAAAGCAAATTCAACACAACTTTTTGTTTCAGTGTGAGAAAAAATCTTTCTACAATAAAATATATACACCTGTTTGAGTGTTTTTTATTTTTTTTTGAAAATGTGATGAAATCTTTATTTTTACTAATTTTTAATAATTCATAACTCATGAAATCTATACGATGAAAACATGTATTTTAAATACCAATGTATGATAAATGAAATCAAATTCTTCAAAATCTTTGTTTGAAAATCAAATTAACATTTCAAACATGTAAATAAAAATTCTATAACCTAATGGTTTGGTCTACTGAACTGTAGACGAACAACCAGGGTTAGAGTACCAGTGGAATCTTAACAAATTTTATTGGAAAAAATCAACTAAAAAACAAAAATATATAAAAAAAGTACCAATTATATACTGAAATTATCTTTTTTACCAATTAGTACTTTAGTTCCGAATATCATATTGTGAGTTAAATTTTGAGTGGTCAAATGCTTATTTTATCTTTATTAGCTCATTTATTAAAAAAAGCTTTTTACTAATAATCGTTGATAAAAAGATTTTGATAGAATTTATGATATTAAAAAATTTCAAATTAATTCAATAAATATTTGAAACAAAAACGAAATTCTTAACTTGGTGCGTTTTTTTTTTTTTTTGTAAATGGTGCGCTTTTTCTCCATTTTGGTGCGTTTTGAAATTTCAAAGTTGACAACGCTGGTTAAAACCTTTTTGTTTTACTTAAAGAAATTGTAATACTATGTTTCCACGACAACTTGAATCGCCTGCTTCGCCATCTGAATCATGTTTATGAATCATGCTGTTTACATGACTAATAAACTTGATTCGATTTGACAGTTGTCTTAAATAAACAAACAGAATAAAAAAACAGAATTTACAATTTGTGGAAAATAATTTTTGTTAATGGACAAACAAAAGTGAGTGGAAATTAGTTAGCTTATTTGAAAAAAAACATACATTCGTACGTATTTACTTTCTTTACTTCCAGCAACAAGAAAATAATTTGCTTTGTTTACAATAATATTAAATTTTTACCGCTAGTGCAGATAAACTTGCGATAAAAATTAGAGAATATGAATCTACTTGATTCGCTCTTAAAATTTTGTATGGTGAAGCAAGTTGTTTCGCACATAATTGGGGTGTGAAGCATGAATAGAGAGCGAAGCATGTACCGTGGAAACATAGTTTAATATTAAAAGAAATGTTTACTTCTTCTTGCGAGCAACTTATTGTGTCGCTCAAACAAGTGTTGTTTTTATTCTGTATTGTTTATACAAATATTTGGGCTTATATACATACTACTTATGAAAATAATGATTAGCCTAATATTAATAATACTTATAACCTAACGCATGGGAACCGTTAACGCAATATGATCCTTGCATAATAGGTGGTTCCCATACAATATAAATATTTATAGTATGCCGATTAACAATGCACGCTTGCAAAAGTGCCGACGCTGCACAGTGGCTGAAAATCGTTTTTCATTGGCCAAAAGTCGATTTTTTTTGTCACCGATTTTTAAAATTTTTACACCTTTTTGGAGCTAATATATCCATATTAAGGTAGCCAAAAAATTAGGTTAAAGTATTAATAATTGTGGGCGTGGCATGCTGTCAAACTCAACTGTTTTTTTTTAATTTCAGAAAAAGGTGTTTTTTATTTGTTTTTTGTCAAAAATAAATGGTTACTACTCGCAAGCTATCATCGATAATGGCCTGCGGTCTTCTTTATAATGTTGGTAGGATCATAGTCTTTAGTTGTTGTAAGTGGTTACCGCTCTAGCGTTTAATATTAGGGGCGTTCTGAAATATTTATGAAACTACTATATTTTTCTAAAATTTAAACTTTAGTGGAATAGAACTTCCCTAGAACTTCCCAAAAGGGAACAAGAAACGTGTACCACCCGAAGAAAAGTGAAAGTGTCTTCTTTAACCCTATATATACTTTTGCACCCGCCACGACCCGCCGGTAGAACACTTTTTTAATTTTAATGAAATTACTCTAAAAAAATTCAAATTACGATAATTTAAACAGCCCTATAGTTACTCGTATACAATGGTGTATTAAATTTTCACTTTTTCGCCTAAAGGTTTATGTTTTTTTACTTTAGACTACGTAAAACTAAAATAATTAAATATAATACCTGCGAAAGGGTTTTATGGCTTTGTTTTGATTAGCAAAAAAATAAGTCATACAAATATCACAATAGGTTCTACAGTAAACATATGATCTCTTTCTAATATACCTGTTATCAACTGTTAGGGTCAACCAAAGTCATAAACAATTTTATAATAATAATCGCGACATTAAACCACTAAAGAAAAAAAACCCAATATTGGCGAGATACTAATTAGTTTTACATTAACCCTTTCGGCCGCACTTGAATTTAGCTGTGACTACCAAGAGCATCACATATTTTTTCATGACTTTTTACTGTGGATCAAATGACAACTTATGGAACATATACTAAAAATCAGTAATGATTTGGATTTCGGGTCTTCAGGATCCATAAGAAACAATGGAACCAACAAAGAGTTAAGAAGTTCAAAAAAGAAACATGTTCAAGATGAATATCGCAAATTTTACCGCACGAAGATTATTTTCAGATCCAGAAAAAGCATCTGAAATAACAGGAGTGGATTTAAACCTTATTTTCAGATTTAAAATAATCCTAGAAGTACTTGCGTGCAATGAAGAAATTGACGCTAGACAATTTGGAGATTATGCTAAGGAAACTGCAAAAATATATACAACCAACTACCCATGGAGAAATATGTCTGCAAGAGTCCACAAAATCCTTTATCATGGAGAAGATATCATTAAATATCATTTGGTGCCACTTGGAGTGCTATCAGAGGAGGCTCAGGAAAAAAGGAACAAGGATTACAGATTTTATAGAGAGCACAATACTAGAAAAATTTCACGAAATTCCACAAATGAAGATCTATTTAATATATTATTGGCAACATCAGATCCGTTCATATCCAATATTCGAAATCAATGGGGATTTAGATGAAGAAGCCAAAAAACTACTAAAGAACAGAAATAGCGCAGAACAAAATATAGAATATTTGCAAACAATATTTGTTTCAAATGAATAATAATTATAATTGCCTTCATTGTTATTTAAGTACGAAAAACATAGTATTAGTAAATAATTCTTTAAAAAAAACCGACTTCAAAATTTCGGCCAAATAAAATGTTGGATTAATTTTCAATAATTTTTAATATAACTAATGTTGTTGCACTTTTTTGATTGAAAGAAAGAATTTTGAAAATCTTGTTAATCTTCTAAAAAATCGGTTTATGCTAAATCTATAAAGTTTTCCCATTAACAGAGCTAAATTTTGACACCCATATTCGATATATTCTTAAAAATCGGTTTATGCTATATATCCCCGATATATCTCAATCAATTTCTGAAATTTTAATTTTTTTTACCTTAAATATATTTTTCTGCAAGCCATATCTTCCAAATAAAAAAATTATTTTTAAAATTTAAAATATAGATAACGGTAAATAAAAAACCGTATGTCCGTCCGATCTTCATAAAAATTAAATGGGACCCACCTGCAAGCAAACCCTTTCAAACAAAAAAAGAATTTTTAAAATTGGTTCAGAAATGGTTATCGTGGAACAAACATAAAAAAAGCAACATACCATTCGAATTGATAACCTCCTCCTTTTTGAAGTCGGTTAAAAATAATAATAAATAGAACCTACTATTGTTACAAATGCTAATAAAATCTATTGCAGTTTTTATTTTTAAAATGTTTTTTAAAATTATCAAATCTGACAGCAAAAAAGAATAAATTTTTCTGTAGTAACAGCAAAATCTCCAGTGAATTTTACTATTTTTTTTTGTGTAAACATTTTTTTGAGTGTAAAAATTTTTTTGAGTGTAACATTAAAAAAATTCCATTATCACAAAAAATAATTATAATTATTATTAAGTTCCAAATATTAAATTTTTTAATATGTAAATAAAAAAAATAAACCCATATTTCACTCCAAAAGTTAAAAAAATCAAAAGTTCAACTTTGACCTAGAAGTCCTTAAAAAGTCATCAATCAATTTTAACAACTGAGCCAAGCTGAACTAAATATCTATCCATTAAAAAAAAAATACTTCAATATTTTGATCGGTTCAAAAGTTACAGAATTTTGGCCAATGAAAAACGATTTTCAGCCACTGTGCGCTGCACATTAGTTAATTGCGAGGAACTTTACCAACAACAATAAGTTTATGTGCAGGTCTCGTACTAGAATTATATTTCTAAATGCTATGTATGAGCTCTATGCAATGAATTGTTGCATTGCATACTGCGTTTATGAAAACAGCCGGTATCTTCTCTTGTTGAAATTTATTAACAAAAATTGAAGAACTTAATTTGCGTCCGCATGATAGGAAAGTTTTGTATTGAAAATGTGCAAAAAGTAAAAAAGACAAATCGATCAGCAGTTCCGTTAGCGAAACAGTGTGTTAGATTCGGCTAACTTCAACATACAAACATATACATACATACATATGTATCTTCATTTCCCTCTTACCACTAAAATTAGATAGTCTTTACCAGTGTTGCCAGAAAATGAATTTCAAAATATGCTAAAACTTGAAAAACGAAGTGCTAAAATGTTCTACAGAAGAAAAAATAAGTGCTAGATTTTTTCAATGTAACAATACAATTTTTATTTCAAATGGTACAAATATAAGTTATAATTTTTTGTAATTTTTTTCATAACAATTGTTGACTTGTTTTAATAGATTACATTTCATATATTAATTCAAAAATTTCCGTGTTCATTTACTTACCACACCGAAAGAAATTTAGTTGAAATATTAATAAAAGTTATTTTTTATTTCTCCAAAAGTATTTTTTGGAGTAAACAAGTAAAAATGTATTTGAGAAACCAAATTATGCTAAAAAGCATTTAGCATAATTTTTAAAAATGTCAATGCATTTTCGAGAAACAAAATGCTAAATCTAGCATTGATAGTGCTAAAATGGCAACACTGGTCTTTACCCAGCATACTATTCTAGGAGCGCTCCGAAAAAGGAGTCAGAAAAGAGTCAAACAAAAAAGGATTTTAGAAGCGCTCCGAAAAAAGGAGTCAGAAAAGAGTACAACTAAAGAGCATTTTCGGAGCGAAAGAAAAATTTACTTGTTACTGTCCTGAGTCGGCACGCAGTATGACGCAGAAATTCCACTTAATTATGTGTGTACCAAAGCGTTGTTGTCCTGTGCTTTGAACAAAAAAAAACATAGCTGTACCACACAAGAATGATAAAAACAAGATTGCACAGAGCCCAAAAAAAACCTCATAAAAGACACTTTTCTGACATTATCTAAGAGCTCTTTAAGAGCCCAAAAAACCCTCATAAAATTCTCTTTTCTGACATTATCTAAGAGCTCTTTCTGACAGACCATTTTCGAATGAATTGACCTTTTTTTCTGAAGGTTTACGAAGCAATTATGATTGTTTTTGGGCTCATAAAGAGCGTTAACGCTCCAAAAAAGGTGTCAGAAAAGACTCTTTTCGGACTCATATGGCTTGCTAGGTACGTACGAATTCCTTACATATACTGAATTCGTCGAACGAAAAATTCTTTGGTTGCAAGTTCTCAGGATCTATTGAATCGCCATTAGCTGGAGATGTTACAGTAACCTCATTCCAGCCATAGGTTTGATCTTAAACACATTAAAAATAAAACATATATTTTTATAATTTTAAAGTATTAAAATAATCTAAAGGTCATCTTATATGGTGTTCAGACATGTATTTTTAATTGAGTCAATTATTGGTTAATTAAAAAGTGTTCACATATGCTCAATATTGCTAATTCAATTAGGAATTAGAATACAATTACAGTGCACTCGGGAAAACGTCAACGCTCGTTCACATCAACATCCCAAAACATCAACCCTTTTTTACATTACCTACTCTAAAATTTTATGAAATAAATAGAGAAGGCTCTCTTCCAAGTGTTGGAAAGAAAAAACAGCAGAAAAAAATAACAGATTTTTTTTTAATGAAGCAATTATCTTAATTGAAATTTTGTATGGATAATTGAATTCAATTAGGCGTTAATTAAAAAATTTCAATTAAAAATGCATGTGTGAACACTAGGGCGGGCAAAATTTTTTGTCGATTAGAGCCGCCCCCTAGGATGATTCTATGGACAATTCTAAGCAACTTTAGTGAAGGAACCATGGGTCTATCTCGATATTCGAGTCTCCCACTTTTCAAAAAATTAATGACTTGAAAGCAAGAAAAACTTGCAAAAATAACTTATTCCGCTTTTCTTCCACTAAATTAATTTTTTTTTACACATGTTCTTATTTTTTAGGTTGAATTTCTGTTGAAAAAAATAAATATCAATTTTACCGAACATTTTTTCTCGGAAAATAGACGAAAAATATTACAAATATGCATGAAAAGCCCTCTGGTGGTGTTCATAGGTAAAAATAAAGATCAAAAATGAATTTCTCGACCCCAAAATACACATAAAAAAGATAATATAACGATGAATAAAAAATCGAATTTCGAATCAAAATGATGTTATAGGGAAAAAAATCATTTTTTGAAAAGTGGGAGACTCGAAAATCGAGATAGACCCATGGTTTCTTCACCAAAGTTGCTTAGAATTGTCCATAGAATCATCCTAGGGGGCGGCTCTAATCGATTTTTTCGGCTCCATACAAATTGGCCCGGCCTAGTGAACACCATATTAGATACATACTACATACGTGTATGGAAAAACTTGATAATACAATTTTGATATAAATTTATATAAAGAATTCTGATGAGAGAAAGTGGTGTTTCTCGAAACATATGTAAATTCAACCACCCAGGTTCGAATCCCAAACCAAGAAAAATTATCAAAAAAATTTTAATAATAATTTTCATCTAACAATACCTACCTTCAGTAAAAATAATTTAATGAAAATTAATTTTAATGAACTCGAGCCTAAATAAAGAAATATCAAAGATTTAAAGTGGAGATATTTTTCTAAAAATGTCTCAATTTTCAAAATATTTTCGAAATAAAAAAAGAACTCTGGGCTGTAGTGGACCTTATATACATTGTAGAAAATAATATTTATAGACAAAACGGTATTTGTAGGAAATCGATTTTGTTCAACTTCGATTTTAGGTAAAAAGTCTTACTTTAAAAGTGATAATTATTAGTTTTTCTTTTCTATCCATCATAACTAATATTTATCACAGCGCCCTCCTTCGTATAGCATTCAAACGCAACCGAAGTAAAATAATTAAATACAGGCTATAAAATCAAGCTTTAAAAAAATAAAAAGCGCCTACTCACCACCAGAGGCGCTGCACTAAAACAAACATAATGCGCAATTGCAGAGTTGTGATATAAAGCTTTTCTTCTACTTTCACTACCTTTACTTCTTCAATCTATCCCCTTTCCAAAGAAAGTAACGCAATTATATATAGGCATATTAATTGCCTGAGTGTTACTTCTCTTTTTAAACAAAAAAGTGTTTTGTAGGGTTAAAAAGTCGATGTAGTCGTTTTTTATTTTCGCTTATCTGTTAACCACGGACATAAATATCCATAATATATTTAATTTATAGAGTCGCAATTGTATATTGTAGAAATTATCAACAGAGTCACAGCTTCTTATGCCATAAACATGCAATATAATGTATTTATGTAAATGTATCGAATGAATCATGTAAAATGAAAACTAGAATTCCAACTAAAAATGGTAAAACAAATTAAATTAATATTTTACTTGATGTTGGGTTAGGTGAACATCCCGGTTTATTGGGATATTGTAGTGGTTGTTTCGTATATCCCTGTCGTTTCGTTGTACTTTAAAATAACTAGTTTAGAGCAAATATAATCGGAAGTCCCTTTAATTTCCTTGGAACTACTGGCTTCTCAACCACTTCTTGACATACCTCATCATGTACCTTCCAAAGTATCTCTAAAGAATATCAGGTATGTGATGGAAATCGAAAACGAGTGAGTTTTTGAAGTCCATTTTAAAGTTTTTCTAATCAAATTTTTAAAATTCTGGTTTTAAGATTCTCTTTAATAGCAAATTATCTTTATATTTTGTGGGATAAAACTGTTTCAATACAGAAATATTACGAAAAAATTAACTCCTAAAACTCACTCGTTCTTATTCTTCTTATTAGTTGCGGTTAAAAAACTTTTATTTATTTTAAATACGAAAAATTATAATAAACATTTCTTCACATCTTGTCTTAAGATAGACGGCAATCTTCAGGTGACGATATGTACCTATCGCGATTTTCAATTAAACAGTTTTCATTTTATAACGTTTTTGGCTTCTCTATATTAGGCTTGGATCTATATTAGTTTTAAATTTTTATATGAAATCTTTAACCAATAAAATTTTACACTAATTAAAAAATATACACATACATATATGTAGTATTCGGTAATTACTAATTATGCAGGCAAATAAGGGGATTCATATTCTGCAACCGACGGGATAGGGAATTTCTAACAAGATTTGCCAATAATTCTCCGTCATATCGAATGTTTAATAATTAGGCACGTCAAGTATGCATATACAGTGAAAGCTCCCATAGGCGGACACCGACCGTCGAGGCATTTTTGTCCGCCTAGGGGAGATATCCGTCCAGGGAATAGTTCGTTAAAATACTTCGGGATAAAATTAATAAATACATATTTACATGTTTATTATTTATTACTACGATAACTGTGATTAAAAACAAACTTCATATAAAGGCAAGAAATATTATTAAGATCTACAAAAATTTTGTATTGTTTGCTTGCTTGTTTTTTCCACATTTCCTCATAGTGGCTCTCTATTTCATTAATCTTTTAATGAAAGAAAATTTGGTGGAGCCATCGTAACACCTTGCGATTTTGAAACACACTAACTTTTAACTTTGACATCATATTTAATGACCATCCATCAATTATTATATAAACCAGAATAAAACCAATTTAGATTTTGTCTATGAACATCTCAATAAATTACATACATAAAACAATAAATCGGGGAATTACCGCACTACGCAATGTGAATCTGATTAAGTTTAAAAATACACACTCAATAAATGTAATCTCTTTCCTTAAATCTGTTTTCTTTGCGCATAGAATGAAAAGGGGATAAACCAAAATACAAAAATTTTATCAGATTTGCCTTTCGTAATACATATATGTATGTATGCATAAGTATGTGTCCGTCTATTGGAGATGTTTTTGGTAAAACAGGAATCCGCGTCCGTCCAGGGGAGATGAATTTGTGCTAAGACGACCTAGACGACCGTCTAGCGGAGATGTCCGCCTATTAGAGCTGTCCGCCAGTGGAGCTTTTACTTTAAATGATTGTACATTTTTTCAAGATCCTCTTTCGAAATACAAGAGATATTTTGCGTTTTGGAAGCCAATTCAAAGTGTTTCTGTTAAAAGTCTACATATGTTTGATAATATATAAATAAAAAATTGTTTAACAATTGCATTATTAAAAAATCAATACGTATGTATATATTTTTTTTAAAAATTCGCAGACACTTTATTGTTACAATTAAACAGCTATAGTTTGCAATAAATTCTTATATATTTTGTCTGAATTATACAACAAATAAGACGATAATAGTTTGATATAGAAAAAAAATACAATTCAAATATTTGAGACAAAAAAAGTAAATTTAAAAAATAAACTTCATATAAATTCTTGATTTTAAAAAAATTAAATACATTTTGAATAAAGTATTGTATAAAAACGGTAATAAATTCTCAAGAGCACTGTGGGTTTTTATGTTAATAAATTAGGAATATCAAAATATTATTGCTAACCCAAGTTGCTACCTCCAAGTTAATAAATTGAAAGCTATTTTATTGAAGATCCTCTAAACATTGGAATGATGCTGCTATAAGTTTCAATTAATTGTTTCTGTTGCCAATTAATTGTAAAATAAATAAGAAAATGCGTATGACATCCATGTAAAGATTTAAGGCAGCAAATATATACTCCTCAGGACTAATGCTATACTTGTGTTCTCCACCCATCATTATTTGGGTGTCATAGATGAGGAAAACGCAAGCCAACAGAGCACCACAGCCGCCATAAATCGTTTGAATAATATGAGCACGCCAAAACATGCTAACAATACCAAATATCAATAACACGACCATTGCAGCAAGCAGGAAACCACCGCAAGCAGTAAAGTCCCATTTCGTTTGGAAAGCAAATAGGGTCAAGGCCAAACATAATATGGCAGTAATACCAACAGCTAATAATACCTAGAACAAATAAATTCAATTGTACCATAATATAGGTATAATAATTTTAAAATTATTGTTCTCAACTTACCGATTCTGCAGTATAACGGCCAGCTATAGCACCTACTAGGAATGATTCCGCAGCCGTAAATATACTTAGGCATATAAAATTCGTAGGGAATGTACGACGTGCTGACTCACAGCATGCCATGGCCACCACAACCACTAATGTAACAATAATTGCAGCCAATAGTATGCCAGGATTTTGTTGGGAAAATTGCAATGTTGGTTTGTGGAATAAAAATAGAGCCACGACACCAAATGTGAAAAGTAATTGACCCTGTGGTGGAAAATAATTATGTATATTGCATTAGTTGCAAAATATAGGACAATGAATCACACATACAGGTATACCTCGATTTACGCGGTACGTTGGGACCGATTAATAAATATTATTTATCAATACAAAATTCTGTTTTGGGACCAGAAATATAATAAACCGCGCAAATTGAAACACTAGCTATATACAAATTTTAAATTTGGGACCGAAAATTCTTATTAAAAAAATGCTTATTAGTATGTATAATATAATTTGAATTAAATTTATTTTATTTGTACTTTACAAAATATTCTTTGTAAAAATAATATAAAAAAAATTAAAAATTTTGTTCTAAATAATGGTGAAATGTGCGCAATTTGAGGGTTGCCACTATTTTTAAATCGCGTTATACAAAAAACGCGTAAAAAAGCCCGTTATACAGAAAAACGGTCACTATTATTAAATCGCGTTATATCGAAACCGCGCAAATAAAGTACCGCGTAAATCGAGAGATACCTGTATATGTATGTATATTTTTAAAATTTAATTATACTATTAAAATTTATTACATAGTCGCAATTTCTCAATGTTTGATAATTAATTTTCGTAATAATAGAGAAAGAAGCTGCAGCTCATATGACTATGCATTGGGCAGTAAATCACATGATTGTCTCCTGGAGTTTAGTGGTTACCTACTAAATTAATACCTCTAAAAATTATAAGTGAACTCCGAGTATCATAATTAATTCTAAACTAGAGATCTAATCTTATCTTACATATCGCACAAATACAAAAGGGTCACAACTCAAAATTTTCCAAACTGACTTTTCCATAAATTAATTCAGACACATCTCTAACTACTGCAAACATTTCTTTCACATCACTATCTTCTTTAACTGGAAAAGTAGTATTTTTAATTTAATGTATTACAAATTATCAGACACCCAGTAGTTCCCGAGATATAGGCCTATATTTTTTCAACTTTAAGGGCCCGCCCCCTCGAAAATAGGCGTGACCGCCAACAAATTTTTTTTTTGTCATCTCTAAAAGCCCTATTTGATGAATTTTTTTTTTTGAGCAGTTCCTAAAACCGACTTGTTCCATGTTTTTTATTATATATATGTTATGTGTTTAATTTTAAATGGTTTTTATATTTTTAAATAATATTAATTCCAAATAAATATGTACATGTTTGTGTTTTCTTTTAAAATTTTGGTACTTTTGGAAACAAAGTTGTTTTTTCAGGTATAAGTTTTTAAAAAAATATATATGGCATAACGCTGGTTGCATACTATATAAAAAGTTGTTCACTGAACTGAATAAAAAAGAACAACTGAACTGAACTGAACGAAAAGGACGAACAACTGAACAAAAAGAACAACTGAACCATGGTGCAACTATACAAGGTGAGTGCAAATCGACAACAAATACAACACAAAACAGAAACAACAGGCATTTTGTTTGTGCAAAATAATGTACTACTGTCAAAAATACTTGAAAAAGTATTACTTTTCACATAAGTAAATTGTAAACAAAGTCAGTCTACTGCACTCACCTTGTATAGTTGCTCCATGCACAGATGTGTGTGTGGTTGTTTTACCCTCTAGTAAAGAGCTAGTATAGTTGCATCATGAACTGAACAAAAAGAACAACTGAACGACATCACATCGTTCATAATAGTTCAATTGAACTAGGTCGTTCATTAACCACAAAGTATATCATGAACGACACAACTCTAAAAAATACAGTTATGTCTATTTTTATGTTGTTGTAACAGCAGTAATTGCTAAGTTGACAGTAGAGTTGTGACCGGTCGTTCATTTCAGTGACCGGTCATTTTCGTTCATTTATCCAAGACTAATTCGTTCATTCAATTCGTTCAATCGTTCACTTTGAACGAATGAATACAACACTTATTGAATGTGATTTTCTTCTTGTCTTTTGATAACGAAACGTTCAGTTAAATGACCGGCTCATTCCGTTCAATGAAGTGATTCGTTCATTTTAACCCGTTCGTTCATGAACGACAAAGCTCTAGTTGACAGCCCTTGGCCGAGTGATTTCGGGTCATTCCAGTGCGTAGATCCGGCTGTCGTGGGAATGTCTATTTTTATGTTAAGTGAAGCAACACACTTGCATGATGAACTTTTTTGTCTCTCCTGAAAATTTTAGTATGTATTTTGAGTTGTGACGATCCTTTTGTATTTAGGGTGCGATATGGGTTTAAACTTAATTTTCGTTAATTAAAGGAATACACCAATATATACAGCTTTAATTACATAGCAATACAAAAAAAACTGAAAACTATTTTTCCGATGAATTGCTTTCGTATTTTAAACAATTTCATCGCAAAAGCAAGCGAATAAAAACATTGTTCGCAATTTTTCAAACTTGGTATATATGTATGCACATATTTGTTTTCGTTTTCCTCTTACCATTAAAATGAGGTAGACTTTACGTAAGAAACCCTTGCGTACACTGGCTTCATTGAACGAAAAATTTTTAGGCTGTAAATCCTCGGGATCTATGAATGCGCCACTAGCTGGTGATGGTATATTATCGGCTTGAGGGCTTGGCTTCCATCCATACGGTTGGCCTAGAATTATACAAATCTTTAAAATAGGTACATAATTACATTTTAATTATTTTAGCATAGCAGAGGATCTACTAAGGATTATTTTGTACAGTCAACAAATTGTATGCTTATAGAGCAAACACAATTGATTCATTATCATATTTCAAATATTTATGTATGTATGTATATTTTTTCGCATTTTTTGCGATTACAGAAACAAGCCTAAGTTAATTATAATCGTAAATATGGGTTTTTTTCAATATACCTAATTGTCTGCGTCTTAATTTTACTTACTAGGTGGTGGTCCGGGTGCATAAACAGGCTGACCGGGATACGGTGGTTGTTGTGAATATCCTTGTTGATTCATAGTCCTTGTATTTATATTAATATTAAAAAAAATGTACAAAAAAATTTAGAAAAATCTGCCGTCGACAAAAACTTTTCTTTTCTTTCGGTACTCTTGACGTACTTATTCGTTCTACAAATACTATTTTTTTTTTTAGTTTATATCAGTGTTGCCAGAAAATGAATTTCAAAATATGCTAAAACTTGAAAAACTAAGTGCTAAAATACTCTACAGAAGAAAATATAAGTGCTAATTTTTTTCAATGTAATACAATTTTTATTTCAAATGTTACAAATATAAATTATAGTTTTTTCTAACTTTGTTCATAACAATTTTTGACTTGTTTTAATAGATTACATTTCATATATTAATTAAAAAATTTCCGTGTTCATTTACTTACCACACCGAAAGAAATTTAGTTGAAATATTAATAAAAGTTATTTTTTATTTCTCCAAAAGTATTTTTTGGAGTAAAAAAGTAAAAATTTGTTTGAGAAAAAAATTGTTTTTTATCAAGCAAATTATGCTAAAAAGCATTTAGCATAATTTTTAAAAATTTCAATGCATTTTCGAGAAACAAAATGCTAAATCTGAAAGTGCTAAAATGGCAACACTGGTTTATATGCAAAGGAGAGAGTGAAAGATAAAGTGAAACAACAGAGAGAGTCAATTGTGGATATTACAGGGATGGAAAATTTAGTCCTAATGTAGTTTTTTGGTACTTTTTTATTAAATATTTTTTTTTTAATTAAAAAAAAATATTTTTCAATATTAATGCATTGAATTAATTTATAATGTAATTAAAAAGATAAATTCTATAATTTTTACAAATATTCAAGTAATCATTATGCTTCATCTCGGTTTTTGTAGCTGTGGTTGAGTGATACATTAACCCCTATCGTGAATAAAAATTCCACATGATATTTGTTCCCTTTTCACATTTTTTCTATTAAAATTCAATGTTAAAAAAATAAAAGGGAACAAATTTCATGTGGAATTTTTATTCACGATAGGGGTGATTATTAAAACTAATCCAATTCTAAGAAAATATGCCTTTAAACGAACTCGGGTAATTTGTTTACGTAGAAATGATACAATAGATGAATATTAGTCCAACAATATTTAAATTCTTTCATGGTTTAAAATTTTAAAATCAATAACAACTTTGATTTTCCAATACTCTTCCCATATCAGACTTTTTAAATCTAAATTGATTGAACATCAGATTTTCAAAAAAAATATACTGAAAAATAATTAGCATTTATTGAAAAAAAAAATTATTCATAGTTGAAATAGGATATATAGAAATTTATTCATATGCATTATATTTTGTTCGGCCGTTTTTTATTTAAAATTTCAATAATAATTATTAAAGTTTAAGGTATTTTTAAAAAATGTTTAAATTTTTATTTTAATATTTCGTTACGTTATTTTATATAATAAAATTGTTTGTAGATCCTTAGAATTAGCGAAATATTGGAATAAAAATATAAATATTTTTATAAAAATAACTTAAGCTTATAAGCATTATGGAACAGTGAAAATTCTTTAATTTGTAATAGAATCCATAAAGATAGATTTTAAATAAATAAAACTCTGTAAATAATTTTATCCTATTATTTAATAAAAATAAATAAAACTTTAATTCAATTAATTTTATTAAGCAGTTTTTATTAAATAAATAGCAATTCAAAAATAAACTTAATTAATTTTGAATGGTTTATTGAATTGGTTGAAAAATCAATAAGAAATTATTTAATATTCTCCTTATATATTTGTCATGAAGGCAAAATTATAATAAATTTGCATTTTTACTTTCTAATAACTTATTTTGATAGAAATTTTGCATTTTTAAACTTTAAATATCTTAAAAAAGTACTTTTGTTTTGCATTCAGTATCTTTTAAAAATCTCAATTTTCCATTGCTTACGTTGTGGATGCTAAGATGTTGCCATATTATTTGACTTAGTCACGAGGGTGGTTTAATACTATGTGTCCACGGTACATGCTTCGCTCTCTATTCATGCTTCACACCCCAATCATGTGCGAAACAACTGGCTTCACCATACAAAATTTTAAGAGCGAATCAAGTAGATTCATATTGAATCTACTTGCGAAGAACGATAAATTGCATTCTTCTCTAATTTTTATCGCAAGTTTATCTGCACTAGCTGTAAAAATTTAATATTATTGTAAACAAAGCAAATTATTTTCTTGTTGCTGGAAGTAAAGAAAGTAAATACGTACGAATGTATGTTTTTTTCAAATAAGCTAAATAATTTCCACTAACTTTTGTTTGTCCATTAAAAAAAATATTTTCCACAAATTGTAAATTCTATTTTTTTTTTATTCTGTTTGTTTATTAAAGACAACTGTCAAATCGAATAAAGTTTATTAGTCATGTAAACAGCATGATTCATAAACATGATTCAGAAGGCGAAGAAGGTGATTCAAGTCGTCGTGGAAACATAGTATAAATGTCAATTGCTAAATAAAGCATTGCTTTGCTAAATGGAACTAAAATACTGATCCTGCATTTACTGGATTATATTAACAACTTACAAAGTTTAACTATCAAAATAACATTTATTTGAAAACAAAATTTTTATTTTGTTTTGTTTTTCACACATTAATTTTTTAACACATATATTGAATTACAACAATCAATAACTAGTGTCTAAAAAAATATCCGTTATTTATATAAATTTATAAGATTACGTTTCTCATCGTAAATATTTTTTATTTACAATGGTTGTACAAATGTTGTTGGTAATTTCTATATAAATATTTTGTACAACATCTACGACATTTTTCGATTTTCGAATGTTGTTTGAATATGTTAAAATATGTGTATGTATCTCAACATAAAAATTACACATATTAGTTAAAAAAAACCAAACGGTAACACTCAAATCATAAACTAATTGACAAATTTGAAACAAAGCAAGAGTGCTACCATGGTGAAATCACTTTACACGGTGGTGTTGAAACGCCAGCTGTTTTTTTTTTAGTCATGTTCGTTATGTCAATTTTTGTTTTGTTTGTATATATACAGTGGCGAGCACACATGGAGATGTTTTGTAACATGACTTAAAACCGAATGAACTCTTAAATTTTTAAAAATAATAATGGTTTTTATTTAAAATGTTAAATAAATAGAACAAAAATGAAAATAAATTGAAATTCAATAATTACTAAAGCGAATGTGGAGTTTAGGGTAAATTTATGTGAAATTACAATGTATCCACTTTTGCACATTAAAGTTCGTTTAATCTGGCAGCAAGAATAAATGGACGGTTGGAGCGAATTTATGTCTATAAACACCGTTATTTGAAAATATCAAAGCAACAGTAAATGTAATTTTTCAAATTGTTCATAATTTTTTTTTTTTTGGAAATTTTAGCTTATCGCGTGCTTTTAATAAAAATGAGAAAAATTTCAGACTTTTTAGAAAACCGATGATTCCACCGGCCCACAAACCACACCAACCCGTATTTTTTTCTGGATGAAGTGGCAGTTCTTGAATGTCTTTAGGTTTTTTTGTTTACATACTCATTGAGCCAGAAATGGGCCTCATCGCTGAACAAAATTTTCCTCAAAAACGTCGGATCTTCTTGGAACTTTTCAAGAGCCCATAGTTCAAAGCGATGACGCTTGTTCAGGCGTAAGTCTTTCTATACTAAACAAAAATAACATGACGGCATGACACGACTCACACGTGATCTTTCAAAAAAAGACTATTGAAAAAAGTATCTCCACTTGAATCACCCTTTACATAGTTTTAATATTAATTTTAATTGTTGATTTCTTTCGTTTCAGGTGCTCAATCAAATGGCTGCAAATATAACAAAAAGCCCCAATATCGTTATTCTGGATGCCATAGTTATGATACGTCAGCTTTTAATATTGTTCTAGGACTAACATGGCACCTGGATGACACAAAATATTCACTGCCAAGTGAAAATTATAACATTTTTTATAAGGAAACATTAGAACAAGCCACAAAAATTCTTGAAAATCGTAGACGTAATAGCAGTGAAACATCCGAACATCCTTTTACAGATGAATAAATAAAAAAAAACTAAAAACATCTTCAACAAAAATTTAATGCAACACATTATCATTTAAACTAAAAAGTTAAAAATGCTCTAAGTAATAATAATAATAACTACAAATTAGTTTCTTTTATACGAAAAAAATTAAAATAAATTGTTAAATTAACAAATATTGCCTAAAATAATATATATATATATTTATGTGGATGAGTTTTGAGAACCAGCTTAAACTTAAATATTAAGTTTAAACTGTAGTTTATAAAACGTAAATTACGCATTATATGTTATCTATATTAATTTAAAAGAATAATACTTAAAAATTATCTTTTAAAACTTATTATAATTTTACAAAAATAAAACAAGCAATTTTCTTAGAGAAAATTAAAAATTAATTTAACATAAGTTAAACTGAAAAGATACAATTTAAATAAAAAACAAAAACATAATAATCTCTAAAGCTAAAGTTTAGCAGTGCATAAAATTATACAAGTTAGAAATCTATCCTATTTAGATTTCTAAATATGAAGGAATGGAATGAATGAATAATTCAAACATTTTTAAAAACTAAGTCTAATTGTAAGTGTATTGGTAATATTTATTATTATTAAGTATTATTATTTTTGTAATTTTGTAACTTTTTGTTTAATTTTTTTTTAGTTAAAAGTAAGTAAGGAAAAATTCAAGCTTAGCTTTGCTTGAATTATTGTTAATCATTATTTGTTGGATTTATTTTTAATATTTTAATTTTTATAATTATAATTATAGAAAAAGAAGATGAATAAGAATGAAAGTGATTTAGAAAATTAAGCATAAAATGTGATTTTTATTTAATTAGTTTTTCTTAAATACATTATTTTTAATATTCAAAGGTTTTCGCAAAATTTGTAGTAATTAACAAAAAAAAAAACAATAATAATGATAACAAAAGTATTATTCTATTTCAGCTTAATTTTGAATGACAGCTGTAGATTCTTTTCTTCTTAAGAAGAGAACTGAAATGAAAAGTCAACATTTATAGCTTAAACAAAAAAAAAAAAAAAATAATAAATTAAAAATTATTGCAATATACAAATACCATAAATTATTTTAATTTTAGTTTAAAGAACAGTTTGTTATTAGGTTATTAAGAGGATGAGGTTATTTAAGTTCCTAATACATACAAAACATGAATCATTAATAGGAGATTTAAAATTAGGTAGCAAGTACAACAATAAGATAATAACCAAATTCATAGGCCGGGTCACATATCAGTGTTGTCAGATAATTTTTTTCTTCCCCCCCAAAAAATTTAGAAACCCGCTAGATTCTAAACTTTTTTTTAAAAAACCCCTAAAGTTTCTTCATTCATATCTCTATTGAATTGAGGTACTACTATTCTTATATAAACCTACTAATTATTAAAAAAAACATTTGAATTGTTCTTCGCTTACATTTTTATGAACTTACGTAAGGTGAACTATTAGGAATACAATTTATATACATATAAACCTCTAGTGGTTAGTTTTATTAAAATCAGGTTTCTCCAAAAATTTCAAGAGTTACAAAATCTTCTTCACGAGCTGTGTAAATATCATTGAATTGAAAAGTTTGAGCATTTCAGGTGTTGGAATTGAATCTTGACATTTATTGTTTAACTTGACTCTTAAAATACTTTCAACTGTTAAAATATTCATTCTGTTTCGCAGCTTATTTTTTACCACATTAAAAGTAATAAAGATAATCCTAGTTTACTAATCTGCAAAATTTTGGGTTATTGCCAGCATCCCTCTTTTGTCCAACTTCATACGAAAATTTTTCTAAAGACGTCGTATTACTCCACGCTATAAAGTGCAAGTTGTTCCACTCACTAAGAGTTGCATCGATATCTTCACAAATATTTTTGAAATGAACAACGATACTGGTAATGTCTGGTTTTTTAGCTTTCTGTGCATTTAGTAACAATTTTTCTATAAGATCAATACTATCTGGAAGTGGTTTTTTATTTGAAAACATGTTGCCAAAGTAAAAGTTTTGGAATTTTTGTTAATGAGCATAATGTCTTCTATTTGCATCGAAAAATTTTTTAATGTTTGTAGTTTCAAGATTACTTTCTAAAATTTAGAATCTAAATCAGGAGTGCCCAAGCCCTATAATCTTGGTATATATATATAAGCTGTTTGTTTTGTATACTCATTACAGCACTCAGCACTAGCAATACGAAAAACACAAACAACTTTGCCTTATTTGTTTTTTTTTTGTCGTACTTCACTCTATACACGCAAGCGCAAAGCAACAACACTTTCGTATGCTCTACTGGTAAACATTGGTGACTGCGATCGTCAATGTAGATTTTTTTTGTTTAACGTATGATACCGTTTAAAAAAGTGTGTTGTTTCTGTATTAGTTTTTACAACAAAAAATATTAAATAAAAATTAGTTTTTATTGAAATGTATTGTTTTTTGCTCTTACATAAGCAACTTTTGGGCACTCCTGATCTAAATCGTCATTTCGTTATACTATGTTTCCACGGCACATGCTTCGCTCTCTATTCATGCTTCACACCCCAATCATGTGCGAAACAACTTGCTTCACCATACAAAATTTTAAGAGCGAATCAAGTAGATTCATATTGAATCTACTTGCGAAGCACGAAAAATTGCACTCTTCTCTAATTTTTATCGCAAGTTTATCTGCACTAGCTGTAAAAATTTAATATTATTGTAAACAAAGCAAATTATTTTCTTGTTGCTGGAAGTAAAGAAAGTAAATACGTACGAATGTATGTTTTTTTTTCAAATAAGCTAACTAATTTCCACTCACTTTTGTTTGTCCATTAAAAAAAATTATTTTCCACAAATTGTAAATTCTGTTTTTTTTATTCTGTTTGTTTATTAAAGACAACTGTCAAATCGAATCAAGTTTATTAGTCATGTAAACAGCATGATTCATTAACATGATTCAGAAGGCGAAGCAGGTGATTCAAGTCGTCGTGGAAACATAGTATTACAATATCTTCGATATGCTCAGTTGTTAAATTATGTATGTACTATACTTAACTATAAATTCGAAAATCCCCTAAATAAAATTTTCTTACCCCCAAAATAATATTAACCCCTAAATCACATTTAGAAATGTGTTGAAATTGTGTTGAACTAAAAAGTCTGGCAGCTTTATACAACATAAGATCCACAGACATAATAAAATAAAATGTCGAAAACATCTGGCATTTGAAACATTGCAAAGAGGTTTTGCTCATTCTCACAATTATGTTTTAGAAAAAAAATAAAAAAAAAACGGATAAAAAGATTGAATAAATTTTTATTATAACTAAATAAATAGTAGAACAAAAAGGGTATTTTGTTTTTAAGTGTTGAAAAAGGCATTTAACATGCAACTGCGTGCTTTAAATCATTTAAGAAACTCTTGGCAAAGGTAAGTAGAGAGTGAGATACTTTTGTTCAGTGCGGCATTTTACAACAATAAATACTTATTGAATAACCTAAAACGTGATGTTGTTTTCTTAAAAATTAGTGTGTCCCGGCGATTTGCAACAAAAACCTCTTCGCCCAACATAGATGAAATAGGCAGTGGTACCGGTATTGGTGACATTACTGGTGGTTTGCGTAATAATATTGATAGCCTTTATACCGTTAATCAGCCTTCTACCGATGTGGTCACCAAATTGCCACCCTTAACACAGCCCATACCCGATTTGGCTGAAGTTGAATATGCCAAACCGCTCCTGGAAAGTAGTACCATAAAAGTAACAACACTGGCAAATGGTTTGAGAGTGGCTTCCGAGCCTCGCTTCGGTCAGTTTTGTACAGTTGGTTTGGTTGATTCAGGACCACGTTATGAGGTTACCTATCCCGGTGGTGTTTCACATTTTCTAGAAAAATTAGCTTTTAATGTGAGTTTCTTTATTGTTATTAATGAAATTGTTTAAATTGCTTTTGAATTAAATTACGAATACATATTATCCTTTTCTTAAGTCTACCACCAACTTCCCCAACAAAGATGCTATTTTAAAGGAACTTGAGAAAAATGGTGGCATATGTGATTGCCAAAGTTCTCGTGATACTCTGATTTATGCCGCCAGCATAGACAGTCGTGCCATTGAATCGGTTACTAGACTTTTGGCCGATGTAACCTTGCGACAGACTGGCTGCAAAAAGCAGTCCATGTCATCTCAGAACACGCAGTCGCGTGGGTTAGTTGTTTTTTATTCTTTTATTCTTAAGAAGAGAACTGAAATGAAAAGTCAACATTTATAGCTTAAACAAAAAAAAAAATAATAATAAATTAAAAATTATTGCAATATACAAATACCATAAATTATTTTAATTTTAGTTTAAATAACAGTTTGTTATTAGGTTATTAAGAGGATCGGGTTATTTAAGTTCCTAATACATACAAAACATGAATCATTAATAGGAGATTTAAAATTAGGTAGCAAGTACAACAATAAGATAATTAACAAATTCATAGGCCGGGTCACATATCAGTGTTGTCAGATAATTTTTTTCTTCCCCCCCAAAAAAATTTAGAAACCCCCTAGATTCTAAACTTTTTTTAAAAAAACCCCTAAAGTTTCATCATTCATATCTCTATTGAATTGAGGTACTACTATTCTTATATAATATACCTACTAATTATTAAAAAAAAACATTTGAATTGTTCTTCGCTTACATTTTTATGAACTTACGTAAGGTGAACTATTAGGAATACAATTTATATACATATAAACCTCTAGATGGTTAGTTTTATTAAAATCAGGTTTCTCCAAAAATTTCAAGAGTTACAAAATCTTCTTCACGAGCTGTGTAAATATCATTGAATTGAAAAGTTTGAGCATTTCAGGTGTTGGAATTGAATCTTGACATTTATTGTTTAACTTGACTCTTAAAATACTTTCAACTGTTAAAATATTCATTCTGTTTCGCAGCTTATTTTTTACCACATTAAAAGTAATAAAGATAATCCTAGTTTACTAATCTGCAAAATTTTGGGTTATTGCCAGCATCCCTCTTTTGTCCAACTTCATACGAAAATTTTTCTAAAGACGTCGTATTACTCCACGCTATAAAGTGCAAGTTGTTCCACTCACTAAGAGTTGCATCGATATCTTCACAAATATTTTTGAAATGAACAACGATACTGGTAATGTCTGGTTTTTTAGCTTTCTGTGCATTTAGTAACAGAGACCTGCGCCGTGTCGGCTGCAAGCCGGCTGAGCTGAGCCGCCGGTGATATTCAACAGCAGCCGCCGCCGAACAATTTTCGGCGGGAAATCGGCTCAAAAGCAGCCGCCGTCCATAAGTTTTTGTTTTATTCCAAAAAAATTATTGCTTCTAACTAATTTAATTTTTTATGAAAAAAGATTATTGTTATATCCACAAAATTATTCATCGTGAATATAACCTATTGGAAACATTTCATTTATTGTAACAATTACTACTTAAACAATAAAATGTAAATCAGTGATGGGATTTGTGGCACAATTGTGGCATTTTTGGCACTATTACGTTTTGAGTGGCACAATGGCTACTTGATACTACATATATAAATGAAAATAGTTTTAAGTAATTAATTAATTCCGTGTGAAACTTTTTTAATATTCATCTGAGACCCAACAAAGTATATAAATTCTTGGTCCTTATGAAATTCTAAGTCGATTTAGCCATGTCTGTCCGTCTGTGTAAACCACTCTCACGTCCAAACTATACAACTTAACTAAACGAAATTTACAGAAAAATATTTCTTATTTTCCGGGTAACTTTGGTATTGAAAATCAGCAAAATTAGTTTAGGCCAACCAGAGTTATGGACCAATATGTGAGAGACCTCCATAAAAATTTGATATTTTTGTCCATTTTATTGCAATATTTTGAAAAAAATTGCAGATAATACCATGCAATTTTGTATACGTTGTTTGTATGATAAAAGAAGAAAGTGTGCGGAAAATAGTAAGAATCGGTCCAAGATTTCTCATAGCCCCCATACAAATACATATATTCCCGAAATATGGCTTAATGATAAATAAATACCTATAAAATTGGAATATCAAGACATAATTCAGCAAAAATAAGTTTAATACACACAGAAATCGCAAAACGAAATTTTTTTTTAGTTCGGTCCATGTTTGACCATAGGCCCCATATAAAGTCCACTTCCAAAATTCACTTAAATACGTATAAAACAAATATAAATAAATAAATAATCTTTATAGGCAAATAAATTGTTGTACTAAATTTTATGGTGGTCGGCTCAGAATTGGTCATGGCTTCCATACAAGGACCACATCTGAAAAGACATTTATCCCTATATATATTGTAAAAATATCGGTAGCGACTCAAAACTTTGCACAGATCATTTACATATATACAAAGATCATCCCACAAAATTTTGTGAATTTCGGTCTATTTTTACCCGTATGCCTCATATAAAGCCCTCTTCCGAAAATCACTTTAATACTCATAAATCTCTTCTATTTACATGCATGCCTAAATCAAACTTCTGGATATCGGTCCATATTTGACTATATCCCCCACATAAGGTCCACTACCGAAATCCACGTTAATACTAATATATATCTTAAATATACCGTTATTATGTTGAAATTCGACGTGAAATATCCTCATATGCATGAAAATAACTGTTCCAAAATTTAAGAAGATTTTTTTATTTAATAATTTATAATCATAATAAATTATGAATACAAACAATATTTACATAGGTACTAACAACTAAGGATTTTGACATAATATTTGTTAAATAAGATTGTATATATTACAGTATTTTAATAGTAACATTACAGTCTTTATGTTTTGTATATTTACAGTTTTTAGGAGATCTACTAGGCAAATTTTATCGAAAAGATTTATTTGAGCTTGCTTTATAAAATTACATGAGAAAATTAGATGTTCTGTGTTTAGAGTTGTTGTTGTATTACAAAGTTGGCAATGATTTTGGTTAGTGTTATTAAACAAATGTTGTACAGTTAAGCGGGTATGTCCTAATCTTAATCTAATATATTTTTGAAGATCACTTCTTTTTGCTTCATTGGGATATATTGGTGGAGTTTTATCTGGGTTGAATGTTTTGTATATGTGTTGGTAGTTGGCCATTCTTCAATATCAGCTTTTTTAATTGATGTTGAAATTGCTCTATTGATATCGCACTTATTAGATGAGGCATATGAAAAGATTGTTGCAGAAGAAGCAAATTTTGCTGCTTCGTCCGCTAATGTGTTTCCTTTAATACCAGAGTGGCCCGGAATCCACATTATTTTAAATTTGGTGGGGTATTTTATTAAGATATCTCTAATTTTTGAGATAGTTGTATTTTTATTTTTTATATTTTGGGTGGCAGTTATTGTAGATTTTGAGTCTGAACAAATAATATATTTACCACGGAGATTTTTATATTTATTGAGGGTGCAATAGATAGCGGTTGATTCTGCAGTAAAAATTGAACATTCACTATTTAAGCTAGCAAGGAATTCTATTTTTAATGTTTTATCTATTACTGCAAATGTTGTAGAATAGTTTGTTTTTGAGCCATCTGTATATAAGAAGTTCCAATTTTTGTATGCTAAAAGAATTTCTTTAAAGAGGGAAATGTATATATGATTGGATGTAGATTCTTTGGGTAGGTTAATAAGATCCGAAATAAAACTATCCTTTTTCAATTTCCATGGAGGTTCAGTAGGTGTATAAGCTTTTTGCTGTTTTAAGTTCAAATCCATATCGGAGGCGAATTTAAGTGAGTTGTAGATCGTTGAAGGAATGCGCATTGGGGCTTGTGATAGCAGGTTTGGTAATCGATGAATAAGATGTTGGTCTGATGGGAACATAATTTTAATTATGTATTAAATTTGTAGTAAGCGTTCTATACCTTTGTTCAATTGTGGGTATTCCGGCTTCAGCAAATAAATTTCTAATTGGAGTCCATTCTTATTAATTTTTTTTAATGTATTACAAACTTTCAGACACCCAGTAGTTCCCGAGATATAGGCCTATATATTTTCAACTTTACGGGCCCGCTCCCTCGAAAATAGGCGTGACCGCCAACAAAATTTTTTTTTGCTGTCATCTCCTCTAAAATCCCTATTTGATTTTGTTTTTTTTTTTAGCAAAATCACTAAAACCGAATTGTTAAATTACACTCATGATTATTATGAACATCAGACAAACTCTGTAAATTATGCTAAGAATTGGTAATTAAATCAATTAAAAATGGTGAAAATTAGACAAAATTTCAAAATACTTAACATAAATTATGTTGGTCGTAAAATTGTCTTTCAAACAATATATCAAATACTAATAAAATTTGCACTAAGACTGAATAGAAAACACAGAACAATTTTTTTCTAGTCCTATAACCAGTGTAGTTTTTGTATTTCTTATTACGTTTAGGTGGAGGGTATTTAAGATTTGGCATAGCCGAATATAGCACTCTTACTTGTTTATACTCTGTTTCTTAACTTGTTGTGAATATGGAAAAATGTTCTTTTAATTTTATAAATTGTTAAATTTTATAAATTGTTAAATTTTATAAATTGTTAAATTTATATAGATTCGGCACAGCCGAATATAGCACTCGAACTTGTTTTTTTTTTGTTAAACACAATCAGCCCAATCATGAATAAAAATTCCGCGGGAGTTTTTTCCCTTTTCCCATTTAAATTCAATGTTAAAAAAAATAAGGGAAAAATCTCCCGCGAACTTTTTATTCATGATTGGGCTGAATAATAAAAAAACATTTTTAATAAAATATGATTTTTTTTAAATAAAATGTTTTATTTTATTATTCTTTATAACTTTTGTCTAAATTGTTCATTTGGAAAACTTATATAATAGACATTTTAATAGATTTGCAACTATTATTTACATGTATGACAAAATTAACATTTTAGTTAAAATTTGTCGTAAATGAATCAAATATATGTAGTCATGTTTGGTATTTTCAGCCGGCTGGCCGCCGATTTTGAGCCGCCGCCGATGATTTTTATTTAAGCCGCCGCCGCCGATTAAAATGCTCGGCGCAGGTCTCTGTTTAGTAACAATTTTTCTATAAGATCAATACTATCTGGAAGTGGTTTTTTATTTGAAAACATGTTGCCAGAGTAAAAGTTTTGGAATTTTTGTTAATGAGCATAATGTCTTCTATTTGCATCGAAAAATTTTTTAATGTTTGTAGTTTCAAGATTACTTTCTAAAATTTAGAATCTAAATCAGGAGTGCCCAAGCCCTATAATCTTGGTATATATATATAAGCTGTTTGTTTTGTATACTCATTACAGCACTCAGCACTAGCAATACGAAAAACACAAACAACTTTGCCTTATTTGTTTTTTTTTGTCGTACTTCACTCTATACACGCAAGCGCAAAGCAACAACACTTTCGTATGCTCTACTGGTAAACATTGGTGACTGCGATCGTCAATGTAGATTTTTTTTGTTTAACGTATGATACCGTTTAAAAAAGTGTGTTGTTTCTGTATTAGTTTTTACAACAAAAAATATTGAATAAAAATTAGTTTTTATTGAAATGTATTGTTTTTTGCTCTTACATAAGCAACTTTTGGGCACTCCTGATCTAAATCGTCATTTCGTTATACTATGTTTCCACGGCACATGCTTCGCTCTCTATTCATGCTTCACACCCCAATCATGTGCGAAACAACTTGCTTCACCATACAAAATTTTAAGAGCGAATCAAGTAGATTCATATTGAATCTACTTGCGAAGCACGAAAAATTGCACTCTTCTCTAATTTTTATCGCAAGTTTATCTGCACTAGCTGTAAAAATTTAATATTATTGTAAACAAAGCAAATTATTTTCTTGTTGCTGGAAGTAAAGAAAGTAAATACGTACGAATGCATGTTTTTTTTTCAAATAAGCTAACTAATTTCCACTCACTTTTGTTTGTCCATTAAAAAAAATTATTTTCCACAAATTGTAAATTCTGTTTTTTTTATTCTGTTTGTTTATTAAAGACAACTGTCAAATCGAATCAAGTTTATTAGTCATGTAAACAGCATGATTCATTAACAAGATTCAGAAGGCGAAGCAGGTGATTCAAGTCGTCGTGGAAACATAGTATTACAATATCTTCGATATGCTCAGTTGTTAAATTATGTATGTACTATACTTAACTATAAATTCGAAAATCCCCTAAATAAAATTTTCTTACCCCCAAAATAATATTAACCCCTAAATCACATTTAGAAATGTGTTGAAATTGTGTTGAACTAAAAAGTCTGGCAGCTTTATACAACATAAGATCCACAGACATAATAAAATAAAATGTCGAAAACATCTGGCATTTGAAACATTGCAAAGAGGTTTTGCTCATTCTCACAATTATGTTTTAGAAAAAAAATAAAAAAAAACGGATAAAAAGATTGAATAAATTTTTATTATAACTAAATAAATAGTAGAACAAAAAGGGTATTTTGTTTTTAAGTGTTGAAAAAGGCATTTAACATGCAACTGCGTGCTTTAAATCATTTAAGAAACTCTTGGCAAAGGTAAGTAGAGAGTGAGATACTTTTGTTCAGTGCGGCATTTTACAACAATAAATACTTATTGAATAACCTAAAACGTGATGTTGTTTTCTTAAAAATTAGTGTGTCCCGGCGATTTGCAACAAAAACCTCTTCGCCCAACATAGATGAAATAGGCAGTGGTACCGGTATTGGTAACATTACTGGTGGTTTGCGTAATAATATTGATGGCCTTTATACCGTTAATCAGCCTTCTACCGATGTGGTCACCAAATTGCCACCCTTAACACAGCCCATACCCGATTTGGCTGAAGTTGAATATGCCAAACCGCTCCTGGAAAGTAGTACCACAAAAGTAACAACACTGGCAAATGGTTTGAGAGTGGCTTCCGAGCCTCGCTTCGGTCAGTTTTGTACAGTTGGTTTGGTTGATTCAGGACCACGTTATGAGGTTACCTATCCCGGTGGTGTTTCACATTTTCTAGAAAAATTAGCTTTTAATGTGAGTTTCTTTATTGTTATTAATGAAATTGTTTAAATTGCTTTTGAATTAAATTACGAATACATATTATCCTTTTCTTAAGTCTACCACCAACTTCCCCAACAAAGATGCTATTTTAAAGGAACTTGAGAAAAATGGTGGCATATGTGATTGCCAAAGTTCTCGTGATACTCTGATTTATGCCGCCAGCATAGACAGTCGTGCCATTGAATCGGTTACTAGACTTTTGGCCGATGTAACCTTGCGACAGACTGGCTGCAAAAAGCAGTCCATGTCATCTCAGAACACGCAGTCGCGTGGGTTAGTTGTTTTTTATTCTTTTATTCTTAAGAAGAGAACTGAAATGAAAAGTCAACATTTATAGCTTAAACAAAAAAAAAATAATAATAATAAATTAAAAATTATTGCAATATACAAATACCATAAATTATTTTAATTTTAGTTTAAATAACAGTTTGTTATTAGGTTATTAAGAAGATCGGGTTATTTAAGTTCCTAATACATACAAAACATGAATCATTAATAGGAGATTTAAAATTAGGTAGCAAGTACAACAATAAGATAATTAACAAATTCATAGGCCGGGTCACATATCAGTGTTGTCAGATAATTTTTTTCTTCCCCCCCAAAAAATTTAGAAACCCCCTAGATTCTAAACTTTTTTTTAAAAAACCCCTAAAGTTTCTTCATTCATATCTCTATTGAATTGAGGTACTACTATTCTTATATAATATACCTACTAATTATTAAAAAAAAACATTTGAATTATTCTTCGCTTACATTTTTATGAACTTACGTAAGGTGAACTATTATTAGCAATACAATTTATATACATATAAACCTCTAGATGGTTAGTTTTATTAAAATCAGGTTTCTCCAAAAATTTCAAGAGTTACAAAGTCTTCTTCACGAGCTGTGTAAATATCATTGAATTGAAAAGTTTGAGCATTTCAGGTGTTGGAATTGAATCTTGACATTTATTGTTTAACTTGACTCTTAAAATACTTTCAACTGTTGAAATATTCATTCTGTTTCTGTTATTTTTTACCACATTAAACATATAGAAAGCTCTTTCAACTGATACATTGGAATAAGGTAGTAGTAATAAAGATAATCCTAGTTTACTAATTCTGCAAAATTTTGGGTTATTGGCAGCATCCCTCTTTTGTCCAACTTCATACGAAAATTTTTCTAAACACGTCGTTGTTGTTGTAACAGCAGTAATTGCTGAGTTGACAGCCCTTGGCCGAGTGATATCGGGTCATTCCGGTGCGTAGAACCGGCTGTCGTGGGAACGTCGTATTACTCCACGCTGTAGTGATTTAATTACTACTTGTGATAATTTTTAAATAACAAATCAATATTTCATTTTTATTTTTTTAATTTTTTTTTATTGTCAAAATTTCTTAAAAAATAAAATAGTCTTTGTAATCATATTGGCTGGCACATACAAATTATTTAAATAAATTTTATAAAAAAAATAATTTGTGGAATATTTAATAAACAAAAATACATCATCTCCACAATTGGTGACCCCGACGTGAAAACTGTTGGATGCGTTTGTAGTTGTATGTTTTCATTCCTTTCATCCTGAGTAACAGCATCTCCTGTTCCGTGCGATGGTGAATGAAATAAAGCCATCTTAAATGTTAATTTACTTCATAATCTTTCCCATTCTGGAAATCGAACTTCAAGAAAACTTATAGCTAATCGTTTTGTTTGGCCTGCTATGAATAAAGATTGCAACAAATGGTCAAAACTTTGTCAGATGTGTCAAAAATGCAAAGTTACGCGTCACAACAAATCAATATTGGGACAATTTAAACCAAGTTCAAATCGTTTTTCTGAAGTGCACATTGACATCGTCGGTCCCTTACCTCCCTCTGAAGGATACAATTACATTTTTACAATGATTGATCGCTTTTCAAAATGGCCCGAAGCTATACCGTTGCAAGATATCACAGCTGAAACAATATGCAGGTCTTTTTACGAATGTTGGATTGCAAGATACGGATGTCCTAACAAGATTATTTGTGATCGTGGAAGACAGTTTACATCAAAATTCTTTCATGATTTTTGTAAATTAATAGGATCAAAATGTCAACATACGACATCATATCACCCACAAGCTAATGGGATGATAGAACGATTCCATCGTACTTTAAAAAGTTCTATTGCTTGCCAAAATAATATTCAATGGACAAAAGTTTTACCTTCCGTTTTACTTGGAATTCGAGCTTCATATAAAGAAGATATCAAAGCTTCAGCTGCAGAAATGCTATATGGAGAATCTATTCATCTACCTGGTGAATGTTTTGAAACATCACCTGACAAAGAAACCTATAATGATTTCTTGTACCAATTAAAACAAATTGTTGGTAATTTCAAACCTCAAAAAGCTTCAAACCATAATCTTCAAAAACCATTTATTAATAAAGACTTGTCAACATCTGATTATGTTTGGATAACAAATGATGCAACTCATCCGCCACTTTCATGCAAATATAACGGACCTTTTAAAGTACTCGATCGAAAAGAAAAATATTTTAAAATACTTCTTAACAACAAAGAAGATACAGTTACTATTGATCGTCTAAAGCCAGCTTACATTGAAAATAAAAACTTAAATAATATTGAACATTTTTTTATATCAACTACACCCAATAATTCCATTCGTAAAAGTATCGCTTTTGCTGGAAAAGAGGTAGTGTAGTGATTTATGCCCCTATTGCCGTTCTCAACACAACTAAGTTTGGTCGTCTGTCAGTCAACCCGACTTTAACTCAACCAAATTATTTTTTGGTATTGTGTAGCACAACGATTTTTAGTTGTAATTGTTATGGCGTTGCCGACATGAAATATCGATTTCATGTTGGCAACATCATGCATTTTATTTGTAAAGTGAAGAAAAAAACGCAAAAAAATCAAGTTTTTATAAAATAAAAAGAATGGATTTAAGTGTGGATTTATTTTTTGAAGACGAAAATCATGACGCTAATACAAATGTTCTACGTATACGTAGAAAAATACGCGATGATTCCAATCCTCTTGAACTACCCAGTGCTAAGTAAGAAATTTCCAAAATAAGTAATAAAAATATGTTAGTATAGTAAGTATTATTTTTCATAGAGGCAATTTTCTTTTGCTTAATTTGTTTATTTCATAATTTTTATAACTGTTTTTCTCCAAATCCTTAATACTTTTTTAAAGTTTAGCTTGTGTCTCGCATTGTTTTCTCAGAAGTTCCAGACGCTCTTGTTCTGGTGATTTTTTTCTTTTCTTGGCTGGTGTGTTTATTATCTCAGGTTCATTTGTAACGATTTGTTCCATGTCGAGATTTTGAGGAGTTTCTAAAGCCTGACTTGTTGACGGACCAACGTTTTCAACGCCGAAAGTGTGTCCAGATGGTGCTACTTGGTCATTTAGTGATAACAGCTGGGACACGCAATCCTCAAGTACATTAAGCGGAATTTCTTGTGAAGGACCACCACCTGCTGCTTGTTGGTTTTATTTATTATTAGCAAGTTTTTTTTAATAATTGCTTTGTAATGAATCCAAACCTATATGAAGTAAAAATTCTAATAAAATGTCTGTTTACAATAATTAAGATGGCATATACTTACACGTTGCCATTCGAAGGATGTTCTTGTAGGTGGGCCCAAGCTATTCAATTCTATTGTAAATCCTTCCCACGTTTCCTTACACTGAGTTTTAGTCATCTCAAATTTTTGCTTTCCTTTAGCAAGTTCTGGATTTTTTTTCCATCAGCTGCACAAGTCGCTCAAATTGGGCTTTGGTTGTTATTTTGACTGTCTTGCGTATGTGTATTAATCATTTAATTAATTATATTAAGATCAAAAAACACCTATACTTAAGATTTTTCCATTTTTTTATTATTTTTTGTATTATTTTTTTAAAGGAAATGTATTAAAAATTTTATTTAAATCTATAACCGACAAAGACTCAACTGCTAATAAGCAGTTGTGTATATTTATCGTTTTTGTCAACCAAACTCATCCAAAATGGTGAACCTCAATACTATTAAACACAACCAAAAAGTCAACTACATTTAAGTTGTGAATGGCAATACCGATTTCTGAAAGACGACCAAATTATTAAAAAAGTTGTGAACCGCAATAGGGGCACAATACTATCTGGAAGTGGTTTTTTTTTTATTTGAAAACATGTTGCCAAAGTAAAAGTTTTGGAATTTTCGTTAATGAGCATGTCTTCCATGGTGAAATTAAATACCAGGTGACCGCATTGCTACAACAATTACAACAAGGCAAGAACAACAGGCATTTTTCTATATGAAAAACTTTCGTCACTGTCAAAAAGTTTTTTTTTTATATAACTTTTTGGCATTTTCAAATTCACCATGAATAATCAGCTGGCGCTACGCTATCACCTAGTATTTAAATTCACCTTGATGTCTTCTATTTGCATCGAAAAATGTTTTAATGTTTGTAGTTGCCAGATTACTTTCTAAAATTTAGAATCTAAATCAGGAGTGCCCAAGCCCTATACTCTTGGTGCTCTTTTGTATTTGTAAATCTCTTAGCTATAAGCTGTTTGTTTTGTATACTCATTACAGCACTCAGCACTAGCAATACGAAATACACAAACAACTTTGCCTTATTTGTTTTTTTTTTTGTCGTACTTCACTCTATACACGCAAGCGCAAAGCAACAACACTTTCGTATTCTCTACTGGTAGACATTGGTGACTGCGATCGTCAATGTAGATTTTTTTTGTTTAACGTATGATACCGTTTAAAAAAGTGTGTTGTTTCTGTATGTATTAGTTTTTACAACAAAAAATATTGAATAAAAATTAGTTTTTATTGAAATGTATTGTTTTTTGCTCTTACATTAGCAACTTTTGGGCACTTCTGATCTAAATCGTCATTTCGTTATACTATGTTTCCACGGCACATGCTTCGCTCTCTATTCATGCTTCACACCCCAATCATGTGCGAAACAACTTGCTTCACCATACAAAATTTTAAGAGCGAATCAAGTAGATTCATATTGAATCTACTTGCGAAGCACGACAAATTGCACTCTTCTCTAATTTTTATCGCAAGTTTATCTGCACTAGCTGTAAAAATTTAATATTATTGTAAACAAAGCAAATTATTTTCTTGTTGCTGGAAGTAAAGAAAGTAAATACGTACGAATGTATGTTTTTTTTTCAAATAAGCTAACTAATTTCCACTCACTTTTGTTTGTCCATTAAAAAAAATTATTTTCCACAAATTGTAAATTCTGTTTGTTTATTAAAGACAACTGTCAAATCGAATCAAGTTTATTAGTCATGTAAACAGCATGATTCATTAACATGATTCAGAAGGCGAAGCAGGTGATTCAAGTCGTCGTGGAAACATAGTATTACAATATCTTCGATATGCTCAGTTGTTAAATTATGTACTATACCAAACTATAAATTCGAAAATCCCCTAAATAAAATTTTCTTACCCCCAAAATAATATTAACTCCTAATACTATGTTTCCACGACGACTTGAATCACCTTCTTCGCTGTCTGAATCATGTTTATGAATCATGCTGTTTACATGACCAAAAACCTTGGTTCGATTTGACAGTTGTTTTTAATAAACAAACAGAATAAAGAAAAACAGAATTTACAATTTGTGAAAAATATTGTTTTTTAATGGACAAAAAAAAGTGAGTGGAAATTAGTTAGCTTATTTGAAAAAAAAACATACATTCTTTACTTCCAGCAAAAAGAAAATAATTTGCTTTGTTTACAATAATATTAAATTTGTACAGCTAGTGCAGATAAACTTGCGATAAGAATTAGAGAAGAGAGCAATTTTTCGTTCTTCGCAAGTTGTTTCGCTCATGATTGGGGTGTGAAGCATGAATAGAGAGCGAAGCTTGTACCGTGAAACATAGTATAAATCACATATAGAAATGTGTTGAAATTGTGTTGAAATAAAAAGTCTGGCAGCTTTATACAACATAAGATCCACAGACATAATAAAATAAAATGTCAAAAACATCTGGCATTTGAAACATTGCAAAGAGGGTTTGCTCATTCTCACAATTATGTTTTAGAAAAAAAAATAAAAAAAAACGGATAAAAAGATTGAATAAATTTTTATTATAACTAAATAAATAGTAGAACAAAAAGGGTATTTTGTTTTTAAGTGTTGAAAAAGGCATTTAAAATGCAACTGCGTGCTTTAAATCATTTAAGAAACTCTTGGCAAAGGTAAGTAGAGAGTGAGATACTTTTGTTCAGTGCGGCATTTCACAACAATAAATACTTATTGAATAACCTAAAACGTGATGTTGTTTTCTTAAAAATTAGTGTGTCCCGGCGATTTGCAACAAAAACCTCTTCGCCCAACATAGATGAAATAGGCAGTGGTACCGGTATTGGTAACATTACTGGTGGTTTGCGTAATAATATTGATGGCCTTTATACCGTTAATCAGCCTTCTACCGATGTGGTCACCAAATTGCCACCCTTAACACAGCCCATACCCGATTTGGCTGAAGTTGAATATGCCAAACCGCTCCTGGAAAGTAGTACCACAAAAGTAACAACACTGGCAAATGGTTTGAGAGTGGCTTCCGAGCCTCGCTTCGGTCAGTTTTGTACAGTTGGTTTGGTGATTGATTCAGGACCACGTTATGAGGTTACCTATCCCGGTGGTGTTTCACATTTTCTAGAAAAATTAGCTTTTAATGTGAGTTTCTTTATTGTTATTAATGAAATTGTTTAAATTGCTTTTGAATTAAATTACGAATACATATTATCCTTTTCTTAAGTCTACCACCAACTTCCCCAACAAAGATGCTATTTTAAAAGAACTTGAGAAAAATGGTGGCATATGTGATTGCCAAAGTTCTCGTGATACTCTGATTTATGCCGCCAGCATAGATAGTCGTGCCATTGAATCGGTTACTAGACTTTTGGCCGATGTAACCTTGCGACCCACTCTGCATGAAGAGGAAGTATTTTTGGCTAGACGTGCTATACAATTCGAATTGGAAACCTTGGGCATGCGTCCCGAACAGGAACCTATTCTGATGGATATGATTCATGCCGCTGCCTATAGAGATAATACGTTGGGCTTGCCTAAACTGTGCCCCCCACAAAACCTGGATAACATCAATCGTAATGTGTTGCTGAATTATTTGAAATATCATCATACACCTGAACGCATGGTTATTGCTGGTGTAGGGGTAAGTTTCGGAATAACTTTTGTGTTTTATTAATTTGAATGGAAAGTGAAAGTTGGAATTTGAGTAAAATGGTTCATTTTTGTAATTCTAATAATTTATTGCATTTTTCTAGGTCAATCACGATGAGTTGGTGCGCAATGTTGAGCGTTTCTTTGTTAAAGACGCTGCTATTTGGGAGAAAGAACAAATTGATGGAACCGGTGCTCAAGAAGTTGACAAATCAATTGCCCAATATACCGGTGGTCTACGCAAGGAGGAATGTGAAATACCGATTTATGCCGCAGCAGGTCTACCCGAACTTGCCCATGTTGTAGTCGGTCTTGAGGGTTGTTCCCACCAAGATCCCGATTTTGTGGCCCTCTGTGTACTCAATATTATGATGGGTGGTGGAGGCTCCTTTTCAGCAGGTGGTCCCGGTAAAGGAATGTACTCTCGTCTGTATACAAACGTGTTGAATCGCTATCATTGGATGTACAGTGCTACTGCTTACAATCATGCTTATGCCGATACAGGTTTATTCTGCATACATGCCAGCGCCCCACCAAACAATGTACGTGATATGGTCGAAGTGGTGACAAGAGAATTAGTGAATATGACCTCAAATCCAGGACGTGAGGAATTGAGTCGCTCAAAGATTCAGCTACAATCAATGTTATTAATGAATTTGGAATCACGACCAGTGGTATTCGAAGATGTTGGGCGTCAGGTATTGGCTACTGGACATCGTAAGAGACCAGAACATTTTATAAACGAAATTGGTAAGTAATCTTTTATATACTTCAGTTTAAAGTTATTTTTAATTTGTTTTTAAAACAATTTCAGATAAAATTACTGCTGCCGATATTCAAAGAGTGGCCAAACGCATATTGGGCACTCCCGTGTCTTTGGCTGCCCGCGGTGATATTGCTAGTCTACCTGACATTAAAGAAGTACAAAATGCTTTACACCATGATGGCAAATTAAACAGCCGTCGACTTTCTTTGTTTAAATGAAAATCTTTTTAATTTGGTACTCACTTTCCCCAGTAATAATGAACACTTTTAGAAAGTGTCCTTTATAAATACACATTAACCAAACAATAATAAAGCCCCACTTTATTGTATATTTAGTTTATTAATTTGGCAATTAAGAAATTTCTTGTTTGTTTTAAATGTAACTATATATTCTATATATACATATATATATACATATATATAAGTATTCTATTTTTTAATGGCGAATAAGTTTTTGTATCAGCCATCAATAGATTAGAACAAGTTATTGATTTGTTTTTTTACGAAATTAAAAATTGTTACAAGAGTTTTTTTTCAATAAACATGAGCAATTAATTTGACATTAATGAACTATTGTATTGTTTTTTAATTAAGCACTAAAGAGAAAATATTAATTTTATACATGTATGTATGTATTAAATCCATAAAAATTGTTATATTTTTTGGTTTTTTGTTGTCCTTTATTGTTGAAGTTAGTGTTGTATAGATATAACACGATTAAAAACTAATTGGATATTTCACCGGGTTCCAAATCCGAAGAAGATGATATATCTTCAACTAAGTCTTTCAAATCATTTAAAATTAAATTCTGCTTAATGGTTTTATCTTCAGTTATGACTGTTTGTTTTGAAGGTTCACTAGGTCTTTGGAAATCTTCATCGTCACTGCTTACATCTTCACAAGGTATGGGTGGAATAATTGCTGTCGATTTGTGTATTACTTCTGGGGAAGAATGTTGTAAACGCACACGTTTGGGCGAAACATGATCTGATGAACGTCTGGAAGTTTGATTTATGGGAGTATCAGCACTAACAACTGAGATTAAGCTTTCGGTGTCTGAAAATTTGTCACTGGAATATGCTGAAAGAAATTTATAGAGACATACATTACACCGGACAATTTTCAATAGAGATATAACGACAATTTAAGAAAAGACAAGAGTTGCCTTAAGAAAATTGTGATGTAACTTTTTATAAGCAAAATACTGATCAGACATCTAAATCTGCTACTATTTGCTGATAATATTATACTAGATACTTATCGTTATTTGTCAAAAAAAAAATCTAATTAAAAAAAACAGACAACAAAACCGACAATTTTCTGTAGAAAAAAGTTTTCCGGGAAACCGTGCCGTCACTTTTCATTAACAAAATTGATCACACAACTATCTACTACTATTTATTACTTGCTGATAATTGTTATTAAAAATAGTGAGCCTTAATTGTCTAAAGTAAAAAGTTGGCCAGAATTGAGTCGACATATTTCTAAAAAAAAAAAATAGTTGCATAAACCCCTGTAGAAATATTTGATCAGACAACTGAATCGACATTTTTCTGCAGAAAATAGCTGTCCGGGCAACTGTGACGTATCTTTTCATAAAAAAATAAATTTGATCATACAACTGTGAACACAATTCGTTGATAATTTTCATAGAAAATATTGAGCCTCTATGGAGCCACCGATTGTTTAAAGAAAATAGGTGAATAGACAATTGTGGAAACTAGAAAATTGTTGGCTTGTCATTATCGTCAAATTTTTATAGAAAATAAAATTAAATTATTCATAATAAGTCGAAGTAGTAGAAAAATACATAAAATGTACATAAATAAATTCTGTAGAAGATAGTAAGTCAGGCTAAACGTTTTCTGTAGAATTTGGTAGGGCAGACAGACAAGGACATCATATATGATAAATAGTTTCGATATACTTTTACTAACCACTCAATTTTCTTTTATTTCTTCTCTCCATATTCTTTGCAACCACATCAGTATCATCTTCTACGTCCTCATCATCACCATCATCTTCTGGCAACTCATCACTTGATATATCCTCACGTTCACGGTATTGTTTCGGTAAATGTGATTCATCTTCCATGGGTGCAGCAAACTTCGGTTTCCTCTCATCTTTTTGCGTGCTCTCTTCTGTATTTAATTCGCGACCTGTCTGTTTCTTAATGCTCTTCGCTATGACACGTTTCTGATGATCCAGTTGGGGAAATAGATCACGAGAATTTTCCAAAGCCTGTTTGGCGGCATTCATTTCGGCCTGCTGTATAGAAGAACCTGTAGCAGTGGCCAAACGTTTATTCCTAAAATACACAGCAACTGTATATACTCGTGTATTGGTGGGTCCTGAAGATTCAATAACTTTATAGAGAGGAATATCCGGCTCTCCACCATCCATAGTGCGTAAGGTAAGACAACATTGCTGCAGTTTGGATTTGGGATCATTCCAATCCTGATTCATGATAAACAATTGCAAACGAGGAAAGAGACAGACATGGCAGAACTGCTCACAGTACAAAAGACCCTTGTCAACATACAATGAGCCCAAGAAAGCTTCCAATAAATCTGCTCTATCCTTGGTCTTAAGCTCAGCTTTGGGATTAGAGTAAACGGCATATTTGGTCATGCCCAAGTCATCACAAACAACGGCTTGCGTACGATTGTTAACCAAAGAGGAGCGCAGCAAAGACAAATGACCTTCGTGATGCTCGGGAAAATGACGATATAAATATTCCGAACAAATCAGCTGTAAAACTGTGTCACCCAGAAACTCTAAACGTTGATTAGAGCCCAACGTAAGATGGGTGAAACCTATAGAACGATCAGTAAAAGCTCTGGCCAATAAACGTATATGCTTGAATTCTATGCCTATTGAGTCTTCGAATTTGGTTAGCTCCTGCAGCATTGGGTACGAACTTATGCAGTCTCTATCACCCAGAGGCTCCTGTTCTTGCAAGGGATGTTCGGGTATGTTCTTCCAGATCTCACGCAGTTGATCGTTTTCCATAAACAAAGCATTCATGAATACTTCATCCGCCACTGAGATGCCACCATCCAGCAGCAGAGCTCCCATTAAGGCTTCAAAGCAATTCGCCATGGCATGACGTAATTCTAGTTCGTGACACAAATCCGAACCATGAGCATACAACATGTACTCTTCCAAATGCAATTTCTTGGCTAATAAGGCTAAATGTTGATTTTGCACTATGGCTGCTCTATAAGTGGCCAAACCACCTTCTTCCAACTCTGGAAACATAAAGAACAAATGTATAGAGCTTAGAAATTCTACTACAGCATCACCCAGAAATTCCAAACGTTCATTGTGCGTGATATTCGACATTGTTTCATATTCCTTGCCGAAACGCGACATAATGTTGATCAGGGTGTTTATGCCTCTCTTGCGGGTATTCATGTAATGGATTTTACGATCACCATACTCAGGCTGACGTATGCCACAATTTGTTAGAGAATTGCGAGCATGATCGGGATTCGTGCCATAGTTTTCCTTGTAAGAAGGATGTGTTAAAGCCAACTGCAGTAGATAGCTAAAAGAAAGGAAACATTTAATATTATATACATTCTATAAAATAGTACAACAAATGATAATAATTACTAACCGATTTTTAAATTTATAACCAATATTATTTTCCAACAAATCTAAGGACCTGTGAAATCTTAAATGACCCGTTAACACGGGTACTAACATGGCATGCTGTACAATATCACACATTATACCAGTGCGATGATAATCCTTTGAGCTGACAGCCACCGTAACATTACGTTTCATTCTACCCTGCGTGCGCATTTCCTGCAGACGTGCCTCTTTCTCCTCCAATTTACGTTTGTCTTTGAAAGAAGGCTTTGACATGTTTGCCATTAGATGACGAAACTTAACATATTCCCTCCATGCTTTCTGGTACTCCGGATTGCCGGCATAACTTAGTTGCGGAGGTCGTATACCAAAATGTACTATGGCGGGGTAACATACGTCGCTTTCGGCATCATAACATTCCGGCAAATCGCTAACATTACGATCCAATTGGTCAACTCTTATCGAGGAGGGTTTATAGCCTGGCTTTGTAGCCAACATACCCTTGAAATTGTCCACATAATCTTGCCATTCTGTTTGCGGTGTATGATTTAAATTGTGCAATCTATGAGTATCCACCAAAGGTCCTGCATTGTCTAGTAGATATTTAAGTACTTCACACATGGCCAGTACCTCTTTGCCATTATCGGGTAGATCACGTACAAAGCGTGGCAGAAAATGAAAAGCCGGACAACTATCAGCTGCTATAGTGCCATTGGTATTTGGCAAAAGGGAAAAATCTACGAGTTCCAATAGCTCGTGGAAAAGATATTTAGCTGGAACAAAATAAAAATAAATTTAATAGATTTTCATTTGAATATTAAAATATTACTTACAAAATAAATCCAGCTCTCGAACCGTAAAGTTTTCTGGCATCTTCTCGGGTACATACAATATGGTATACTCAATATTAAAACGTATTACCTTGCAAGTTGGCAAATCCATTAAGGGAAAGTGTGACAGCAACGAGAAACCCTCAAAAATAAATTCGTGTTCATCGTGCTTAATGATAGTAGGAGTTTTGGTCAGAAAATTTGTAGGCGGCGAAATGGTAATACGATAATGATGCAACTTATGTGCATTGTTCGAATTTACATCACATTTGGGATAGCCATCTTCTCCTGGATAAATGCCATGCCGTATACCAACTCGTCGCGACTTGACCGAACAACGACATAGTGGACCATCGTTCATTTCGCCGTTTTCATTGTGCCACAAATCGGCATGAACGCGAAAGGGATGTTGGAGTTTGCGTGATAATTCCTCCATACAGTTGTCTTGCTCCAATTTAAATTCTTCATTATCGGATGAATCACTATCGGATGATGTGCAACCTTCAGATTTGTGTTTGCACACTCTCCTGCGTGTTTGTCTTGGTGGTGCTTTGTAGGTTGGTAAAGTCTGTCTTATAGCTTCAGATCTTTTGATTAATTTTTCCTCAAATAGCTGACAGAGCATTTCAAGCCGTGTGGTGGCCTCTACTTCGTGCACATTATTCGTTCTTTTGTAGTAGGGGTCTGCCGGAGACGAACGTACCCATACTTCCCGACTTTCTTCATCCATTTCGGCCAATTCGTCCATTTTACGTTGAATTTCTTCTGACGTTTCACAATAATTCGAACGCCAGTTGCGTAACAAACGGTCGCGTTCCGACTCTGATTTAGCAGGTCGTTCATCTCGCTGACGATGACGTTTACCCACATAATTTTTGTCCGATCTGCCAGCATCGGAATTATGTGACGATGTGCTTGTTTTGTTGTCGTAGTATTGATCTGATTTGCTGTAAGTAGCATATGAATATGAAGATCTGGAATAGTATTCACCCCTGGGACGTGTTGAAGAAGGATAACGATGGCTGTATGAGCCGTGATGATTTTGGGGATAATAGTTGTTACTGTCGTACTCGTATTGATAACTAGCGTGATAGTCATAAGATGCGTTTGTGGAGGCAAAGCCGCTAGATGTGGACGTGCCAGGAGGGGGATAAGAATAATTAGACGAAGGTCTATTATGATAATCAACGTGCTTTGTTGTTGTTGCTTCACTCCCACCAGGCTTATATGAACTTGAGCTGCAATAAGCTCCTGCGTATTTGATAGTATATGAACTTTTGTCCAAATTGTTGCTACTTTCGGCCGAATGTGCAACCGCAGCCGAATCTGTCCCATAAGCCGTGTGTTTATATGATTGTTGTTTAGCTGATACATTTTCATTACCAGATGGTGGCGGAGGAGGAGGTGGTGGTAAATTACACACATAATTGTAAAGATTTTCTGAACCTGGAGGCAAAGGTGGAGGTGCTGCAACCGTATCATCGACATTTGAAATTACACCAGGTATTGGTGGTGCTGCATAAGTTGGTGTAGTTGTTGGTACTTGTGGTGGTGGATAGTAATAGTAGTTTGGAACAGAGTCATAATCTGTTTTTGGAGGCGGATAACTCATTTTTCTTATTGATACTGTCTGCTTAAATACGCGAAGAAAATTACAATACCAACTGTTTATGAAAAAAAATAAATATATGAAAGTAAATGCTATTGATGACAGTTTTTTGTTTACTTTAATAAAAAAGTGGTGGTTTTACTCGATAACAGCATGAATGAAAGTTTGTTTGTTTGTTAGAGATGGGACTTTTTTGCTTTGGCAAAAAATCTCCGTTTAATACTATGTTTCCACGACGACTTGAATCACCTGCTTCGCCTTCTGAATCATGTTTATGAATCATGCTGTTTACATGACTAATAAACTTGATTCGATTTGACAGTTATTTTTACTAAACAAACAGAATAAAAAAAAACAGAATTTACAATTTGTGGAAAATAATTTTTTTTAATGGACAAACAAAAGTGAGTGGAAATTAGTTAGCTTATTTGAAAAAAAACATACATTCGTACGATTTACTTTCTTTACTTCCAGCAACAAGAAAATAATTTGCTTTGTTTACAATAATATTAAATTTTTACAGCTAGTGCAGATAAACTTGCGATAAAAATTAGAGAAGAGTGCAATTTTTCGTTCTTCGCAAGTAGATTCAATATGAATCTACTTGATTCGCTCTCAAAATTTTGTATGGTGAAGCAAGTTGTTTCGCACATGATTGGGGTGTGAAGCATGAATAGAGAGCAAAGAATGTACCGTGGAAACATAGTATAATACTATGTTTCTACGACGACTTGAATCACCTGTTTCGCCTTCTGAATCATGTTTATGAATCATGCTGTTTACATGACTACAAAACTTGATTCGATTTGACAGTTGTCTTTAATAAACAAACAGAATAAAAAAAAAAAACAGAATTTACAATTTGTGGAATATAATTTTTTTAATGGACAAACAAAAGGGAGTGGAAATTAGTTAGCTTATTTGAAAAAAAACATACATTCGTACGTATTTACTTTCTTTACTTCCAGCAACAAGAAAATAATTTGCTTTGTTTACAATAATATTAAGTTTTTACAGCTAGTGCAGATAAACTTGCGATAAAAATTAGAGAAGAGTGCTATTTTTCGTCTTCGCAAATTTTGTATGGTGAAGCAAGTTGTTTCGCACATGATTGGTGTGTGAAGCATGAATAGAGAGCGAAGCTTGTATCGTGGAAACGTAGTATAATTTTATACCCACAACCAGGGCTGTCAGATATGGCGATTTCTCGCCAAACGTGGCGATTTTGAAACGTGTTTGGCGTCGAGATTTTCCGTTTGGCGACATGGCGATTTTTTTGGCGATTTTTGATATCACTGGCGATTTTCTTGGCGATTTTCACCAAAACATCTATAATAAATTATGTGATGAAAAAAATCGTCTTTTTTGGTTTTTATAAATCCAATTGTCAACGAAATGAATCATCTGAATTTGGAATTTCAATCTTACAGCATGGATGCAGGAAGCATGCATGAAAAAATGTATTGTACACTTCTTATGTTTTCCACAAAAGTTTTCAAACCTTGTTTTATATAATACTGAAAACAATGAAAAATTTTTCAGTGATTTACATGCAGCTATTGATTCTTCAAATTCATTTTTGCCTCTAAATGCAATTGATTTTGGAGCAGAGTTTGAAACAGAATTAAGAAATGCGAAATTGGGCGAAGTAGAAATAATCGTACTTAAAGAAAACTGTTTTGTGTATTTAAAAAAACTTTTAAAAGAGATGATAAGCAGATTACCAGCAAATATGAACTTTTTTAAAGCTTTTGGACAATTTTCTATTTCAAAGTGTGCGAATACATTATCTCAAACTAAATTTGGCGTTGTTCAAGAAACATTAAGACCATTTACGGATCCAAATGTAGCAATAGGCGTGTATGAAACGCAATAGGGAAAACTTCCGTTCATAAATTAAAATAATTATTTTAATAACGAAATTCCAACAAATTTACTTGAATTTTGGCCAAAAGTGTTTGATTATCACGATACAGCAGGTACGTACCATTTTAAGGAAATATCTTTGGCCATTCTTACTATATTGATAGTTCCAACGAGTAATGTCTGCGTTGAAAGGGTCTTTCCAATAATGAATTGTACAAAAACTCGACTAAGTAATAAAATTCAATATGAGCTTTTAGACGCTCTATTGAGAATAATAATAATAATCATATGAACGTAAACAAATTATGGTGCAATTCGTTTACACCGACTAATGAAATGATAAAAAAATTCAACTCAACTATGTATGAAAGTCAAGACTCTAGTAATGAAATCGCTGAGGATGAAGTTTACGAACTCTTAGACTTATCTACTTAATTTTACTTTTTTTTTTAAATATGATCTCCATTTTTATGTAATTTAAAACTCTCTTTTAACAAAGTTTTAAAATTTTTTAAATAGTAAAAAATACAAAAACGGATATAAATGTGTATATGTTTTACTAAAATATTGTTTAATAAGTAACAATTAATGAATTAAATAAAAAAAAATGTAACAAAAACTAAACAAAAATTATTTTTGGCGATTTTTGACTTAAAAATTGAACTAGGTTTTTTGTGTAAAAAAAATTTATTTCATTTAAATAATAAAAAAAATTAAAAACTGAACAAAATCGGATTTTGGCGAATTTTGACGATTTTTTACATCCGTTTTGGCGACGAAGCTCAAAAAAATCTGACAACCCTGCCCACAACCAAAATGATAGGGTGTATATTACGTTTTTCATTCCTTTTGTAACACATCGACATAATGGTCGTAGAACCAAAAAGTGTATCTTCTGACTTCTTATAATATTCTAAGTCTGTTGAACGCACGATCGAGCTTCGAAAAAACCCATATAACAATGAAATTTTTACCAAACTTGTTTGGTATTGAAAATATACAAAATTGGTCCAGTAGGATCTGAGTTATAGATCAAAATTTTTTTCTAATTTTTCAGATATTTTTTTTATATTTATACCCTACACCAGTGCTCGCCAAAGTGGTGGTCCGTGGACCGGTGCCGGTCCGTCAGCCATAAGTCGCCGGTCCGCAAAGGGCGTCTCGCGAAATGGACAACGATTTTTTAAACGATTATATATACATATACGACTATATGTATACTCCACACTTCTAAACATTGTACAATTATCTACATGGTAGTAGCACTGTCCACAATTGAGCCACGACTTGATAAGCTTGTAAATAATAAACAGGCTCACCTTTCGCATTAGTAAACATCGACTTTCGTAACTTTAAATGGAATGACACCTTCCAATAGCACTAATCTAATTTTAATAAAACTTAACGTGCTTATAAAATGTCTTATTATTATAACTTTACAGTTGTTACATTTGTGATGTTTTATATTACTGTTTATTGAGGCTAAATACAACTTGTATAATAAAAACAACTTAAATTTGTTAAACATTCATAAATAATCGCTAATTTCTGCTATCATGAAATGGTAATAGGTCATATGTAGACACCCGGCTAATAAAGAAATGCATTTAAACAAATTTTAATACATACTTGAGATGATCGTAAACGAAAAATTATCAATAAAAAAGGTACCGGTCCCCGACGTAATAGAAAAATTGCAGCCGGTCCGTCACACTCAAAAGTTTGACGAGCACTGCCCTACACCACCATAGTGGGGAGGGTATATTGGATTTGTGCTTTAAAGAGCATAACTATCTCAAAAATGTATCCAAATAATATTTAACGCAAATATATTTCATATGTATATAAATAATACTATGTTTTCACGACGATTTTAATCACTTGCTTCGCTTTCTGAATCATGTTTATGAAGCCTGCTGTTTACATGACTGATAAACTTGATTCGATTTAACAGTTGTTTTTACTAAACAAACAGAATAAAAAAAAACAGTATTGACAACTTGTGGAAAATAATATTTTTTAATGGACAAAAAAAGTGAGTAGAAATTAGTTTATTTGAAAAAAAACATACATTCGTACGCATTTTACTTTCTTTACTTCCAGCAACAAGAAAATAATTTGCGTTGTTTATATGGTGTTCAGACATGTATTTTTAATTGAGTCAATTATTGGTTAATTAAAAAGTGTTCACATATGCTCAATATTGCTTGACATCAGCTGACAAAAAAGAAACAATTACAGTGCACTCGGGAAAACGTCAACGCTCGTTTACGTCAACATCCCAAAACGTCAACCCTTTTTTTACATTACCTGCTCTAAAATTTTATGAAATAAATAGAGAGAAGGCTCTCGTCCAAGTGCTGTAAAGAAAAAAAAAACAGCAGAAAAAAATAACAGTTTTTTTAATTTGTTAAACGTCAACACCCGCGGTGTTAATTAGTTGACGTCTTCCCTAGTGCACTGTATTTGGTTGTAATATTATAATTTTCAGCCTAAAAATATTCTTTATTAATTTAAAAGCGAATCAACTGCCCTTTTAGTTATTACTTGTTGTATTTTTAATTTTAACAGTTATTAGAAGAATTAACTCTTAATGAAGCAATTATCTTAATTGAAATTTTGTATGGATAATTGAATTCAATTTGGCGTTAATTAAAAAATTTCAATCAAAAATGCATGTGTGAATGCCATATTATACTATGTTTCCACGGTACATGCTTCGCTCTCTATTCAAGCTTCACACCCCAATCATGTGTGAAACAACTTGCTTCACCATACAAAATTTTAAGAGCGAATCAAGTAGATTCATATTAAATCTACTTGCGAATCACGAAAAATTGCACTCTTCTCTAATTTTTATCGCAAGTTTATCTGCACTAGCTGTAAAAATTTAAAAAAATTAAACAAAGTGCAGATAGTTCTAAAAGAAAGAGACAAATATAAATTCTTGGTTATAACTGGAATATGTATAAAAAACAACAACAGCACACACACTCCTGCTCCCGAATAATGTCGTATTTGGAGGTCGCTCACCACCTATAGCAGAAAGAGAAAAACAACTGCCGCGGAAAACAAGAATAGTTCAGACTGAGGTCGGTCGGGATGTAGCAATAGACAAAATGTCTATTGATGTCAGCATGTGGTCAGAGTCTCCATATACCCCCACATCTTCAACTGTCTATCCAAACCTGCCTGATTACAAATTTTTATAGTCTATTTGTTACAACAACAACGTAAGACGTGCTGAAATGGACTTCTGACTATTGTAGTATCAGTCGCTCCAGATATAATAATATCATTAAATTCAATTTGTTCCTGTATTTATTTAGTTTCAGGTTAGGTTCATTCCATGGGCAGCAATTGTTAAAAATTGTGTCCAGTAGATTGATCTCATTGTGTTACCCTTTGGGAAAATCACTGATTGATCAATCAACACTTTTTGTTTTCAATTAAGACCATCCTGATTCTTGGCGATTCCATTCTCCTGGTGTGGTTTCCGAAAGTACGGTGTCCAATAACAACTGTTAATTGTTAATTAGCCTAAATTGTTCCTGCCTAATTCAAATATGGGCCAAATTGATCTCGCAGTAGCATGGTTTCATTAGCCCATATTGTCTGTGCAAGTTCAATAAGATATTGCGGAACAGTTATTTGAAGACTCGTGAGAGAAATACCAGTAAAAGGTTCAATCGCCTCCTTGGTTATAACTGTACCCATTCTGACTAGTTAATAAGCTATACAGTTGCGCTGTATTGAACTGTGGGTCCCGTTATCCTAGAATGTCTCGCTATCTCATTCAAAGACCCGGTATTATGAGGTCAACGAATTGCTATCAGTAAATCTCTAGAAATTCGATAATTCCTAAGATAATTTGCTGTACGCTTGGCAGAGATTTCCGCTTGTGAAATAGTGTAAGAATCTGGAAGCCTAAAATAGGATTTTATCCCAAAATTGAAAAATTCACCACCAACTCTATTTCACTTTCTACAGTCGTCGGTGACACTCTTAGTACTCCTTCAGGGGGGTAAAGTCCATCCAACAATATGTTTCTTGTTGGAAGAAATATAGAAAATTGCATTACGATTGAATGTTCCTTTTTGGCTTCGGTGTAAACTAGTGAACATGAATCCTATGAAGATTCTCATAGTATCTCAACATAATAGAGTGACTTTGGTCCTTATAGCGCTTTTAAAGGCGTAGTTTTTATTATATTCTTCAGTGCATGCCACCTTACCAATACTCCATAGAATAAATTGGACATTAAAAAGATAAAATTGATACCCTTATGTTTGATACCCCAATTAGTCCAATTATCTTTTTGAAGGAGTATATGACCACATATGCCTTGTTAATTCTGTTCTGTATATTAAGCTTCCAGGATAATTTCCTGTCCAGAATAATGCCTAGATATTTGGTGTTATCCGCAATTTTCAGTCTAATTGCTTTTAGTTTCGGTCGGATAAAGTGATAAATCTTATACTTCCTAAAGTTGCAGCCGGATGGCAGCCCAAAAACTAAATGATAAAAATTAATTAAACTTATTTACCCCATACCTTTCTTTAACTTCTCTTTTCGTAATAAATAATCGTAAACTGCAAAACTTCATGTTTAAAAACGTTATAACAAAATTTATACAAATTATGATAAGGATAGTGGTATAATTTTTATATACCTACTATATGTATAATTATAAAAATACATTTATTAAAAACAAGTTAGAGTACAATATTCGCCTGTGAGAAATTTTAAATACCCTCCAGCTAGCATTTTATATATTGTTTGAAAGACAATTTTACGAACAACATAATTTATTTCAAATGATTAGAAATTTTATCTAGTTTTGAGCATATGAAATTAATGTAATTACCAAATCTCTTCATAATTTACAGAGTTTGTCTGATATTCATAACAATCTTGAGTGTAATTTAACAATTTTAAAATTTAACAAGTTTTTTTTTTCATTATTTCGCAACCATTTATGTAGCTGCTTATTTTATTTGAACAAAATTTATTTTACAAAATTTAATTTGGCCTCAGCGCCAAGAAGGCATAATTGAGGCAAGTTGGCAAATTAGTTAATAATTGTACAAATAAAATAATAGTTTTTTTAGAAAAAAAGAAAAATTAGTTTATAATACATATAATAATTTTATAAAAAAATTAAGACATTAAATCAAAAGCGTTTCAATTTTATTAAATAAGTGTTCTGTACAAGCGGATTTAAAAATGGAAATTCGATCAATTAGTTTTAAAGCTGGTGGCAAGTTATTAAATTTGATTCCACCAATATAATCAATTCGCTGCTTGGATGTTTCTAACCTGCATCTAGGAACTGTAAAGTTGGTTCTGTTTCGTGTATTAAAATTTATTTGATTTTGCGTAAATGGTATAGTGTGGTAACCAACATTATTAATACTTTTAAAAACAAACTTTAAAACTTGGTATTCATGCAACCCATAAATTGGTAATATTGATTTGCTTACTTCTTTATATAAAGAAATAGTTGAATACAACAATGGTAAATTATATATAATTTTTAACGCCTTGTTTTGCATACATTGCAGAGATTTAAGTAATGTATTATTTTTATTGTGAGCATATATAATGGCCAAATAATTTAAGTGTGATTGAATCAAGGATTGATATATCATCAGCTTTGATCTTTTCTCCAATTTATTTTTTAATTTATATAATATTCCAAGTGCTGGAGCTATCTTCCTTTTCACATCATTTATATGAAGATCCCAAGATAAATTGCTTTGGAGAGTAATTCCCAAATACTTTACCGAATGGGTTTCATTCACAATTTTTCCGTCTACATATACATTAAAATTGTTATTAATACTCAGAGAATGTGGTCTAAAGCGAATTAGTTGGGTTTTATTAGGGTTGAGCAATAATCGATTCAACCTCGCAAATTCGAAAATCAGTGAAGCATCTCTTTCAATTTGAGTTTTGAGTACTACATCATATTTATATGGATACAATACACACACATCATCAGCAAACATACACAGCTGACCACCTAAATTAAGATTTTTTATATCATTTAAATATATTGAAAATAACAACGGCCCAAGTCCACTTCCCTGTGGCACACCATATTCAACAGAACCAACAAAACTCTTTGAATTGTTTATATTTACATATTGCTTCCTGTTGGTAAAATAACTTTCAAACAACAAAAGTTCACGATCTTTAACACCATAACACTTTAATTTATGTAGCATTATCTGATGATCTACTAAGTCCAAAGCCTTAGTGAAATCAAAAAATATACCAGCAACTCCAGAAAAACCATCATCAAGCCCCTTACAAATGTTTTTAACAACATTCAGGACAGCATCTTCTGTACCACATCCGCGCCTAAATCCAAATTGAAAATCATACAGAAAATTATTTTCCTCCAGGTAAAATAGCAGTTTATCGTACAATATTTTTTCAAAAATTTTATCAATTGAAGATAAAACTGCAATCGGTCGAAATTTATCTACAGAATTCACATTTATTTCCTTTGGTATTGGTACTAGTTTATGGATTTTCAAAATATCAGGATAAACTGAATTATTTATCATTTTGTTAAAAATATCGCATAAAATTGGAGCAACTTTTACTCGACATTCCTTGACAAATTTCGGTGGAATATTGTCATAGCCTGAACTTTTATTAATATCCATATCTAATATTACCCCAATTACATCATCGATATCAATGTTTTCAATGGTGAAACGATTCAGTGAATGAGAAAGCGTACGTAACAAATTACAATTGTCTCCAGGATAGATTTCAATTCCTCTCTTAAGGTTTTTTATGACCGTTAAAAAATAATTGTTAAAACAATCAACCTTAGTTTGATCACATGTAATTCTCTGCCCTTGAGCATTATTTAGGTGAACCTTATTATTTTTTTTACGACCGAGAGTAGTATTAATAAATTTCCAAGATTTCTTTGGGTCATTTCCAATTTTGGTTAAACTGTCAGAATAGTAATTATCCCTACACTTCCTCGTAGCTATTTTTATTACTTTACTTATTCTCTTCAAAGAATCATCTTAACCCTGTTTTCTTCTATTTCTCCTTCTTTTCCTTAATAATTTCTCTTTTAATAAAATTAAATCTTGAAGATTTTTATTAATCCACGGAGCAATTTCAAACCTTAACTGTTTTTTGCATTTACTCACTATGGTTGAAGCATTTATAGCCGCTTGCATGCAAGATACTAAAGTATTTGTCAATTCTGTTGCATTAATTGAAGATAATTATCAGGTAAACTATTTTGCAGAATTTCTCTTGCTTTTAAATAATCATAGTGTGTTTTTGTTATCTCCCTATATTCCTTATTCATTACATTGCTTTCAAACTTGCAGCAGACAATATTATGATCTGACAGATTGCATTCAACCGAATCAACATAAATTTTATCCGTAAAGTTGCTGAACACCTGATCAATACTTGTTTTACTTTGAGGCCTCGTTATCAAACTATGCGCACTATCACAATCGTAATTTTGAAACATTGTAAGCAAATCAATATAATGAGTATTTTGAAACAAATCTACATTCGAATCACAAACTACAATAATTGGATTACGAGCATGAACACTTAATATAGAATCAATAATATTTATAAAATCGTCTACGTTGCATTTTTGGGAACGATAAAGTGAAATTATTTTCAAGGGTTTACGTTCAACTTTAAAATTGCAAAAAGTAACAACTATGCGTTCAACAAATTTCTCACTTTTGCAAATATTAACTTCATAATGAATGTTTTTATTTGTATATAACGATGTACCACCATAACCATCTTCTCTACAACAGTGAACATTAGTAAAACCGGGAATTACGTAGAATTGTGTAATGTCATTATTAAACCATGTTTCCTGAATTGCAATAACATCTGGCAACTTTGGTAACCTAGCTATTAATTCTTTAAATTGATCGAACTTTCCAATTGACGAAACGCTTCTAATGTTAAAAGTAATTATATTAAAAAATTAGATTTTAGTTTACAAATATAATTTTTAAAATTTGAATATTGTTTAAAATACTGATTTTTAATCATAGAAAGTTCGAGTGCTATATTCGGCTATGCCGAATCTTATATACCCTCCACCTAACCGTACTAAGAAATAGAAATCTACACTGGTTATAGGACTAGAATATTCTTATTCTGTGTTTTCTATTCAGTCTTAGTGCAAATTTTATTATTATGTATTTGATATATTGTTTGAAAGGCAATTTTACGACCACCATAATTTATGTAAAATATTTTGAAATTTTTATCTAATTTCGACCATTTATAATTGATGTAATTACCGATTCTTACTGTAATTTACAGAGTTTGTTTGATTTTCAGAATAATCTTGATTTATAAAATTAAAAGAACATTTTTCAATATTCACAACAAGTTAAGAAACAGTATAAAAAAGTATAAGATATAAGATTAGGTTTTTTTGTTTGAATTTGATCTCAATAACATTATTTACAAAAGATTTATGGGTGGTATAGAAGAAGTGGACCAATTATAAACCGATGGCTTCTAAATCCAGTATCCACTAATGTGATTTCTATGTATTTTAGGATTATATTGGTTGAATTTCATCTCAATAGCATTATTTACAAGAGTTGTATGGTTGGTTGTTATGCTCGGAAGTGGACTTAATTCAGGAGCTATAATTGACTGACAGCTACAATATCCAATAGCATAATTGCCGTATAACCGATATTAATATGATTTCTGGATTAAAATTTCTGATCCATATAAAAGTTGGTTTGATATCGATATTTATTAGACATTTTTGTGGGTTTATTTGTTTTTTGGAAATGGTTCTTATATGGCAGCTATGAAAAAATATGGGCCGATCTTCTTAAATTTTGGAACAGTTATTTTCATGCATATGAGGATATTTCACGTCGAATTTCAACATAATAACGGTATATTTAACATATATATTAGTATTAACGTGGATTTCGGGAGTGGACCTTATGTGGGGGATATTGTCAAATATGAACCGATATTCACAAAATCCAGCAGTTTGATTTAGGCATGTATGTAAATGATCCGTGTAAAATTTTGGATTGGTACCCTTATTTATAAGAGATTTATGAGCATTAAAGTGATTTTCGGAAGAGGGCTTTAAATCGGGCATACGGTTAAAAATAGACCGAAATTCACAAAATTTTATGGGATGATTTTTGTATATATGTAAATGATCTGTGCAAAGTTTTGAGTCGGTACCGATATTTAGACAGTATATATAGAGACAAATATCTTTTTCAGATGTGGTACTTGTATGACAGCTATGACCAGTTCTGGGCCGAACCATAAAATTTAGTACAACAATTTATTTGCCTATAAAGATTATTTATGTCAAATTTCGGCCGTTTAACATTATTTATATCTGTTTTATACGTATTTAAGTGAATTTTGGAAGTTGACTTTATATGGGGTCTATGGTCAAACATGGACCGAACTGAAAAACAATTTCGTTTTGCGATTTCTTTTTGCACAAAACTTATTTTTGCTTAATTTTGTCTTGATATTCCAATTTTATAGTCATTTATGTATAACTAGCTAAACCCAGTGTGCTTTGCTACCCCCCCCCCTCGTCATAAAATAAAATAAAACATATTTATATATTTACAAACATTTATTTATTTAATTTTAATTTTATTGTATTTATTTCAATGCTTTAGGCGAGGCCATGCCCTTTTGTCCACTTACATAGTCAAGAATTTATTATTTCGTAAGAATATCCTATTGTGAAAATTTAATGACGATCGGTCAAGTAGTTAAGACTATATTACGATTTTTAATTTTCCTAAAAAGGGGCGTGGCCCCACCCACTTTTCTGTTGGTACGTATTCCTAATTATGCCGATTCCATATGTACCACATATCTTTGATGTAGGTCAAAAAATGTCCAAAATATGGCGATTTAAATGTTTGGGTTATATGGGCGGTGCCACCCCCGTTTGTACAATCAAAACTTCATATAGCCTATTATTCCTTCCAGAGTCACAGTAACATGCTGTGAAAATTTAATCAAAATCGGCTCAGCCGTTTTGGAGTCTATACGTTACATACATACATACATACATACATTCAATTTTATATATATAGATAGATTGAGCAATATTCTTACTATTTTCTTCATACTTTCTTCTTTTATCATAAAAGTAACGTGTACAAAATTTCATGGCAATATCTGCAATATATTTAAAAAAATTGCAAGAAAAATATTCAAAATACCAAAAATATGAAATTTTTATAGAGGTTGTCTCGCATTTTGGGGCATAACTCTGGTACTACTATACCGATTTTGCTGATTTTCAATACTAAACTGTTGAGGAGAATTGCAAACGGGTTTTTGTAAACTCTGATGATTTTGGTTGTGTGTTTTGGACGGGAGAGTGTTTTACAGAGACAGACGGACAGACAGACGGACATAGCGCAATCGACTAAGAATTCCTTAAAGATCAAGAATATATATACTTTGTTGGGTCTCAGATCAATATTTCTCAGTGTTACACGCGGAATGGCAAACTTATATGTACATACATATAGGTCCCTCATTCACCACTTACATATAGCACTCGAACTTGTTTATACTCTGTTTCTAAACTTGTTCTGAATATGGAAAAATGTTCTTTAATTTTATAAATTGAGATACAACAGACAGCAAACAAATGTAATTAAGTAATGTGGTAACTATCCAATATACATATAATATTCAGTGACTGAAAAAAACACAAAAATGGTAATTATTGACTCAGGCATCAATGTCATATAGACAAACAACTAAAAATGTACGAGTATAACCAGCAATAATAAAATTACCTATTAAAATTTAACTTCCAAAAACGAATCGTTTTTATAATTTAATAAATATAGATAGATTAAATAATTAAATTTAACGTTTAATTTATATTGAATTTAATTAGTTTCTATAACAAAAATTAAAAAAAAATCTATGTAAATATAAACCACAACCAAATTATGTTGCAAATAGTCTCTCCATAAAAACCATGAATATATCGCACCCTAAATACAAAAGGGTCACAACTCAAAATACTAAAATTTTCAGGAAAGACAAAAAAGTTCATCGTGCACAAGCAACACATTTAATATAAAAATAGACATTACTGTATTTTTTCAGTTAAAGAAGATAGTGATGTGAAAGAAATTTTTGCAGTAGTTAGAGATGTGCACTCTGCATTAATTTATGGAAAAAAGTAATTTTTGGAAAATTTTAAGTTGTGCCCCTTTTGTATTTAGGGTGCGATATATTTAAAAATCACAGTGCACTGTGGTCGTATTTTTTATTCAAAAACAAAAAAAAAAATTCTGCGATCAAAGTAATAGTTATATATACATATAACTACATATATACATATGTATATATCAACATCACATTTGTAGCACATCTGTAAACAATTGTGTTGAATAAGTGTTTCTACTGGTCGACTTAAAAGATGGCAGCAATGTCAAGTTATGGACCAATTATCATAACAGATTGTGTCTTATCTTATAAAGCCACAAAATATACAAGGCAAATAAGATATGTAAATCTTCAATAGAACTTGAATAGGTATAAAATATATATGTACATATTTTGTAATCTTAGGGTTCTGCATTGAGATCCAGGCCAAGGAAAACAGCTGCTTCTCCTGGATTAGCGCATAAATCTATTGGTCAAAGTGAAATATGATTGACTGGGGACCCTGACCACATGCTAGACACAAATTTAGGACTGAACGATCTATGTGAGACCAATAGCTCCATTCTAATCTTGTTGCTCCATTCTAATCTTAGTTGTGTCAAAACTATTATTGTACAGGTATGAAATTCATGCTGTATTCTGTGACCGTGGAATTGTTTGCGTCTTTATGAAGGTCGTTCGAAGCTGCTGTATACAAATTTTCATCCAATGGCTGCCGGGAGAAACTGTTTCGTCAACATAATACTGTGCATCATTACTGGAAGAATAATTATCTGTTATAAAATTCTAAAATAATAAAGGCTTACTTACACACTGTGCTATCAGGAGAATTATTATATGTTGTATTAAAATGAATTTAAACAAATTGTTTTGTTTGTTTATTGCAGAAAAAACTCATTCATATACATACAAGCGCAAAAAATGGAAAATCAATTAATAAATACATCAAATGCTTTTGTTTTGGCATACAATCATTTATAATTTTTTCCATTAATCAAATTTACCAGAACACGATTTAGCGGATGTTACATTAATTTTCTACTTGTGCTTTTTATGTTTGCACGATGTTATTGTATTTGTATTTGTTTATAAATAAACATAAAGTGAAATTTAAAATATTTCAAAGTAGTCAAAGAACTTATTTTGCTAGGAAAATAAATACACTGGAGCCCCGATTTGCGTCTATTCTATTCGCGCCGTTTCGATTTACGTCGCCTTTCTAAATTTGGTTTAATCCGCTTTGCGTCGTTTTGATTCCGATTTGCATCGATATATACCACAATTCAATAATTACATGTGAATATTTTGCCTACTTGCGTGTAAAAAGGGAAATTCCCATTTTATTCATATGTACTTATAATATGAAGTTACGAGCTATTAAATTAATTATGGTTATGCATTTATGTTTATGTATGTATGCATGTATGTAAATAGATTTTTTTTCTCCTTAAGTATTTTTTAGTTACTTTTTGAACATTTATTATAAAACAAAATATTTGGGACAATTAAATAAAATAAGTGAAGGATTTTATTTGTTCATCTCTTATTTATAATAAAACAAGTTAGAAAAGTATATTCGGCTTTGCCGCATCCTGCAAATATACTGCTAAATTTAAAGGTAATAAAAACAAGTTAAGAAACAGAGTATAAAAAAGGTTAAGATAAGATGAGGCTTTTTGTTTGAATTTGATCTCAATAACATTATTTACAAAAGATTTATGGGTGGCATAGAAGAATTATGGACCGAGGGCTTCTAAATCCAGTATCCACTAATGTGATTTCTATGTATTTTAGGATTATATTGGTTGAATTTCATCTCGATAGCGTTATTTACAAGAGTTGTATGGTTGGTTGTTATGCTCGGAAGTGGATTTAATTCAGGAGCCATTATTGACTGACAGCTACAAAATCCAGTAGCTTAATTGCCGTATAATCGATACTCATATGATTTCTGGATTAAAATTTCTGATCTATATAAAAGTTGGTTCGATATCGATAATTATTAGACATTTTTGTGGGTTTATTTTTGGAAATGGTTATTATATGGCAGCTATGACAAAGTATGGGCCGATCTTCTTAAATTTTGGAACAGTGATTTTTATGCATATGAGGACATTGCACGTCGAATTTCAACATAATAAGGGTATATTTAAGATATATATTAGTATTAACGTGCATTTCGGAAGTGGACCTTATATGTGGGACATATTCAAATATGGACCGATATTCTCAAAATCCAGCAGTTTGATTTAGGCATCTATGTAAATGGTCCGTGTAAAATTTTGGATCGGTATCGTTATTTATAAGAGATTTATGAGTATTAAAGTGAATAAAAAAAAAATAATATGGTTAAAAATAGACCGAAATTCACAAAATTTTGTGGAATGATTTTTGTACATACATATGTAAATGATATGTGAAACGTTTTGAGTCGGTACCGATATTTATACAATATTTTTCAGATGTGGTTCTTGTATGGAAGCTATGACGAATTCTGGGCCGACCACCATACAATTTAATACAACAATTTATTTGCCTATAAATATTATTTATGCCCAATTTTAGCCGTTTAACATTATTTATAATTGTTTTATAAGTATTTAAGTGAATTTTGGAAGTGGACTTTACATGGGGTCTATGGTCAAACATGGACCGAACTGAAAAAAAATTTCGTTTTGCGATTTCTTTTTGCACAAAACTTATTTTTGCTGAATTTTGTCCTGATATTCCAATTTTATAGGCATTTATGTATAACTGAGTAATATTTCGGGAAGATTTTTGTATGGAGGCTATGAGAAATCATAGACCGATTCTTACTATTTTCCGCACACTTTCTTCTTTTATCATAAAAACAACGTATACAAAATTTTATGGTATTATCTGCAATATATTTAAAAATATTGCAATAAAATGGACAAAAACTATCAAATTTTTATGGAGGTTGTCTCACATATTGGTATATAACTCTGGTTGGCCTAAACCGATTTTGCCGATTTTCAATACCAAAGTTACCTGCAAAATAGGAAATATTTTCTGGAAATTTCGTTTAGTTATGTTGTATAGTTTGGACGTGAGAGTGTTTTGTAGAGACGGACAGACAAACGGACATGGCTAAATCGACTTAGAATTTCATAAGGATCAAGAAAATATATACTTTGTTGGGTCTTAGATGAATATTAAAAATGTTTCACACGGAATGATAAACGTAATATACCTTCTGATGGAGGGTATAAAAACAAAAAAATTCATTCTTTATAACAAAAGTATATAAAAACAATATGCAACATGACATAACTTAAACAAATTCAGTCTCAAAAGTCATGGTACAAAGTTTTAAGTTTAATAATAATTTTTTTACACAAGCATTGCCAGTTTTACTTAATCAATACTTTGTAGGATTTTCCTTTAGTTTTATTGTTGCTTTCAGTCTGTCTGGCATGGATTATACAAGTTTTCTGGTCAAGTCAGGTGAAATTTTATCCCATTCTTTATGAAGAGCTTCCTTCAAGTCAGTTTTGTCTTTAATTTCATGTTTTTTTATTTGTTTCTCGGTGTTCTATTGGGTTGTGATCAGGACTTTGAGATAATCCAGTATGTTTTGGTTCGTTGTCCTGCTGAAAGTAAAATCGATCAACAATTCCAAGTTTTTCTGCTTTGTGGTGTAAATTATTTTTTTTTTTTTTAAAGAAAACGTCCTCGATCTATGGTTGAGACTGAATTTTAGACATTTTATTTATGTTCTTTTAACAAAATATATAAACCTTTCATTAAAATCGTGCAAGTCTAACTATCAATTGTGGACAGTATCTTGATAGTTTGTTTTTGTACAAACAATCTTAAAGCTTTCTATACTTATATTCTCACTTGCAATATAAAACAATTAAGAAAGTATAGTCGGTCAAGCCCGACCATATAATACCCTACACCCAGTATATGTATTATACGGTTTTCAGAAATTAGATGGGAGATATTACCTTATTATCGACCGATCATCTAAAAAGTTAGTGTCATGATTTCTGTAAATATAAATATTGTGTATGTTATACTTTATCTCGATATATACCATTATAAAATTAGGTGTCATCATTTCTGTATATTATTTTTGTCGAATTTTATTTGATTACCAACATTCTTAAGAAATTTATGATCGGAAGTGGGCCATTTATGGGAGCTACGACTAATTATGAACCGATCATAATAAATTTGTACCTTATTGTTTGTATACATATGAAATATATTTGTGTTAAATATTATTTCGATACTAACATTTTTGAGTGAGTTATGCTCTTTAAAGTGATTTTCGAAAGTGGGCCTTATATGGGAGCTACGACTAATTATGAACCGATCTGCACACAATTTGTAGAGGTGATTTAGCTTCATTTACCACTCATTTGTGATGAAATTTAAACAAATTGTTTTGTTTGTTTATTGCAGAAAAAACTCATTCATATACATACAAGCGCAAAAAATGGAAAATCAATTAATAAATACATCAAATGCTTTTGTTTTGGCATACAATCATTTATAATTTTTTCCATTAATCAAATTTACCAGAACACGATTTAGCGGATGTTACATTAATTTTCTACTTGTGCTTTTTATGTTTGCACGATGTTATTGTATTTGTATTTGTTTATAAATAAACATAAAGTGAAATTTAAAATATTTCAAAGTAGTCAAAGAACTTATTTTGCTAGGAAAATAAATACACTGGAGCCCCGATTTGCGTCTATTCTATTCGCGCCGTTTCGATTTACGTCGCCTTTCTAAATTTGGTTTAATCCGCTTTGCGTCGTTTTGATTCCGATTTGCATCGATATATACCACAATTCAATAATTACATGTGAATATTTTGCCTACTTGCGTGTAAAAAGGGAAATTCCCATTTTATTCATATGTACTTATAATATGAAGTTACGAGCTATTAAATTAATTATGGTTATGCATTTATGTTTATGTATGTATGCATGTATGTAAATAGATTTTTTTTCTCCTTAAGTATTTTTTAGTTACTTTTTGAACATTTATTATAAAACAAAATATTTGGGACAATTAAATAAAATAAGTGAAGGATTTTATTTGTTCATCTCTTATTTATAATAAAACAAGTTAGAAAAGTATATTCGGCTTTGCCGCATCCTGCAAATATACTGCTAAATTTAAAGGTAATAAAAACAAGTTAAGAAACAGAGTATAAAAAAGGTTAAGATAAGATGAGGCTTTTTGTTTGAATTTGATCTCAATAACATTATTTACAAAAGATTTATGGGTGGCATAGAAGAATTATGGACCGAGGGCTTCTAAATCCAGTATCCACTAATGTGATTTCTATGTATTTTAGGATTATATTGGTTGAATTTCATCTCGATAGCGTTATTTACAAGAGTTGTATGGTTGGTTGTTATGCTCGGAAGTGGATTTAATTCAGGAGCCATTATTGACTGACAGCTACAAAATCCAGTAGCTTAATTGCCGTATAATCGATACTCATATGATTTCTGGATTAAAATTTCTGATCTATATAAAAGTTGGTTCGATATCGATAATTATTAGACATTTTTGTGGGTTTATTTTTGGAAATGGTTATTATATGGCAGCTATGACAAAGTATGGGCCGATCTTCTTAAATTTTGGAACAGTGATTTTTATGCATATGAGGACATTGCACGTCGAATTTCAACATAATAAGGGTATATTTAAGATATATATTAGTATTAACGTGCATTTCGGAAGTGGACCTTATATGTGGGACATATTCAAATATGGACCGATATTCTCAAAATCCAGCAGTTTGATTTAGGCATCTATGTAAATGGTCCGTGTAAAATTTTGGATCGGTATCGTTATTTATAAGAGATTTATGAGTATTAAAGTGAATAAAAAAAAATAATATGGTTAAAAATAGACCGAAATTCACAAAATTTTGTGGAATGATTTTTGTACATACATATGTAAATGATATGTGAAACGTTTTGAGTCGGTACCGATATTTATACAATATTTTTCAGATGTGGTTCTTGTATGGAAGCTATGACGAATTCTGGGCCGACCACCATACAATTTAATACAACAATTTATTTGCCTATAAATATTATTTATGCCCAATTTTAGCCGTTTAACATTATTTATAATTGTTTTATAAGTATTTAAGTGAATTTTGGAAGTGGACTTTACATGGGGTCTATGGTCAAACATGGACCGAACTGAAAAAAAATTTCGTTTTGCGATTTCTTTTTGCACAAAACTTATTTTTGCTGAATTTTGTCCTGATATTCCAATTTTATAGGCATTTATGTATAACTGAGTAATATTTCGGGAAGATTTTTGTATGGAGGCTATGAGAAATCATAGACCGATTCTTACTATTTTCCGCACACTTTCTTCTTTTATCATAAAAACAACGTATACAAAATTTTATGGTATTATCTGCAATATATTTAAAAATATTGCAATAAAATGGACAAAAACTATCAAATTTTTATGGAGGTTGTCTCACATATTGGTATATAACTCTGGTTGGCCTAAACCGATTTTGCCGATTTTCAATACCAAAGTTACCTGCAAAATAGGAAATATTTTCTGGAAATTTCGTTTAGTTATGTTGTATAGTTTGGACGTGAGAGTGTTTTGTAGAGACGGACAGACAAACGGACATGGCTAAATCGACTTAGAATTTCATAAGGATCAAGAAAATATATACTTTGTTGGGTCTTAGATGAATATTAAAAATGTTTCACACGGAATGATAAACGTAATATACCTTCTGATGGAGGGTATAAAAACAAAAAAATTCATTCTTTATAACAAAAGTATATAAAAACAATATGCAACATGACATAACTTAAACAAATTCAGTCTCAAAAGTCATGGTACAAAGTTTTAAGTTTAATAATAATTTTTTTACACAAGCATTGCCAGTTTTACTTAATCAATACTTTGTAGGATTTTCCTTTAGTTTTATTGTTGCTTTCAGTCTGTCTGGCATGGATTATACAAGTTTTCTGGTCAAGTCAGGTGAAATTTTATCCCATTCTTTATGAAGAGCTTCCTTCAAGTCAGTTTTGTCTTTAATTTCATGTTTTTTTATTTGTTTCTCGGTGTTCTATTGGGTTGTGATCAGGACTTTGAGATAATCCAGTATGTTTTGGTTCGTTGTCCTGCTGAAAGTAAAATCGATCAACAATTCCAAGTTTTTCTGCTTTGTGGTGTAAATTATTTTTTTTTTTTAAAAAGAAAACGTCCTCGATCTATGGTTGAGACTGAATTTTAGACATTTTATTTATGTTCTTTTAACAAAATATATAAACCTTTCATTAAAATCGTGCAAGTCTAACTATCAATTGTGGACAGTATCTTGATAGTTTGTTTTTGTACAAACAATCTTAAAGCTTTCTATACTTATATTCTCACTTGCAATATAAAACAATTAAGAAAGTATAGTCGGTCAAGCCCGACCATATAATACCCTACACCCAGTATATGTATTATACGGTTTTCAGAAATTAGATGGGAGATATTACCTTATTATCGACCGATCATCTAAAAAGTTAGTGTCATGATTTCTGTAAATATAAATATTGTGTATGTTATACTTTATCTCGATATATACCATTATAAAATTAGGTGTCATAATTTCTGTATATTATTTTTGTCGAATTTTATTTGATTACCAACATTCTTAAGAAATTTATGATCGGAAGTGGGCCATTTATGGGAGCTACGACTAATTATGAACCGATCATAATAAATTTGTACCTTATTGTTTGTATACATATGAAATATATTTGTGTTAAATATTATTTCGATACTAACATTTTTGAGTGAGTTATGCTCTTTAAAGTGATTTTCGAAAGTGGGCCTTATATGGGAGCTACGACTAATTATGAACCGATCTGCACACAATTTGTAGAGGTGATTTAGCTTCATTTACCACTCATTTGTGATGAAATTTGTTTGGTTCCATGCATAATTCAAACATTTATGATCGATAAACCCCAATTTCGGGAGGACTTTTGTATGGAGGCCAGGTGAAATAATGGACCGATTTCAACCAGTTCTAATCCCATCCGTCCTTGTAATATACGTTTTTTCTTTCTTTCCTACTTCACAGAGTAATAATATCACTTTGGCAAAACCCTGCTGTTAAAACTGTTTCTGGGTTAAAATCTGCATAATTTTATTAATTAAAAACTTTACATTTACTTCCAAAACATTTAGAACAAGAAAAAGTAAAAACTATCTAATAATAATATTTTGTTATAACCAAATTTATTATAGTAGCCATTTTACGTTCATTTGATTTTTTTTAAATAAATATATTTTTTATTTGAATAGTTACAATATTTGCAAATATCATTTACATGTGTATTTTCTTGTGTGAACTCCATCTAATAAATTCAGATACAGTGGTAACCCTATGTCACAACTACTTGATAATTGGTTTGAGTAATCGATCAATGCAGTTACCGACATTAGACAAGATGGTTTTCGCTGCACTGATAAATTTTATCGGCCCTTTTTGATATCTTGACTTCAACGAGTAAGACGTGTTTAACCGCATCAGTAGAAATTAACTAAATTAAATTTATTGGACTAACCCAAAAAAAACATCAGCGGAAACACGCGTACCAAGAAAAAATTTGGCCAAAGTGAGTGTCAATCCCAATCAGCCAAGGCAAATAGTGTTAAATATACTCTGGGCGTATCACTGTCACCATCGCCACAGCACTACATCCACGCGGCAGCTACGGCAGTGGAATCTACAATTAAAACAGTGTGAAGAAATTGTTGCAGCAACCTCAGTGGCTGGTTCTCCAAATCATTTGGATTTCTTTAAATTCCATTAATACTGATGTTAATGATAATCCTCCAAGCATCAATACTACTAATAATACTGTGTGTAAGCCGCAGTTGCAACCAAAAACAACCACAAGACAAACAGCAAAAATAGTTGGAAGACTAAATTTTTCCTTTTATATTTAAAAGAAAAAAACACCAGAAAAAAAAAAAAACTAATTTTTTAACCTATAAAGTATGTATGAAGTTTTGAAATTTTTGTTTTCTAAAATTTGTTAATTCCCAACGAATCATAAAAAGAAAAAAATTTTTATTAAAAGTTCTCCATGAATAATAGCTACTTAAACTTGAATAGTTATACTCGTTTTTCTTATAAAAACCCAATATTTTTTTATAAACATAAACCGTAAACTAAATTTCCACTAGTAAAGCTAATATACCTAATTATACTTATGTAAACCTTAATCTTAAACCTTCATGTAATTATTTAGAAGTATGTAGTATATGTAATCCAGAATGTAAAATATATAATTAATAAGTTTACTTTACTTAATTTAGAAATATGCAACCAAATACTTTTTTCCCACCACCTATAATTTCATTTACCAGTATGCAGATGCGAAGAGGCCTCTACGTCATCAAACATCCCATGTTCCTAATATTTAACAAACTCAGTAAGTTGGAACAACAACAATAAATTCAGGAATCGGTGAGTGACATATTTTATTCTTTTGTTTTCTGTTTTGTTTGCATATTTCTCCGAACGATTTTTCTAAGAATTTCTTTATCGAAGTAAAAACATACATACATACATAGTTTAATATTTTTTCCATCTTCTGTGACCAATAAGTTTTTGTATATACATACATACATAATAACGGTTCATATTAACGGATCTTTTAAAATTCTTTGGTTCCCTTCTTTATCAAATTTGTTTTTTGCAATCGTGCTTTTACATACATACCTATGTACATATGTATGTTCTTACTTCTGCTAAATATTACATGTACATATACATACATAGTTTTAAGATAATGATAATTATTTTTTTAATAAGAATCTAAAAGTGTAAAACCGAAAAAAAAAAAAAAGAGAATTTCCATTCAAATTTTGCATTAGCTAAATGTTAATTAAATATAAATAGATAGTGTTTCTGTTATTGTTATTTTATTCTACTATAATTATAATAGTTTAAAAAAATATATAAGACGGTTTTTATTAATGGATATAAATATAAAAATAGATAAGTTAGATTTTAAATCGAAACAATGAATTACTAATGGCCTTATGAATAAATGTAACTCTTTGAAATGAACATGTAAAATTTTGAATATTTTTTCTTACGGATGTAAACGTGAAATAGAATGAAACAATTGTGGGTTTCAGGTACATTATCGCCGCTGAAACATTAGGCAGGGAGGGTTTTGAGGCGTTGCCCCAAAAAACATCTTGGGTGCCCTACAGTAAGCAAATTAGATGTGAACACAGTAATGTTTTTTTTCTTAATTTTGATTTAACGTCAGTTTTTTCTTAGTTTTCATTTAGTTTTCTCATTATAACAGAGGCAAGGGAGTTTTAAATTATTATGTGTCGAAGTACAAGTAAGTTAGGTGCAACAAAAATGATAATAGCGGACAAGAATCCACCCTAAGCAGACTGATAGCTAGCAGTTTCATAACTCCCAATCGTCTTAGCTACTTATCAATAAAAAGAGATTTACATTTTTTCAAACTTGTGCACCTATGCCAACATCAAAAGTAAATGTCACTTTATAACTTAATATAGGTTTATACAACGCAGGAAATGGTTTTTCCCTTGTACATTACATCCTTGGACCGAAAAAATATCACTTACCAAATTTTATCAAAATATCTTCAAAATTGCGACCTGTACTCTGCGACAGCCAGACGGATATTGTTAAATCGGCTCAGAAAGTGATTCTGAGTCGATCGGTATACTTTAAGGAAGGTGTTGGACCAATATTTCTGGGCGTTACAAACATATGCACAAATCCAATATATCCTCCCCACTATGGTGGTGTAGGGTATAAAAAATAAAATCCTTATTGCCATTAGTTTCACATTAAAATCTAATTAAAATTTAATTGCTTTATAAATGTGTTAATTTTTAATCTCATTTCCAACAATATCATTTAACATAATTTTTAATTTCATTTTACTTTATTAGATAAAATAACAAAAATTGTATTTATAAGCAACAGCATCAGTAAGAACAATAACAACAACGACAAAAACAACAACTACTTACATATAACAATAAAGACAGCTATAAAAAACACCATTCAATACAAATCCCATTAATGATGATTTACGTAATCAAATACGTAAAATGGGTGAAAAAACCAAATCGCGAATGAAAAAAAATAATAAAATGATTTAAAACATCCAACAAATTGTTTTATAAGAAAGAACGAGCGATGTTGAGTGTTCTATTAACACTTCGACACTCTTAATCACAATTTTTTAATTTTTAGGCCTAAAGAAGACCTTTTTACACACTCTAAAAGATCCGATACTTATTCCACTATGCCTTCTTTCAGAAGTTGTTCTAGAAGCACATACACATTCAAAATTGCATTTCAAAGGACTGGCAACAAGTCATACTAAACAAGTAAGAAAGTATAGTCGGTCAAGCCCGGCTATATAATATTCTAAACCCAGTATATGTATAAAACATTTTTTCAGAAATTGGTGCTATATGGTCATCCAAAAATTTAGTGAATATAAATATTATATATGTATGTTAAAAGATATAAATACTTCTAAAAAATTACGGAGAGGGTCTTATATGGAGGATTTGACTAATTATGGAGCGACCATTATAAAATCAGGTGCCCTTATTTCTGTATATATGAAACTTACTTGTGTTGAATTTTATTTGGATACCGAAATTTTAAAGAGATTTATGGTCGTTAAAGTGATTTTCGGAAGTGGAAGCTACGACTAATTAGGACCGATCATCATAAAATTGTACCATATTATTTGTATATACATATCTATAACATATTTGTGTTCAATATTATTTGGATACCAAAATTTTTAAAAGAGTTGTGCTCTTTAAAGAGAGTGTTATATGGGAGCTTTGATCAATTATGAGTCAATCTGCACAAAATTTGTAGATGTGATTTTGCTTCATTTACCACTCATTTGTGGTGAAATTTGTGTGGATACTTGCATTCTTTAAACATTTATAATCGTTAAACCCCTATTTCGGGAGGATATTTGTATGGGGGCCAGGTGAAATAATGGACCGATTTCCACCAGTTTCCCATCCGTCCTTGGGTCAAAAAATATTATGTACCAAATTTTATCTCAAGTTGGCCTTCTATCAGGCATCTAACCAGTAGTAAGTAGGCAAGGCCTTGACTAACAACGACACGCGATGTAAAATTGAAAAGATTTTGCAAAACGGTTGGAAGTTCTTGTTACTGCAACATAAGGCCTTCATAAGGCCTCTTTACAGCCTCTTTTTACCGCTGGGTATTTCTAATACTCACTCACTCATAGTCACTTAAATGTATTTAAGTATGTGCGCAGGATATGTACCAGGCCTGGACAAATTTTGATTTTGTATTTACATTGAACTGTAAGAGTCATAAGTATTTGATGATTTGATTGTAAACTATTAAGTCGAAGAGTTTTTTTTTTAAACATCCGAAAATACTTCACAGTTAATAAATTAAGTTATTAAAATTCTCTGACCAATCAATATAACCATGGCCAAAGAAAATTCTAAGATTCATTTGAAATTCATTTTAGAAAAGTTTTGAATTAGTTTATTAACTAAATCCAAATCTTATTTATATGCTTTGGGTGGTGAAAGTACATTAGCAGTGAATTATCCATCCCTGGTACTGTATGTATGTATATGATGGCTTTTCGCTTAATTTCTAATCTTGTAAATCGACTCCTTATACTTTTTAACTTACTCCACAGGATGTCTAATTATATGCAAATAGTAGATGTTTATTTGTATTTGCATGTTACATTTACTATATAAACATGTATTTTTTATTTTCCGTTTAGTTAAATCTTTAGTTGTTTCAATGTTCTACATACAACAACATAGTATACATGAGAATCTACAGTGTACTGTAGAGTAATCCAACAAAAAATTTGTTTTTCAGATTTAGATACTAAATCTCCTTTAAATGGTTTACTACTCAAGATAGCAAAATTTTACGGAATTTTTAAAGTAAAAACAGTGAGGAATAACTAAGCAACTGATCTACATACAATGGGGAGCACAAATGAGTACATGTTTGTGTCTTGTACACTTTTTATTGCATATAAATAAAGAAAATTAAAAAATGTTTTTGGTCATTTATTTAAGGTTTAAAATAATTTACAAAATAATTTATAATACAAAATGAAAAATAATAATTTTTGGAAATAAACAATTAGTACAAAAAAAATTCCATGTATTAAATGTTGCACAAGTGTGTCTTTTGAAATATATGCACAACAAATCAAAGTTGACTGTTTTGTATGTGTTTGATTTGTTTATGATTTAAAAAATAACCATTAGTTTAATATTAATTTAATTACATGTAGTAAACACTTTTTGGAAATTATCCAACACAAAGCAAATTACAGTAAAAATTTAAGAAACTGTCAAGAGCCTTTAAGGACAATATTCTAGCAATGACGAAAAGTAGATATTCTAGGCGAGTAATAGCTAAACAGCTTAAAGTGATTCGATCAGTTGCCAAGAGTCCAAAAAAGGCGTTCTATTGTTCCCAAACCACAAATTAGAGGTCGCAAAAAGATAGTAACTAAAGCGAACGCCCATGAAAAGAGGCAAGTGTTTAACACCAAAATATGTTTCTATAGGAATTGGCAAACCTGTAAATCGATGGAAAGCAAGACGAGCCCTGCACGATATTGGTTACATCTCAGCAGTAAACAAATGAAAACCAGCATTGTCAATAAAAATGTTAAAGTTTGTCAGAGAGCACAGAAATTGGACAGTAGATGACTGGAAACGTGTATCGTTTTCAATCCGATGTAAAAAAATATTGCTGGCGTCGAACAGCCCAGAGAATACAAATACAGCATTCAAAGGAAACAATGATTCACAGTGCGAGGAACGTCATGATATTGGGTTGCTTTACATAGTGGCAACTCGGACCACTGCAAATAAGCGAAGGAATAGTGTGAAAAGAGGACTATATGCGTATTTTGCAAACTGATCATTCCGATTTTGTAGATAAGAGCGTCTATCATGTGTATGGTAACCCAAAGTACAAATCCAAAATCGTGAAAGAATGGCTTAGCCAGCTCAAGTTAATTTTCATACTGTGGCCAGCAAAAAGTATCGATTTCAATCCGATTGAGAATTTGTGTTCAATCGTGAGGAGACAGTTACCGATTAACTCCAACCCATTTGGACAAGCTTTGACATCGGGTTCAGCACGAATGAGAGAGCTGAAACCTCTAAAAAGTGTTTTACGAAATAAAGGGTTTTGGACTAAATATTAATAATATTATCATTCGCTAGAGTTTTTGTATGGTGTAAAATTGAGTATATGCGAGTCGTTTTTGTTTCGTTTGTCTTTTTTCTTAGAATTTGATACTTTTAGTTGTTGTTCGCTTAAAAGGCCTATCGCCATATAAATATATAACGCTAGAAATACAAGCAATAAATACATTTATCTAGAACTCCCGATTTTGTAAATTTTAATGATAAATTTCTCCTAGATAATTTAAAAGTTATTGAAAACAAAATATGTATGCATATTAATAAGTATCATCATATCAAATTTGTGGCAAAAGATTTCTAGATCTCCTTGTTTTTAAATGACGGATGCGCAGATATTTTATTCTAAAATTTTGGGTTGGATATTTTTAATTTTCAGACGAAAAACTGCCACATTTAGGCAGCTGAAAATAGAAGAGCAATTGTTGAGAAGCCTTTCCATGTTGAATGTGTTACTGTATGGTGCATTATGTGATCTGGTGGCGTTATTTAAACACAAAAAATATTTATACATATGTACAGAAGCCACACCACTAAATTATTGGATGAAGAGTCGATAATAGGTCATTGATCCCATATATCACTGTATGTAGGGTATTATATGGTCGGACTTGACCGTCTATTATTTCTTACTTGTTTCTTATTTATTACTGTGAAACCTTAATTTTTCCAATACAATAAACATTTAAATAATGTTCATATAAATTCTTTTTTCTATTTTGTAGAAAATCCCATTATATTGTATATTTTGTGGCTTTTGCTCCACAACCAATATTTCAAAATGCTCCAAATAAATTATTTTTGGAACAGTCTAACACATACACGGACTTGTTTATTTGCTTAATTAAAGTTGAATTGCTGCCAGGTTCAACTTAAGTAGTAGACTAGCTAAAGTACAATATTAGTGAAATGGGTGGTTGAAATGATGCTACGCCAGATATTTATTTAGCTGTAGAGGAAAATCATATTTAAGTATGAGAACAATATAAGTGATTTTGACATTATATTGTCGTTGTGTACGTATATGTACTTTATGTAGGTGTATAGCTAAGTATTGAGCATTTATAATATTATGTACGTCGGTGTTTTTAAGATTGAATGTTTGCAATACTGTTTATAGCTTATTGTTTGTTAATAATACAACCCTACATCAGCTCATACCACAAATATAGTGGGTGCTTCAGCCAAATCATTCATATATACCTACTCGTACATACCCTTCAATGATCCATTATTTGACTTTACTAGACTTCCTTGAATTAATATAAATATACCATCAAGTCTACAAGGACTATGCTGATTATTATACATAATAATGATGTGGGCGGTGATTTAAATAATTGCCTTGACTTTAAGTTACAACCTAAAATATTGTGGTGTTTAGCTTGTTTAGGCAGTAACACCTTTTATCGAATTTTTAGCAATGTTTGCTTAAAAGTTGTGTTGTATTGGTTCACTGGTAAATATTGTTATTTGTACATCTAGGAAAAATGTAAAACAGGAAAGAAATAAATAAACTGTTTGCCAAATCAATTGATTTCAATCAAATAAGATTTGGAAATTTCTTTCTTGCCAACTCATCAGCCACCTCATTGCAATAAGAAATACAACTGGTTTTAGAACTAGAATATTCTTATTCTGTGTTTCCTATTCAGTCTTAGTGCAAATTTTATTAATTTTTTATATATTTTTTAAAGGACAATTTAACGACCAACATAATTCATTTTAATTTTTTTCGAAATTTTATTTAATTTTGACCCTTTATAATTGATGTAATTACCGATTCTTACTGTAATTTACATTTTTTTTACAAGATTTATTTACAAGAGATTTATGGGTGGCATAATAGAAGTGGACCATTTACAGGCTGATAGCTTCTAAATACAGTATCCACTAATGTAATATCTACGTATTTGAGGCTTATTTTGGTGGAATTTAATCTCAATAGCGTTATTTACATACTCGGAAGTGGACCTTATTCAGGAGCTTTTATTGATTGGCAATCCATATAAAAGTTGGTTCGATATTGGAAATGTTTTCGAAAATGGTCCTTGCGGATATCTGACGCCGAATTTCAATATAATAACGGTATATTTAAGATATATATTAGTAATAAACTGAAAATATTGACCGATATTGTTAAAATCCAGTAGTTTGATTTTGGCATGTATGTAAATGATCCATGTAAAATTTTGGATCGGTACCAGATTTATGACTATGAAGTGATTTTCGGAAGAGCGTTTATATGGGGAATACGTTCAAATATGGACCGCAATTCACAAAATTTTGTGGAATAATTTTTGTATATATTTGATTGATATATATAAAGTTTTGAGTCGGTACCGATATCTATAAGATATATGTATGTAAATACTAAAGACTTTTTCGGATGTGGTCCTTATATGGGAACTATGACCAATTATGGACCGACCATCATAAAATTTAGTACAATTTATATATTTATAAGAATTATTTGTGTCGAATTTTAATCTGGTAACTATATTTGTATCATATTTATACGTATTTATGTGAATTTTAGATGTGGACTACATGTTCAAACATGGACCGAACAAAACAAAATTTCGGGTTGTGACATCTTTTTACAATTTTGTATTAATATTCTAATTTTGCAGGCATTTATTTATCATTAAGCCATATTTCAGGAAGATATTTGTGTGGAGGCTATGGGAAATCATGGACCGATTTTTACAATTTTCCTCACACTTTCCTCTTTTAGCATAAAAATAACGTGTACAAAATTTCATTTCAATAGCTGCAATATATTTCAAGAAATTGGAAGAAAAATGTAAAATTTTTATGGAGGTTGCCTCACATAACTCATAACGATTTTACTGATTTTCAATATTAAACTGCTTAGGAGAACTATAAATGGTTTTTTTGTAAACTTTGTTGATTTCGGTTGTGTCCTTTGGACGTGAGAGTGTTTTACACAAACAGACGGACATAGCTCAATCGACTTAGATGAATATTTCTTAGTGTTACACACGGAATAACAAACTTATATATACCCTCATTCACCGCTTATGGTGGTGGAGGGTATAATAGCATGCCAGAATAGACCTTAAGAATACATGCTTACTTGTGCTATTTATCGTAATATAATACGTAAAATAACAATAACAAATTTATTATTTCTCTTATATCGCTACAATGTGCATTGCACATGCACCCATATGTAAATATGTTGGAGCAATGTGTTTGTTATATTGTATACTGTTCATAGTTATGAAATTTCCAATCAGCCATGCCATACCATGCCATGCCATAACATTTGTTGCTGTTAACATTAACATTGCCATTGTTTTCACGAAGTTCAGAACAACTGTAATATTAAAAAGTTTGAACACTTTTTGTGAATACCTTTTGTGACCAAACATTGCTCCCAAACCAAAAACCAAATTAATTTTCATTTAAATTTGTTTTTGCTTTGTTCAATGGTACTTGAGTTGTCATGATTAAGTACGACTATAAAAAAGTCGATAAAATTGCCCTTGAATGAGTTCGAAATGAAAAAAAAAATAAACACATACAGTGGTGGTCATATATTAAAAAATTCATCAGAAGAGTAACTTATTCAAGTAATTTGCTAGTTATAAAAAGATTACAACTTTTTTTACTACTAAATTCTGTGAATGGCTGCTTTTATTTGCTCCCCCCAAATCGGGATAATAAATCTATGAAAATAAAAAAAGAAAATCGGTAATGTGATTGTACAAATAATTAAAACATTCACCACTGTTTTATTATTCCCAATAATTTTTAAATTTCCGTTAAATAATTATAAATTTACCTTTACCGAATAGCCCTTATTTGTTATCACATGAAGACATGTATTTTTCATACTTCCAACTAAATGCCTGTAAAGTGAAATGGTTACAGCTTTCAGGCCGCCCCAATGTTTTCCCACAATTCATCTAAATTTTTGCTGTTTTCCCTTCTCTACTTCGTTCAGCAAGTTCTCAATTGAATTGAGACTGTACTTTTCCTCTGGTAATGCGATTTTTCCATTTTCAACAAAATACCTCTTTTTGATTTCTCTTTATGTGGAACTTATGTATTTCTGCTGTATTTTGTATGGCTACAGCTTTTCTATAGACATTTAATTACACTGTCCAACAAATTAAGAGTTTTTGAATGGAACAGAATAGCGACCCCATAATTCTGAAAGAGTATGTTGAGTAGATCATTTTTGTAGAACAAACTTATGGTCCAGCACGTCTGAGTTTTTTTTTACAGTGGGTCAAAGTTTTCATTTTTTGGTCGAAGGGAGCATTATACTATATGAATAAAATGTTGTAAGTTAATGTCTGAGAGAATTCTTATGGTCAGAGTTGTATTGTGGAATTGTATGAGGATTATTTTTGTGGAAGATCTTAACCCTCTAACTGGTTTCTTTATGGGTCAATTTGACCCTTTTTTCGATAAAATCAAAAAATATCCTTTAAAAAAGGACATTTAAGGATTAAAATATTCTACGAAAATGTTTGGCGGAAAATTTCAGTGGGGGTCGCCAAAGACACCATAAATAAAGCTCTTTACGATTAATTGGTAAAATTACACGCCAACACATACAAAGCAGGTGAAAACATCGTCAAGTTCGGCCGGGCCAAACACTGAGTTCTCGCGTCTAGTCAGCTGTGACTTACAAATCAGCTGTGACTTTCAAATCGGGTGTGATAAAATTAAGCATAATTGAGCTACTAAGCAGTACATATCGGGTGTGATTTTTACTAAAATTAATATAAAAAAAGAACAATTAAAGTTTAAATAAGCATGGCGGATTCTGTTTGCAAATTAAGAGATTGGTTTTGTTTAATTTGTGGACATTTTACGCACCATCAAAGCAGAAGAAAGATATTCCCTACAATTGAAGAACCATATTTTCTTTTATTGGAATACGATTTTTATGTGAAGCTTGGATACCAAAAACTGTATGTACTACTTGCGAAAGTGGTCTTTTGACCTGGTACAAAGGCGGTACTAAGGCGCTGCCATTTTCATTTTTCATTTAATGTAAATTACCTTTTCTAGGAATGCTCGTTGGACCCGATATAAGAAAATTATTACACGATGAAGAATTTTATGGTCATCTGTCGGATATGCAAAAGACAGCATTTGACTTTATGCAGCTAGTTATATCAGAATTCCTTGGAAACTCAAAAGCACAAAACTATGCAGAAAATATTGAAAGCATGCTAATCGGTTTTAACAATATTGGCGTTAAGATGTCACTAAAGCTGCATTTTCTGCACTCTCATCTCAATTTTTTTTAAAGAAAACCTTGGAGCGGTTTCAGATGAACACGGTGAAAGGTTTCATCAGGATATAAAGGTATTGGAAGAAAGATTCAAAGGGAAATCCCAAAGTGTAATGCTTGCTGAATACGTATGGGGTTGTACAGAAACCTTGACCCATCGGAACATTCACGTCAAGCTAAATACAGGAAAGCATATTAAGTTTAATCTTTAATCCATTGTCATACTAGTGCTATTTCCCATTTCCCTTTTACTCGAAAATTTGAAAAAAATAAATATGTACATACAAAATTATAATTTTTTTATAGAAGTTGGCGTGTAATTTTGCCAATTAATCGTAAAGAGCTTTATTTACAACAATGGTGTCTTTGGCGACCCCCACTGAAATTTTACGCCAAACATTTTCGTAGAATATTTTAATCCTTAAATGTCCTTTTTTAAAGGATATTTTTTGGTTTTATCGAAAAAAGGGTCAAATTGACCCATAAAGAGACCAGTTAGAGGGTTAAGATCTTCCACAAAAATAATCCTCATACAATTCCACAATACAACTCTGACCATAAGAATTCTCTCAGACATTAACTTACAACATTTTATTCATATAGTATAATGCTCCCTTCGACCAAAAAATGAAAACTTTGACCCACTGTAAAAAAAAACTCAGACGTGCTGGACCATAAGTTTGTTCTACAAAAATGATCTACTCAACATACCCTTTCAGAATTATAGGGTCGCTATTCTGTTCCAAAAATGGTGTTGGACAGTGTTATTATATAGGGTGATTCAAGTAGAGATACTTTTATAAATAGCCTTTATTTGACAGATCACGTGTGATTGATTATTTTTGTTTAGTATTGTTTGGCATTTCATTATGGAAAGACTTACACCTGAACAACGCTTAAAAATCGTTCAACTTTATTACGAAAATTAACGTTCTGTAAGGAATGTGTTTCGTGAACTTCGCTCAACTTATGGTCAATATAATCGGCCTACTGAGCGTAATATTCGCAACACCATCATCCATTTTGGGACTCAGCATTCATTATTGGATAATATTTGACCGAATAGACGCTGTAAACAAAATATAGCGGCCCTAGCTGAGATTGTACACGAATATCGTATAGAGTTGATTCGTCAATGGCGACCGTTATCGTGCCATGGTAACCGACTATTTGATGTCAGAAATTGAAGCTCGTGCTCTCGGCGATATTTGGTTTCAACAAAACGGCGCCACTTTCCTCACATCACATCAATCAATGGACTTATTAAGAGAACACTTTGATGAGCACATAATTTCACGTTTTAAGCCGGTCGAGTGGCCACCAAGATCGTATGATATACACCGTTAGACTTTTTCCTGTGGGGATATGTAAAGTCTAAAGTTTATGCGGACAAACCAGAAAAAGGAAATTAAATTATTTTTTCTTATTTTTGTTTCTGTATGAAAAATATTTGTATTGTTGTTAGAAAAATATTGTTAATTTGTTAACGTTAATAAAAAATTTATTTCCCTGAAGATGCTACACAATGTTGACCTTAAGTTTAAAGGAAATATATTTTTTTAAATAAAAATAAAAAGGTCGAAAAATTAGTTTAATAATCTAAAAAATATTTGGTAAAAATATCATTATTTTAAGTCTTTTTTTATTTTCGAAGCTCTGTCCGTCTGTTGAAGGAACGATTCATCGTGTTACAAACGGAATGACAAACTTAATATACCCCTATATTTTTGGTGGTGGGTATAACAAGTAAGAAAGTATAGTCTGTCAAGACCGACCAAATAATACCCTACACACAGTATATGTCTAAAAACAGTTTTTCAGATATGGGCGTTATATTATGTTTTATACATGCTAAAGTGTTTTTCGGAGAGGTTCTTATATGGGAGCTTTGACTAATTATGCACCTACTGTTATAATATTAGATGTCATGCTTTCTGTATATATTATTATATTTATATTGTGTTCAATTTTATTTGGATACCGACATTTTCAAAAGATTTACTGTCGTTAAAGTGATTTTCGGAAGTGGGCCTTATATGGAAGCAATAGTCAGTTATGGACCAAACTACACAAAATTTGTAAAAGTAATTAGTTTTCATGAACAACTTATTTCTGGAGAAATCTGTTTGGATACGTTAATAAATCATACATTAATGACCGCTAAACCCTTATTTCGGTAGGAGATTTCAATGAGGCTATGTTAAATAATGCACTAATTTCTATCAATTTCAATCCCAACCGTCCATGGGTCAATAAAAATATTATGTACCAAATTTTATCGAAATATCTTCAAAATTGCGACCTGTACTTTGCGCACAAGTTTAGCATGGAAAGCCAGATAGCTGGACAGACGAACGGACAGTAATGTCTAAACCAAAATTTTAAATTTTAGAAAGAATTTTGAAATTATTAAATCGAAAATAAATGAAAACCTTCATGAAATCCCTTAAAGAAAAGCAGGTTGTAAGCAAATACATTTATGTATTATTTTACTTACTCTAATCATTTACAAGGGAACAGACTGTATTGCAGAGACATGTTTTCAAGTTGGATTTCGATATATTCGTATAAAAATCATGCCTTTTGGTAGCAGGTTGTTAGGAGAAATTTAGCTCTAACTGCTATTATATTTATACATGTATATTTCAAGGGTGGCTTAATATTCGCTTATGCCACTATACAAAATTTATAACGCCAACAAATAATAAGTACGTGATAAAAAAAAATTTAGTGTTTTTTGTTCTTTGTTAAATACAGGGTTAAGGTTAAGGTCGAGTGTTATTTCTGTGTTTCTGTTTGCAACTTTTAACTCAATTTAAAAGTTTTTTCTTTAGTTTTTTTGTTTCTTTGGCAGCTCAAACGAGTGTAATGTTTTTCTTTTGTAGTTGTTGTAAATAAAAGTTCAATATCCATAAAGACAAAATATTGAAAGGGCAGAAATTCATGCATAATAAATTAAATTATTTTTTGCTTAGACTTAAAAAATGTATGTATGTACGAGTATGTATATTGGAGGGGTTTTTCATTAGTTAAGGCGAAACTTGCTTACCCTGAAGGGATCTGCTATTTAAAACCATAGTGGGGTGTATAAAGCTCATAAATATTAGTCAAACACCCACCTTAAATTGTACCGATCGACTTAAGATACAGTCACATTTGGCATCAAATAAAATCAAATTAAATATTTGTTATATTAAATTTTATAACAGTCGCTCCGTAATTAGTCAAAGCTCTCATATAAGACCCACCTCGGAAACCACTTAAACATGTACAAATCTATATATACTATATATATAACATGTATAAATCGAGATCAAATTTAACACAAAAATTATTTATATGCCCAGAAGTCATAGTACTAAATTTGGTATGGATGATCGGTCCATAATAGGTCAGAGCTTCCATATAGCGACCATTTCTGAAAAAACTATTTTTGAAGGGTATTATGTGGTTGGGATTAACCGACTATACTTTCTTAATTGTTGTAATTGGCATATGTAGGGAACTAGTCACTTGACTAATGAAAAAGGGGACTATTGGTTACTTGACACAAGTTATGAATGGCCACTTTAACATGTGGTTGTCCTAGGAGGAGATTGAGTAATATATTGTACAATAATATTACAATTGGTCGAAGCTGCTAAAACTTTACTAAAGAGTGAGTGGTAGCTTCTGATAAGAACCAGCAAACGTTTCTACATTAATTCTTTTATATAAATAATGATTGAAGGGTCTTCTTCGCCATCATGGCAGTCATTGAACCGTTGGGCCATTATCGAAGCATGAGCTCCCACAGTACTCTTCAAAGTAATATTCACCCACAACTCTATTACCCTTTTTAGAGCCGTTAGTATATTGAATAGCACTTTAGATGGCGTGTAACTGTTATCATATACATACATATATGGGTATATCTCTTTTAACATTCTATTTCCAATCCATGTAGTCCATTTAGCGATATAGTCGAAAATACACGATTTTATAGCCCTCTATAAGTCAAATTCATACAAAATATTAACAATATAGTCCATGAGCGATATAATCACATTTGCCATATGTATATGACACCAATGTGTGGTTATTTAAAGCTTAGTTACATACATATTCGAAATTTGAATGCCCATATCTCAGAAACTATGGGTCGGTTATAAAAGCAACCTATAACATTATGTTAAGCATAACCTTTAGTAAAAATAACCTTTGGAAAAAATAACGATTCGGACTGGCGCTCATAAACTAGAATTTAATCTTATTTAGAACTTTTGGCTGTCCATCTGTTATATATTCCAAAAAGTGTTATCCAAATGATTTCAAAAGGCTGTTAATAAATAAATATATAATTGAATTATTTTTAAATAATTACCAGTGTGCATTACCAATTAATTTAAAATCCTATTTAACTAAATCCTTTTACTACCAAAAACACAAATAACTTTATTAATAAATACCTTTCCTCTAATAAACGCCTAAATTACTGGCAACTCTGCTCTAGTAGCCAAATAAATCTTTAGTCTCTACGCGTACGTCTCTTAAAACTGTTCTTCTTATCTTCGCTTCGTGTTTTTATGCCTTTTATATATAGTTAAAGTGTAGTAAATTTTGCAAAATTAAACAAATAATAAACGTCTTAATGTAACTGAATAATAAAGTTATTAACTTTTATAAGAATTAGTGTTAAAATCAAAATTTTATTCAAATAAATCAGTGAAAGAATAGCCAGCCATCATCACATACATAAATCATTGTTTTTGCAATAATTCTATTGTTGTTGTGGTTGTATTTAACTGTTGTATTCAATTGTTATTGTTGTTTTTGTATACAAAAGCCCTTTGCACATGATTTTGTGTGTATCTAAATTTTATTTTTAGATTCTAAAATTGATGTTGCCTAAATATGTGTTGTTGTTTTGTTTGTTGCTAGTAAAAATATAAAGAGCAAATAAGAGCAAAATTAAAATAATAAAAGCAGAGCAAGATAAAGTAAACTTCATGTAGGAAATGAAGTTATGTTTTTGATATTTGTGCGTGGTAGAGTTGTCAATTGTATAAATAGTATAAATAAAACGGAAATCGGTTCGGGCGTTTAATTTAAAGATATGTAATAAGTTAATTTAATTTGTATTTAAGGTAAGTTTTTTGTGCGATTAAAATTTTTATAAATATACATATAGGTATATACATATATTTGTAATAATGTAATATTGTTTATTTTTATGTATTTAAAAGATATAATAGAAAAATCTGTAAAAATATTTCTATTATTAAGTTCTTCTTGTTACAAATAGTGTAAATATATGTATATTCCAATTGCTCTTAAAATAAATTTATAAATTAGGGTTTTTAATTGCTAAAAAGAAAAATTATTATAAAATTTATGTAGTACTAGCTAAACCCGGTGTGCTTCGCTACCCCCTCGCAAAACGCGCAAAGATATACACATTAAATTTCTTATGTGCACCCTCCACACAGACCCCAATCACCCCTGAAAATTTTATTGAAATCGGGCAAACCGTTTAGGAGGAGTATGCGAACAGGAAGTTTTGCCACTTAATTTTATATATATACTCGAAGATGAAATTGGTATTTATTTAATATCTGTGGACTTTTGACAAAACAACCTCTTTCAAAAACTGCAATTTTACAGGAGAACGAAAAAAATGTTAAAATATATAACAACTTTGATTTTGAAATATTTTGGTGAAAAGGTGAAACGTAGTGTTATATTTAAATACTAAATTGAAGTGAAGATTTCAATAATTCTATTCTAATGCCAACAGATTTTCAGAAAATTAAGAATAAAAAATTAACTTACATTACACAAGTTGTTTTGTTAAAATGGTTTTAAACAAAAACGTGATTCATATTTTGCGCTTATCGCAAGGCAAGTTTTTTTTTGTTAAAATGGAACTAATAAAAAAAGTAGAAATAGGTTATTTTAAAAAATATTATTATATTCAATATAACATATTTAAATACTTGAATTCAATTAGACAATATTGGTACAAAATTATATTTCTGTAGGGGAAACAAATTTTAAGTTTAACAAAAAAGCGTCCAAAAGGAATAAAAATAAAAACTGTAACTATAATATTATTATTTAATACCTTCATCTTCGTCAAGGTCTGTGTGAACTTCAATGGGGATATCACCTTCCACCTTAATATTCTGATAAAAACTGTGGTAATTTGTACCACACAAGGCAGCATATCTAATAAATCTTTCTTTTTATTTTGTGATACAGGCAAAGCGGAATTGTAGCTTGTGGCCAATTGGTGAGATGGTTCTTCTTGTACTGCAAAACTCCTGGCTTGCTTTTTTCGTATCTCAGACATCGAACGTTTTTCCATTCAAACTTCTCATCTAAAAATCAGAAGACTAAAAAATAATATTGTGTTGAAAAGAATGTAGGTATTTAAAATTATACCTGAAATGCTATGTGACCTCCATGTATATATATACTTTAGCAGTGCACGAACATCGAATAAATCCTCTTGTCTTAATTCATGGACAATATAATTTTTATTGGTTGCCAATATTAAGTTTGCCCAATCGTGTGAATGTTCAATAGATCCGAAGGAATTTTTTCTTTTCTTTTCTATTTGCACATGTACAGTATATATTTAAGATGCGTATGACCCACGACACCATGACACATTATTTGCAACCATTGCAATAGTGGCAAGTATACAATTTTGAATTTTCAAAAAGCCAAAATCAGAATTCTAAAGAAGTTCTTATAGAAAAAATATTTATTTCTTTTTACAAAAATATAAAGAAAAGACAGTTCTGAAAGAAAGAGATAAATATAAAACTTGATTATCTTCCGTCTCGTGACATCTCTGTATACTTTGTGTCGTTGAGTAAACATTAAAGTGTTCTTAAACTGTAATTTTAGAGTGTCCACTTATTATTAAAATTGTTTTTGTGTACATTTGAATAAATAAAGGCTCGTTATATTTGCTTTAAACTTCTTCGCGCTTTTATTTGGCAATTAAAAGGAATCCAGATATCATATCAAAAATCAATATTTGGTATGAAAACGTCAATGAAACTAAAATCTCTAAAGTTTTTAGAGAAAATAAGCTCAATCTGTGATTTTTATGAAAATAAAAATAAAATCCTTCATATTTTTGCTCTTGCTGTGTATTTTGTTAGTGATGCAATACCATTAGCACAAGATTGTGAATTGCTCTATTGTGTATTTCCATTGCTGTTTGTGTATTAAGCGGTGTTTAGTTTTGGTTTTATAAAACATGCGAATTAATATTAATTCGCCTTGTTCTAAGTCCCAATTTACACGAAGCAATTTTTATTGAAAATATTGTTACAATTTCTTTCTTGAAATTTCATCGATGTTTACACAGCACAATTCTTATTGCTTAAATCGTTGGTATTTTTATTTGAGAGTACATATACACACATATGTAATACGTATAAGAGAATAAAACGAATTGCAAGTACAATCAAGTGTGTCTCGTCTTATCTTTCCCTCCCTTCGATGTCTAAAAAGTAATCAGCTTAGCTTAAAGAATTGCTTGGTGTAAATTGGGTCAAAGCAAAAGCCTTTAAGATTTTAATTTTAAAACAAGAGATGTTTTTTGCATATTTGTAATCGTATCAACAAAGATTTAAGAAAAAGCCAAAAGAAAGTGGTCTTCTGTGAAATTGTATGTATATATGTAATCGTATGTCCTCACAGACATTGTTACACCTCTTCTGGATATTTAGGTTTCATAAAATTCTTCTGTGTTACAAACAGAATGACAAACTTAATATACCTCCATGTTTCTGCTTATTGATATAAAACTTTCACCGGAATTTATATTAATACCAAATGCCAACAAAATTAAATCTCAAGTCATTAGTATGTACATACATACATACATATTTGTTGATGAGAGTGAGTATGCCTTCTAGAAACCGGTAAAACGCTATTTAAATTGAAATAGTTATGAAAACTTACTGAAATATTTTTTTTCTTACTCATAGTAAAAGTTGGTTGTCAAGGTTATTTAATTTTAACACATTATACATTAAACACAGTAGAGACAGCAAATGCCGCTGGGTACTTATGTCACCCTGTATCCAGCTACTTAATTATTTTGAAAGCGACAGCTATATAGTCAGTCAGGTGCTGATCCCGAAATCTGACGTTTTAATAAAAAATAAATTTATTAATCGAATTTTTTAAATAACATAATGGCTGAAGAGAATTTTGTTGATTTTGTAGAAGCTATTGCTAAAATACAACAAAAATGTAAATAAAAACATTAAAAATAATAAATCTTAAACAATAAAACACTACAAACTTTTTTTCTCGGACCAGAACTCAGGGGACGACCCCCTACTTATGCAATGCATTGTGTTGGAACTAGGAAAATAGGTTATGGGAAGGAGGATAGAGGGAGTAGTGTTTGTGAACATTTGACTTGAATTTTCCCATATTGAAAGTGGCAGGGAATACTTCAGCTAAGTATTATACTTATTCAAACAAAACAATGATTATATAAACAGCTGTTGACGCAATTCATTTATATTTCAGTGGTGCCACTTATTGTATTTTTTTTAAAGTAGCGTTTTTTCATGGCACAGGTACCTTGCAAATTAAAAGAAATCCCATTAAATAAAGCCTCAAAGACTTAAGGAAACTGTTAAATTTCCTTTTTGTCGGCCACGCTTATGACATAATACAAATATAATATAACAACATAGTGTAATAATAAATATTTCTAAGCACTAATTTGCTTTACATATTTTGTTATATGATCAACACTGTTTATGTTTTGTCGCCAACAAAAATAGAAATTAGTTTAAGAACAATTATTATTTTTATTTGAACTGTTAATGTTAAATCTTTGATATTTCTTTTATTTCGGCTCGAGTTCATTAAATTTAATTTTCATTAAATTATTTTTACTGAAGGTAGGAATTGTTACATGAAAATTATTATGAAAATTTATTGATAATTTTTCTTGGCTTAGGATTCGAACCTGGGTTGTTGGTTGAATTTACATATGTTTCGAGAAACACCACTTTCCTTCATTTTAAAGTTTCAATTAGGGAATTTTTATTCATATTCTACACCACTTCAAGTTAAAATGGGAATATATTTTGAAATCCAGAAATCCAAATTAATATTGAGAAAAAACAAATTGATATTGAGGAATAACAAATTGAAATGAGAAATACAACTTTATAACGGAAAAAAATAAATTGAAATTAAGAAATGTAAATTATTAAAAAATATACAAATTGAAATTAATATTAAGAAAACCCAAATTGAAATTGAGAAATAAAAAATTTTATTAGATTTTTAACTCAAAATCGTGTAAGTTTTCAAAATTTCATATTCTCAATATTAATTTACATTTTGCAATTTCAATTTGTTTTTTCTGAATATTAATTTTAATTTTTGAATTTCAATGTGTTATTTCTTAATATAAATTTGGAATTTCTCAATTTAAACTTGAAAAAATGTAGTTATTTATCATTATTTATATAATAATTAAACATAATCCAATAAAGTAAAGATTTTAATACAATCCTTATAAATATTTCCTTTTCCTATTTCCAATCAATTTGTTTATTGTGCTAACTAAAAAGAAAGTGATTTTTTCTGTAACTCTTAATCAGTTGTCTGTAAGTGTCGCCTCCAGAATTTAAACTAGGAATGCCAATCCTGAATCGGGATTTGACAAATCTCGAATCCCGGAATTTTTTTGGAATTAACAAATCATGTTATTCTGCAATAACACAAAATTGCAAAAATAGCAAAAAAAAAAAAAAAAAAAAACTGGTGAAAAGTATCATATTTTAACGGAGGTTGTCGCACATTTTGGCCCATAACTTTTTTTCTAGTATACCAATTTTGCTAATTTTCAATACCAAACTGCTTAGAAGAACTATAAATGTTGTTTTGTAAACTTTGCAGATTTTGGTTATATAGTTTGCACGTGAGTGTGTTTTACACAGACATACAGTCGAACACAGTTCAATCGACTTAGAATTCCACAAGGCTCAAGAATATATGTATGTACTTTGTTGGGTCTCAGGTGAATATTTTCAACGTTACACACGGAATGACAAACTTACATATACAGGGTGGGCCAAAAGAAACCAAGGGGTGTAAAAGTTTAATAACTTTTTTGTTTATTAATTTTTTTGACGCTTTTATTTTGCACTTAAAAAGAATCCGGGTTATTTAAAGGAAATAAACCACCGTTTTTAAAAGGTAAAAACGTAACAATATAATATATATAAGTATGTATTTATATACAATAATTATGCATCCACAATAAATGAGAAGGGATATAAGATTCGGCATAGCCGAATATATCACTCGTACTTGTTTTTTTTAATTTTATATAAAAAAATAAACCTTAAAATTAACTAGCTAACAAATGGCTTAATACTTAATTAAACAAATATTTGCTTAACAGAAGTGTAATATTTTTTATTTTATTAAGGTTTAAACTTTTTACTGTACGAATTGTTTTTCTAGCAAGTGTATATAATGTAATGCGTTATAATTCCAGAAACAAATATTTGATATTTAATAGAAAACAAAGTAAACGAGTTTGGAAATTGTAGATTCAACATACATACATATGTGTGGTGGCGAAATATGGCAAAATATAAATTAAAAAATCTAAATTACTAAATTACGAAATATACTTATGGGATGAAAAAACTGTCAATTATAATAAGAATCCTTTGGAAATACGATGATATTACTATTAATATTAAAACATATTAATTCATCGAATGGAAATACCTCGAATGGAACTTACCGTTTATAAATTACAGATTTATTTCCCTTTTTTTTAAATTCCCCCACTGTGCACTGTGCGCTGTGCGGAAACAAATTCAGTATGCAAAGACTTCTCAACAATTTCTCTTAGATTTTCAGAAGCCAAAATGCTGCAATTTTTCTTGTTGACGTATTTAGACAATTAAAAAATCAGTGAGTTGTTCTTAAATGAATTCTTAAAAACTACGGCGAAGTGAAACGTCGATCGGCCTTAATTCATTTATTATTTGAACCTTACATGGCTTAAAAACCAGATGAATAGTTATTCCTCAACATTGCGGCTCACTGCTGAGATATTTTGACTTGAACGATGAAGTCGAACATGCATTCGTACTATATGTAGCTAGCCGTTCCACTTAAATTTATCTACCAATTCTTAACAGCGTTCTCTAAAGAACGATTATTTGAAACGAAAATATTTTACGAAATGTTGCTTAAACCATAGTGAATTTGAGCGAAACAAATTTTAACAAGTGTCAAGACCTTCGTAATACTCCAATAAGTTTGTTTGTTTGTTTTTATGTATTTAAGATTTTCTCATTGTTAGCGTTCGATATTATTATTATTATAGTATTATGTTAAGAAAATTTCTTACGATAATAAATTATTAAATAAACATGAGTGGATAAAACATAACTACCATAAATATGAAAACATACCTACATTTATGAACCAACATCAATCACACTATTAACAACTGCTGGTACAAAATATTTATTTCCTCATATATTTTCATTAACCGCCTGTTGTTTGTAATTTTAAATTGTGACTTGTTAGATTCATTGTTTGCTTAACATATTCCTTAGCAAATTGTTACATATTGATATTAAAAACCTTATATATAATTTTTTAAACTTTACGCAACAACTATAATAGCGACAATAACAAATTTAAACAATAATTTATATTCTCTCACGTACATACGAGTATTTATGGCAAAACCTCAAACTCAAACCTTTTAAAAAGTTTCCGACAGTTGAATAGGAAGCAACAAAACATTATACTTACACCACCCTCCACCTGGAATTAATAACTATGGATAAAGTATGAATTGTATGAGTGAAAGTGAGAAGAATTTTTTTTATTTGCTTTGTGTGCTGCTGAGTACACCATAAATCTTTTGGCAATTTTCATTGAAAATACGCTGACATTTGCTTTAGCATTCGTCAAACAAGGAACAAAAAAAAATATCTGTTTACACTACATACTCATATAGTGTAAATGTGTTTGTCTGTATAAAATAAATAAATAAATAAAGTAAATTTATCAGAAAACAACACTCTGAGCAAATAAAAGATATATATTGAATTTTATATACACGCATACAATCTTAAAAAGTATGCATACATAGATGTAAAAATTCTAGTACACTCCTCAAAATAACAACGCTTTAAACATAGACATTTCCTCCCTGCAGGAAACCTGGGGACAAGTGTCTCCAAGTCACCACTTTTGTCTACTATTTTGGTGACTATTTGGCGACATTGTCAAGAAAGCGTCTACATATTTATATTTGTCATTGATAAGAAAAAAATTATGGCGGCGGCAGATAACTGATAATGTGTCGGCCGCACAATGGTTATTATTAAAAAATTATTTTTTTAATTGTGTGCCCCGGACTATCATTCAGAGGGTTGCGGATTCGATTCCTGCCATAGCCTCTGGGTGTTTTATTTTTAATTAGGAAAAACCTTTTATAACAAATTTTAATCGAAGTTCACTTCAAGTTAAATATACAATTTATTTGAAAATAAATTTTCAAATATTTTATTTTTAATAAAACACCAAAAGTTAGCAAAAAAATGCATTTTCTATTTCAGAGAAGTACCAAAAGTGTAGACAAGAATTACTAAAATGTGGTCACAAAAGAACTGACTTGTCAATAGTACCTACATATATCAGTAGTGGATTTTCAACGACACGCACATGTTAAATGTCTATAGTACTTTGGTGCTCTGGTGAATGTGTCAATAGTAAGTCAGTACAGTTTCACTATTGACATTTCCTGCAAGGCTGTAATAAGATACATACATATCTACATATACATATAGTACATGCGAATACATACATTCTAAAACAGTGTCGGTCAAAATATTCGACTAGGAATGACATTTCTTTTATACTCTTCATGGTGCGTGGTAAGGTTTATATTGTTTAAATAAATGTTTTATTATACATACTACAAGTACAAATTAAAAACAAAATATATTTCACTCATTCTGTGAATCTAATATAATTTCTATTTATTTTGGTTGATTTTCATGTCAATATTTACAAGAATTATAGACCTATTCCAGTTATAATCAAGAATTTATATTTGTCTTTTTCTTTTAGAACTTCGTTTTTTTTATATTTTTGCAGCTTGCAACATAAAGCTATTTATTTTAGCACACAATAAATTAGGTATCAAAAAATTTTAGGAAACAGATTTTGGCAAAATTGTCACCTCTGGGCTTGTATGGAAGGACCAACTTTCACAAAAGCCAATAGTAAATTTTTTACATACTTAAAACTAATCTGTGTAAAATGTCGGTTTGATATGGATGTTTATGTAGGTTAATGAGTTTTCGGGAATAGTCCTCATAGGATAACTAATCTAGCATACTGTCTTCACAAAAATCTGCCAAAACCATCATGTAGATAAAACTGCCTCCTAAATTTCTTTATGAGAAATATCGTTGTTCCTTTCGTAGGCCTTTTGAAATCATCTAAATCATAAAGAAAATAAATATATGTTTAAATAGTGCAACTGTTAACAAATATTATCGGCTTAACGGCACAGTTTATAGTTCTTGGATTGTCGGTTTAAGAAAGCCTTTTGTTTCGATTCTTAATTTTTATGTTTACCATAATAATTCAGATTATTTGCAAAATTTGTTACTACAACAACAACCGGTTTATTTTTTGGCAATTGCTCGAAAACTTAAGCCCTTTTTTATATAAACTGAAATTTGACGTTTTTCAAAATCACGTACGTACGAACCACGCTCGAATTTATAGTATAATTGTTGAAAATAGCTTAATAAGAATAAATAACAGTTGTATTTATGGGTTTCTAGTATTCTTATTTGTTTTTTATAATCTGTAATTATAGTTATGAAACTCTTCAATTAAAGAAATGGTCTCCCAAATTTTTTAAAAAACTGTGTAAGTGTAATTATAGTAATGCAACAAAGTGTAGTATTATAAACTTCTGAAATATAATTGGAAATGGCGTAGTTCTTTCTTTCTTTCTTTAAAGTTTCTCTGATATTCGAAAGTGTAAATGTTACAAAATCTTTTGCTACCAACTGTTTGCAAGAAAAGAAGAAGTAACGCGCTACTCTGCAAAACACAAAAGTTAAAAACCGAGGTAAAATATCAGCTAAACAGGAAAAATCATACGAAAAGACAACAAATCCTACTAATAATATCAAGAAAAATTAAAAAAAAAAACACAATAAGAACTCATCTGTATCTAGACATACACACACCTATTCACATGTATGTATTATATGTATTATATTATTATATTACTAAATAAATGTGTACATGTGCGTCTGTAAAGAAGTTCAACACACTAACAGGCAAATACTATAGATCTAGCGGAAAAAATTGCAAGTGCTTCCATTTTTGGGCCTTATAGAAGACCTGTTTACACATTCTAAAATATACGATACTCATTCCACTATGTCTGCTCTTAGAAGGTGTTCTAGAAGGCGTTTCAAAATTTCAGTTCAAAAGAATGTCAACAAATCATGATTTCAATAGCAAACACGAATAGTTTTGCAAGTATTCCTGTATATTGTCACTACATCAACAAACATTATTTTGCTCACTTTGTTATACGAGTACGAGTAAAAAAAAAAATAAATAAAGAGAGCGTCTAGAAATTTTGTCGTTTATGAAAGTTTGTGGTGTAAAGTACGCATGAAACAATACTTTATATACATATGTATGTATGTACATGTGATTTTTAAATTAATATAAAACCCTCCTTTTATTTAAAACACTTTCTTTTACTTTCCTCAAATTATTAATTTTGCAGACCTTTAATCACGCCTTCTACGAGGCATTACTTGGTAGACCTTCCAATTGCACTTTTCGAGTAGTCCTTCCTTTTATCAGGCATCTAACCAGTAGCGAGTAGACAAGGCCTTGATTGTCAATGACACGCCGTATAAAACTGTTGAAAGTCCTTGTGACTGCAAAATAAGCCCTTTTGGAAGGCCTTTTTACAGCATCTTTTTCCTGCGGGGATATATATGTACATACATATGTATGTATATACATAAGTACATGTGTATGTACAAAAATTCTAACACTTTGTAAACGTAATGTTTTACCAGGAATTCAATTATGTATAAACGTTTTATACATTTATTTTGTTGCCATACAGACATACATACATATATGTATATATTCTAGGGATGCCAATCCCGAAATACTAATCTCGAAAATCCCGGTTCCGGGATCCATCAACAAAAATTTAAATTTTAAAATGTTTCTCAAAGAAATAAAGGTAAAAGAATTAAAATTAATTTTGTATTGCCAAACTCGAACGCACTATTTGATGTGTGTACAGTTTTTGGAATTTGGAAATTCCTACATACAGTAGAAGACAAAACTGTTCACAAAATGATTCTTGGATAGCGGAATCAAACTGCTCGAATGGCCTCCCCAGTCTCCATATTTAAACCCAATCGTGCATTTTTGGTCGGTTTTAAAACAATTTTCGCTGAAAAAGAAGCTCCAAAATCCGTGGATGATTTGTGGGAGCGTGCTCTTATAGTTTGGCAAAATATAAATTCAAACATTTTGGAAAATCTTGTCAACAGTATGCGTGACAGAATTAAAGCAAAAAATTCCAAATATTGATTTTGAAATTTCGCAGTTTTTCAAACAAGGACAAAAGTATTCACCGTGAATTCATATTAAAGTGTAATTTTTCAGAGTTAAATTAATTTTAGTTTTTTGATTTTTTTTATTGTTTTAGTTATAGTAGATTAATACTCTTCTAAATATACTTATGTATTAGTTTTTATTTATATCTGTATATGTGTAAAAAATAAAAATTATTCTAATATAAAGCTTTTTGTGAACAGTTTTGTCTTCTACAGTAAATTGCTTTAATTGATTTAACCGTTCTTTGCATGATTTTTTCTTTATTGGTGAAATAAATTAAGGTGATATAAACCTTATGAACCAAATGTTCATAATTAAAGGAAAATGGTTCAAAAAATCAAAGTATATCTAATTTAGGAAAAAGCAATATTATGGAAAATTCCATCAGCATGCAATGTTAGATCATTAGCTTAATGCTAAATAGAAATAAAAGAATGCATTCAATGTTATGATGGAAATTTCCACCATTTTGCAAAAAAGGGTTAAAACCTCACGAGATGAAGAATTTGTTTTACTTTAACAAATAGTTGTCATTCTAAATTCGGTTAAAGTAACAGACAAAGCTCTTTGCACATTTATTTATGCTCAAAGAGATGTCAAAAAGTGATATCTCTCCTTAAAGGAAACCAAAAAGAAGGATGATTTACTCAATACTTTTAAATTGTTAAAAAAAAACAAAATTGAAGAGTGAATTTAATAATGAGATAGAAATGTTTGTTACAAGAAATGTATTAAAAACGTTGATTGCGAAACGAATTTAAGAATGAATGTAATTGAGCTTGAGCCCCCCACAATACCTAATAAGGTCTGTAATAATATGGAATAAAATATTAAATAAGAATTATTTGTTGCGGAGGATGAGAAAGGATTGTTTATGCAATCAGAATACAAGAATTTGCTAACAATTTTTTGTACAAACGATTTAAACGATGTTATCGTCAGCTTAATATATTGGTAACAAAATTAAATTAAGATTCTCTTTACTATAGATACGTTAATATTTTTAAGAAGCTTTATAGATCGGTAATATTCGGTTGCTTTTAAATTAATATAGAAATTAAAGCAAAATGACTATTATTTTTGTCAATCTAACATTTCAATATACATAATGTTATTATGTATGTTTTTTATTTATTAATGGTTTATAAACTTTTAATCAATTTAAAATTTTTGTTTTCAAACATATTTAATTTATATTTATAAACTAATTTGTTTTAATATGAAACAAAAATCCCGAAAAATTCCGATCCCGGAATTCATTTACGAAATCCAGAATCCCGTGATTTGAAAAACCGTTTGGCATCCCTAATATCTACCTACATATGTATATTATTTTCTTCTCTTTAAGTTAACGTTTTTCATTGTATTAGAAAAGTATACCTGATCGGGTTTCTTATTTGATACTCCCTGGAGAAGAGTATATTTGAGTAAATTGCTGTGTCTTAATTATGAATTCGTTAGCATGTGTCATAGCAACAAATTTAAGCTGACATTTTATCATAAACTGTACAGACATTTTCTTGAATGTTTCGTGGAACTGTGTTTTGAAAATGTGTTTTAGATTTTCTCAAAATTTGTTAGGGAGATTTTCGTTTAGATGAAAGTTATTGGTAGTTTGTCTAAATTGCCTGGCAGTAGTGACATAATTAAAAGTTTTATAATTGTGTTTAAGTAATAATGAGAACAAAAAACCTTATAGGAATCAAATTAGTGACCATAGCTTATAATGAAAAGTTTCTGTAGAAAATTCGCGACATACAATTTTATACTAATATAAAACTTATTTGTGCTGAATTTCATCTAAATAGCAATGTTTATAGAAAATTATAATAATATAAATTGCTTTTATGGTAGGACTTTTGTATGTCCTTGGCTAATTCAGATATACTGACTGACGGATGTGTAACCAAATATTTCTTCCTCCTCTGTTATTAAGTTGTATTAATAAAAAATACTTCAAAATTTCTCTTTGCGTTTAGAGTATTTCACTGTTCGTCACTATTTCAATATTATTTTGTTTTACCTTCCTACACTGTAGCTAGAGTCAATTTTTGTTTGTATACATTAAGGTGGTTTGTGTTTGTACTAAAAATATTTGTAATTTCAAGAAATTCGGGTTGAATTAACATGACATTTTGACATATCTTCATAAACTTATAAAAAGAAAATTGACTTTGTTAAGTACTTAGTCACCTCGATATTGTATTTCAGACATTTTCAATTCGATTAATAACATTACATTGGCACAGGTAATGTTCTAGCGTTTCGTCCTTTTCTACGCATGTTCTACTGATCGTGTTGTGGCAGATTAGAATACAAACAATTTAGTCTAGATACTCTGTTCCTAATGGTCAATGTTTGCTGTCTCAATCTTTTATAAAGATCGATGTTTCGGTCAGTAAAGAAATTTCGGCTTTACTCACAATGGCCTCCTTCTCATAGGTTTCTGATGCCTTCCACTAGGTTTCTTAGGATCTGAACACAGACGTCTAATTGTATCTTGCCGGATCCGAAATTGAATTCGATGAAAATCAAATCATCTCTCTGCGCACATTTTGACAAACAATGGCTACTCCTTAGCAGATCTGGCTTCCTCTTCAGAGTAAATTTAGTTTTTCTATTGGAATCCCCATCAGCGACTGAAAATTCCACCATTGCCATCGCTTGTTTAGAAGTAGTATCTGATTTTTCTAAGAGTTATTTGCAAGAGACGAATCTCCTTAAACCTATTTTTTTCAGATTTTTTGCTACCAATTTTGCTCATATAAATAAAAAAGACTTGACTGTTTAAATGACATTCTATAACAGTAGGTTGGAATCTCCAAAACCATACAAATAAAACTGTTGTTTTTTTCGTATGTCCTCCCAAACATGGTGTAATATTTTGATACCTTCTATTATGTATTTCAATTTCCGCTTTTTCTTCATCTTCGTGTTATTTTTGTTTGAATGTAGGAGTATGGCTGTGTTTGAGTCAATTTGTTTCTTTCGTTTTCAAACATGACTGAAAATTTGTTAACACGACATGTTATAAAGAAGGCGTTTTGAAGAATGTGTGTTTCATAGAGACTGTTTGCAAATGTTTGTACGATTAAAGTGTATTCGTATGTAAATCATAGATATATTTCGGTTTGTTTGTTTTGAAGGAGGTGGCAGTAGCCGTGTATTGATGTAAGTATTTATGTTATTTATTTTGGGGATATATTTTGGTAGCAAAAATACAAAACAAATAAAACGAGAAAAGTTAGAAAAATAAGTTAGAGTGCTATATACGGCTGTGTCGAATCTTAAATTCCCTCCACATAAATATGGGAATTACTAAAACTACACTGTTGTTAGGACTATAATATCATTCAGTGTGTGTGCAAATTTATAAATTTAATTTATATTAAATTTATTTAATTTTTGATAACCCATTGAATGCGCCTCTCAAAGATCTTTCATATGATACCAAATTTACATATAGTTCCTTTGGAAGAAATGTGAAAAAATCAAAAAACCTCTACAAAGGACAATTTTATCCTTTGATCCAGCTCACCAAATATTGACCCCAGGACAAAAAAATGTAGAAACGTAGTCTTAAAATGAATCAAATTTTCATATTAGTCGGGAACATCGATACCTTATTTTTTTCTCCATACAAACGGGGCCACCCTAATGTACATACATATATACTTCTTTGGGTTTTAGGTAATACTGAGATTACACACGGAATGACAAACGTAATATACTTTCATTCACCACTTGTGGTGGTGGAGGGTATAAAAAGGATTAGCAGTCGTGCAAATGACATACAAGATGTAATTTAAAACATTTTTAAGATTATTTTCTTTAGATAAATACATATGTATGTATGTACATATTTTATTTGACATGTTACAATTTGTTACAGCCCAACATGATGGGTTGTTGATGTGTTTGTTTTTCGTCTTGTTTCTTTTTTGCTTTTCACTTTTCAAAGTTTCATAAGAGTTTCTATAGGTATTTATACGTAAAAAAGTCTAGTCGAATTTATTTCCGTTTAACCAGGTTAATATTGTCATTTGGTGGTTTATTAAATATATGTTTGAAATTTTCTAACGAAATATTAATACATAATGTAGGCACCAGATATTTTAATGAGTTTTAAAGGCGCTTAAAAATGTATTTAAAATGTTCAGAGTATCTGAATAAATTTTTCTAATTAAATTTAAAGATTTGAAAAATATTAAAACATTTCTTAAGAATTAAGATTCCTACTTGTCTTAGATGAATGTAACCAGACAAACTAGACTAGTGGTAAATTTCACCTTGCCAGGTTCATGTGTTTTAATGTTCAAGAGAATAAAGTATGTAAAGTGATTCAAATCTAGTATAAAACAATTAATATTGCTATGTTCGGCTGTGCCGAATCTTAAATACCCTTCACCTAAATATAATAGGAATTACAAAAACTACGCTGTTGTTAGAAACAGAATCTCATTTCTAATTATTTTTATTATTTGAATTTCAGTTGAATTCCTTTTCAATAACTTGTATATAAGAATTATATTCAAGTTATAATCAAGAATTTACACTTGCAGCGTGTAGCATAAAGCGATTTACTTTAACACACAATAAATTAAGTATGTACCAAAAAAAGCCATAGGAAACTGATTTAGGCTTTTTGAAACGTCAATTCTCACCTCGTGTGTTTCTTTCACAAAAGTCAAAAGTATAATTTTTACATACTTAAAAAATACTTAAAATTTCCGTTCGATATGGATTTTTATGTAGGTTAATGAGTTTTCGGGAGTAGTCCTCATAAGGGAATTGTGACCTATTACATAAATGTGGAAATACCAATCGGCAGTAGTATGTTTATGCCGGTTCGGGATCACTTTTTCCATACAAATTTGGGAGCATGCCTGGATGGGAGTATGTGATTGTTAAATGAAATAGTTAGTGTAAAATGTGTTTGTGTTTTGTGAATGTGGTATTGTGTTGGTGTGTCCATGCCTGGATATTTATGTCCGTCCGTCTGTGGTTGAGTGATGTGTGTGTGTGTGTGTGTGTGTATGTGTATGTTTTTCTGGCTGGGAGTATGTGATTGTTAAATAAAATAGTTAGTGTAAAATGTGTTTGTGTTTTGTGAATGTGGTATTGTGTTGATGTTTCCATCCCTGGATATTAGTATAAGTGTGTGTTTGTTTTGTTTTGATTGTTTGTTTTGTTTATTGGATAATTGATTCTTAATAAAAAAAGACGTGAGTGTTTGTTTAGTTTTTTTGTTTTTGTTTTAGTTACAGTTTTATGTTTTTGTCATTGTTTTGTTTATTGGATAATGTATACAATATTTTGATTTTTTAATACCCTAATATAAGCAGACTAACAACCACATATATTTATAAACACTAAACATACAAACATACATATTAAATGCTCAGCTATTAACCCAACAAAGGAATGCTACTAACAAACACTACACACTAACATACAATAAGACCACACACATAAGTATAAACATATTCCGATTTTATTTACTAATTATTCCACTTGAATAAAATATAATGTTACCATTAAGTATACAAATGAATATGACATATTTTTTTTTTAATATTTTTTCACAAGTGTATTAATACATTTAAATTCTTAGTAAATTTATTACTTTTTAACTTCGTTGACTTCGATAATTATTTAATAGTTTTTACCACACCAACTGAATGCATTAACATAGTTGAGTATTTTCAACTAAATTTTTTACTTTGAATACTATAAGTGAGAGTTTGTTTTGTTTATTGGATAATGTATACAATATACAATATTTAGATTTTTGAATATTATGTTTCATTTGATTTATCCATTAAATATGTACTCATAAAAATATTTTTTTTGGGGTTTGTTTTAAGAAATATTTAAATAAACATTCTGATAAGGCAAAAACTATTCTTTTACAATAAGAAAAATATAATATAAAAGGGATAGATTTGAAAATATTTCTATTACTATTTCTTATAATATTTAAATAACAAGTAATATGTGTGTCAACTGTGTGTGCAAACTAAAATTAAAAAGTTCATTAGAATTATGGATGAACGAGGAATTTGGAAGAGCCCTGGAAAACAGTGTGGAATTCTTTTCGAGGGTTCGAAAAGAAAAGAGCTTTAAGCCATGTTTTGAGCAAATTATACTAAACAATGTTCTGGCTTTTCAACTGGAAGATCATATTGATAATATGATTATGGAGTGGAATACAGCTATGGATAAAATATCCATTAATATAAATAATGCCGGGGAAGAGAGCACTTGGGGGCATATAAGCCTCCAAGCAGATGGTATAATATTTAATAATATTAAATATTATGTTCTGTTTAAAACATTTACAGAATGTGATATAGAATAAAAATGTTTATATATTTAAAAAATTTTGTTTTGTGTTTTATTTAAATTTTATTAAAAGTGCAATTTTTACATTTTATTAAATAGTAAAAATTCAAGGCCAATTCAAATGAGACTATACAAATACATCTGCTTCTTGAAACTATGTACATAGTTGCGAGTGTGTCAGTTTAAAACAAAAATCACTGATGCAGGAATTAGTTTTAAAGCTTTTTCTAAGAATGTGTAGTTGTTTCGTAAAACTTCCTTTTAAAACACCAATTGATTCAGTAAAGATAATACTATCATCAACTAATTGTAAAGCCTTTTTAGAGAAAGAAAGAACAGTTCTTTTTGTGTTAACGTATTCTAATAATAAAGAGTTCTGTTATGCAGTTTATAATTTCACTCATACATTTGGTAATTGATATGACAATTGAATTTTTGTAAATTGTTTCCATGTAACCAACTTTAGTTTATTTAAACATATATGGCTGTAGTATAAGCATATATAGCATAAATAAATAGCTCGATATTTTTACATATTTTTGCCTAAATTTAGCATAATAAGAACATATAGACAAAATGAAGTTTATGGAAGCAATCCCAATCATTGAAAATCATTAATATAAATTTGTATTAATTATTTTATTATAATTACTATATACATGAGAAATAAAATATAATAAATCTTAATAATAAAATTAAATTATATTGTTTTTTTATTTTTTTCTAGAGAGAAATTAAAAATACGTTTATATAAATTATAAAGCTTTATTGTTAATATATATATTGATTATAATATGATTTACAAGCACATGTATTAAACGATTCCATTTGAATATTTATACAATCATATTTGTGAATATTATTATTAAAATATATAAATGGTATACTAATGTTATTATACATTCGCAATTCATTGATCATTTTCAGAAAGAAATTTATATGATTATGATCTATACGGTTACTATATTTATCCAACAGCGCCTTTAGTTCAGATGATGTAACCATTTTTAATTTATCTTTATAAAAATTAAATTATTAGAGAGACTTAATCTTATCCATATAACGAACAATTAATAACTGATTACAAATTAATAGAGTTAATTAATTTTTTCTCTTTTCGACGATTATTTAAACATTCTCCAAATTTATTAATATAACTCATTTTCCGTTTGTTATTAGCAAATTATATTAGCTTCTTTTAGTTCCTCAATAATGGAAATTATTTCGTTTTTATGATTATTATGACCAGCACCTGTCGATGCAATAAGTAAACGTAGTCTGTTGACTAATTCATTTGGATCATCCCAATATATATAGTTTGATTTTCTATTATCTACTGATTTTAATAATCCACTACCTTTTGTTAGAATATTGAACTTTTCGTTAAATAATTTCTTTATAACACGTTGATATTTAAATGCTTTTGTACCTTTAATTTGTTTATTTGATTGATAGTTACGCCTGTGTACATTTGTATTAGTTATAATATTCTTATATTTTTTTAAATCGATTTTAGTATAATGTAAAGGTTTAGAGTGAAATAATAATTCAAACAATCCTGGAGTAATTCGTATTCTTTCACCTCCTATATATAAAGAGTTATTATTTTTACTAAATTTTAATTTATTTGCTCCATATCGCCAGTTTCCAGTTTGATCTATATTAAATCCATAAACTTTATCTAACATTCCATTTTTCATTAATACTTTTATGTTATCAATAAGTGAAGATTTATTTATGTTATTACTATTGATTTTTATTCTTTTTGTATCCTTATTTAGTTGTGATTGACTCTTTCGTTTTGAAAATAAATGTGTGTTTTTATTTTTTTTAATATTATTTTCATCGAACCCGCTTAATGAGCTAGATGAGTTTTTTCGTTTGGGCCTTCTTAACATCTTTACTGAATCCTTTCCAACGTTCATATTATGTGTATGGTTTGTAAGATTTTGATTTTGAAAATTAGAATCATTTTGAATTAAATGTGAAGAAGATATAGGTTCTATATATGATAACGAATTTAGTTTACTCTTATTCTTTCTATTAGATATATATCTTTGTTTTGTTTGTAATGAAGTTGATGGTTTTTCGTTTATATACGATGATGATTTTAGTATACGTTTAGTTTTTTTATCATTATATATAGGACTATTCAGTATTAACCTATTTCTTTTAAGGTTTCCTCTTACATCATCATCAATACTCTCATAATCCATAACATCATCATCATTAGCATTAATATTCTCATAATCCATATCATTATAAGATTTAATTTTATTTTGATCAGAACTAGTAGGACCACCAATATGAAATGATAATGGAAGATCTATATTTTGATCTGAATTTACATTTAAGGGTGTTGAAGTTGTTAACATATGATTTTTAGGATTAGAAAAACTAGATATATTTTCATCATAATCCATATCGTCAATACTCTCATAAGCCATAACATCATCATCATCAGCATTAATATTCTCATAATCCATATCATTATAAGATTTAATTTTATTTTGATCAGAACTAGTAGGACCACCAATATGAAATGATAATGGAAGATCTATATTTTGATCTGAATTTACATTTAAGGGTGTTGAAGTTGTTAACATATGATTTTTAGGATTAGAAAAACTAGATATATTTTCATCATAATCCATATCGTCAATACTCTCATAAGCCATAACATCATCATCATCAGCATTAATATTCTCATAATCCATATCATTATAAGATTTAATTTTATTTTGATCAGAACTAGTAGGACCACCAATATGAAATGATAATGGAAGATCTATATTTTGATCTGAATTTACATTTAAGGGTGTTGAAGTTTTTAACATATGATTTTTAGGATTAGAAAAACTAGATATATTTTCATCATAATCCATATCGCTATTTACACCAGTAAAATCGGTTTTATCGTTAATATTATCATTATATGTTGTTATTGATTGTTGTGAAGATAAAGATGGATATAATGAATTTAAAGTTGATTTAAATTTTTTATTTTTCTTTAAGGATTGATAATCATCTAGTTTATTAATTATATTTTTTAAAGGTTTAGTTATAGGTTGAAATGTATCTTCTAACAGATTAACTTTTTCAATTTCATTTAATTTAATATTTTTTAATTTTTCCTTTAATACTGCTCTAGTATTTATAAGTTCTTTCATTAGTTTTTTGTTCATGATTATGTTTTTATATGTTTCTGATCTGCTTTTTATCTGCTTCTGATCTGCTTCTGATCTGCTTCGAATCTGCTTTTTATCTGCTTCTGATCTGTTTCGAATCTGCTTTATATCTGCTTTTGATCTGCTTCTGATCAGCTTTATAACTGTTTTCATCTGCTTCTGATCAGCTTTATAGCTGTTTTTATCTGTTTCTGATCAGCTTTATATCTAACATAGCCTTACAATTGAATAAAATTATCAAAACCCTTTCTATAACGTCCTTTATTGACTATATCATCCTTACTTATAGTTAAAAAACCGTATTTATCTTTCCAGCATTCAGTGCAAATCGTTGTAAATTTATTAAATGACATATCACCGATAACGTGATCATTATAAATGTGTCGTAAATTCATTTCATCTTGTTTAAATATAATAATCATATTTGCATTATCACGTATTAAATGTTTTGGAATTTTTGTATATGTTTGACACAGGTAAAAACAATCTATTTTTTTATGTCTACCCATACAAAAATACTCCCGTATATTATCTTGTTTACCGCAAATTACATCATCGAATATTATTATTGAATATGGTTTCGCTTTTTCTGGACTTAAAACTTTTTCATTTTCCGAGAATGTAAATAGATTTATATTTTTAATTGGTTCAATTAATCTCTTGAGATAACAATATTTGGGTTGATATAACGATTTTGAATATATATATATATATTTTTAAAGCAAAGTCCATTAGGACTCTCTATGAGACTAATCATAACATTAGTCTTTCCACAATTTGATGGTCCTACAATTAATGCTCGTATTGAATTAGGTAATAGAGTACTATGTCGAGTTCTATATATTTTTTCCTCTTCACTATCAAGATTTCTAATTACAATTTGTTTAGCTTGTTTAATTAAACGCATTTTAATTACTAACGAATTTTAAGTATAACTAATCTTATATAAGAGATAAACATTTTTGTTTTTATAGTAATTTATAACCATTCTTCGTCTATGAATGTTAGTTTTTTTGTTTTTGTTTTAGTTACAGTTTTATGTTTTTGTCATTGTTTTGTTTATTGAATAATGTATACAATATTTTGATTTTTTTAATACCCTAATATAAGCAGACTAACAACCACATATATTTATAAACACTAAACATACAAACATACATATTAAATGCTCAGCTATTAACCCAACAAAGGAATGCTACTAACAAACACTACACACATAAGTATAAACATATTCCGATTTTATTTAATAATTGTTCCACTTGAGCAAAATGTAATGTTAGCATTAAGTACACAATTGAATATAACACATCGAGCTCTGATTGCTAAACCAATTTTAAATAGTTGACGATTTCAAGTGGTGGTTGTAAGTCTCCAAAGCTGTCAAAGTATTCTTTATAAATATGATTTTTATAATATGCCATTATGTGTTGTTGTTGTTTTTATTGATTGTTGTGAAGATAAAAATGGATATGATGAATTTAAAGTTGATTTAATTTTTTTTATTTTTCTTTAAGGATTGATAATCATCTAGTTTATTAATTATATTTTTTAAAGGTTTAGTTATAGGTTAAAATGTATCTTCTAACAGATTAACTTTTTCAATTTCATATAATTTAATATTTTTTAATTTTTTCTTTAATACTGATCTAGTATTTATAAGTTATTTCATTAGTTTTTTGTTCATGATTATGTTTTTATCTGTTTCTGATCTGCTCTTTATATGTTTCTGATCAGCTTTATAACTGTTTTTATCTGTTTCTGATCTGCTTTTTATCTGTTTCTGATCAGCTTTTTATCTGCTTCTGATCAGCTTTTTATCTGCTTTGTAACTGTTTTTGATCTGTTTCTGATCAGCTTTATAACTGTTTTGATTGATTGTTGTGAAGATAAAGATGGATATGATGAATTAAAAGTTGATTTAAATTTTTTATTTTTCTTTAAAGATTGATAATCATCTAGTTAATTAATTATATTTTTAAGGGTTTAGTTATAGGTTGAAATGTATCTTCTAACAGATTAACTTTTTCAATCACAAATTACATCATCGAATATTATTATTGAATATGGTTTTGCTTTTTTCTGGACTTAAAACTTTTTCATTTTCCGAGAATGTAAATAGATTTATATCTTTGATTGATTCAATCAATCTCTTAAGATAACAATATTTTGGTTGATATATACTATATATATTTTTAAAGCAATTTTATCTGCTTCTGATCTACTTCTAATCAGCTTTATATGGAAAATATATAGTTTTCATTATGATTACATATATAAGAGATAAACATTTTAGATTTATATTAATCGCATAACATTCATAGACGAAGAATGCTAATTCTGATCTGCTTCTGATCTGCATCTGATCAGCTTTATAACTGTTTTAATATGCTTCTGATCAGCTTTATATCTAACATAACCTTACAATTGAATAAAATTATCAAAACTTATTCTATGGAATAAAATTGTGTAAACTTATTCTATGGAATAAAATTGTGTAAACTTTAGGTATTAGTAGAGAAAATTAATTTGTGTTTCCAAGCCTGGATTAGAGTTAGTGTTGGGTGTGAGGAAGGGGGTGGTATGAGGAAGGGGGTGGTATGAGGAAGGGGGTGGTATGAGGAAGGGGGTGGTATGAGGAAGGGGGTGATATGAGGAGGGGGTGTGAGGAAGAATATAATCATAAACGAAATCAGAAAACGTGTATGTTGAACTTTGGACAAAGTTCAACATTATTCGAATGCACGTTTTCTGATTTCGTTTATGATTATATTCTTCCTCACACCCCCTCCTCATATCACCCCCTTCCTCATACCACCCCCTTCCTCATACCACCCCCTTCCTCATACCACCCCCTTCCTCATACCACCCCCTTCCTCACACCCAACACTAACTCTAATCCAGGCTTGGAAACACAAATTAATTTTCTCTACTAATACCTAAAGTTTACACAATTTTATTCCATAGAATAAGTTTACACAATTTTATTCCATAGAATAAGTTTTGATAATTTTATTCAATTGTAAGGTTATGTTAGATATAAAGCTGATCAGAAGCATATTAAAACAGTTATAAAGCTGATCAGATGCAGATCAGAAGCAGATCAGAATTAGCATTCTTCGTCTATGAATGTTATGCGATTAATATAAATCTAAAATGTTTATCTCTTATATATGTAATCATAATGAAAACTATATATTTTCCATATAAAGCTGATTAGAAGTAGATCAGAAGCAGATAAAATTGCTTTAAAAATATATATAGTATATATCAACCAAAATATTGTTATCTTAAGAGATTGATTGAACCAATCAAAGATATAAATCTATTTACATTCTCGGAAAATGAAAAAGTTTTAAGTCCAGAAAAAAGCAAAACCATATTCAATAATAATATTCGATGATGTAATTTGTGATTGAAAAAGTTAATCTGTTAGAAGATACATTTCAACCTATAACTAAACCCTTAAAAATATAATTAATTAACTAGATGATTATCAATCTTTAAAGAAAAATAAAAAATTTAAATCAACTTTTAATTCATCATATCCATCTTTATCTTCACAACAATCAATCAAAACAGTTATAAAGCTGATCAGAAACAGATCAAAAACAGTTACAAAGCAGATAAAAAGCTGATCAGAAGCAGATAAAAAGCTGATCAGAAACAGATAAAAAGCAGATCAGAAACAGATAAAAACAGTTATAAAGCTGATCAGAAACATATAAAGAGCAGATCAGAAACAGATAAAAACATAATCATGAACAAAAAACTAATGAAATAACTTATAAATACTAGATCAGTATTAAAGAAAAAATTAAAAAATATTAAATTATATGAAATTGAAAAAGTTAATCTGTTAGAAGATACATTTTAACCTATAACTAAACCTTTAAAAAATATAATTAATAAACTAGATGATTATCAATCCTTAAAGAAAAATAAAAAAAATTAAATCAACTTTAAATTCATCATATCCATTTTTATCTTCACAACAATCAATAAAAACAACAACAACACATAATGGCATATTATAAAAATCATATTTATAAAGAATACTTTGACAGCTTTGGAGACTTACAACCACCACTTGAAATCGTCAACTATTTAAAATTGGTTTAGCAATCAGAGCTCGATGTGTTATATTCAATTGTGTACTTAATGCTAACATTACATTTTGCTCAAGTGGAACAATTATTAAATAAAATCGGAATATGTTTATACTTATGTGTGTAGTGTTTGTTAGTAGCATTCCTTTGTTGGGTTAATAGCTGAGCATTTAATATGTATGTTTGTATGTTTAGTGTTTATAAATATATGTGGTTGTTAGTCTGCTTATATTAGGGTATTAAAAAAATCAAAATATTGTATACATTATTCAATAAACAAAACAATGACAAAAACATAAAACTGTAACTAAAACAAAAACAAAAAAACTAACATTCATAGACGAAGAATGGTTATAAATTACTATAAAAACAAAAATGTTTATCTCTTATATAAGATTAGTTATACTTAAAATTCGTTAGTAATTAAAATGCGTTTAATTAAACAAGCTAAACAAATTGTAATTAGAAATCTTGATAGTGAAGAGGAAAAAATATATAGAACTCGACATAGTACTCTATTACCTAATTCAATACGAGCATTAATTGTAGGACCATCAAATTGTGGAAAGACTAATGTTATGATTAGTCTCATAGAGAGTCCTAATGGACTTTGCTTTAAAAATATATATATATATATTCAAAATCGTTATATCAACCCAAATATTGTTATCTCAAGAGATTAATTGAACCAATTAAAAATATAAATCTATTTACATTCTCGGAAAATGAAAAAGTTTTAAGTCCAGAAAAAGCGAAACCATATTCAATAATAATATTCGATGATGTAATTTGCGGTAAACAAGATAATATACGGGAGTATTTTTGTATGGGTAGACATAAAAAAATAGATTGTTTTTACCTGTGTCAAACATATACAAAAATTCCAAAACATTTAATACGTGATAATGCAAATATGATTATTATATTTAAACAAGATGAAATGAATTTACGACACATTTATAATGATCACGTTATCGGTGATATGTCATTTAATAAATTTACAACGATTTGCACTGAATGCTGGAAAGATAAATACGGTTTTTTAACTATAAGTAAGGATGATATAGTCAATAAAGGACGTTATAGAAAGGGTTTTGATAATTTTATTCAATTGTAAGGCTATGTTAGATATAAAGCTGATCAGAAACAGATAAAAACAGCTATAAAGCTGATCAGAAGCAGATGAAAACAGTTATAAAGCTGATCAGAAGCAGATCAAAAGCAGATATAAAGCAGATTCGAAACAGATCAGAAGCAGATAAAAAGCAGATTCGAAGCAGATCAGAAGCAGATCAGAAGCAGATAAAAAGCAGATCAGAAACATATAAAAACATAATCATGAACAAAAAACTAATGAAAGAACTTATAAATACTAGAGCAGTATTAAAGGAAAAATTAAAAAATATTAAATTAAATGAAATTGAAAAAGTTAATCTGTTAGAAGATACATTTCAACCTATAACTAAACCTTTAAAAAATATAATTAATAAACTAGATGATTATCAATCCTTAAAGAAAAATAAAAAATTTAAATCAACTTTAAATTCATTATATCCATCTTTATCTTCACAACAATCAATAACAACATATAATGATAATATTAACGATAAAACCGATTTTACTGGTGTAAATAGCGATATGGATTATGATGAAAATATATCTAGTTTTTCTAATCCTAAAAATCATATGTTAAAAACTTCAACACCCTTAAATGTAAATTCAGATCAAAATATAGATCTTCCATTATCATTTCATATTGGTGGTCCTACTAGTTCTGATCAAAATAAAATTAAATCTTATAATGATATGGATTATGAGAATATTAATGCTGATGATGATGATGTTATGGCTTATGAGAGTATTGACGATATGGATTATGATGAAAATATATCTAGTTTTTCTAATCCTAAAAATCATATGTTAACAACTTCAACACCCTTAAATGTAAATTCAGATCAAAATATAGATCTTCCATTATCATTTCATATTGGTGGTCCTACTAGTTCTGATCAAAATAAAATTAAATCTTATAATGATATGGATTATGAGAATATTAATGCTGATGATGATGATGTTATGGCTTATGAGAGTATTGACGATATGGATTATGATGAAAATATATCTAGTTTTTCTAATCCTAAAAATCATATGTTAACAACTTCAACACCCTTAAATGTAAATTCAGATCAAAATATAGATCTTCCATTATCATTTCATATTGGTGGTCCTACTAGTTCTGATCAAAATAAAATTAAATCTTATAATGATATGGATTATGAGAATATTAATGCTAATGATGATGATGTTATGGATTATGAGAGTATTGATGATGATGTAAGAGGAAACCTTAAAAGAAATAGGTTAATACTGAATAGTCCTATATATAATGATAAAAAAACTAAACGTATACTAAAATCATCATCGTATATAAACGAAAAACCATCAACTTCATTACAAACAAAACAAAGATATATATCTAATAGAAAGAATAAGAGTAAACTAAATTCGTTATCATATATAGAACCTATATCTTCTTCACATTTAATTCAAAATGATTCTAATTTTCAAAATCAAAATCTTACAAACCATACACATAATATGAACGTTGGAAAGGATTCAGTAAAGATGTTAAGAAGGCCCAAACGAAAAAACTCATCTAGCTCATTAAGCGGGTTCGATGAAAATAATATTAAAAAAAATAAAAACACACATTTATTTTCAAAACGAAAGAGTCAATCACAACTAAATAAGGATACAAAAAGAATAAAAATCAATAGTAATAACATAAATAAATCTTCACTTATTGATAACATAAAAGTATTAATGAAAAATGGAATGTTAGATAAAGTTTATGGATTTAATATAGATCAAACTGGAAACTGGCGATATGGAGCAAATAAATTAAAATTTAGTAAAAATAATAACTCTTTATATATAGGAGGTGAAAGAATACGAATTACTCCAGGATTGTTTGAATTATTATTTCACTCTAAACCTTTACATTATACTAAAATCGATTTAAAAAAATATAAGAATATTATAACTAATACAAATGTACACAGGCGTAACTATCAATCAAATAAACAAATTAAAGGTACAAAAGCATTTAAATATCAACGTGTTATAAAGAAATTATTTAACGAAAAGTTCAATATTCTAACAAAAGGTAGTGGATTATTAAAATCAGTAGATAATAGAAAATCAAACTATATATATTGGGATGATCCAAATGAATTAGTCAACAGACTACGTTTACTTATTGCATCGACAGGTGCTGGTCATAATAATCATAAAAACGAAATAATTTCCATTATTGAGGAACTAAAAGAAGCTAATATAATTTGCTAATAACAAACGGAAAATGAGTTATATTAATAAATTTGGAGAATGTTTAAATAATCGTCGAAAAGAGAAAAAATTAATTAACTCTATTAATTTGTAATCAGTTATTAATTGTTCGTTATATGGATAAGATTAAGTCTCTCTAATAATTTAATTTTTATAAAGATAAATTAAAAATGGTTACATCATCTGAACTAAAGGCGCTGTTGGATAAATATAGTAACCGTATAGATCATAATCATATAAATTTCTTTCTGAAAATGATCAATGAATTGCGAATGTATAATAACATTAGTATACCATTTATATATTTTAATAATAATATTCACAAATATGATTGTATAAATATTCAAATGGAATCGTTTAATACATGTGCTTGTAAATCATATTATAATCAATATATATATTAACAATAAAGCTTTATAATTTATATAAACGTATTTTTAATTTCTCTCTAGAAAAAAATAAAAAAACAATATAATTTAATTTTATTATTAAGATTTATTATATTTTATTTCTCATGTATATAGTAATTATAATAAAATAATTAATACAAATTTATATTAATGATTTTCAATGATTGGGATTGCTTCCATAAACTTCATTTTGTCTATATGTTCTTATTATGCTAAATTTAGGCAAAAATATGTAAAAATATCGAGCTATTTATTTATGCTATATATGCTTATACTACAGCCATATATGTTTAAATAAACTAAAGTTGGTTACATGGAAACAATTTACAAAAATTCAATTGTCATATCAATTACCAAATGTATGAGTGAAATTATAAACTGCATAACAGAACTCTTTATTATTAGAATACGTTAACACAAAAAGAACTGTTCTTTCTTTCTCTAAAAAGGCTTTACAATTAGTTGATGATAGTATTATCTTTACTGAATCAATTGGTGTTTTAAAAGGAAGTTTTACGAAACAACTACACATTCTTAGAAAAAGCTTTAAAACTAATTCCTGCATCAGTGATTTTTGTTTTAAACTGACACACTCGCAACTATGTACATAGTTTCAAGAAGCAGATGTATTTGTATAGTCTCATTTGAATTGGCCTTGAATTTTTACTATTTAATAAAATGTAAAAATTGCACTTTTAATAAAATTTAAATAAAACACAAAACAAAATTTTTTAAATATATAAACATTTTTATTCTATATCACATTCTGTAAATGTTTTAAACAGAACATAATATTTAATATTATTAAATATTATACCATCTGCTTGGAGGCTTATATGCCCCCAAGTGCTCTCTTCCCCGGCATTATTTATATTAATGGATATTTTATCCATAGCTGTATTCCACTCCATAATCATATTATCAATATGATCTTCCAGTTGAAAAGCCAGAACATTGTTTAGTATAATTTGCTCAAAACATGGCTTAAAGCTCTTTTCTTTTCGAACCCTCGAAAAGAATTCCACACTGTTTTCCAGGGCTCTTCCAAATTCCTCGTTCATCCATAATTCTAATGAACTTTTTAATTTTAGTTTGCACACACAGTTGACACACATATTACTTGTTATTTAAATATTATAAGAAATAGTAATAGAAATATTTTCAAATCTATCCCTTTTATATTATATTTTTCTTATTGTAAAAGAATAGTTTTTGCCTTATCAGAATGTTTATTTAAATATTTCTTAAAACAAACCCCAAAAAAAATATTTTTATGAGTACATATTTAATGGATAAATCAAATGAAACATAATATTCAAAAATCTAAATATTGTATATTGTATACATTATCCAATAAACAAAACAAACTCTCACTTATAGTATTCAAAGTAAAAAATTTAGTTGAAAATACTCAACTATGTTAATGCATTCAGTTGGTGTGGTAAAAACTATTAAATAATTATCGAAGTCAACGAAGTTAAAAAGTAATAAATTTACTAAGAATTTAAATGTATTAATACACTTGTGAAAAAATATTAAAAAAAAAATATGTCATATTCATTTGTATACTTAATGGTAACATTATATTTTATTCAAGTGGAATAATTAGTAAATAAAATCGGAATATGTTTATACTTATGTGTGTGGTCTTATTGTATGTTAGTGTGTAGTGTTTGTTAGTAGCATTCCTTTGTTGGGTTAATAGCTGAGCATTTAATATGTATGTTTGTATGTTTAGTGTTTATAAATATATGTGGTTGTTAGTCTGCTTATATTAGGGTATTAAAAAATCAAAATATTGTATACATTATCCAATAAACAAAACAATGACAAAAACATAAAACTGTAACTAAAACAAAAACAAAAAAACTAAACAAACACTCACGTCTTTTTTTATTAAGAATCAATTATCCAATAAACAAAACAAACAATCAAAACAAAACAAACACACACTTATACTAATATCCAGGGATGGAAACATCAACACAATACCACATTCACAAAACACAAACACATTTTACACTAACTATTTTATTTAACAATCACATACTCCCAGCCAGAAAAACATACACATACACACACACACACACACACACATCACTCAACCACAGACGGACGGACATAAATATCCAGGCATGGACACACCAACACAATACCACATTCACAAAACACAAACACATTTTACACTAACTATTTCATTTAACAATCACATACTCCCATCCAGGCATGCTCCCAAATTTGTATGGAAAAAGTGATCCCGAACCGGCATAAACATACTACTATCGGCAATGTGTTTTGATGAACTAAATGCGAGAACAATTATTTGATTAAAGTTTTTTAAACTTTTTTCCTGATATCGAAAGTAAAATTGTAAAAAAGTAAAATTGACCTTAGACACTTTCTAATTTTCGATTAAGTAAATATTTATATTTGTTTAAAATTTTCTATAACTTGTCTATAATAGCACATAAAGAGTTGATTTAATGTGCGCAAAATCATACAAATTATAAGATAAATAAACACATTACATTAGCAACATGTTAGCAACATGTTGCAACAAATGTTTATAAACAATTTCATTCACAAACAAATAAAATCTTATGCAGATAAATAATTTATAAGTATCTACTGATTTAATTTGTTAGTGCTATAAAAAAGCAGCAGCATGTTTTCTCTATTGTTTCACATATAAATTTCAATTTGAGGTATTTTATTGCTTAACAATTTAAAATATTTAGCTGGTGTTTAAGAAGTTTTTCCTGCAAGGGTTGTGCTTGGAAAAATTCATCAATTTATTCGTTACTCGCAAAAGCAATAAAAATATGTAGTGACTTAAATATTTACGACACCCTCTTCTAACTATTATTGAAGCATTTGTATTTGTGCATTTCTTTCTACAAACCCTTAAGTACTTGTGAGAATATAATGACTTTCGATGGTGCTTTTGCCAACTTTCACTATTTGGTGGGCCTTATAATAAATAGGTGCATTTTTAAATGGGTATATTTATAAACTACATCAGCATAGTGGGGAGAGTATATTGGAATTGTGCTGATGTTTGTAACGCCCCTAAATATTAGTCCAACATCCATCTTAAAGTATACCGGTCTAATCACTTCCTGAGTAGATTTAACAATGTCCATGTAAATTTGTAAGCAAACTACGCCATTTTGAAGATATTTATTTGAAATTTGGTACATGATATTTTTCGGCTTAATGAAATTGGTTAAAATCGGTGTATTATTTGACCTAGCCCCCATACAAATGTTTGATTTATGAACGTATCCAATCAAATTTCATCATAAATAAGTTTTACATTAAGCCTAATCACATGTGCAAATTTTGTGCAGAGCGGTCCATAATTTACCATAGCCCACTTTCGAAAATCACTCTAACTCTCTTAAAAAAATTGGTATCTACGAGTAAATAATATTCAACACAAACATATTTGATATAAATACAAATCATTCTGCCCAATATTATAATGATTGGTCCATAATTAGTCACAGCCTCCATATAAGCCCCACTTTCGAAAAATAAGTTTAACATTTATATTACATCATAATAATAGGTTATTGCTCTCATATAGCGCCCTGTTTTTACATATCTGTAGGAAAACATATTATACACAAGATTTTCTATAGAAATACACAAGATTTTTTATACAAAACATAGAAGAGTTTCTATAGAAAACACAGTTGTAGAAAAGATTTTCTAAAGAAAATATTGCTATAGATAAGATTTTTTAAAATACAATATTTGTGATGTTTTTTTTGGGATATTTGGTTATAAAGAGCTTACATAGGGTCCAACTTAACTTGTTGCCTAATGTCTTTCCACCATCGTTTTAGCCATTCTATTAAAGTCTTCATTGTTTTTTAGGTTTTAGTACAGTTTAATACATTAACTAGCATCTTACATTTATATAAATTATTTTATTCTTTGATTAAATTTGATTAAACTCTGGCAATATAGGCCACCTCTGTCTAACATTGTTTTCTTAAAACCTCCGTACAAATTGTTATTGTATCTATCATCTTTCCAAGTGCACTTACTTGATTCCGCTGCATTTAAGATTCTTGACAGTGGTGTTTGCACATTTCATCAGATCGTGTAGGTACATGTGAAGTGAATGAGAGGGATGCTGTTCCCAAGAACAAACGAGTGTTTGCTTCCATGTGGTAAAAATGTGCTTTTTCAGTTGTTGTCTTTGCTTTTCTATAATGCCTGACGAAAAACATATTTAAGGATGTTCTTTTTTTCATTCATTGTCAGTATATCTGGTTACATTTTTTCAGACTAAAGTGCATTTTTTTATATTATACGAGTATATATATAAAATATATGTATTTATATAGTATATATGCTTTTTAATATCTATATACACATAACAGTGGGATATGTACACACTTGTATATACATACATATGTATATGTACGTATGTTAGTAAATAAGTATATGTTAGCTGCTCCATTTTGTTTACAGGAATACACTGTGTAACGTGTCAGAATATTTACTAAAGTAGTAAGGAAATATTAGTTCAAGGCGGCATTAAGTTTTATTTCGAACACACATTGTTGCATTGCGATGCTACGACAGGATATTTAATGTCTATATTGTAAAACCAAAACGGGTTTCTTATGAAACAAAATTTTCTAATCGGATAAAATTCAGCTGTTATTTGACCGCCCCCATCATGGTCTATACGGATTTAGCAAAAACTCAAAATCCGTGACGTTATTAACGGAATATTAATATCAAAAATGGCTTCAGTTTTTGTGAAATTGACAACTCACATATTGTATTTAGGAAACATTTTTGCAAATAATCCAAATTATTATTATGGTATAAAAAAAAGTGACGGCCCGAAAAAAACTTTCTGAATCGGACAATTGCAGAGTTATACACTGTGCCAGCATGTCAGTATTGATCGGATTATTAATGAATGTGAGGTAAATGTGTTCAAATCAACCATAAGTAGACTGCTATAAAAATCTCTGACTGTTACTAGTGATGGCACGATTAATCGAAAAACTAGTAATAATCGATTATTTTTCTTTAATTAACGATTTAATTGTCTCGTGAATTCTCTTTCGATTAATTGAGTTAATCGATTACTCCAAAAAATAATCGATAGACATCCAGGAACAAAAAGAAATAGAAAAAGAGAAGAGCAACAAACGCATGGTTGAGTGTGACTGCCAGATGAATTTCGGAAAAAATCATGAATTGAATGTTTATCTCCATTGGCAAATAACTTAAAAACAAATATTTTGAACCAGTTTCAACGTCGCTTTGGGTAGATCGAACATTCATTTCAACTGGCAGCATCAACATTGCTAGACCCAAGATTTAAACAACTTCATTTTGAAGATTCCTTAGCTTTATCAACAGTCATGAGACATCTAAGAAATGAAATGGCAGAAATTGCTCATATAGATGACAGCATTGGAAGCGGCAGTGAAACATCTTCTGTTGGTGAAGTGGAATTTGATTTATGGGCTCACCATAAATCTTTAGCCCACAAACGAAAAAGAAAGAACAATGACTCAACACTTCCTCAAGATGAACTAAGCTTCTTTCTCAATGCTCCAGTACTAGAATTAAAGCGCAACGTAATAGATGCATGGGAAGAAATGAAATCGGTCTACCCTAAGCTGTACTCTCTTGCACAAAAATATTGCTTTTTGATTGGTACATCTGTACCATCAGAGCGGCTTTTTTCCAAACGGTTATCAAAGCTTCTATTTTTAAATTCTGTGCTAAATAAATGATTTTTTTTAATAAGTAATAATAATTTTTTTATTTATGATAATTTTAAATTTTACCTAAAAATATCGATTATTCCATTAAATCTTTCTAATTAATTGCAATTAATTGCAATCGATTATTTTTTCTTTTCGATTAATCATATAATCCATTAATCGATTATTCTTTTTTTTTGCCATCACTAGCTTGAATTCGCTAAAAGAAGCTTATATACCCGACTCGAAATTACTTAATATGGAGTGAACGTACCATATTGTACCTTAATTTGAATTACTTTAGGTTTATTTTGGTTATAATTTTTCTGAATAGCGGCATTTACAAGAATTTTATTCAATTTCCAGTTAAAATCAAGAATTTTTATTTGCCTCCTAAAAGTGTATTAAAGTGGCCTCTATAAATTTTGTGATTATTCTCAAAAGCTTTGGCCAATTATGGGCCAACTTTCACAAAGGTATAATTTTAACATACATACTTATAAGATTTCGATTCGTAATGGATGTAAATGGTTTTTTCGGGAGTTGTCCACTCTATTATAGGCCGGTCATCTTAAAATTCTGTACGACGATATGTGAATTATTTTAAAATTGATGATTTTTATATATGTATGGACTTTGTGTTGAATTCCAACTTGATAGTGCTTTTCATAAGGGATTTATGCACATTTAAGTGATTTTCGGAATGGGACTTTAATGGGGGCTTTAGTCAAATATGGACCAATTATATGGATTACTTGTGTTAAATTTCCACTTCTTAGTGATTTTTGTAAGAGAGTTATGTGCATTTAAGTAATTTTCAGAAGTGGACTTTATATAGGTGCTATGTCAAAATATGGACCGATGCAAACAAAATATTGTTGTGGGATTTCACTTAGCATGAAACTTATTTTTGCAAAATTTTGTTTGTACACTGCTTTTATATAGACATTTATGTACCATAAAGCCATATTCCGGAAAGATATTTGTAACGGGGCTATGGAAAAACTTGGACCGATTTTAGTCTATAACTCAGATATTACTAAACAGCTTGTGCCCAAACATTTCAGTGAAACATATAATAGTTGCGATAAATTTCATTGCTCTGAGTGTGTTGTAAACGGAATGACATACTCCACATCTTTTTGGTGGTAGGTATAAGAACTAACTGGAAACAGGTTACCTTTGTTAATAGTTGCACTATTTAAACATATAATTTAAAACATTATATTAAAAACATTAAAGACTCTTACGCAAGGAACCATGATATTTGTAAAAAAAAAAAAAAATCAGAGGCTGTTTTGTGATGATTTGGTGAGTTTTCTGTGAAGACAGTATGCTTGATTTGTCGTTGCCAAGACCCAAAATGAATTCTTCTGATAACACAAAATTACTAGATTAAAACGTAGTGCCATTTTTAGAAAATAATAATGAAAAACAAAAGGACAACACACATGTGAGTCTTCAAACAAATGGATGGCTGTCTTCGAAAAATAATAATGTCCTTGATCAGAGTCCCATTTAAAACATTTGCTGAAAACCAACCATATAAAAGCATATATCACCTAAAAGAAGTTGTTATATATGCTTGAAGATCTATATCTGAAGATATAGAAAAAAAAATCTAGTGAATTGTAGCCTGATCGAATTATTGAGTTGAATCAAAAAAAAAAGACGCCTAACACATTATTAAACTCTAAATGTCTCGTGAATATTGGTATTTTAAGTAATTTAAATTTCTGTGCATTTATGGTTATGAAACACTAATTAATTTTTTTATAAAGCGTGATTTATTTCGAGGTTCCCAACTTTTTGAAAGAAAAAAAAAACAGAAAATTTAAATTGAATGGGGAATGTCTATTATCATTTGAAAGAACATTCTTTGGCATTTATTTTTTGAAGATTATGTCTATCAAATGTTGGCCGTTGCTACATCGCAAATGGTCTATCCGTCGAGTCCAATTTTCGAAGACTCGTTCGAGAATTTCGATTGGTAACTGGCGAATGACACGTGTGATGTTTTCCTCCAAGGCCTGAATCGAAGCGGGTTTGTCCGCATAAACTTTAGACTTTACATATCCCCACAGAAACAAGTCTAATAGTGTGATATCATACGATCTTGGTGGCCAATCGACCGGCCCACAACGTGAAATTATGTGCTCACCGAAATGTTCTCTCAATAAATCCATTGATTGATACGATATAGGGAAGTGGCGCCGTCTTGCTGAAAACAAATATCGCCGAGATCGCGAGCTTCAATTTCAGGCATCAAATAGTCGGTTGTCATGGCACGATAATGCGGAATCGACTCTATATTTTCTTCGCAGCGAGCTGGATGTGGTATATTCGGTCGAATATTATCCAATAATGAATGCTGAGTCTCAAAATGGATGATGGTGTGGCGAATATTACGCTCAGTAGTCCGATTATGTTGATCATAAGTTGAGCGAAGTGCACGAAACACATTCATTACAGAACGTAAATTTTCGTAATAAAGTTGAACGATTTGTAAACGTTGTTCAGGTGTAAGTGTTTCCATTATGAAATGCCAAACACTACTAAACAAAAATAACATGACAGCATGACATGACTCACACGTGATCTGTCAAAAAAGGCTATTGAAAAGAGTATCTCTACTTCAATCACCCTATACATAAATTTTTAAAAAATAACATAAAAATAACGATATTTTTTGTTAAATAACATTTCGAATCGCTACCGCCTTTTATTTTGTTAGGCTTGGAAAAAAAATAGACGGGAAAAAATGTGGGGGACTTTGGTTGAGGATAAATGGCGCCTCATCGAGGTCAAAGTTCAAGGTAAAAGTGAAAAAATTAATAAAATGTCCAATAACTGCCGCGGAGTCGCCCCTAGAGTAGTAAAATGTCAGACTGACCCCCATTAATTTTCCCTCCCAACATTTTTGTAGAACATACTTACACCCTATCTTCGCTCCTTAAGGGACTTGCCCTACAAAAGTTAGAGTTTTATAAATTTTACCCCCATCGACCTAACAAGTTTCAGGGCGCCTCTGGAGAATTCAAATGTATGACCAACCCCCAATAATTTTTCCTCCCCAACATTTTTGTAGAACATACTTGTACCATATCTCTGCTCCTTAGGGTACTTTCCCTTCAAATACTGATTTATAATTTTGCCCTCTGACCTAACTATTTTAATTGCGCCTCTGGAGGATTCAAATGTATGACCAACATAGTATCTTCTGTTGGAAAAGGAGCTTTATTATTGGTTTATCGAGCTGAAAAAAATACACATTCCAGTTAATAAAAACCATAAAAATCAAAACCTTTAAAACACAAAAAGACCTTATTATGGTGGATTTGTTACAAGTAATGACTGTCTCTCTGTGTTAAAAAAAGTTAAGAGAGAAGTTGTCACCCTGAGCTGACTTTAAACTATAATTGCAAAACATTAAAGTTGAGTACCATCTAACTCGTGAGTGTTATTAACAAATCATTCGAAATTGGTCTCTAGCGAAACTAGTGCTCCTAAAGGAGTATTATCGAACGATAGTGTAAACATTTGAAACATAGAAAATAAAACATGTTCTTATTGCAGGCAAAGAAACTTCGCTCGTTTTATAACAAGCTATTGCTAGTAAAATGTCTTCATTCAAATAAAACACGGTTTTTTAATGGTATCGAAATTCCTCCCAATTTCTATATAGCGAATTTTTCTATTTCACGAATTGGCTGGGCAACAGTTGGAATGTAGGCAAGTAGCAGTTGCTGCAAGGATCTGAAATATAATTCATAATCAGATGATAATGCACAGTCTTTAGTATCGAACGCTTTGAAATTAAGGAGGTAATCCGTGTATTTTCCATAGAATTAATGGCACTAAGTTAGTATGTCTCCTATTTTTAAAGGCAAGAGTAATCTCCAGTTGTATTTATACTCTTTTGCTCGCCACATGATGTTCTGTTTGGAATAAATATGCAATTGATAGACCGAAACTTTGGGGTTCAAGGCAAGATTGTCAAAGAGGCAAGAGTACTGTGTCTAAAGCTGATGCAGGAAGTTCGTAACGAGTTGCATGACCTTAAAATTGCTAGGAAGAGGGGATCAGATTGATCAGCTCCTGAAAATCCGAATCCCTGCAAACGGGTAGCAAGTCAGCTGCAGATGATACAGTACAGATGATTTGAATTTTTCTCCTCTCTTTGTAAGAATGTGTTGCAGATTGTACGCCAGAATTCCTGAAAGTAACAAAGTCCGATGATAACCTAAAGTCCAAGAAACACTAAATTTCCCGCCTACAAGCAAAAAACGGCTTAGAGTCTCTTACAGATGAACGTACAACATGTCAAAGCAGCGTCTGATTTGCTCTTTCTTATTTTCAACAATAAAAGATAACATTATCAAAGAGCGGAATTTGAATACTCAAATTTCGTGTCAATAATGTTTGTATGAAATAATTGTTATTACACTGTACTGTGCATACACTGAGAAGTCAGTTGTAATATGTAAAAAAATTTTGTTGAAATTTTTAGCATCATTCGTTTTTTTGATTTTCTGTGTTTGTCTGTAAGAATGTACATACTTATGAGTGTGTTTCCTTTTCCTTTTAAGACTCTCAGTCTCCATATATGAAATGAAAATCTTCATGGATATGAAGAAGAACACAAATTAAACTTGGCAACTGTTTTATATTTCTGTTTGTAACTTATACTGTGTTTTTTTTTCTTAGCGAGCACATGCACTCACACAAAACAAAACTTTTGTGAATGAATACAGTTTTTTTCATTTCATATTTATACTTAGATATGTGCCCGTATCTATGAAAGTATCTGTGCAAGTAGGAATGTATGTATGTATGCATGCATGTTATACATGTATGCATACTTTTGTGTGTCTTTATGCATTTTTGTCATTTTCTTCAACTCATTTACACATACCTTGAGGACAGATTATTTTTAACAAGGGGATATTGTAGAACCGTAATACATATATGTAGATATTTATATGTAGAATACAACAATGACAACAAGAGCTAGAAAATTATTTGGAAAGAACGAAGAATTATGAAATATATAGAGAGATTTCACTTGACACTGATGTGTCAACACCAAAAGTAGGAGCAAATACTATAAATTTATACAGTAAACACTCCACATAAAAATAAAAATAAGAACAAATTGTAAATTTAAGTATTATTTACACAATGCTGCAATTTTATTTTAAGGAAAAGTGTACGATTCGTGTATTAATTTTATGTGCCACATATTATTGAATTTTCTATATATAATAAAAAATAGAAAAACTACACTGATTTATTCTGTGTTTATTATTCAGTCTTAGTAAAAACTTTATTAGTATTTTATATATTGTTTGAAAGACAATTTTACGACCAACATAATTTATTTTAATTGTTTTGAATTGATGTAATTACAAATACTCACCATAATTTACAGAGTTTGTCTGATTTTCACAACAATCTTGAGTGTAATTTAATAATTTATAAAATTACAAGAACATGGAAAAATGTTCACCAGAAGTTAAGAAAAAGAGTACATATCGTTGGTCTCATGTAGAAAGGCCCTAACTCGCTATTTTTTCGAAATTTGTTTTTTTGCGATTCCAATGCATTTAACGCAAATACACCTCCTCACAAAAATTTATTGCAATAGTGTAAAAAATAACGCTTTTATAAGCAGTTGTACAAAAAAATTTACATGTTGAATATTACAGTTTCTCTTATGTTTTTACCTTCTCCTGTAAAGTTTCAAATGTGCGAGTTACGGCCTTTCTACATGAGACCATCGATATAAAGAAGGGTAAGATTATAAGGATGTTATAAGGAGAGTAGAAGTGGACAAATTATGAACTGATAGCTTCTAAATCCTGTATCCACTAATGTGTTATCTCACGTCGAATTTCAACATAATAATGGAATATTTAAGATACCTACATATTAGTATAAATGCTAATTTCAGATGTAGATCTTATATGGAGGGTATAGTCAAATATGGAACGATATTCTCAAAATCCAGTAGTTTGATTTTGGCATATATGTATATGTACATGGTCAAATATGGACTTAAATTCACAAAATTCTTTAGTGTGATTTTTTTGTATATGTAAATGATGTATGTACGTAAACTAATAAGGCGGTACCGATATTTGTAAGATATATGTATATAATGATTAATGACTTTTTCGGATGTGGTCCTTATAAGGGAGCTATCTATGACTAATTATAATTTATATACTAATTAGGATTATTTATAAAGAATTTTAACCTGGTAACAATATTTATATCAGATTTATATGTATTTAAGAGAATTTGAGGGATATTTGTATACAACTTATATTTGCTGAATTTTGTATTGAAGTTCGAATTTTATAGGCATTTATGTGTCACTGAGACATATTTTGAAAAGATATTTGTATGTAGGCTATGAGAAATCATGGACTTATTCTAGCTATTTTTCTCACAGTTTCTTATTTTAACATAGAAATAACGTGTACAAGATTCCATGTTCTTGTCTGTAATATCTTTAAAAAAATTGCAAAAAACTGGTTAAAAAATATAAAATTTTTATGGAGGCTGCTTCACATTTTGGTCCATAGCTTTGATTCTACTATACTGATTGTGTAGATTTTCAATATCAAACTGTCTAATAAAATTCAAAACCATTTTTTTGAAAATTCTATGAAGTTCAGTTATGTGAAAGTGTTTTACACGGACAGACAACAGAGGGAAATAGCTCAATCGACTTAGAATTTCATAAGGATCAAGAATATATATATGTATATAATTTGTTGGGTCTCAGATGAATATTTACAAAGTTTCAGACGGAATGACTTGTGGGGTGGGTATAAAAATTAATAATGAGAGCGTCTATAAGTTTAGTATTTTATGAAAGTTTGTGGTGTAAAGTACGAGTGAAGCAGTGCTGTAAATGTGATTTTTTAAATTAATTTAAAACCCTTCTTTAATTTAAAACCTCTTTTACTTTCCTCAATGAAATTATGAGGCATTACCTGGTAGAGCTTCCAATTGCCCTTTGCAAGCAGGTCATCTATCTCGGCGCGAAAGAAATAAAACAAAAAATTACATAAAAATTGTTTTCGCGAATTTAAAAATAAAATTTTTTATAAGAACTAAATGAAATTTCTTTCGCGAGCGCGAATTTTACCTACCCTGGCTGTGCCTTTGTATATATTTTTAAGTTTTTAAATAAATAAACATTCATAAATGCCAGGATCTTATGCTTTTCATGCTTCATTGGCCTGATTTAGTTAAGTTATAAAGTGAACAAGAAAATTTCGTTGAAAAAAATCGAAAGTACTCTTATTTTTAAGCGTAATTACTTGAATAATTAGGATGATTGCCTGCCACTTGCTACAAAATTTTTATGTTTTATGTATTTATTTTGTTTTTTTTTATTATATTTATTGTATTCTATACTTGCTACATATTCATACTCGTATGCACATATGTATGAATTCTAGTATTTTGCATTATTGTTAATACTTTTGTTGTTATTTATTTTTACTTGTTGTTTCGTTAAATTTATTGTTAAATGTTGCCAAAAATCTCTAGATTATTTCTTAAATCTCTTTTAATGAACTTTTTCATTTTAACAGACAATCGGACATGCCTAGAAAACACAATATAAAATGGTGAATGAATTGAAATAAACGGCAAGACAAATCTTTCTGTTGGCCATGTCGACTCAATTATGCTTTACATATGACAAGTATCTGGTTTAAATAATTATTTTTAAATAATACAATATTTTTTCTTGTATTATGTTAGAACTAGGAACATACGTCATGGAAATAGGTTAAAAGAAGTTGTATATATGGATAATTGATTTTAATTTTCTTTTGCTGTGAGTTTGAGTATTAAGTGTATAAAGTGAAATTTTTTATTCAGAATTTTGTGCATAATTCACCACAACACACACATAAAACCCACTTTTGTAAAACATTTAAAGGGCATAGCTCTCTTAAAAATATTGGTATCCAACTAATATTCAATACAAATATCGGTTTAAATCATAGTTCCCATGTAAGGTCGACTTCCGAAAATTACTTAATGTTTACTTAATTAATTACTTAAAATTTAATACAAATAATTTTCATATACTTATACATAAATCCGGACAATTAATTTTAGAACGATCGGTTCGTAATTAGTCAAAGTTCCCATATAAAAACCTATTCGAAAAATCATTTTAACATGTATATTAGCATAACCCCCATCTTCACCAAGTCTAGTTATTTTTTATACCCTCCACCACCATAAATGGTGAATGAAGGTACATATATATAAGATTGTCATTCCGTGTATAACACAGCTGTGCCGAATCCTTTATACCCACCACCAAATCACCTATTATAGGGCGAACTCCATAAAATATTATGCCGTAATTTTTATTATGTATTTTAGGTTTATTTTAGTTGAATTTAATTTCAATACCGATATTTAAATATAAGAATTTTCCGCATATTCCAATTAAAATCAAGAATTTACACTTTGTTTATATTTTTGCAGCGTGTAACAATATAAAGTGATTTACTTTAACACACAATAAATAAGGTACCAAAAAGCCCTATAAAACGGATTTAGGCTTTTTGAAACATCAGAATTGTCACCTCTGTATGCTCTGTGGTTATTCTCGGAGTTGGCAGCTTTGGCCAATGGTCACAAAAGTCAATAGTATAATTTTTACATACTTATAACTTATACATCTGTGTAAAATTTCGGTTCGGATTTATGTAGGTTAATGAGTTTTCAAGAGTAGTTTTAATAAGGGAACTATGACCTATTACGGGCTAATTATCATAAAATTCTGTACGATGATTTATATGTCTGTATATGCGTATTACTAGTGTTGAATTTTAATGTAATAATGATTTTTATAGGAGATTTATGCTTATGATATATTTATATTATATGAGGACTACGATCATATATGAACCGATCATCATACAGTTGGATATGAATATTTATATACATATATGTAAGGACTATTTATTGTTGCTGATGCTTATAACAGATTTATGCGCGTTTAAGTGATTTCCGGATGTTCACTTTATATGGGGGCTATGGACCAATTATCATATTGAGGTTGACGATTTTTATATATGGTGAATTTCACGTCAAGTGACCCAATTTTAAAAATCGATGTCTTCCGATTTGGATGACATGAAATATTTTTTTGGAATGATTGAAGAAATAACTATCTAAAGTCCTTTGGACAATTTTTGCTAGGACCAATAGGTGAAAAGTTACACTCATTTTAAAAAAACCCTGTATGACCAAAATGTCCAACTTTGACCCCCTCTAACTCCTTCAGTTCTTGACTGATAGAGCTGAATGTATCTGGCCTACTATCCAATAGTACTAACCTTGGTGCAAATTTCATCCAGATCGGAAGACATCGATTTTTAAAATTGGGTCACTTGACGTGAAATTCACCATATGTATCTACTATTTGTGTTGAAGTCCAAGTTAACAGTGATTTTTATAAGGGATTTATGTGCATTTAAGTGATTTGCGGAACGGGACTTTTATGGGGGCTTTAGTCAAATATGCACCGATCATCATGAAATTTAATACGATAATTTAGATGTGTATAATTCGTATACTGGTGTTGAATTTCAGCTACTTAGTGATTTTTATAAGAGATTTATGAAGAAAATGAAGATGCAATATTGTTTTTTAATTGATTTAAATTGTTTCTCATATATACATATGTATATCAACATCCTGAATCAAGTTGTATATAAATTAGAGATTTTTAAACTACAGCAGCTATTAGATACATACTTTTCAACAAACTAAATATATTCTATAGTACATGTAACACCATCCCGATGCCAAGTGATAATGAATCTCTAAATGTTCCCACCATGCATGTACAACTGAGTGGGTGACTATGTAGTCGTATTAGCAGTACAAATGTGACACTGATCCTTTCTAATGACAATAAAATAAGACCCTTTATTAAATACTACTACAATTTTTTATTTCATGTGTAAGTAAGGCTACATAAACGAACAATAATGAATGAATAAATAAATCTATGTGCTGACCTACATACATACAAAAAAACATTTGTGTGCGTGTAATAAGTGAATAACATGTTCATTTCATTAAAAGATAAACAAGTGTTGGTATAACGACAACTTTAACTACATCAGCAAAAAGCCACCAAAACACCATCAACACCAAATTGAAAAAAGTCATAAACAAATATGCTGCTACATTTAGTTTTCTGATGATTTTCTTTTTCTCACTCTTAAATACAAATAAATAACATTTCGTATTCCGTAAATGGGCATACATGTGTGCACAATTTGAAAATAAATTTTGTCTATGTGACCAGCTACTAAGCCTCATAATTAAAAGTAGTTAAAGAATAAATGTCACGTACATTATACGTAATCCAGTGAAAATATGTTCACACATGTTTATAAATCCAAATTGTCTTCTTGAAATACATACATACATACGTAATTTGATTTTAGAAAATATTTTATTGTGTCAAAAAAAAAGGATAACAAAAACATATCATACTAAGAGACTTGAATTGTTTTGGGTTAGTAAGTCCTGTTTCACACAATTCAGTTTTAGCTGACCAGTTTTTGTTCAATTCTTTTCAATTTTCGTACTTTTTAATGCAAATCAGCATGCATGGAAGAAAAAACAAAATCAGATTAAGAAAAAGGGTAAGATTATAAGGTGAAAATACAATTTTCAAATAAACCGTAAGAGGTACAACTTTTTAAAAACATATTCAGAAATCGTAACTAAAATCGAAACTTATTAAACAGAAACTAAAAAATAGTTCACAAATAGTTAAAGATCTTATTCACAAATCATAACTAACTTAGCAACTGCTTTCAGCTGTTAAAAGAAATGCAACACTGCATTTAGTAGATTTTTGTTGAGGAAAAACACATCTCTAGTTTGTTTTCTTTTTTTGTGTGTGTTTTTTTTGGTCAAAATGTACAGAATTAGCAAAGAAAATAAGGTAAGTTTATTATTATTGTTAGAAAAAAATATGTATTTATTGCTTTGTGTATTTTAGAGAGACTGAAATTGGTCGCCAGATGAAAAAACTACATTTAAAGAATTGGTGGGCAAATATGTTAACATCATCGACGACAAGAAAAAAAATCAATCAGCTGTTCTTTAAATGTATTTGTTAGTTGACATTTAGTTACAGCTTTAAGCCTCAGTTAGCCGACTGTAATGGAATGTAACTGCAACAGTAAGAAACAGCTGAGGGATATTGTTATGTGTAAAGTAATGCAAATGGTTATGGAGATGTAAATTAACGCAACACCGTAATGTATGAGTCTGTAAGTAATAGATTTTTCTTACATTTTTACGTTATTACACTACATTCCGTTACAGTCGGCTAACTGAGGCTTTACCCATTATTAAGTTGTAACTTTTCGTGCTGAAAGTAATCAACTAAGAATAACTTAAGTTGGTACTTAAAAAAGTTTAAACTTAAGCTAGATTTACACGATTGAAATTTTCTTCAAAATTGCTCTTCAAAATACTTAAAACTCGTGTAAACAGCAAAAATTCTTCAAAATTTATTTATTTAATAGACATTAATAGTTATAAAATAAATAAATTTTGCAGAAATTTTGCTGTTTACACGAGTTTGAAGCATTTTGAAGAGCAATTTTGAAGAAAATTTCATTCGCTTAAATCTAGCTTTAGATATCATTTCTGAATATGCGCCACATTGTATTATAGTAGTACATATTAAATAATGATATTTAATAAAAATATTCATTAAAAAATCTAATTAATTAGTCTATTATTAAACATTTTGAAACAGAAAGATACATATTTTTACTAGCCTTTTATGCCTTAAAGCTTTAAAATTTAGTACGAGTATAGCAGTGTTATTCTCAAAGACATTTTATTATAAATGTCTTTATTTTTGTTGTTGTACAAAAAAAAAAAAAAAAAGAACATGAAACTATTAATCCATAGAATATATCATGCAGCAATGATTCGTAGCATTGTTACATATAACTGTACAAAGATCCTTTATCCTGATGTTCAAATTCAAGTACTTAATTTGAGTGTATTTAGTATTTCTTTCTATTTGGCGGAGATACATTTCTATACAGTTCTCAACGTTTTTTCTTTGATTTATATGTACGAGTATGTATGTTTATGAGCGTTTCTATGATTGTCTTCCTAAATCAAAAGTTTTCATTCATTTTATTTCCCTTTTAACAAACTGGCATTTAAACAAAAAATATATACATACGTATACGAGTATATAAAGAAAAAAATGTAAGAAAATTAAGTATAAAGAAAAGTATGACAGGCAATCTTGAATCCAGACAGTCATGTTTAACAATAGTTCGTTATTTAGCTCTTCTTGTTTTGTTGCGAATTACTCGACGAGTACTTGTAACTCTACTACAATACAGTAGAGTAGAATATCTGTGTACTGCCACAATGTGCTTTATACACAACTACTTAAATATTGTAAATAGAATCATGAGTAAAAAATGTAAGACAATGGCTCTACGAATAAGGAACAGTTTAAAAGTTGAAAGTGAGTGGAAGTGAAAACTCACTAATTGGGTTGACATTCTGTGTACACTACGAGAGCATGCTGAGAGGACTTGACTTACTGAAATCGCTTAAAGTGTAAAATCGTCGTCTAACAAAATAAAGAAATAACAAATTTTACACAAAATTTATAACTTAGGGATTTTATATTAAATATATGTATTTTTAACTTTTAACATTTAATATTGTTAGCTACCTATACCTTTACATTTTCCCATTTTCCTGGCAATATGTATTTACAATTCTCCAATTTGGGATATCTTGTTCTGAAGTGAAGCATGGATCGAAACAGTCGGACGGAGCAAGGTCTGGACTATAAGGCGGGCGAGGCAAAACTTTCCAACCACTTCTTTCTAAATTGATTTAAACTCTAAGAAAGTACATGGTATTAACAAAATCAGCAACAAGATGTTTATGGAGCTGCCCCTGATAGCAATACAAATAATACTTCTTATTTTTGACGCTATATTACGCTTTGAATATTATCCTCCAGAACGGAAGGTTTCACTGGTCACTATATTACCAATATATTGTCGAATATATCGAAGCTATTCCAGAAGATACTTATAAACAAGTTTCACCCGGATTTAATTGAAAATAATTGTTTTCCGAATCATCAATTTAAATTTAGAAGAAACCACAGTGCTATCGAACAAACCCATAGACTTGTTAATATCATAAGAAAAACGTTTAAAGAAAAAAATATGGTTTTTATCAACATTTCTGTATCAATCTTTTCTATAAGAATTGCTTCGCATAAATTGAGACGATGATAGTTTAATATACAAATTTATACCAAATTTACACACAAACAGACATAAGTTATTGGAAAGCTACTCAACTGTTCGAACATTTAAGCTTAAAGAAGTTCTGCTCAGTCTATTGAAGCAGGAATACCTCAAGGAAGTATCCTGGGAATATTTTTATAATTGATACATAAATCTGACATGCTATTCCAAGCATTCATGAAAATCCCCCAAGAAACGTCTCGCTATCCACAAGATCATATATTTGAATTAGAAATATGGTTAAAACAATTGAGTATACAAGTAAATGAGCAGAAATGCACACACATAACTTTTACATTGCGTAAAGAATCATGCTCTCCCATTTATATCAATACAAGAAGGACGAATGTCAACTTAAAACATATAAACAACAACAGATAACCATTTTCGTTCCGTACTGAATGAACTCAATAAATAAACTTCTTTAGATATAAGTTTTTAAGTACTTTGTCCCAATTTACACGAAGCAATTTTTATTGAAAAGATTGATAAAATTTTTCCCTTGAAATTTCTTCGGTGTTCACAAAGTACAATTCTCATTGCTTAAATCGCTTGTATTTTTATTTAAGAGTATAAACACGTTTGTATACACATAGGTAATACGTATAAGACGAATTGCTAGTACAAACAAGTCTGTACTCGTTTTATCTGCACCTCATCCCTATGAGTAAAAGCTAATTAGTTTAGCTTAGAATTGCTTCGTGTAAATTGGGACTTATTGTTAGTTCGTTTTTAATAATGATACAATAAATAAATAGAAATAAAAATAAAAAAAAACTTCTTTCGAAATTGTTGTTAACAGATAATGTAACATGTGGCCGCTTTAACCCGCTTCAAATGAATCAGTTAGTTGTATTCGGTACAGGTTCCGTGTGATAATTACTTCCACCTTCCAAAAGATCTCTTATGGGGTGTCGTAGTGGATGCATTTTTTAGGGCAAGTAATGATTCCGCGCATGATTTCCATTTGATAACTATATTCATGAAGTAATACCTCCAATTCTTGGTCTTCAAACTTGTTTGGCTGTAATCTGTCTTTCAGGTCAAAATCACCACTTCTGAAGCGCACAAATCATCTATGGCATATTGAAACTGATGAAACACATTTACCATAAACTGTGTCGAGGAATTGGTGTGCTACACCGACAGTCTTTTTCAAATTAAAATCTACCTCTTCCCATGAGATATTTACCCTCCAAAACAACATATTAGTTATAAAAACTGGTTTCAAAAGACGCGTCATCTTATTCAAATCCTCCATTTCAATACCCACTATCAAAAGGATAGGAAGTATTTGAAGTTTGTCATTCTGTTTTTAACACATGGAAATATTGGTTCTAAAAGCATATATTGAGAGCTTATTAGATTTTAAGACGATCTAGCTACGTCCGTCTGTCTATTAAAGGCACGATAGAGCTTAGAAAAAGCAAGTTAGAGTGCTATATTCGGCTATGCCACCTGAACGTAATAAGAAATACAGAAACTACACTGATTATATTTATTTTATTATTACTTGCTGTATCCTTATGTTTTTGTTGATTTTTAATTCAATATATAATTATAAATATAAACCCATTTTAATAAGAAAATAAAATTATTATTGTACAAGACAAAATCATACGGTAATTTAATCTAAAAAACGGTAATTTTTTTTAGGGCTGTACGGTAATCGAAATAAAAAAGCTAACATCACTGTTTACAACTGATAATTTTGTTCCATAGCTCTGGTTCTACTATACCGATTTTGCTGATTTTCAATACCAAACTGCTTAGGAGAATTGTAAATGGTTTTTTTTAAACTTAGTATATTTTGGTTGTATCGTTTGGACGTGAGAGTGTTTTACACAGACAGACTGACGGACAAAGCTCAATCGACTTAGAATTTCATAAGGATCAATAATACATATAGTTTGTTGGGTCTTAGATGAATATTTGTCAGTGCTACACACGGAATGACAAACTTATATATATACCCTCATTCACCACTTATGGTGGTGGAGGGTAGAACACACATATTTTGTAATAAAAATTGTATATACAAAAATTGTATTACAAAAGCGTCATGGTTCTTCTGTTAAATACAACAAATTAGTAATTTGAAGTATTTGGATAAATAATAAACTTCTAAAGGAACCAAGAACCAAAATACAAAACTTGCTTGCATTTTAAATAACTTTTTCCACTTTTCTGTTTTTCAAACTAAATGGACAACAACCATCAGAGATTGTGCACAATCAGCCAATGTAATCATCATCTTCCTCATCTTTTTCATCAGCGTCAACATCATCAGTTACATTCTCATCAGCATTACAAACTCCAGATAGTAGACAACAAGATAGTGTCACATCAAGCAGTTAAATGACACTCGTACACACAATCTTCTATACAGCTGGACAGAAATTGTTAAGGAAAATAAATGAAAGAGGAGACTTTATGTGTGGTGAATGGCAGTTAGTAAATTTATGTCAGCGATGGTTTTTTGAATTTTTTTTTTCGGTTTCAAAATAATTTCTAAAAGTATGAAACTAGTTAATTTCATTTAGCTCTTTAGTGATTTTTTAGGTTTGTGTATCCTTTGCCATGGTAATAACATATATTTTTTTTAATTTCCACAATATTAATTTTTGACCATACAACATACGAGTACAATCTGTACTAGATGATAGCTGGAAACCACTCCCAATGACAGTCAACAGCAATGATGAATATATTATTCCTTTTCAGTCAGAGTAATTAGCTATTACACACTTCGGTTCAACGTCAAAGTCTAAGTTCTCAAGAGAGTAAATGTTTAGACACGACTTATGAGAAAATCTGGTCGGGATTTAGGGTTTTTTTGTCCCAATTGTGCATTGTTGCCCACACTTCTATAGAGCAGAGCACCAAATGAAGTCTAAAGAAGGCTCTTACAAAAAATTACAGTACGATCTTTTAGCGAACTCTACATCCTTCTTTAACGGCAACTTTCTTAGAAAGTTACGATGATATATGGTGGAAAATTTTGAGATTATACAGGTTATGAAATCCAATTTTTTGATACCAATATACAGTACAAATATGGGTATTTTTAATAATAGAATGTGATGTGCAACAAATTTTCACCTGTAGCATGTTGCCAGATGGTCGCTCTTTTCACAAATGTTTAAATTATTAACAGTTCGCTTATCTCTTTAATGTTGCGCTGTATTTCATCTTCCAGTTCATCAGTTGTTTGCGATCTGTTCAAATGGCCTCAAAAACAGTAGTCCAAGAGCGTTATAAAACAAGAACGAGGCGGACAGTTGACATCACCAAATCGCAACCTACTTCATTTTCGAAAACATACGTGCCGATATTGCCGCTTGATCACAAACCGAATCGAAACTGTTTGAATTTTGCGAAGTGATCATTAAATTTTTCAGCAATTTGATAGTAAATTTTCAAAATGTTAATTCATTGTTCACGAGCATGGTGTAACTATACAAGGTGAGTGCAGTAGCACAGCTGACTGACTCTGTTTTTGACAGTAGTACATTATTTTACACAAACAAAATGCCTGTTGTTTCTGCATTGTGTTGTATTTGTTGCCGATTCGCATTCACCTTGTATATTTACACCATGTTCACGAGTTTGAATTTCAGAATTGAAATTTCCAAATAACTGTTACAGAATGACAAAGCAATTCTTGACATTTCTTCGTTTGACAGCCAATTTACTTCATCATCTGAAATTTGTTAACGCTTTATTCAGACACTGTGTGTTATTGAAAACGATAGTTCGGATGAGAATAATTAATCCTTTATAGTGAGATTCCGCATCAAAAGAACTGCTCATCTTTTGAGACCAAGAACAAATCAATCCAATTTCGGATACCCAGTTCTGAAGAGAATCATAATCTAGAGAAAGCGTTCTGCATCGATCGAAACAAATATTAGTCGGACTATAAGGTGGGTGAGGCAAAAATTTCCAACCACTTCCAGCTTTTAACAGGCATTGCATTCTTCGGCCAATACTCGTTTCAAACAAATCAGTTGCATTCTGACAGATTCCCTGTGATGGTCTAGCCAGATTTCTGCACCTCATAATAGATAGGACCCTTTTGGTAACACCAAACACAGAGCAATACCTTAGCTCCATGGATAGATTGCTTTAGTGTCGATTCGGATGGTTGCCTGGGATTAACATAACATTTGGTGCCCCAATAGACTAGGCGATGGTGTGCCGGACTATCAGTCAGTGGATTGCGGGTTCGATTCCCGCCAAATACTCTGGGTGTTTTCTGCAGATAAGCCAAAAGCTTCGCAGTTTGTGTTTGTTAATTAATGTTTGTTAATTTGTTAAAAAAAATATATCTTATGTTTCGGGTTATCGTAATAGATACAGAGCCTTTTTTCTCGAGAAAATTCGGTTTTTCAATTTCGAACGACATGTAATCAGTGATACAACAATACAACTATCCTCTTCATATATAAACTGAAGATCGAGATGGTGTAGGTGTCTACATCCATGTAATTTGGAAAATTGGAATATCAAGTGGAAATATCGGCTAGTAAAAGGGTTATTTTTGTATATATTAATAGTTAAGCAGTATTAAATTCTTCCTACGTCGATTTAGGTCCATGAATCCTTCAACAAGAGATATTTAACAGTCGTACTTATATGGCTGCACGGTCGCAGACTTCCTACATGGTATTCCGTTATATACATGTGATTTTTACAGGACCTTTTGGTCCCACCAAATATAGAGCATATATATATGGATTTACTGTCGATTCGTCTTCGAGTTATCGCAATGGATACATTTTTGATTGCAAGTAATGATTTAGTGAAGAAATTAATTCATTTTATAGCGTTTAAGCAGGATTTCAGACATGTACAAACGTGCTTTAAAGCCTCTCGGCTTTAGTTCATAGGGTACCCAATTTCCCTGTTTTCGATAAATCAAGCTGCTGTCAAACATTTTGAAATTACTGTTTGAGTAGCTCCCAATGATTTTGCAAGCTCTAGTTGGATTTGACAACAATCTTTATGGAGTAAAGCAAATCTAGTTTACAAACAAATTAGCAAAAAATGTTTAGTGTAGAAAATAACACTAATGTGTCATAAATCTATTTACTGATACATATATTAAATACTTCTCACAATCTGAGTGAGTTTGTATATTCATTAGCACGTAGTAAGATAAGTTATAAAATACAATTTTTTCTACATTATAACTCGTTGTCGTTTAAAGTTTCTTCAGCCAAATGAAAAATAGCAAGTACAAATTTTAAACTGTACAACTTGTACAAGGTGACATAAAATAGAGTAAAAAAAATTTAACTTTTAAAAGTGTTTAGAATTTTGCAAGTTCATATCATGATTTTGTTAAAAAATTTATATTTCATTAGAGTTATATTTTTGAGGTAATATTATATACCAACATACGAGTATGTATAATAAATGCTTTACATAAACAATTACATTTACATATAAACTTTGATTTTTGACCAGTGTAGTTTTTCTGTTAGATGTAAAGTTTGTATGAATTTCTTTGGCTGTAGTTACACAGGGTAATTTTTTAGCAACTGTATTTTTTTCAAGACTGTTTGTAGCGCTGTTTGTACGCACCTTTTATACCATGAAAGGAAAGTGAAGGATTGCAAAATACAAGTTATGTTATATTATTTAAATTGATAACAACTCATAAATTAAAATAAACCAATATTGAGACATACTGGCCATACCTTATTCAATTTGAAATGTTATTATACTATATTTAAAACTTAGTTAGAGATTTGAAATTTCAGGTACCCTTCTACAATGTAGTTACCTATAAATATTTAAAAAAGAAATCCTAGAAAGGATTTATAAGGACACTTATTCGAATATGCACGAATACTGCACACATCACATTTGTAACACATGGGTCAGGTCAGACCCATTTTAAATGCTATTTTTATACCCTTCACCTTCATGAGAAGGGTATATATAAGTTTGTTATTCCGTTTGTAATTTCCACAATATAATTTTCCGACCCTATAAATTATATATATTCTGGATCCTTATAGATAGCGGAGTCTATTAAGCCATGTCCGTCTGTCTGTCTGACTGTCTGTCTGTTTCTTGAAATCAATTTTCTAAAGTCCCAGATATCTTCGGGATCCAAATCTTCAATAATTGTGTCAGACATGTTGTCGAGAAGTTTGCTATTTAAAATCAGCAAAATTGGTTTAGGCCAACCAGAGTTATGGACCAATATGTGAGACAACCTCCATAAAAATTTGATATTTTTTGTCCACTTCAGATTCAGCAGGTGAAAATCCATTATAAACACTTTGTGGTGTGTGTGTGGGTGTATTTTTTATATGATTATTTTTAGTGTGCTTATGTGTTTCCTTTTTTTTTTGTTGATATTTCCATACAGCGCTACAAACCGCTATTATGGAACACCAAAATGAGACATTCAACGCTTTTGAGTGCAGTATAATATCTGATTTTATTTAGATTGATCACTGAGCTTTTATACTCTGATCGATCAATATTTCTTATTACACAATAATTAGTATTGAACATAGTACTCTTTGCTTCACACATTCCTCATTCATGCAAGCCCAGCATATTATTTTATTCGCTGGAATCAACTAGCAAAAAGCAAAATTACGTCACATATTCTTTGCTTTATACAACTTGGTGTTATAGCAAAATCAGTGACTTTAGTTTTGCCCCGCTCGAGCCAATGACACTTTTGTTTATAAGTGTCAAATTACACTTTGGCTGGCACAATTTCTGTGAGTTGATTTTAGTCGCTTTGTAAACATAAATACTGACTCAGACAATTCTGTTGACGACAATGTCATGAATAAAGAATATTGGAAGAACAGTACACTGAAGAGCAAATGTGTAGGTACACTACAACTTACTTCCAACTCACAAAGTTAAAAAAATTTTTTGGGTATTTTCATGCCGTTACGGACGTTACACACTTTGTTATTTATATTTAAAAAAAGTGTAATAAACGTATTTCTTTTTTTTCATCAGATTAAAGTGCATTAAAAACTCTGTTTATAAAGCTAGTTTGGAAAACAAAATTATTAAAATTCAGTCTGTTAAATTTAAAAAACCCTATTTTCCGTTACGGACGTTACACACAATGTACCCATTTTTAGTTCAAATTGATAACTTACAAATATGATTTTTATCTTAAATAAAAGAAAATTAAACAAATTAAAGTTTTGCTAAACGCTAAATACTGAAACGACTATTTTGCCCACTTTTTTGACCATGGAAAATACCCTTTTTTTACAAGAATAAATGAAAGCAAGAGGTACGTTTAGGTTAACCTCTGCCAAGAACAAACAAACCACCGTAAAACCTTATTGCTTATATATTTTGAAGCTTGAATATGTATCCTATTATTCCATTAACAAACATTTGGATTTTGGGCAACTTTAAATTTCTGCCTTTGGTTTAAAGATTTTCGGATTAACCCATATGTATGCATATTTATATTCGGTGAATATAAGTCTTCTATGGCTAGTACTTTAAATTAATCATAGAAACAATTAAAATTCCTTATCATTCTTGAAACACTATCACATTGAAACTTGTTCATTACGTGACAATTTCAAATTAAAATCACTTGCGGAAGAACTATTTCTAGAACTGATCCTAAGAATTTGTGTTTGCTTCGTAAAAATAGTTTCGAAGGAGACAATTTCAAACAAAATTTATTAAACTTAACCCTGAAACTTTAGAACTTTAAACGAAAACATTCATCCCAACGCCAAACATGAGCGAGCACTGGCTGCTTGCAAGCACTCTCGAACTGTTTGTAGAAGTAATACCTTTTTTCATATAATGTTACCTTTTTCAAAGTTGAATTATAAACAATTGCTAACATATTTATCTTAATTTTTTTTTACATAATCGACATAAAATGTGTATCATTTAAATATTCTTTAATGATTTGAACATAGATACTACATACTACATATTTCAAAATCATATTTCTATATTGAAATTCTGTTTTTACATGCATGCATGGTTGTATTTTTTAACAATAAAAAATAATTAAAAATTTTTTCATCTATTTCTTTTTTTACAAGTTTTCATTTATTTCTGTTTTAATTTAGACTTTTTATATTTTCCTGATTGTTTTCGTGTTGTTCATTTTGAGATTTGTTATTCTGCTTTGTCAAACAAAAAAAAAAAAAAGTCATTTATTGGTAAAGGGAATAAATCACTTTGTAAATGTACAAATTTTATGGATTGATTTGGCTGTATGTATTTAAAAATTTGTTTTAATAGCAACCTAACCAGATATGTTGATGTATTATTCATGTTCGTAAGTTGGAACAGACAGGTGGACAACTCTATATCAACTTCACTATGTATTAGGATCCAAAATATAAATGATTGAAATAACAGTTCTTTTAAATACATATTTAACCGCTTAAGACCAATCGTAACATCATGAGTAATAGTTTCCTCCACCTCCAAGTCGTCCTGTAACGTTTCATTGCTGATACTTCATTATAGAGTCCAAATGAAACCATAATTCTTAATTTTTGAATGAAGAGGCAACCTCAAATTTTCCAAAGCTAGGCTCTTTTTATACTCGTGCATACCTTACAGATATAAATGACCAAAATGCCCTCGATATGTAGGTACGGATTTTGAACACAATAAACAATGTTCAGTCTGAAGAATGCAAAATTTATTTTTGAGTCCGAATGAAACCGTAATTTCACACTGCTCAATGAAAATATAACCTCGAACTATTCCAAAGATTATATTTTGGAACCACCAAAAAATCGCTTTTTATGAAGTGGGGATGTAGATCATCATAGTCAACATTATCAGTGGATCTGGTTGCATTTGAAAGTATTGAGTTGATTGCAGTGTACAATGTAAACTATTTCATCAGAAAGTCAAGCGTATAACAACGTTTAGGATGTTTGATCCTAAAACTCTCTGTCACCACACGCTTTTTTACTTTTATGGGGATAATATCTTCATATAGTGGATTCAAGTTCCCTGTGGTGCCCCATTCGCAGTAATAGCTATTTAGAGACTTATAGTGCAAGGGCGGTTCGGAAACTTCTCATAGAATTTTTATAAAATACAATACACAACACGATATAAACAGAAACAAATTAAATGTTTTGGAAACTTTCATCTGTTAAATTCCTTTTCGATCTAGCATACGCGATTTTTTTGCAATAGAAAAATGGTGTCAATAAATATTTAAGTAAAAAAAGGACAAGAAATTTATAATGGTTCACCAGTGTTAAGGGAAAATGATCCTTCATATTTAATAGTAAAAAATTGGGTTGCTGAATTTAAACGTGGTCGTACAAGCATTGATTGAGGATGAACCACGTAGTGGACGTGCAAAAACAGCAACAACAATAGAAATTATAAAGACCTTAAGGAAAACTATTTTAATCAAGGGATAGAATTGATAGATAAGCGTTGGACTAAGTGTATTTAAGTTTCAGGAGATTATATTGAAATATAAAAATGTTTTTGAAAAACTAACTATTCTCCTACTGTGCTAGGCTAAGAAGTTTCTGAACCGCCCTCATACTGCTGTTATAACAGAGGAAACAATTTGACAATATATAATATTGGTTTCTTTCGTGGAGATCTAGTTCAATAAATTGGGCTACTTCAATAGTATGAGTCTTTTATGGGGAGATTATCCTAAGCACATGCTGGTCATAAGTTAGGAGCGACTGCGTATATTCGGCTATAATGACATTAAGCCCGTTGAGCCATTCTGACCACAGTTGAGCCAGAAATGTTTTACGCGTCAGTTGTTTTCGTCGGCTGACATATATTTAGACGTTGGTCGACCTGCAAGTATGACGTTCGCACTGTGTCCTGCGACTGGAAAACTTTTGTTGCCTCTATGAATTTCGCAGCAATCAAGTAGGAGTTAAGATTAAGAGGATCCTATCCGAATTTGGCATAACAATGTATTTCTACCTGGCCTATAGAATAGTTGCTTTCTTATAAATATAGTGTTCGGAGATTGTTTGAAGGCAGCCATTTACATTCTTAAAGGCGACATTGCACTCAATAATGGTAACCACGCTATAGCATCCTAATTTACCATTATACTTATTGTATAATCAAGCATTGATTAAGATCAAATCACACATCCAGGATTATCTCGGGAAGGCTCTAAATATTGCCAGAGTTTAAATGAATCCTCCGATGCCATCCCAGAGGGAAATGTTGCGTCAATATGACAATGTAGTCTCTGGCCGGTTGAACCTTTGTTTCCTTATGAATATTATGCAACGAAGCATTGTAGATGGCAAACGGGACTGAATTTTAAAATCCCGGAATTTTTCGGGATTGTCGGGATTTTTGTTTCTTATTAAAACAAATTGGTTTATTAATAAAAAAAACTATTTATTTGAAAAAAGTAACATAGGGCTGTTTTCAAAGTAACGGTCGTTACCGATTTTCGGAGATTTTTTAAATAAAATTGCAAGCTAAGCAAATATGCCACGAGGACCTACTTTGGACCTACAAAAGTTCAAGCATCGGCAGCAATCGACAGAATTCATAAAAAATGTAATTTCAATACTTTTTTTGACCATTAAAAAGGTAACGGTCGTTACTTTATATATGTTCTATTTTCAAATTTCGAAAACAAACATCATGTATTGTAAAATTTTGCACAGGATGTGTCAAGTAAAACAGCTTATTAAATTCTTTGAAATGTTTTTTTAAGGAACGGGTTTATTTTCAAACCAAAGTAAATTAATAACAAAATAATTTTTTTTTTAAAGTAACGGTCGTTACATTATAAAAAGTTAAACGTTTTTTGTGTTTGAATTAATTTTTTATGGGTAACAAAAAAAAAAAAAAAAACATAAACGCAAAGCTATATTGTATTGCGTAAAATTAGTGTGTGGAGTTGTCTGCATATTTTTATTCGCTTTCAGGTGAACAATAAACGTCATTATAATGTAAGCGTTTAAGGCTGTTCGTTTTTAAAGTCGATAACAACCCCCCCCCCCCCCCCTGTTAAGCCCGATTGCTGCTGAGCATGAAGAAAATTTTAAACTTTCAGCTGGCTGTTTTGATCTTAAACCACCGTTAGAAGAGTGTTACCAAAGGGTTTAACAAGTAGGTTCGATTCCCAGCCGCTGCCACTCAAAACAACATCAGTTTCTGATAATTATTAGTTTTCCATCTATCATAACTAATATTTATCACATCGCCCTCCTTCGTATAGCATTCAAACGCCACCGAAGTAAAATAATTAAATAAAGGCTATAAAATCAAGTTTTAACATTAATGTGCCTACTCACCACCAGAGGCGCTGCAGTACTGTACCATTAACAAACATAACGCGCAATTACAGTGTTGTCATATAAAAAGCGTTTCTCTACTTTTAATACCTATTTTTCTTCTACCTATCCCTTTCCAAAGAAAGTAACACAATTAATTACTTAATATATAGGCATATTAATGAAATGCGCTAATGAAATGCGCTAACCGGGATTTGACAAAAAAAAAAAAAAAAATAGCGGCATTTTCGGGATTGCGTTTTCGGAATTGCCATCCCTAATTGTAATTGACCACCAACTAACCAATAGTTTTATAGATAACTAGCGTTTTGTGGAGTTTTTTTCCATTTCAAAATATATAAATATATAAAGTGACGAGTTCTGAAAGGGTAAAAATATTAGCAAATCCCCAACAAGCATATAAACCATAAAATTAATGCCAGAATATATCTAGCTTCTATTAAGGCGTGGTACAGTATAATACAAAATACAACTCCCTGGTTGAAATCTCTAACAAGAGATCACGCAAGCGGTTTTTTGGAATCTAATTTCATTAGAAGCACAAATGACCAAAATCTAGTAATAGCGATATAAACCATCTTATGGAGCTTCTTTGATACATAGTGAATTTGGGGAGATTTAAAGAAATAACCATAAGATTGCTTTGTTAAGTGCACTCGGAATCAAATATAAAAAATCTGGATGTATCATTTCACGTATAAAATAACCCATAATCCTTTTTAGTATTCTCAGAGGAGAAGGTAATATGTTTGTGGTTCAAGAGCAAAATCTTCTCTTCTGTTTCTAAAAAGTTTTTTTTTTTTTTTTAATTTTTTTATTTTTATTTAAGTTAATTATCTACAGTAATAGACATTATTGCCCCAGCGCCGAATTGGCTTTATAGAGGCTAATGGCAACTATTTACATTAATTTACAAAGATATTATATAATGATAAAAAGAGATAAAAAAGAAGATATATTAACTACATGTATAAATAATTATATACATATCGTTGGTCTCATGTAGAAAGGCCCTAACTCGCTATTTTTTCGAAATTAGTTTTTTTTTGCGATTCCAATGCATTTAACGCAAATACACCTCCTCACAACAATTTATTGCAATAGTGTAAAAATAACGCTTTTATAAGCAGTTGTACAAAAAAATTTACATGTTGAATATTACAGTTTCTCTTATGTTTTTACCTTCTCCTGTAAAGTTTCAAATATGCGAGTTAGGGCCTTTCTACATGAGACCATCGATATATACAGTTTTTAATGATTGTATGCATTTATATAATTAGATCCAAGAAGTATTTCCAAGTGTTTTTTTAATTTATTTTTAAAAGTTGATATTAACGGGATAGCTTTTAAGCTTTCTGGTAATCTGTTATATGCCGTTGGTCCACTGTAACCAATGCGTTGTTTAGTGAGTTCAAGACGACACCTTATAGTATTCAAGTTTCTTGTCTGTCTGGTAACTAATTGTGTTGTTGATGTATTTCGGGGAAATGAAATAGTATGTAAGCCAATTCGTTTTAAACATTTAAAAACATATAGCAATAACTGTTGCTTATGGAGTCCTCTTACAAGAAGTACATTTTTAGCATAGTCTCGAACTTACATTTTTAGCATAGTCTTGCTATAGATTTATTGTTGAAAACCGTAACGGGAGATTAAAGACGATTTTTACCGCCTTTTTGAGCTGATTGCAACGTCTTTAAGCTAGTACTTGTTTTAAATCCATAAATCATAGGGAGGTATGTTAAGTGCGAGTGAATTAGGGACTGGTAAAGTAAAAGTTTGGTTTATCCTATTCATGTGACTATCCCATAATAAATTTCGACTAAAATGTATACCAAGATATATAACATTTTCAGATTCACATACTAGGTTGTCATCAACATGTATTTTCATAGGCTCTACATTTCTGCCAATATAAGGTTTGAATCTGATCAATTTAGTCTTTTGTCCATTTAATAAAAATTTATTTACTCTTAAGAACTCAGACAAAAGTGCTGCATCATATTCAATCTGCATCTGTAAGACTTTTTCATGCTGATGCCTATTTTATAAGCATATGTCGTCTGCATGTCCATTGAATTTTATGTTTTTTAGGTCGTCAATATAAATTTTAAATAACAGTGGTCCAAGCACACTTCCTTGCGGAACTGCACACTGTACATTTAACACGTCACTCTTTGAATTGTTGACTTGAACATATTGTTTTCTTTCCGTTAAGTAATCTTTAAGTAATGTAATTGCATTTTAAAATAATCCGACAAAATGAAGCTTCTCACATAATATATCGTGGTCTAGCAATTAAAAAACCTTTGATAGATCAAAAAATAAACCTGCAACCTCTTTGTAACCAGCATCAAGTCCGCTACAAATGTACTCCACCACATTCACTACTGCGTCTTCTGTTTCAACACCTTTTTTAAACCCATATTGGCGGTCAAATAAGAGATCATCTTCGTCCAAATAAGTAGACAGTTGTTCAAAAATAAGTTTTTCTATAATTTTGTCTACTGTTGATAGTATAGATATTGGACGAAAGTTTATTATATTATTAGTTCCAACTGATTTAGGTATTGGATTTATCTTGTGTATTTTTACAACATCTGGATATTTTCTTTCTTCAATCATGCTGTTAAACATTTTTTGAATTTCAGCAGAAATTATAACTTTTCGCACCAAAAGAATTTTTGTAGTGATATTGTCACTGCCGGGAGTCTTATTCATTTGCAAGCTGTCTATAATTTTATCGATATGAGTTCTGTTTATCGCTTCAAGATTAAAGCAACTGTTTACTTGAACTAAAGTACCAATAATATTAATATTATCAACTGAATACTGTGGGATAGACTCTTTAATACTTTGTAATGAATTATAAAAAAAAAATTATTGAAGGCCAATGCTTTTTCTTCATCTTTAGTATCATTACTGCCATCACACGCTCACACGAAGATCTATAGAACATTCTCTATTTTTCCCCAGCTGTTTGTAAATGAATTTCCAGGTTTTCCTTGGATCACCAGAATTCTTACGTAAGTTGTGTTCATAAGAATTTTACTGCTATTTTTTATTACTTTGCTGATACGTTTTAGTCGATTAACAATATTGGCGTCGTGCTTACATTTCCTTCTAGCTTTCAATAGCTTATTTTTTAAATTTATTAAAGAAATTAAGTCCTGAGACATCCACGGACTAATTTTACGTCTCATGCTGACATATTTAAAGCCTCAGTTAGCCGACTGTAATGGAATGTAACTGCAACAGTAAGAAACAGCTGAGGGATATTGTTATGTGTAAAGTAATGCAACTGGTTATGGAAATGTAAAGTAACGCAACACCGTAATGTATGAATCTGTAAGAAATAGAATTTCCTTACATTTTTACGTCATTACACTACATTCCGTTACAGTCGGCTAACTTAGGCTTAACATCTGTAGTAGTGCAATGGGTCAAAGCTGAAGAAAGAGTGTCTACTAATTTCTTACATTTAGTTGATGAATCACCCGAATCCGTAACGAATCCGTTATGTCATACGAGTATGACATAAAGCTCCCAATAACACAGAGTAATGTTATGATATTTCATCTCAAACTATGATTAGAGAAAACATTTTTATTACCCTTACCCAATAGGAATCTAACACTGCAGTTTTAAAATTATAAATTGCCAAGCTTACACTTGCTGTATGGTCAATTAGGGTCATCTCGAACTTACTATTAACGTTGTTACTGAATAGTTACTTTTACAATCTAAATTTCGGCTGAGGCTATCAATTTCTAATTAATATTATATTCTATGTTATATTGTTCTAAAAACGCGCATGAGAAATTCGCCCGTTCAAAGTGCTGCAAGTGTATTGGTGGGTAACTAATGGCTTGTCAACGCAGAACTAGTTCAAAGGACTGCTGGGCAGGTTAGTATAAAATGTGTAATAAAAAAATACCACAACTACATACAACAATAATAATGACAAATAAAATGCTCGTATCTGCAAATACGTGATGGAAAAATAGTTTATTTCAGTTATTTTTTTTTTATTTTTTTTTGTCACATAAAACCATTCAAATAACTGTTGCTCTCTAAACAAACTGTAGGAAAAAATCAACGAATAAATAAATATAAAAAAAAACAAAATAAATAACTAATCTGCTATCCACTAAGCAAAAAAGGAAAAATAAAACAACTAAAATATAGAAAAAATAATCGTGATGTAAAAATAGTCCGTATTAATACCCTACACCACAATAGTGGGTAGGGTATATTGGGTTTGTGCTGATGTTTGTAACGAACAGAAATATTGCTCCAACACCCATCTTAAAGTATACCGATCGACTCAGCATCACTTTCTGAGTCGATTTAACGATGTCCGTCCGTCCGTTCGTCTGGCTGGCTGGCTGTGTATGTAAAGCTTGGTCGCAATTTTGAAGATTTCGATAAAATATGGTACGTGATATTTTTTCGGCCCATGGAGGATGGATGGAATACAAATGTCATCCCGATCGGGATTTACCGATCATAAATATTTGAATTATGCAAGTATCCAAGCAAATTTCATCACAAATGAGTGGTAAATGAATACAAATCACGTCTACAAATTTTGTACAGATCGGTCTATATTTACTCGTAGCTCCCATATAAGGCCAACTTCCGAAAATCACTTTAAAGCGCATATATATATTTGAAAAATGTTGGTATCCAAATAAAATTCAACACAGATAAGTTTCATATATACAGTAATAATGACACCTAATTTTTTAATGGTCGGTCCATAATTAGTCGAAACTCTCATGTAAGACCCTGTATGTAATTCACTTTAAGCTCCATAAATCTTTTAAAAGTAATCTTATGGAGACAAAGTTTAACACATACAATATTTATATTCACAGACATCATGAAACTAAATTTTTGGATGCTCGGTCCACAAAAGGTTATATCTCCCATATAACGCCCATTTTTGAAAAACTGTTTTATACGTATACTGGGTGTAGGGTATTGTAAGGTCACACTTGACTGACTATACTTCCTTATTTGTTTTTATTTTGCTTTTGTTTACTTTAACTCACTTACATACTGTGGTTGGTCATAGTGCAGAAAATTGTAATAAATCTGTATTTTTTTTATATTTTTTCATTATCAACGAGATTTCAAATTACGTGCAATTTCTTTTATTTTATGTGAGTGCGATTGTTGTTGTTGATTATGTAAGTTGGGAAAAAAATGTTGCAAATATGTATATATAAATGTGAAACTTAAAAGTAAAAATGTTAATTTTAAAAGGCTTTTGGCAATTTTATGAACAACCCTCTTAAGAAAAGAGCAACCATTTTGAAATTATAGTCCTTGTAGTCCTTGTTGTCGTTGTATCAGTTTATTTTTAGCCATCAACTGCAACAGCGATTACTGAAATCTGCGGAAGCACGCCTGGAATGGCAAGACTAACCGCTCAACTATTTAGTTTGTTAAATGCATCTTTGGTGCAGTCTTTTAAAACATTTTCACAGAATTTCCATAATTTTAATGCAAAAAAAAAAAACTTATAATACAACAAAGAAAAGAATTTTAGTTTAAGTGAGATTTATAACGCCCTTTGAATATTATATTGAGTGTTATTTTTATTTACTTTAAAACGAAACAAAAACTCAGTTAATTGTAATGGAAATGCCAACAATTGAGAGTTAATTTTTGGCAATTTTTATATGTTTATGAATTCGGTTATCTGTTATTTGATAAGTCCAATTTGTTACTAATTATTTGTGTAGATTACTAATTTTACAAAACAATCTAACTTAAATTACATGACATTTAAAAAAATTACACTAATTTTTTAATGTCCGTAAATTAAAGATTAACCAGTAGTGTCTATCTAAAGCCTATTAGACAGGTTTTCTACCAGCAAAAACTATAAAATTTCCTAATTTATTGTATCCGTATCTGAGATAAGCAATTATGCTACATCTATCCAGATATTCTAAAAAATCCTTTGAACAAAGGAAAATAAAGTTGGCTGACAAATAAAATACTTGGTAGGTAAAATACAATTGTAACGACATGGTCTCTAATTAATTATTAGGCCATTAGTCTGTTGCTGAAATCTGATATCAGCTGCGACAGAGCTGGAAATGTTTTTCGAGGCAGGTTCTTCTCTGCGTCTGCTATGGGCAATAGCGTAGACGATATTCTTGCAGTAGCTAACCATCACGAAGCTTAAAGTCGTGCAAAGCCATGATCCAAAGAATACTGCAAATTTCTATGTAAGTCCTAAGAAAAATATTCGCATGTACACAATTTTGTACCATACAACAACTTTGGGGAATGATGGTAATTTTAATATTTAGTCCAAAGGCCGTATTTTTGTAAAATACTTTATGCCGATTTTGACATACCCTCCACTAATTTTTCAATGAAGTCATTTGAAATACTCTTTCATTTGCACTGAACCCGCTGTCAAAGCTCATCCAAAGGGGGTGCCTTTTCACGATTGAGCACAAATTCTCAATCGGATTGCGATCGATGGCTACTGGAGCAAAAGAACATTCTTTTACTATTTTGGCAGTGTACTCTGTACAGCTGAAAAGTCACTTCATCCACATAGATGCTAGAGATGATGGACGGGAAGATGAGTTTGCAAAATACGTAGATAGTCTTCATTCCTTATAACTTCTTCGATTCTATACAGTGTTCAAGGTGCCACCATGTAAAGCAACCCCGTATCATAACGTTCCTCCCACCGTCTTTCATTGTTTCCTTTACATGATGCATTGTTGTGTCATGAGCTGAGGAGATAAAGTAACACACAAAATTTTTTAGTGTTTCACAGTCGAAATTTGGACTTTATCTTCTCTGACAAGAAGACAGAGCTTTACTTTCTTAGTTTTGGTGGCGCAGTGAGTTGCTGCTGATTTTACTGGCAACAGTTGCCAAATGAGAGCAGTAAAAAATTTACTCCTCAAATTACTGTTTCCGACTCAGATGATTTACGATCAGCGTTGCCACAGCCAAAAAAAAATTGTAATTAACACTGAACTAAAGAATAACCAAATTGGAAAAAAATTAACCAAATTTTTTTTATTCATTTATTTTCAAGTTTTAATAAAAAAGAAACATATAAAAATTGCTAAAAACAATAGGTTTGTTTAGTGACTAAAAACTTTTACAAATTTGTAAAAATTGTTACAAATATTTTTGAAATTTGTTACAAAAAAGTTCATTCACGTTAAAATTTTCTTCAAAATTTAATTTTAAAACTTGTCATGCTAATTTCATATTTACTAAATAAAATATTCTTACATTTTTTATTATCAATAAAAATAACCAAAATGAAAAAAAAAATTACACATTTACACACTGAAAAAAAAATTAACCCCCTGGCCCACGATGTCGAACGATAACGTTCGCTTAGATAAGACCTAAGACACAAACTTGATTGTGGAATAAACAAACTTGATTGAGTAAAAAATAGATACGATAAAAAGTTTGTGTCTTAAGTCTTATCTAAGCGAACGTTATCGTTCGACATCGTGGGCCAGGGGGTAAGTGTTGTGCTTTTAACTTTAGTGTCAACAGGATTTATTGAGACGAAAAAAGTCGGACCACTAATAGTGGGTGTGGCACTTCTTATATAAATTAAATTCAATTATCTGGAAATCTACAACAGCTATACTTCTCAAATATTGTAAGAGCAACTTTGACGTGCACCCTCTTATTTATATGAACGAATATATGTATATGTATGTAGTTGAAAATTGGGAGGTTATCATACAAATTAAATTCTAAAATTAGTGTATATTGAAGAATACAATAGGAAAAAACTTGTAATTTACTATGCGTAACATAATGATAATAGTCAATATTTCAAGCAAAAGTTATTGAGTTTGTAAAAATGGATTTTGGTCAGCTTATACAAATTAAGTACTAAGTTGGTATATCTCAAAAAATACAATAGGTATAATATTAAAATTTCGTGTATATCTGAACCTAATTGTTTCAGTTTAGAGAAATGAGCGAAGCATAACCAATTTTAAAATTCAGATATCTTTGAAAATTAAAATAGTAGAGTCTTAAAATTAACAACTTCCATTAACAACTTATATATCATAAATGGTTGAGTTTGGCAAAATAGACGTGGTACCGCCAGTACGAAATAAGTACTAAAATTCGCATATCACATACAACAGTTAGAATCTTAACCCGACGTGGATTGCATAAAGTCGTTTAGCGCCACCATACAAATTAGTACTAAAATTTATATATCTTGAATAATACAAATTTTTTATGGAAAAATTCGAAATTATAAATAGTAATCGGATTGGAAAAATATTTAGCATTAACAAGTGATAACCTGTAATTATTATTTAAAACATATGTAGAAAAAATATGACCTGTAATCGATGCAAACAAATTGTTTTGCATAGAATGCCAGCGAATTCGAACGTTATCAAGAAGACTGCTAAAAGGATAGAACAATTGGACTTGCGCCGTGAACAAAATTTTTAATTGAATAGTTTTTTATCGGATTGCCTTTCACAAGATAGAATAAAAACTAATCTGTACGAAAAAGTGTGAATAATAATAACAAAATAATAAATATATTTTCTTTATATCGACAGTTAAATTCCAAACCATGCCATGTCGACTTAGCATGTTTTTAATTCTTTTGCGTTTTTGAATTTAGATTTTTTCAACTTAAATTCTGTAAAATTTTGGTTGTGATTGGCTAGTCTAATCAATAGTAATAAACAACAAAGTTCTACCTCATATGTTTTTTTAGATATCGCCTGTAAACTTTAGAAGCTAACCAAATTTGGTTAAAATTAACCACATTTGGTTAAAATTAACCAAAACGGCAACGCTGTTTACGATCCATCTCTTTAACGAAAGGTAACTCGAGTTAATATTATGCTAGTCTATGTAATTTGCGGAATCGACGCTGGTGACGAGAAAAAGATCCACGATACTCTTGACAGGAAGAATATCTGACTGTAGGATTGTTTATTTGGGTTTAGTATAGGTATGAATCTATCTTTTTTCAATCACTTGGTATTATAAGGAATCTTATTCACAGACTAAATATCGTTTCCAAGCACTCAACTTCTTACTCTCTAAATTGTTACAAATCGATTGAGCGCCCGGAACACACGTTTTCTGCTGCTAAACAGTTTTTGAAATAATCAAACATTTTTTTCCTCGTCTTCTCATTTAACAATCTGCTTACATATCAAACGTACTTTGATTGTCATCACACTCGTCTGAGAATTCCCCACTGCTTCTATTGGTTATGTATGTTAGACGGTATCGGATGTACAGTGAAAATTCAATCGGTAGTTTGTGTAAAGTCGTGTCAGTCTGATGAGTTCGTTAGGTCGATAGAAACAAACGATTTAGGGTAAGTTGGCATAACTTATTTTGCGCAGTTGATCAGACCCGGTCTTGCTATTGTGATATTGGTTGATCTAGCGCAGTTAAACATACGAAGGTGGATTTGTTAATTTGTTCCACAGATTTCGTAACTCTCTGTTCTTTAATTACAGGATTAAAACCGAAATATATCGTTAATTGGTTGGACTCGTGGTAGAATTATTTTCGGCATACCAGAAATGTGGGTAATAAAATTGATAAACGATTTAGCTACGTGCGTAGTAGTGCTTATCTGTTACCAGGCACTCAACTGACGATAGTAGCTAGAGGGAAAGATCAGAAATGTAAAATTAGAGAAATTAAATTTTCTCAAAATATTCTTTGTTGATCAGAACTGTTTGTTACTGAAAATAGGCAAAATCCATATAAAAGAACCAGAACAATAGCTTTTGGTGTATTGATGGCACTAACTTCAAATATTTAGGTAAACAACTACATAGTTGAAAGTAAAGTTATGAAACTTTACTTTTTAGCGAAGTAGCAAGAAAAAAAAGGAGTACGTTAAACTTACTTTAGTTTTTAGTGCATTTACTTTTTCGCTGCTGTTTTCATGTTGCGTTACAACTTTTCATGTTGCCTGTTCATAAGTAGGCGAAATAGTATTTATACAGACATTATTATTATTTTCAAACTTAAAAAAGCAGCAGCGCTTTTTTTTTGAGCACAATGAAAAATATAAAACTAAAAACTTTTAAAATATAAAATATACCAAATAGAAACAAAACTTTGTGTTCATGTTGATTAAAAGTTTTCGCATCAAAGAAAAAAAAAAAAAAAAAAAAACGCAACTAAAATTTTAAAAAAAAAACAAAATAAAATTAGAGACAGATAATGTTGGAAAAAATCACAAAATTTTTCAAAGTTCTGATAGTTTTTAGAAAACAGCAGCAATAATAAAGCTAGAAAAGAAAGAAAATTTCAATAATCATGTTGTTCATATTGGTAGCTATGCTGGAAGCAACTAAAATCTTAAAAAGAAATAACAAATTCAAATAAGCTAGTTAAAGTAAATTATTCGGCTGTAGCAAATCTTAAATAACACTTGCAACAGCGATATAAAATATTGTGCAATAGAAAGTAAAGCTGTACTCTATAGTAATTTTAATATGGTTACGTTTTTACCTTTTAAAAACGGTGGTTTATTTCCTTTAAATAAACCAGATTCCTTTTAATTGCAAAATATTTTATTTATTCGTTATTTATTCAAATGTACACAAAAACAAATTTGAATGAACAGTGTCTTTTACTACACTTTTACGAGGGCTGTTCGGAAACTTCTTAGCCTAGAACAGAAGGTTATGTAAGTGTTTTGGAAACTTGCATCTGTGCTATGATGAATGATATGTTAAATTTCTTTTCGATCAGGCAACTCCTTCGCATCCGCGATTTTTTTTACCATAGAAAAATTACAATTTCGTTTGAATAGAAAAGGTTTGTCGGGACAAGAAATTCATAATGATATGATGAATGTCTTAGGTGAAAGTGCTCCATTAAAAACAGTAAAACAGTAAAAAAAGTATCAATAAATTTTAATAATAATTTTCATGCAACAATTCCTACCTTCAGTAAAAATAAAAAGAAATAAAAAATTTGGTTGCTGAATTTTAACATGGTCGTACAAGAATTGAGGATGAACCATGTAGTGGATGTCCAAAACAGCAACAACAACAGTAATTGTAGCCAAAGTGCGTGATATGGTATTAAATGATCGACTAATAAAAGTGCGTGAAATAACCAATATCATGGGCATCTCAAATGGTCCAGTTAATTTTTCATTAAAAGGCTTTCTGCAAGATGGGTGTCTCATTTGTTAACAGTCGTCCAAAAACGCATAAGAATGAACATTTCTGAAGTTTGTTTGGATCGTTTTAAAAATAAAATAAATTTTAAGCATCGTTTCATAACTGTTGATGAAACATGGAGCCACCACTTTATTCCAGAGACAAAAGAACAATATAAGCCATGGACTGAGATTGGAGGAAGTGCCCTAAAGAAGGCAAAACAATTCAATCGGCTGGTAAGATTATGGCAACGGCTTTTTGGGAGTTGCTTGATTTAGTTCCCAGCAGTGATGGAAAAATGAAAAATTTAAATGGTACTGACCGTCAACAGAAAGAGTACTTTTTTCAACATTTTGGTACTTTTAAGAGCACATATTTTTATTCAAAAATAAAATTAAAAATCCATTTAAAAATAATTCAAAAATAAAATTAAGTCAGTTTAATAAAAAAAAAAACTATTATAACAACAAATTAAAAATTAATTAATTTTTATGTAAAAATATTTATTTGTTGTGGGTTACATATGAGCATGCCTGCATTTTGTTAATGCCATATCATTAATAGATCGTTCACCAATATTTTTGAAATTTTCAAACTCATACACAAAAAATCTCAAACAAGAAATGAGAATTACAAAAATATACGAAACACAAGAAATTTTAAAAAATTTATCAAAATAGTACCACAAACAACTTTAATTCTTAATGCATCTGTTTACTTTTGTAGATTAGCTTATCCCAGTTAAATTAATAACATGAACGAATTTGTGCATTCATTATGTTCTTGTTTTGAAGCCAATGTTGCCAATGATTATAAAAATAGTAACGCTGGATTTCTAAACAGGGAACAAAGCAAAACAAACAAAGAGTACTAAATATGATGTGGGGGTACTGTGGTATTTTTGTTGTGAAAAAGTACTGAAAATAGTACAATAGTATTGAATTTTCCATCACTGGCTTCCAGTGACTTTTAACTGTTCCCAAATCTAAAAAAATTCCTAGCTGACAAGCGTTTTACCTCAATTGAAAATGCAATTACAGTTGTAAAGCACTATTTTAAAGGCCTTGAGGAAAACTATTTTAATCAAAGGATAGAATTGCTAGATAAGCGTTGTTGGACTAAGTGTATTTAAGTTTCTTATATTCAAAAATAAAAATGTTTTTGAAAATCTTACTACTCTATTTCTGTGCTAGGCTAAGAAGTTTCCGAACCGCCCTCGTGGACTCTAACACACTTAAATTACACTTTGATGTCATCATTTTTGGATGGTTCGGCGCTAAGATACTAGAATTTTCGAATCTAGAAAGCTATTTGAACTTAATGTTGCCATAGTACTCAACAATGTTTGTTAATAGAAACATCTGCTAATGCAAATGTTGATAATCATGTTGTATATTGATGAACATTGAAAATTGATATACAATTTTGTAACAATCAGCCATGCCACAGAATTTAATTCCGTTCGGAAGAATTAATTAATTCTGTATTTTGCTTTTATAGAAAAAGTACAAAGAAAAATTTTTTCGGAATGAAACCACATTTAATTTGCTATGTGGAATTGTAATTTTAAGCATTTCAAGGTTTCATTCTTTAAGAATTTTTTTCTATAAGGAATTAATTCCACTTCCGAACGGTATTAAGTTCTGTGACATGGCTGAATATTTAAATATTTAAAAATATTTAAAAAAAAAACAATTTTTTCCGTTTTTACAAATTTGTGCTGTCTTCTGCCAGCAATAAAATCATTTGTTTAAAAATCGATTTAAATAAAAATTGGAAAATGTTTTCCAAATTTCAAACTATTTCTTTATTTCTTATGCATACATACATACTTACTTTCGAAGCTGTATTTGCGTGTTTGTGTTTTTTAATTTACTTATTTCTTTTGGTTTTTTTTATTTTAGCATTTAAAATTTTAGCATTCAATAGATGTGCTTTTATTTTGGGCTACTTGTACGCACACGTACAGAAAAACATGTTTGTGGCAAACATAATCTAAGAGCAACATATTATGATAAGATTTATGATTGAAGTCAAAACATATATGATGAAGTATGTTAGGTATCATGAAATATTATATTATGGTCAATTATATTTCATAATATTTTCTTATTAATCATAATTCGATATTATAACATCATATTATAACCCAGTATGACATAAAATCATAATACATGATCATATCATGATCCAAACTAATAATAATATGACCCACAGTAACCATATTATAGTTTAAAGTAATTATGATTTGACCCAAAGTAATCACAATATTATTTAAAGTAATCATATTATGATGTAAACTAATCAACTTTATTTTTATTAAAACGTTATTTGTTGAAAAATTTGTGGTGGTAATTCCTGGTTTGTAAAATAAATAAAATCTAAAATTATAGCAAATAAAATGCTATAGACCAAATTATAAATAGACAAAACAGATATTTTTTTATTTGTTAAAGATAAGTAGATTTTCCATTTTTAGAACTGGTTCCTCAATTGTGACATTTTTATATCAAGTATTTTTGGCAGAAAAACTGTTTTTGAAATTTTTCTTCATAATATGATTATCAACTTGAAAATTACAACATAATATTGTTAATGGAAATCATATCAATGGTTAAATACAATAAAGCAATATGATTAGTTATTTCAGAATTATTTTTTACATTTTTTCTTTTTGAATATGTATTTTTATTCTTATTATTTTTTTTCTTTTTAAAAAAACACAAAACGTACAAATGCTATTTAATATTTAAAGCAAGTAAGAAAGTATAGTCGGTCAAGCTCGACTATATAATACCCTGTATATAACAGTTTTTCAAAAATTTATGACCCTGCCTTCTGTGAACATAAATATATAAATACTTTTAAAAAATATATGGAGGAATTACGAAAAGGGTCTTATATGGAGGATTTTATTAATTATGGACCGATCATGATAAAATTAGGTGTCTCTACTTCTGTATATATGAAACGTACTTGTGTTACATTTTATTTGGATACCAAAATTTTTAAGAGATTTATGATCGTTAAAGTGATTTTCGGAAGAGGAACTAATATAGAAGCTATGACTAATTATGGACCGATTATCATTAAATTCTACCATATTATTTGTATATATCTGAAAAATATTTGTGTTCAATATTATTTGGATACCTATATTTTTAAGAGTGTTGTGCTCTTTTAAGTGATTTTTGGAAGTGGGTCTTATATGGGAGGTACAACTAATTATGGACCGATCTGCACAAAATTTGTAGATCTGTACCACTCATTTGTGATGAAATTTGTTTGGATACTCTCATATTTCAAACATTTATTATCGTTATTTCGGAAGGACATTTGTATGGTGGCCATACAAATAATGGAAAGATTTCCACCAGTTTCAATCCCACCCGTCCTTGAGCCGAAAAAATATCATGTACCAAATTTTATCGAAATACACAAGCTTTATTACAGAAACTTTTTATAAAAAAATTTAAAAATTTTTAATCGAAGTTGCCTTCAAGTTAAACATACAAATTATTTGAAAATAAATTGTATACACTACATTTATTTTTGAATATTTCTGTAGAAAGCTATGTAGAACATCTAACAGAAATATTCAAAAATAAATGTAGTGTATACAATTTATTTTCAAATAATTTGTATGTTTAACTTGAAGGCAACTTCGATTAAAAATTTTTAAATTTTTTTAAATTTTACAATTTGTACTCGCAAGAGGAATAATTCTCATTTAATTAATGAATAGAAAAAGTTAAATATGCAAGGTTTGAAAATGAAACACTATGACACAAAGAATGCTGATGACGGCTTTAGCAGGCCAGAAAATGCATTACATTTTGCTAGTGTCTTTGAATATTTTTGTATGATTTTGCATTTATGCTTTCCAACGGAAAGCTATGTAGAACATCTAACAGAAATATTCAAAAATAAATGTAGTGTATACAATTTATTTTCAAATAATTTGTATGTTTAACTTGAAGGCAACTTCGATTAAAAATTTTTAAATTTTTTTAAATTTTACAATTTGTACTCGCAAGAGGAATAATTCTCATTTAATTAATGAATAGAAAAAGTTAAATATGCAAGGTTTGAAAATGAAACACTATGACACAAAGAATGCTGATGACGGCTTTAGCAGGCCAGAAAATGCATTACATTTTGCTAGTGTCTTTGAATATTTTTGTATGATTTTGCATTTATGCTTTCCAACGGAAAGCTATGTAGAACATCTAACAGAAATATTCAAAAATAAATGTAGTGTATACAATTTATTTTCAAATAATTTGTATGTTTAACTTGAAGGCAACTTCGATTAAAAATTTTTAAATTTTTTTAAATTTTACAATTTGTACTCGCAAGAGGAATAATTCTCATTTAGAAACTTTTTATTTAATGCTTATTTGTAGACTTAAATAGTTGTAAATAATATAGTACGTTAGAAGAGTTATCATTCTATAGTTGTGGAAAACATTTTTTACATATAATTACTTTACAGTAAACCATACTCAATTTTATATTTGCGATAAACATAAAAATGTTTATAGTAACTAAAATATTGTTAAAATTGAATCAAAATAGCAATTATTTGTGTACTACAACAATTTATTGCTACCAAAAAAACACAGTGTAGTTTTCGTAACCAAGCCGAACCATGTTTTTTCTCTGCGTGCACATACATACATTATAAACGATTTGTGTATCCACTAGAGTAGATCTATTTAACTAGTTTTTGCTTTTAGCATAAACACAAGACAACAATGCAAACAAAACTAAGCAAAAAATCTACAAATGTGTCAACAAACTATTAAGATATTTAACACAAATACAAATACTTATTCATGTATGCCCTGCAGTACTTGGAACTTGTTGCTAGGAAAACACACAATTGGTTATACACCAACATATTTAAAATGTTTTTAACTAATTGATGTACATATTGTTGAGACATTAATAAGTGGTGACCAATTTTATTTCTTTTTCTGTTTCAACTCTGCAATTTTAAATACTGTTGATTTTTATAAATGCGAAATCATCTGCGGAAAATTAATACCTTTTCATACATTTTAATCTTATATTTAAAGCATTGTGCATGTAAAATCCGGATAAGTGTTTTAATATTTAAATAACGAAAAAATTTTTGGACCACAAATTCATATTTTTTTGATATTTAAGAAATTTTTTTAAATGACCGAATACATATATATAAAGTGGTTGTAAAATTTTACCTCATCCGCCCTATAGACCAGGGGCCTAATTCTGGCAGTCGTGATCGAAGAATCGAAATTTATTTCGACAGTGCAAAATTTTCCAATGATGGTACTCGATACGAATCGAATCGATTCATTGCTTCAGTGTTGTAAACAATTAAAATATGTACGTATTACAACACTGAATAAAATAAAAGAAAATATTAACAAAAAACATATGGTTCTGCAAAAAATAACTCAAGTAAAAGAAAATTTTTTTAAAGAAATTATTTTAAATTAAAAATGGATCCAGTTATGTTTTTTCACTGATCGTCTTTTGATTCTGACGAGATTGAAAACATTAATGACATAAGGAAACAAATAAAATGAGTAACTATAAATAAGTACATACATACCAACATACAAATGTATTAATGTATGTATGTAAGTATGTTTTTTTCTAGACTCAAAAGACGTTTTAGGCTCACAAAGCAAGCATAGGTAAAATTTATTTTTGATATTTTTGACCTAAAAGTAATAAAATTATTAATATTATGATATTTTTTAAAGTAAGTATCAACTTTTTTACTAACATTTTCTTTTTTTTTTCTTCTGTATGCTAAAAAACGTTATTTCGAATGCTTCTTTGCTTACGAGGAAAAACTCGCAAGGTTGCGTTCGAATGATCATTCGTTATCGAATGCCATCATTAGAAATTTCGATACATTTTATTCGCTATCGAATCCCAAATATTAAAAAATTCTAACGTTCGAATGAAAATTTATTCGCATGCGAATGCGAGAATTAGCCCCCAGACCTTGATCTGTCCGACCACTATTTGTTTTTATCTATACAGAACGTTTTCTCTGGGATGGGCTAACAGTATTCAAAATTGGCTTGATTCGTTCTTGGCCTCAAATGATTAGCAGTTTTTTTTCGCGCGTAATTAATATGTTGCCGGAAAGATTGGAGAAGTTCATAGCTAACAATGATCAATACATTGAATAAATTTATATTGTCAAAATATTTCCAAATAAAAGCTAAAATTTTGAAAAAATCTCGCAAGTTATACAGCCAATAAATATCCGAAGTCGTACTTGAAAAGGTGACAAAAATTGTGATTTTCAGACCACAACTTAAAATTTTTCTAATTACCAAATCTATCCGTTTATGTAATATTTTAATATTTTGGGCATCCACAAACAATTTTGATCGGATATTAGAACCCAAAGAAACAATTTGAACTCAAAACGTACTAGATTGTTTCTAAAACAAGATAGAAGATAGGATATGAAATGTTTTATTAAAATTTAAAAACAAATTGTAATTAAACAGAATATCCTTGAAATTCTTCAACTTTAAATCAGTCTCCACGCTAACCCTTAATAGGTGCAACATTTTAAATTAGCAGTTTGAAAAATGGAAAAAGTCTATTACTAATGTTGATAAGGGTTGATCGGCTCGAACTCTCTCTCATATACCCACTTCATATTTTGATGTAAAATTCTTACAGCCATCCCTAAATACCGGCGGAAAGCGTTTTTTTTTGTCAAAATTTCTCATGCTCATGCATTTTGTATGAAGCATACCGAAACAACGCGGCGGCAACGCTTTGCTTTTGAAAAATCCGATTTTGACAAGGCGTTTCACAGTGAAGTTAGTTTGAAAAGAAAACAAAACAAATAAAACAACAATGTCCAGCTGTTACAATAAACAGGGTCGTTTTATTTATTTGTTTGATAACCCTGTTTTTATCGTTTTGACATAACGTTGCCACTTTTGTTAAGAGATCGGGTATCAGCGCTAATGCTCAGCGTAAAAATACGTCCCGCTTTCCGTCGGTATTTTGGGATGGCTGTTATTTGTCATTTTTTACCACCCAATTAAAGTAGTTATTAAACTAGCGATTTTGTTGGTGAAAGATAGTGCAGGAGGAACTAATAAATATCCTCTGAATATATTGAGTTTGACATGTGAACCCATCTTCCATCTGCAGGGTATTTATATCAAACAGACTAATCTGTTAAGCTAAACAGAATTCCTATAATGGGCATTTTGTGCTTGCTGTTTGAAATCTATTGAAACAAAGAAGAGAAGTGAGAAGGATACTTGCAGACAGCATCATTTCATTTTAATAAAGGGTCAACATAATTTTCTCTCATTCTCTCATCATCTTAAATATATATAATCATGTAAACAATTGCCACAGCTGATGTTTCTGTTACTGCTATTCGTTGTCTGTAACCCCATCACCTCCATCTGCCAGTTACTCAGCCAGTCAGTCACTAACCTCCCAACCCGTATGACCCATTGTGCTAGCAAGTAAACAAATGCCGGAGTTCGTTCCTTCGTTAGTTTTTTTTTGTTTGTTTGTTTAGTACACTATTTTATAGATACATCTGTATTTTATCATCATCAAACACACATTATTATTATGCTCAGATAAAATAATTTTCATACCTTCTATAAAAACAAAAAAAAAAAAAAAATGTAAATATATGGAAATATGTATGCATAGTGTATATATACACTAGATAAAAAGAAAATAACAATAATGTAAGAACAACGATGATTTCCCAGCCATAGAATAGTCACATTTCATTAGTTTAAGTTTTTCATACAATTTTTAAAAATTTCCGTAATTCTGAAACATTATTTTAGATTGGAAAAATATTTCACTTATTACATTGATTACAAGCAAGTATGCAGTTTTTAAGCACCGGGTGATTCAAGTAGAGATACTTTTTCCAATAGCCTTTTTTGACAGATCACGTGTGAGTCGTGTCATGCTGTCATGTTATTTTTATTTAGTATTGTTTGGCATTTCATAATGGAAAGACTTACACCTGAACAACGTTTACAAATCGTTCAACTTTATTACGAAAATTTACGTTCTGTAAGGAATGTGTTTCGTGAACTTTGCTCAACTTATGGTCAACATAATCGGACTACTGAGCGTAATATTCGCAACACCATCACCTATTTTGAAACCCAGCATTCATTATTGGATAATATTCGATCGAATAGACCACGTCCAGCTCCCTGCAAAGAAAATATAGCGGCCTTAGCTGAGAGTGTAAACGAAGACCGTGGAGAGTCGATTCGACGTTATCGTGCCATGATAACCGACTCTTTTATGCCTGAAATTGATGGTCGTGATCTCGGCAACATTTGAGACGGCGCCACTTTCAACACATTGCATCAATCAATGGCTTTATTGAGAGAACACTTCCGTGAGCACATAATTTCACGTTTTGGGCCGGTCGATTGGCTCCCAAGATCGAGTGATAGCACACCGTTAGACTTGTTTCTGTGGGGATATGTAAAGTCTAAAGTTTATGCGGAAAAATCCGCTTCGATTCAGGTCTTGGAGGAAAACTTCTCGCGTTCGCCAGTTACCAGTCGAAATGCTCGAACGAGTCATCGAAAACGGATACACCATCTGCGACGTAGCAACTGCCAATATTTGATAGATCTATGGATTTTCAGATAGAGTGGAGTGTATGATCTTTGTTATCTGTTTGGGACTTGAAGCAAACTTTAGAAAAAAGATATTCGGAATGAAAAGTACCATTAATTGGGTTCAATAAAAATGTAACGTTTGCGATTATTCTTCATTATGAAGTCTGTGGTATGAGTGGTACTATCTCATTCCCTACATATATTGTAACGCGTGATCCATTTCAAGGTTCCCTCGAACTTTATTAATTTTGATCTTATTCGAAGAATATGGGCAGAATTCAACAAATTCTTTGATTTACTTGATTTTCCCGATACAACTGAGGAAATAAAGAGCAGACTGGCGTACTGCCTGAATTCAAAATGAATATACATGACTATGATTGCTTGCGAAAGTATTAGTGTTGATCATGCTCAGCTGTTACTAATATTTGTAGCTGAATTTTTAAATAAATAAAAAAATTAAAAACAAAATTTGTTTATTTAGTGTAACTACACGTGCTTAATTTCATTTTTTGTATTCCTACATACATACATCCTTTTTTTTCCTCAGATAAATTATTATAAGAAATATTTCAAATAAATTTACACTTACATTTACAAACTTTTAATCGCATGTGTACAGATTTTCTTTTATAAATTTAGGTCAGGCGATAACAAAGTATTTTGCATTAAAGCTTAATTTAATCGTTATAATGTAAATGTAATATGTAAAGTTAATAGTGCTAAACCTTATTTAGATGTAACAACAGATTCCTGATCATCCGAAAGAAAATTACAATTTTTATCTTTAATTTTGAAAAACTTTTACAATATAAATTTATGCAAACTATTGGCCGTTGTGAGTCTTTTCCCATTTTTCTGGCAATATATGGATGCCGCTTCAAATTAACTGCTCAATTTTTGAGGCCAAGAACAAATCATGCTAATTTAGGATATCCTGTTCTTAAGTAAAGCGTTTTCCATCGATCGAAACAAATAGTAGTCGGATGGAAGCAAGCTCTGGACTATAAGACGAGAGAGGAAAAACTTTACAACAACTTCTTTCTAAATAGTTTTTACCAGGTATTGTTACATGTGACGAGCGTTGTCACGGTATAATATTTCTTATCTGGCCGTATATTCTTGGCGTTGTTCGGCCAATACGCGATTCCAAGGAATCAGCTGCATTCGAACAGGTTCCCTATGATGGTCTGGGCCTTTGGTATTTGGTATTTTTAGCAAATTTCCTTTTGACAAGACTGTTTTTGGCAGCTCAGCTGTTATCGTGTAACACGTTAGTGTTGAACATTTAACAATGAACCGGCTTGCAGATTATTGCATCGTGCACTTTTTTTTATCGTAAAATTGTGTTCATCGACGAAGAATATTTCTGGTTGAATTGATATGTAAACAGGAAAAATTGTCATATTTGGTGTGAACAGCAGCCAGAAGCATTGCAAGAACTGCCAATGCAAACCAAACAAGTTAGTGTGCTGTATTCGGCTGCACCGAATCTTTAATGCCCTCCATCTAAACGTACTAAGAAATAGAAAAACTACACTGGTTATAGAACTATAATATTCTTATTCTGTGTTTTCTATTCAGTCTTAGTGCAAATTTTATTAGTATTTGATATATTGTTTGAAAGACAATTTTACGACCAACATAATTTATGTTAAATATTTTGAAATTTTATATAATTTCGACCATTTATAATTGATGTAATTACCGATTCTTACTGTAATTTACAGAGTTTGTTTGATTTTCATAATAATCTTGATTGTAATTTAACAATTTATAAAATTAAAAGAACATTTTTCAATATTCACAACAAGTTAAGAAACAGTATAAAAAAGTATAAGATATAAGATTAGGTTTTTTTGTTTGAATTTGATCTCAATTACATTATTTACAAAAGATTTATGGGTGATATAGAAGAAGTGGACCAATTATAGACAGATGGCTTCTAAATCCAGTATCCACTAATGTGATTTCTATGTATTTTAGGATTATATTGGTTGAATTTCATCTCGATAGCGTTATTTACAAGAGTTGTATGGTTGGTTGTTATGCTCGGAAGTGGATTTAATTCAGGAGCTATTATTGACTGACAGCTACAATATCCAATAGCATAATTGCCGTATAACCGATATTAATATAATTTCTGGATTAAAATTTCTGATCCATATAAATGTTGGTTCGATATCGATATTTATTAGACATTTTTGTGGGTTTATTTGTTTTTTGGAAATGGTTCTTATATGACAGCTATGACAAATCATGGGTCGATCTCCATTTATCATAATTTGTTGATCTTTGATTATGATAGAGAACAACATAATATGGTATAATCTTTCATCATAGAACTGCTCACCATAAACATTAAATAATTTCTATAATCATATATATGATTGCTATAATCATGTGAATGGTAATTTAACCATATCATGGTGGCAGAAATCATATAAATAATTACAGTGACCATAATATTTAAAAAAATGTTTAGAAATGTTGAAATAGTTATGGTAAACAGGCACAACTATATTTTTTCTCTGCATGCAGGGACGCATACATTGAAGAATTTATACGTGAGATACCGGCCGAAATGTTAGAGAGAGCATATCAAAATTGGAGCCAGCGTATGAACCATTTGACGAATGGCCGCAGTCAACATTTACATGAAATCATTTTTAAACATTGGATATTATAGAACGTTCTATTGACTTAAATATTGTTTTAATACATTTAATACATTTCTCTAAATTAAAAATCTTTTTATTTGATTTTTAACAATATAAAAGGTCTACATAGTACATAAAACACAATCATTTCTCTAAATTGTATATGTTTTTTAAATCAAATCCAAAAACTTTTTAAAAATAACTTTTTACTATAGATTTCTTTTCTCACATTCAGTATATGAACATATGATGTATTTATATATATTTCCTTTTATTTATATAAATGAATTAATATTGTACATATCGCTTAATTATATAAAAAGTTCATTTTGAACATAGGGCGTCTTTGGCAAATAGTACATACAACAAATTACAATATTAGGAATTTTTATTCAAATAAAATTGTATAAATTTATAATTATTTCTTAAGCTAGATTTACACGATTGAAATTTTCTTCATAATTGCTCTTCAAAATGCTTCAAACTCGTGTAAACAGTAAAATTTCTTCAAAATTTTGAAGAGCAATTTTGAAGAAAATTTCAGTCTAACTTTAGATGAAAGTTATTTTTAAACACGATATAACTCAGTATAACTTAAGGTTAAAAAAAGACTTGGTGAAAATGTGGGTTGATAGTTTTATTTTTTGGTGAAAAAGGGATGTAATAGTTTTATCGTCTTGAATTTTGAATATGAATGAATTTTCTCGAATATGATTATACGAAAACACTGGGTAAATATTTGCTACAATTGTCATATTTCATATGTTTCTTATGAAAACATTCTTAATCGCATACCAATCATCTTTAAACTGGTTTTATGTAAAGCAAGTACAAGTGCAAATAATATTTGGTATTTTCGACTTCACAATCTCAATTCTCCATGAATTTTAGAGTAACATACTTGAGCTGCAAAATGACAGATGTTTCGCAAAAAACAAAATTGTTACAAACATTTGAATTTTGATTAGTAAAGAGCAGTTTTGATAGATAGAAAAGATTAATACCGGCTATATATGCAAATTGCCAGCCTGTTTGTATTGTAGGAAATAACTATTTATTTAAATTCAATACTAACGTGCATGCCAAGGTCTTATTGCCTGTAGGTGCGAGGGTTGTTTAAACAATTATCTATATACATATTATTATTCCTATTGAACATTGAAACAAAAATTAAGTTATAAATATTTTTCACTAACTCTATTCCAGGAGTATCAGCGGCTGCTGTTCAAATTTCAATTTAAATTGACTCAATTCAACTGAAAATTCTGCCAAACATTTTCTTAAATTCTGTAATTTTAGCATACAAAACATTTCAGGCTTTTTCATTTCAATTTGTTTCAACTCAAACTAAACACAATAAATTCTTCTCCGATTTATGTAGATCTCCCTTGTGAACCTCGTATATTGTTGTTTTATGGTTTCTTCCTTAATATTTGTTTGGTTTTTGTTGCTGTGTTCTTTTTTTTTTATTATTATTATTTGAAAATCATCATTATTGTTCATGTCATTCATTTACTCACTCATTCTGTTGTTATTGTTGTTTCCTGTTGTTTGTTTAATAAAAACTTTAGTTTTTGTTGAAATCATTTGGGTGTTTTTTTCTGTGTTTTGCTGTTGTTGTCATAAACTACGATTTAGCTTAAGTCCCCCTAAAGGAGCATTAGCATTAGCCTTAAAGAAGGGTTTATGTTTACATGTGAATTTGTGTAAATATTTACGAATGGAAAGAGTGTATGTATATCCCTGTAGTTTTGAAAATAACAGGTGTCATTTTGTTCCCACTACAAAGCTATTCATATTCATTCTCGTCTTGACAAGCCATCGGTAAACAATTTCTTAACGCACATGAGTTTGTCATTGTCAGAACATTTAAAAGCACAAATATGTCAGCCATCAAGTGAAATTTTCCCACACAAAAAAAAAACGCCATTTTTAAATATGACTAAAACAACTATAAACATGGATATCGACACGTTTTCCATGCGCAGAAACTTATGAACAACTTTGTGTTCGTACACAAACCAATAGCTCGTCCATACGTGGAGTTGTAAGACTTGAAAGTAGGTGGTTAGGTAACCACTTGTGGTTTATTTGTAGCTATCACGGGCCTTGTAACAATACTATTATTTAAATGAATTTGAATACACATTTTGTTTACTTATTTAAATTCCAACAAATCTTTAAATCTTTTATTCATTAAGTAAAGATTTTTCAGGACTTTGTTTTAAATTTATTACGAAATACAATACAAATTATTTAATTTTTACTTATATGGAAGCTATGTACAATAATTGAACATTTAAGCCTTTAGTCTAAGGTATTCACTTGTTAAAAATTTTCATAAAAGTTAAAGTCATTTTAAGAATGACAGAGTAAATTGCTAAGGCAAAATTAAAAAAATAAATAAATATTTTAACAACATTTATTGAAACACCTTTTAAGAATCATTTAAATATATGTATGTAAATACTCGTATGTTAAATATTTAAATATTTGTATTTTCAATTATGTTGTTATGAAATTCCGGAAAATATTGAAACTTCTTATTTAGTTATTTGTTGCTACTCTTGTTGCTGAAAATATAATTTCATATGCATTGTATTAATCTCGTATGCATGTCGATTTTTTTTAAATATGTTTTTCTAAACAACCACATTTTAAACAATTGCACCAAGCACTTAGTTAAATACTTATGTCAATTATGAATACTATCAAGGGAACTAAATACCAAAGAAGTCATTTGATGAATGAAAAAACAAATATAATGAGAACTACAAAAACTACATTGATTATAATTCTAGAATATTCTAATTCAGTGATTTTTATTCAGTCTCAGCGCAAATTTTATTACATTTATAACATAATTTATTTCAAATGTTTTGAAATTTTATCTAATTTTTACCATTTATAATTGATGCTGCAATTACCAATTCTTACTCTCTAAGTAGGGGTTGTCTGGTTATCATAATAATCTTGAGTGTAACATTTACCACAAGTATAAACAATGGTGAGGGTTCTTTTGATTGCATTTAATCTCAATAACTATATTGACAAAAGCTTTATGGATGGCATAGTAAAAGTGGATAAATTATGGACTAATAGATACTTTCCAAAATCCATTATCCAGTACCAAAAATTTCACTCTAACTTTCGATCGACTCAGAAAGTGATTCTGAATCAATCGATATACTTTAAGATGGGTGTTAGATCAATATTTTTGAGCGTTACAAACATCAGCACAAATTCAATATACTCTCCCCACTATGGTGGTGTAGGGTATAAATATATATAACTGACTAGCTTGTTGAACGGTGATTTCTTATCTTTTAGTCCTGACCACGGATCATTTTCAATTTTGAATTTTCCTCTATTTGACATTGATTGGTATTCCTAAAAAATTTTGTTCTATCAAACACCCTCGCGTGATCAAATATTTAAAAATTTATCAAACGGTATATTTATATGTATATACAAATCGTTGATTGTTAATCAGATTCTTTGACAATTTGTAAATTTTTGAAATCTTTAAAATTTTAATAGTTTAAATGGTTCAATATGAACTTCTGTGTAAGATCGTAATTGTCACTGACAATTTTGTGCTAATAAAGAAATCGATTTTCAAGATTAAATTAGAAGATGTCTACCCCTTACATAAATAAGAACATAAGAAAAAACAAGTTAGATTGCTATATTCAGCTGCGCCGCATCTTTAATACCCTCCACCTAAACGTAATAAGAAATACAAAAACTACACTGTCTATAGAACTAGAATATCGTTATTCTGTGTTTTCTATTCAGTCTTAGTGCAATTTTTATTATTATCTATCTATATCAGGAGTGCCCAAAAGTTGCTTATGGAAGAGCAAACACCAATACATTTAAATAAAAACTAATTTTTATTCTGTATTTTATGTTGTAAAAGCAAATACATACAAAGAAACAACACACATTTTTAAACGGTATCATACCCCTGCAAATAACGCGACTAGTCCATACATGCATGTAAAGACTAGTCAAAAGAGGAGTAGGAGTACTCCAAAACTACTCCAAATATATGAAAAAAGGTAGTCAATTTAACATTGCGATGTCCTAGGATTGGACCATATAACCCATCGGAGTAGTCCCAAAACTACTCCATGGAGTACTCACGAGGGTTAGTTTTAAACAACAACAACAACTCAATATGCAATCGTGTTAACACGAAACCATGTCGTTTAACTTCAAACTCTTGTTTAACTATGACATGGTCCATGACTGCATTACATTGGACCATGTTGTGAGTAGTCCATTTCATCTAAAATGGATCACGTAGTCCAATATTATTTGCAGGGACGTTAAACAAAAACCAAATCTACATTGACGATCGCAGTCACCAATGTTTACCAGTAGAGCATACGAAAGTGTTGTTGCTTTGCGCTTGCGCGTATAGAGTGAAGTACGACAAAAAAACAAATAAGGCAAAGTTGTTTGTGTATTTCGTATTGCTAGTGCTGAGTGCTGTAATGAGTATACAAAACACACAGCCTATAGCTAAGAGTTTTTACAAATACAAAAGAGCACCAAGAGTATAGGGCTTGGGCACTCCTGATCTATATATATAAAAATGAATGTATGCATGTATGTAACGTATGGACTCCAAAACGGCCGAGCCGATTTTGATGAAATTTTCACAGCATGTTACTGTGACTCTGGAAGGAATAATAGGCTATATGAAGTTTTGATTGTACAAACGGGGGTGGCACCGCCCATATAACCCAAAAATTTAAATCGCCATATTTTGGGAGTTTTTTGACCTACGTCAATGATATGTAGTACATGTGGTATTGGCATAATTAGGAATACGTACCAGGAGAAAAGTGGCAAACTAAAAATCGTAATATTAACTGTGTTAATTGATTAATACAATTTGTATAAAATGTTTAAAAGTTTATTTTCATGAAAAGTTAAATAACTCAGTTAATTAGTTATCTATTTTTAAACCCAAATATGCGTTGTAATCGTAAGTAAACGTGCTTTTTGAATAAATTCAATAGCGTTATAGTTTTTTAATGCAATAATATATTAAAACTTTACCAAAGTTGAAATTTTTTTGAAAAACCTACAAAATTTGTGTTTGCTCGACAATAACATTAACATTTCTCAAGGTTTCGTAGATAAATTATATATCATTCGAAAGATCTCAGTTTCTTCTTTCTAAAACTAGTAAGAAATTGAAAATCAGATCATTATCAACAAAATTACAGGCTTATAAGTGCGGAAAGGTACAAAAACCGGGTTTTTAACCGTAAAACCGGTTTTTGGAGGTGTCCGGCATATTTCACTATTGGAATCTTCTTTTATTCGACAAGCCCTACAGAAAAATAATATCGGGTCCCAGGTTTTCTATTTCATTCAATTTTGTATCACTGTGTAATCAATGATTAATATTTATATCCGAATTATTTGTATTGAATTTCAACTTGATTGTCATTTTTATAAGTCATTTATAAGCATTTAAGTCAAATATGGACCGATCGCCATTAAATTGAGTATAACGATTTTTGTATACATATGTTTGTATTGACTATTTGTGTTGAATTGCAATTTGCAAGTGATTTAAGATATTTATGTGCATTTAAGTAATTTGTGGAAGTGGACTTTATATGAGGCTATATGAAAATAAGGACCGATGCAAACAAAATATCGGTTTGAGATTTTACTTTGCATGAAACTTATTTGTACAAACATTTTTATGGCTACGACATTTTTCAAGACATATTCCGAAAGACGGAAGATTTGCATGTGGTCTATGAGAAATCGTGGATCGACTACTACCATTCTCAGCAAGACTTATCCCTGTAGAATAAGAATAAAGTGTGCAAAATTTCGTGATATTGTCTGCGTTATATTTAAAGAGGTTGAAACTTTGGGCTCTAAATAGCCTCCTATAGGATCCATTTTAGATACCAAACATTTTAGTTGATCAAAGAATGTTTGGTAAAAATTTGATTATTCTACGTCTTTTCGGAGCTTTATTGTGCCTTCATTAGACGTACATACGGACGGACATTGCTAGATCGTCCTAGAATCTTATAAGGACCCAGAATATATAGACTTTTTGGTTCTATGATCAATATTTCGATGTATTTTAAACGGAATGACAAATATAATATAACTTCCCATATAAATGTCTATTGAAAAGCAGTATTCATACAAAATTCAGCAAAATATTAGCTTCACGTAAAGTTAAATCACATAGCGGTATTTTGTTTCAATCGGTCCTTATTTGACCATAGCCCCCATACAAACGTTATTTCCGAATCTATATATATAAAAATGGTGTAAAAAATGTATAGTAATTCATCAAATGAGAACGGCTGGGCCGATTTATATAAAATTTTTTGTCAGTTGTTCGTATTTTCGAGGAGAAGGTTCTTACGGAAGAAAATTTTGGAAAATCCCTCCGGAGAAGTCGTAAAATTGGAAAATCGAGTTTTTGTATGAAATTTGAACTTAATGGCTTTTCAACTAAAAAAATAGAAATTTCTTAGTGTAAATCATGAAAAATGCGAAACGCGGAAAATTGGAAAATCTCTTCGCAAAAGTCGGAAAATGGGAAAAATTGGAAAATTGAATTTTTTGTACGAAATTTTGTGTGAAATTATTCCTGTTGTATTATATTATTACTCTAAAGTTTGTCTGAAGGCTTAAAATTGGGGCGAGGCAAAGTTCGCCGGGTCCGCTAGTATATTATAAATTCTCATAAATCTCTTCAGTTGAAATTCTAGTTGAAATTCGAGAGAAGCAATCCACATATATTCATAAATCAGCGTACCGAATTTTATAGTAATCGTTTCATATTTGACCAAAAACCCAATATAAAATTCACTTTTGAAAATTTTTTGAATGTACATAAATATTTTCTAAACATCATTATCAAGTTCAAATTCAACGGAAATAATTCACATATATAAACCATAGCAACTTACTTAATGATGATCGGCCCATAATTGGTGATGGCTACCATTTCTGAAAAACACATTAACCTTCGTAAATATCCAAAAAATATCGATATCGAACTAAAATTTTTCACCGATCAGTTATGTGTAAGTAAAAATTTTACTGTTGGATTTTGTGAACGGCAGTCCATAATTGGCTACAGTTCCCATATAAGTTTCATTTCCGAGAATTACTGAAATTTAAAAAAAAAAAAACCCCTAAAATATATCGTTATGAGATGAAAATATAGTTATTGTCACATGAAATTCACCATAAGACTCAAATGCATTAAAATATTTTATGATTATCGTCCCATAATATGCAATAGATCCCATATAAGCACGGTTGCCAGATTTGACGATTTATCGTCATTTTGACGATTTTGGGTGACGAAAATGGCATTTTGACGACTGGACGATTTTTGCCTTTAATTTGACGATTTTTAAATATTTTTCAGTTGACACCATTTTTAAAATAATTTTGAACATCTTTAAGAGCAAAGCAGTTTTGCGTCAATAAGTTATATGTATTAGTAACGAGCAAAAGACTATAACTTATGGTGTTTTCTTTTCTGAAATAAAATGTTACACCGTTATTATGTACATTTTTATAATGTTTACCCCACATTTTAAAGATGTCGCATATTTAATGGTCAGAATAGAACATAAAATTACAACAGTGTAACACTTTATTATCATGTACAGCTGTTTTTTTTTTGTTGTTAAAAAAAGAAGAAGCAGATAGCTCCCTGATAAGATCGTTTGAAATAAGACAATGAATATTTATCAAAAAGACCAATGGCACCTTCCCGACTAATACGCAAATTCTTCTTAAACTAGATATAAAAATTATATATATACATACATTACATATATAAGAGGTAGGAGATATTGTCCTATTAAATTTGACATACATTAACTTCAGAGTATTCATTAATTACGTTCTCTACAAAGCCTTTCACTTTCCCATAATCATATAAAATATTTTATCATCATCAGATGATGAAAATGAATTCAACAAGTCATCAAAAATTTTTTAAGCACATACAAAAGTAGTAATAATTTCCATTTTGTATATTTTTTTTTGTTTCTTAACACAAATACACATTCATAAACAAAACTAATGTCAGTTGTAGCTGCCAATTTTTTTCCATTTAGCCCTTTTTTCAAAAATGTTTACGCGTTTTGAGTCTCAAAAGTTGGCATCACTGGTCAACTGTTTTATCGTGCGATTCTCCCCCTCTAAAAATACAGAGTGTGAAAGGTGCACCATTTTTTTAATTTATAGTGTGACATTTATAGAAAAGAACACACTACACTTTAGCAGTGTTGATATTTTTTCAGAAAAGAACACAAAAAAATTAAAAAAGATGCGAAGTGGGAAAAACGTGTAACATTTTTGCCAGAAAAGAAAACGCCATTAGTTATTTTCGTGTTGATGATTTTAGTGTTTGAAAATTTTTAAACCTCTTGTCCATATTTATATATGTATGTGTGTATGTGCATATGTATGTAGACATATTAAAGCACCTTAAACATTGTAAGAAGTACGAGTACAAATATTGATAATTTACCCCCTGGCCCACGATGTCGAACGATAACGATAAGACTCAAGACACAAACTTTTTATCGTATCTATTTTTTTACTCAATCAAGTTTGTTTATTCCACAATCAAGTTTGTGTCTTAAGTCTTATCTAAGCGAACGTTATCGTTCGACATCATGGGCCAGGGGGTTAAAATACAATCTTAAAATATTTACAAAAAACGGTAAGTTTATAAATACGAACTATTCTATAAGATGTGTAGAATTAAAGGATTTTTTATAGAAGACCCAGCTACTGAAGAAAGTCCGGATGACGAAAATTTCAGTTCTACATCTAAAGTAAAAAATTTTATAGGCTGTTTTCTTTATACATAATACTATCTCTGAACTTATTTTATCAGAACAAACGTAAACGAAGAAAAATTAAAGATGATGAATGGCATAAAAATCTCAAAATAAAGACATGGACAGAAAAGCGGAACAATGTTGTGTTTTGCAAATATTGTAAAAATTTTTGTAAAAGTTGTACCTGATCTAATAAAATTGTTCAATTGCAATATATATGTGTAAAAGTTCTTACGAATGTATAGTTATATAAAGATTATAATATCTTTCTTTAATTTGTTATAAGTCTCTTTATTTTATATACATGTTAATAAAGTCTTATAAATATACTTTAATTAACAAATGTGACTATAATTTTTAGTTAAAAATACAATTGATAAGAATTTAATTTATTTTATATAAAAACTATGAATTTGTTTGTTATGTAAAAAAAACATTTTGTTTGAGAAACATTTTGTTTTCTATTTTTGAGGATTTCTTGACGATGCCTTAAAATTAGTATGACGATTTGGACGATTTTCCGTTCTAAATATGACGAATTCACACCTATTTCATCTGGCAACTATGCATATAAGGGATCCGAAAAATAAAATAACTCGTATAAACATCGTTATCGGTATAAAATGTTTAATGTGAAATACATATTAAACATAAAATAAAATAATTTTCTCTATTGTTTTAATTTGTATGCTATACAAAGTATAAACATATACTCCTTTGTAATACTCATTGTAGAGAATAAAATACTTTTGGTTCCAATTCAGAATACATTGAAATGTATCTTTTGCTGAATTAAAGAGATTTCAGATAATAATCAACTGCAATGATTTATTCAATATTAATTATTTAAAACTATTCCTTAAAACAATTGTTACATACACGTATAATTAGTTATTTCCAATGCTATTTAATTCGCACTTGTGTCGCGGTTTGCAATTGCAAGTAAAATTATGATTGTAGTTTTGTGCGGTATGAATTGCAGATTTAATCATGATGTTGTTAATTTTATGTCATTTAAGAAATTAATTAGCTGTGAATTATGTGGCCTATAATTTTCAAACACATACATTTAGGTACGTACTACACAATGGAAATTCATGGAAATTAATGCACACTACGCAGCAGACAAGGTGTGTTCATGTAAGGATTTAATAATTTATAAAATATAATGGACTTAATCTGTTTTATATCATGAATAATGTACTCATTTCAACTTTAGGATCAACATTTTTTCTTTACATTAAAGTAATGATGCCAGTAATGTAAAATAGTAAAGGTAATGACAGAGTTACTCTAAATAATATTGGTATTAACCAGTGTGTGCTAGTTGTGGCAGAAATATTTCACAGAAATATTTCACAAACTCGAGCCGAAATAAAAGAAATATCAAAGAAATATCAATATTTCACAAACTATTATAACAACCTTCGTACCCAACTCAAAAAGTCATAATTTATATGTAGAAATTAAACATAAGACATGGTTACAGTCTCATAAACAAAATATATTGCTGCAAGATACACACACACACACACACACACACACACATTCAGATTCACACTTGCACACACACATATGTAAAATGTCGTATATCATTATAATTTAGTTGAGGTTTTTTTTTTGGCGAAATTGTGTAATGTGAAAAGTGCACAAGTAAACTAATGATTAAAATGAAGATTATTGCAGGAAATTAAACAGAGAAAATTATAAGTAGAGAGAGAATTTAACAGGAGTTATAATAAAACTTATTGAATTTAAAGGAGTTTCTAATAGAGACATAACTAATTTTTTATTAAAATACAAACATAATCTTAAATATTTTGTTTGGTTTCCTTAATTTAGTTTGAAAACTATTACGAAATACTATCGTTAAAAATCGATATCATGCTGGTGTTGTGATTGGAATGTATTATTTGTTTTGTTAATGCAAATTATCGAAATGTTTTCGTAATTTTACCTAGAGTTAGTTGTTGTTGATATGAGGAGAATGTGTTTCAAATTAAAGTCTATTGAATCTATTGGATGTATAACTTCAAGTGTAGATTTCATAACTTATATTTACTAACATGTAAGTAATTTTGAAGGGCACATATCTGTCACTTATTCTCATTTAGTTGTTGAACAACAAAGTTTTCGTTGTAACAAAGTGTCATATGAGGGAAGTTTTGCTTTACTTCTTTAATTTGAAAAAAGTGCCGCTGAAGTACACCGATTGCTCGCTGAAGCTTATGACCGCTTTCAACGTTGTAATGTTATATTTGTCAATACTCATCATTTACACTTATAATATGTTATAATTCGCAAACAGTTTATCGTCACCTAAAATGCCCAAAGACGTAATCCTCATTATCATAATTTTACAGAAGAAGCAAAAACGTTATAAAATGAAAACTGTTTAATTGAAAATCGCGATAGTTGCGTCTATCTTAAGACAAGATGTGAAGAAATCGCGATTTTCAATTAAACAGTTTTCATTTTATAACGTGTTTTACTTCTTCTGTAAAATTATGATAATGAGGGTTACGTCTTTGTGCATTTTAGGTGACGTTATGTACATATTTTAATATAAGAAATTATCAACTAAGAATCAAAGTACCATTCTAGTTATACTTTGTTCCCGGGTAACAAAGCAGAACCAGACGATGCCAAAGTATTTCCATCTTACTAACACCGTAGCCAAAACCAGTAGTTAGCCAAGCGAGGGGCGAATTATTTATCTCGTCGGATAGTTAACAGTTCCCAATTAGGAACAAAAAAAAAATAGTTAAAGTTTGATAGAAGACAGCTCTGTGGTTATATATCGAAGGAAGCAGACCTCTGAAAAACATGGACAGACTAATCATACCTCGGTTGGAAAGAAGAACTGCAACTGCACAAAGTAGGAGAGAAAAAATTCTACGTTTCTACAAAAACAATAAACTCTATAATCCAAAATACATAACTATCTGAAACTAAAATGACAAGGAAACGAATGTTCAAGTTTCATTTTGTTGCTCTTCCTTTAATTCTCTAATCAAATTGAAATATTAATATTATTGAATTATGAAGAATCAAAAAAAAAAAAAAAAAACAACTATCAACGGCTTAAGTAAAAATGAAAAAGAACCGTGCTGATTTATATTTACAACAACATTTCACAAAACAAATATTCATAACATACAATAGCGCAATTCACAATCTTGTGAAAATGGTATTGCATCATTGCATTTACAAAATGGTTTAGAATATTTTTGCTCTACACTAATAAAATACACAGCAAGAGCAAAAATATGTTAAACTTTTTTGCAAATTCAATGATGGAACTAACCTATTCTGCATTAACTTATATGTATAAGAGTATATTAATACAACAACTTTATACAATATTATTCAATGTAATTTAATAAAGCTCTCTATTTTCCTACTTCTACTGTGGGGTTAACATTTTAGATGCGAATTATATTAGTTTCACAGCCGTAATAAGATGCTTTGTGCGGTTGAGAAGTAGTTATTTTAACATGGAAGATAAAGATCGTCCTCGCCATCAATTTTTTAAAGCAGTCGAGAGACCTTAAAAACCATTTTGCATGCCCGAAATGCTGTTTAAACGCTATAAACCATTTTTGTACTGAATTATTACTTGCGATAAGAAATGGATCCATTACGATAATCCTAGGCATTAGAGTTCGTATGTAACGCTTAGATCATCTAAGGGAACTTGTACCGAATGCAACTGATTCATTTGAAGCGACCGTTTTCCGAAAAACGTTCAGAATATGCGGCCAGACATGAAAGCGTAATGCTACAACGCTTTGCCACATGTTGCAGTACCAGTTAAGATCTATAAAAAAGAAAGTAGTTGGTATGTTTTGCCTCACCCGCCTTATAATCCAGACCATGTCCCGACCGGCTGCTATTTGTTTTGATCAATGCAGGGAACGTTGCTTGGTCTTCGCATCACTTCATAACAGAGTATCCGTAATTGGTTGGTTCTTGAACTCAAAAAATTAATTAATCCATATGTTGCCAGAAAGAATAACTACATGAAATGACTAAGCTACTTAGTCTGTCCGTTGTAGTAACGCGATTTCTGCCTATACTGGTGATTTAAAGAAGCAAATGGTTTCTTGATTTCTTTCTGATTGTGTGATATCGGCACTATTTTCCATGCTGTAATTTATTCCATCAGTATGGCTGCAATAAGAACACAATAATTAATTCTGGAGCCGTTTTTCATTAATATCTACTTGGACAGCCTTGCGTCAACTAAGTCTTTGAAATTTAATCTAATAAGCTTGCAAATGGCATGGTTTAGACTTGTCAAAAAAATAAATTTCTGACGAATGCGCAACAAACAATTGCAGTATTGTTCCCTGAAGGAGATTGTGTAGAATATCCAAAACTTTTTACGGTTATATAGAAAAAAGCCAAAATGTAATTCCATTTTTTTTTGGAATATTATTTAAATTAATTAATTTATAATTTAAATTTGAAATGGAAACTTGGTAAAAACTTTAAAATGAAAAAAAAAGAAACAAACCGAATGTCTTGATCAAAATATGAAGTTTATCAAAAAATATGTCAATTTTAGTTTAATTCTCCTGTAAACTGCTTAAACCAAGGTGAATTTAAATACTAGGTGACAGCGTAGCGCCAGCTGATTATTCATGGTGAAATTGAAAATGTCAAAAAGTTATATAAAAAAAAACTTTTTGACAGTAACGAAGGTTTTTACATATAAAAAAATGCCTGTTGTTCTTGCCTTGTTGTAATTGTTGTAGCAATGCTGTCACCTAGTATTTAATTTCACCATGGCTTAAACCAAATTTTTTTTTTTTTTTTTTTTTTTTACATTTAATTTATTTATTGGATCTTCAGAAATGAAATGACAATAAGTTTTCGAATCTTAATACTAAAAGAAAATAATAAGTCCAGCCAGTGCTAGACAAAATATTATGATACTACTAAAAATTTATATCCACTGATCCAGTCATCTGTTTTGCGCTTGAGTTAAAGCAAGGGTATCCCTCCTTCTCAACCGAACATGGCCAGTAAGTTAAGGATGTCTCGTGCAAGTGGGTTTGGATGGTGTTCAAGTTTGCTGACATATTTTGAGGCGTGTTTTGTAAATTCGACTTTCACCAAAGGAATGCCTAGATCTTTGTGGATTCGAGAATTTTTAACATACCATGGAGCTGCAGTAATTGTACGTAGAATCTTATTTTGACCCCTTTGAATTTTTTCAATGTTGGATGCTGAGGCTTTAAACCAAATTAAAGTCAGTATGTAACTACATACATATATAAATTTGTACGTATGTAGTTGGTGTATAAATACAATGAAAGCCATACCTGAAGTATTTCATATTAACGAAAATACGATATAACGTAAAGCCACATTTTTAACACTGATAATTATATCAATGGCTTCCATGGCTCATTTAATGATTGATCTGTAAATGATGGTGAAATAGTGGATTTGTTGCAAGTTATATTCAGAAAAATAAACGGAGTATGTAAGACATTTTAAACAATCAGATGGAAAGTTATCATCGCTGAGCTTAATAATTACGTATTTGATTATTTTAATCCTTAATTAAGTTTTTAAATAAGACCAACTTTTTATTTAATTTAATTTATTTATTTTAATTTAAAATTATATTTTAATAATTGGATTATTATACTTTTATTATCCTTAATTACATTTTATAATTATTGTCCATTAAATCTTTGATTTTTGCTACATAAGAACTTTACTGTTCGCCTGCCAATATCTGAATGATTGATCATGATTGTACATGCCTTGAATTGCTTACTTAAGTTGTAACGGTCTTTATAACAACAATAATATCATAAATTTTATTATAATATATTTTGTTCTATTAATAGAGTTGCTTAAGTTTGTTCAATTAATAGCATTCTTTAAATTATTTTGATTTAATTTAAATAAACAACCAGTAACATCGCATGAAAAGGGACACAAAGTAAATTAATATAATATTAATATTGCTTAAAAGTTAAGTGTACATATATACAATATATAACTCTTAATCTAACTCCTGAATAATAATTTTATGCAGATGAAACTGGGTCTCTATTAGAGAATGCTACCACATAAAACGTTTGTTCTTCCTAGATAAACAACTACTCCAGAAAGATAGTTATCGAATGATAGACTAACAATTTTGTTATGTGCTATTGCATCTTTTATTGGTAGAATCTTTTCCAGATCTGAAATCCCTTTTAATGAAAGCTTTATTAATTCTTAATACTACATCAAGTCAGCCTCTCGAACAGCAATTAGTAAAAACTACAAAATATGAACAAATTTGGACAATAGTCAGTCATGAATTTTTTGATTTACCCATAAGGTTTTTATATACGAGTATATAGCGTTTGATATACCCGGATTAGCCTGCATTTTTTTTTTTTTATAAGAAACGGTTTCAGCGCTTGCGTTTGTGTTTGCCTGTCAGTGTTAAAGTAAATTTACTATATTTGGTCAAAAGTTAACTAAACAATTTGAAATTATATGTAAGAGACAGTGTTTGCATTCAAGTTTTTCTACATACATACATGCATAATGATTAATGCGTTTATTCAAATTCAAACAATCAGCAAACAAAACAAAACCCTTAGCAGCTCCTTGAAGGACCTGACACAAAAACTCCAACATACATACATATCAGTGTTGCCAGTGAAATTTCGAGAAAGATACATTTTAGTTTCCAAAAAGATACATGTTATCCCGAAAAGATACATTTTGAAAAAAAAAAAAAAATTTCAAAATTAATTTTTAACATTTATTAACATAACATTTTTTTATATTTATAAATATGAATTAATATATCATTTTCTTTACAATATTCATAAAACATAAAGCAAAAATTTTATGTTAATAAATGTTAAAAATATCTGTGTTTTATTTCAAATTTAAAAATTGCGTTCTAGTTGGGACACCCTTTATTTATTTAAGTCATACATATTAGGTATGTAATTTTAAGTAAGCTAACTTTAAAATTAATTACATGTAACTATCTTTGGATGTTATTAAAACAAATTCATTTTTGTAAACATTAATATACAAGTTAAGTCGGTTGTACTGATTTGTTTTAAAACTTCAATATAAAATGATTGGCAATTTTTTTTAGTAAATCATATTTCTTATACTAATCTTCTATTAGGTTAGCAAGCGAAGTATGAGCTAAAACACCTGAATAAATTTTTTCAATTGGTAAAAAATAATTTGAATTTGAAAATTCTATTTTCAAAGCATTTGTTGCCTTTACATAGTTAAATTCTAAATACATAGTTGCTAGCAATTCTTTTAATTAATTTTTCAACTTCAGATAGCAAAAGGTGTAGACGAGACTTTTCCGCCTGGAATATTAGATTAAAATCGTTTAAAAGTTCCAAAGTGTATGACATAAATTCCAAATAAATTTTTGTAATGTCATTACTCAAATAAAATATTTTATTATAATTGTTAAGGAGTTTCCTTCAGGCTAATTTGGTCAAATGTTTGTTTCCAAACGTAAATAAAAAACTTGTTCGATTCTTATTTTTTATTTTATTTTCCCAACGTTTCGTTAGTTTTATTCTAACTTCTTCAGGGGTCTCGTTCTAAATAATCTAGTGACAAAATTTATTGGTTTATTACATAGCTTTAATTTATAGACTAAGTTTTACTTACAGCTTTAATGTTTATTATTATTGTATATTAATTTTTATTATTAATTAGTTACTTATAACTAAAAAACGGGACATCACGAACAGAATTTTGGTATAAATAATCAAATAATTAATAAAAATATAATTTACAATACACGAACACAAAACTTAAGTCAAGTTTAACTTAAAGCTAATATCACAGAACTGATTTAATTATTAATTGCAGAGGAGTATTGAAGTTTCGTGTTGTCTTTGTCTTCTTTCGTATTCATTGTTGTTCTTATTTTTTGTTGTATGCGTAAACTCTCCAGTGTATACCTTTTGTTTTCCTTCCTTTCTATATCTAATATTTTAACATTTTCAAAATCTGCCACATGATTACACTCTTTTACGTGCTGTGAAAGTGCCGTCGATATTTTTCCATTTCTTATATCTGTTTTATGTTCGTTGATTCTCGTACCCAGCATTCTTTTTGTTGTACCAATATACACCAAATTGCACATCTCCCCCTCGTTTCCTTCACATTTTATTTCGTAAACAACATTGTCTGTTTTCAATTTGTCCATCTTTGGTTTGTTATTCGTAAATAGCTTTCGCAATGTGCTGTTTGATTTGTATGCAATTGTTGCCTTGTCATCTGTTATTATTTTCCTTAATGTTTTCGTCTCTGTGAGTTTTGGGATGAATGGTACACTGTAAAAATGTTTTGTTGTGTCTGATACGGAGTCTTGTTTTTCCCTTCTGTCTTTTTGTGTTTTTAGAGCTGAGTTTATTATTTTGTTTGTTATAACTATTGGATAGTCATTTATTTTTAATATATTTCTGATCTTTTTCATATTCGTTTGTTTGTACTCATCCTCACTTATATCCAATACTTTCTTTATTAAGTTTGTCACTGTGTTTGTCTTCATTTTCATGGGTTGGTTCGAATAATAATTAATTAATCTGCCTGAAGATGTGGGTTTTGCGTACCAATCAGTTAAATCAGTTCTGTGATATTAGCTTTAAGTTAAACTTGACTTAAGTTTTGTGTTCGTGTATTGTAAATTATATTTTTATTAATTATTTGATTATTTATACCAAAATTCTGTTCGTGATGTCCCGTTTTTTAGTTATAAGTAACTAATTAATAATAAAAATTAATATACAATAATAATAAACATTAAAGCTGTAAGTAAAACTTAGTCTATAAATTAAAGCTATGTAATAAACCAATAAATTTTGTCACTAGATTATTTAGAACGAGACCCCTGAAGAAGTTAGAATAAAACTAACGAAACGTTGGGAAAATAAAATAAAAAATAAGAATCGAACAAGTTTTTTATTTACGTTTGGAAACAAACATTTGACCAAATTAGCCTGAAGGAAACTCCTTAACAATTATAATAACTATAAACATTGGTCACAAAAACAAATTAATTAAATAAACAATCGGAAGGCCCGCCGAAAGAAAGAAGAGGAAAACACATCTAGCCAAAAGAAGAAACAACAAGAAAGTATGATCAACTTTTTCCAAAACATCAGAGAAACATACAACAATTACACATGCAGCTTACTGAAACAATATAGCAGAGAAGTGGAGAAGTTAGCAAAATATATGGAAAGAGCTAACTTTCTTCAAAAATGCAGGACTATGAGAATTACACCGACGCACATAAAAAACAGCACGAAAGGACTGAAAATATGGTTCAACAAGGAAAAGTCACAGAACGAGATAACTAAAATTGAGACAAATTTTCACATGAAAGTATTGAACATTGAGATAAAAGAGACACATAGAAATATTTACCACATAAAAAGAACTACAAAAACAATCGAAAAACAATTACATACTACACTGAAGAAAAATGAATGGACGAAATTCAGTAAGGAACAATGGGACAAATTTTATAATATTAGGAATAAAATAGAACGAACACATTTATTAAAGATAAGGAAATTAAAAGAAGAAAAATTTAAGAATTTAAAATTTACTTTCAACGAAGACTGGTTTGTGAATTATACAAACGTGGAATTCGAAACTGAACATAAATGGTTACTCTCACTTGGCCCAAAATTTGCATTACCAGTTGATAAAAAGAATTTGAATCCAGTATCACTAATTGCGGACATGGAACAGTGGGTCCAGAACATACAAGATGACACAGAGAAAGATATAACCAGATCGAAAATTGCAAATAGGATATCAGATTTTAGAAGAAATGTTAGAAGTTCTGAGAAAGACAGGTTTATTAGTACTATTTATAACGAGACCAAAAAATTTTTGAAAAAACACAAAAACGAGATAACAATTACTTCAGCTGACAAAGGCAACAAAACGGTAGTAATGTATAAGAAGGAGTATAGGGAGAAAATGGATTTTCTCTTAAATGACAAGAATACATACCAACTAATATCAGAAGACCCAACAGAAAAACTTCAAAGAAAAAACAATAACATCATCACAAAATTACAAAAGGACAATACGATAACAAAGGTTGAAAAAATTAAGATGATAGCACACGCAGCGGTAGCTCCACAATTATATGGTTTACCAAAGATACACAAGGACAATGTACCACTTAGACCAATATCTGCCTCCATGAAGGTACCTTGCTATGAACTGGCAAAACATATTGGGAAAATTTTAAAGAACATCGTTACTACGACATATAATGTGAACAATGCAATGGAACTAAAACACAGACTAATAGGAGCCAAAATAGATGACAATGAAATCATGGTTTCATTTGACGTGGTATCGTTGTTCACCAACATACCGATCCATCTGGCGATAAGAAACATACTTGACAAATGGCAACACATAAAAGAACACACGAAAATAGAGAAACCGACGTTTTTAAAAATATTAAATTTCTGCTTGACAGAGAATAACTATTTCTCAATAAATAATAAATTCTACCGTCAACTTTATGGAATGCCTATGGGAAATCCATTATCCCCAACGATTGCAAATATTGTCTTAGATACATTATTAGATGACGTTGTAGAAGAATTGGAAACGGAAAATATTAAAATTCGTTTTTTAACAAAATACGTGGATGATTTGTTTGCCATTATAAACAAAAACGACGAACCAACTATTTTAAGAATTTTGAACGCGTACCACAACAAGATTAAATTCACAGTTGAAAAGGAAATAGATGGAAAATTACCTTACCTAGACGTAAACATAATAAGAGAAAATGGGAAAATCGGAACAAATTGGTACGCAAAACCCACATCTTCAGGCAGATTAATTAATTATTATTCGAACCAACCCATGAAAATGAAGACAAACACAGTGACAAACTTAATAAAGAAAGTATTGGATATAAGTGAGGATGAGTACAAACAAACGAATATGAAAAAGATCAGAAATATATTAAAAATAAATGACTATCCAATAGTTATAACAAACAAAATAATAAACTCAGCTCTAAAAACACAAAAAGACAGAAGGGAAAAACAAGACTCCGTATCAGACACAACAAAACATTTTTACAGTGTACCATTCATCCCAAAACTCACAGAGACGAAAACATTAAGGAAAATAATAACAGATGACAAGGCAACAATTGCATACAAATCAAACAGCACATTGCGAAAGCTATTTACGAATAACAAACCAAAGATGGACAAATTGAAAACAGACAATGTTGTTTACGAAATAAAATGTGAAGGAAACGAGGGGGAGATGTGCAATTTGGTGTATATTGGTACAACAAAAAGAATGCTGGGTACGAGAATCAACGAACATAAAACAGATATAAGAAATGGAAAAATATCGACGGCACTTTCACAGCACGTAAAAGAGTGTAATCATGTGGCAGATTTTGAAAATGTTAAAATATTAGATATAGAAAGGAAGGAAAACAAAAGGTATACACTGGAGAGTTTACGCATACAACAAAAAATAAGAACAACAATGAATACGAAAGAAGACAAAGACAACACGAAACTTCAATACTCCTCTGCAATTAATAATTAAATCAGTTCTGTGATATTAGCTTTAAGTTAAACTTGACTTAAGTTTTGTGTTCGTGTATTGTAAATTATATTTTTATTAATTATTTGATTATTTATACCAAAATTCTGTTCGTGATGTCCCGTTTTTTAGTTATAAGTAACTAATTAATAATAAAAATTAATATACAATAATAATAAACATTAAAGCTGTAAGTAAAACTTAGTCTATAAATTAAAGCTATGTAATAAACCAATAAATTTTGTCACTAGATTATTTAGAACGAGACCCCTGAAGAAGTTAGAATAAAACTAACGAAACGTTGGGAAAATAAAATAAAAAATAAGAATCGAACAAGTTTTTTATTTACGTTTGGAAACAAACATTTGACCAAATTAGCCTGAAGGAAACTCCTTAACAATTATAATAACTATAAACATTGGTCACAAAAACAAATTAATAAAATATTTTATATTTGTACATTTTTCGTATAGATTCAAAAGATACGAAAAATGTCAGGATTATACATGGTACCTGAAGTCATTAAAAGATACGAAAAATGTATCTTTCGTATCCTAATGGCAACACTGATACATATAACAAATACATAATAATAGAGCAAAAAATCGAGCTCTTATAAGTTATTAGAGAAGCCACAAAAAACATACATACATACAATACAACAAAACTTAATCATTCCAAATAAGCACGTGCCTTTTAGCACAAAAACAAGTAAGAAAGTATAGTCGGTTAAGCCCGACCATATAATACCCTACACCCAGTCAGTAGACGCTCTAAAATTAGAACTCTCAGTAATTCAAATTTCCAGAAATTAGAATCTTTAATTTCGATACATTCAAAGCTTTGAAATTAGAAATAAAAATTCGAATTAGCGAGTTTTTTGTCGTTTGTAAAGACTGAAATTTGTATACATTGCAGGGTTGTCAGAGTTTTGTTTCACCTACGTCGCCAAAAAGTTTCTCAGAAATCGCCAAAAAAATAAAGAAAAACGTAAAAAATGTCGCCAGAGTAAAATTTATTTTTACTTTTTGTCAGTTTATTAACTTTTAATTACACACATACATATATTTATAAGGTCGGAAACCTCTTTTTCACACATCATCTGTATCATATCATCATTGTACATTATGTTAGCATTAAATCTTCTTCACATACTTTGTTTAGATAAAAATGTAGGTGAGGCATCTAAAAGTTCATATTGAATTTTATTGCGCAAACAAGTACAATTCACAATTCAAAACACCCTTTCCCCGCTAGCGTTACTAGTCGGAATGACCAACATATTAAGAATGGCCAAAGCAATCACTTTAAAATTAAATGTTCCCGCTGCATCGCTGTAGTTGTAAACTTTAGGCCAGAAGTCTAGTAAGTTTGTTGGAATTTCTACATTAAAATAATCTTTCCAATTAATATACATACGCTAATTTTTACCACTGAAGTTCATACTCGCCTAAAGACACTTTTGGATCTTGAAAAAGTTTTAAAGAATTTTGTATCAATGAAAATTTAGCCTGTGTCAGCGGATTTTCACATTTCAATATTAATAATTCTCCATATACTTTTAAGAGTCTCATATTTTAAGGCAAAAGATTCAGGATTTCTTTTAGAAGTCTCTTGTGACATACAGTATACCCAGTGGTGATATTCGAAACAATTAACAACCGGTTCACTTAAAAAAATTATATTTTTGACAAATTTTGATAAAAATAGCGAAAATTTTAAAGTCGCATCCCAGTAACAGACCACAAGCCTCTTGAAGGAAATGATATAAACTTTCGTTTAATAAAAAAAAGTTACGTTTTTAACAAAAAATAGTTTTGATTTTGCAAAATAAAAGTAAAAAAAAATTGTTTTATTTTGTTCTCAAAAGATTGAGGAAAACGCTATCGAAAACATCATCATCCAAGAATCCAATGTATGACCAAAATAAAATCATTTGTTTGGACGTTTGGACAATGAACAACTGAACAATATTGTGTTTGTTGCCGAGACTATATCACCCCTATCGTGAATAAAAATTTCACATGAAATTTGTTCCCTTTTCACATTTTTCCTATTAAAATTCAATGTTAAAAAATAAAAGGGAACAAATTTCATGTGGAATTTTTTTCACGATAAGGGTGAATATGCAACAACCGGTACGGACAATTTTTAAAATTTTAACAACCGGTTCGAGGGAACCGGTCCGAACCGGCTGAATATCAGCACTGAGTATACCCCGGGTTAAATACCACACGCTTAATTACCTTTTTCGCTACTTTACCTCGCCTTTTAAATCCCCGTTTATTTTTCATATTTTTTCAAACAAAACAACACGTTTTAATAACTTTCGCTTTAATATCCAATTCGGGTAATTAACTCAAACAAATTTTCCCATCTCTGACATTTTCGTTAGTTTAACTTCGTTTATTTACACAAAGTACCTTTTTATACAACTTTGTAAAAATTTCATTTAGGCACCTGTTAACTTCATGCTTGTTAATTGTTTTCATTTATTGTTAGTGGTAAAATAATAAAACATGAGTTTTTAAAATAGTGGTAAATTTAATGAAATTTAAAGTGTTAATGATGAAACAGAACACGACCGCAACTTCAAGCAAAAACGACTCTCAGAGAAAACAAGCCCATAATTGAAACGACGGCTGCAGCTTCACGAAATGTCATTTAATGTTATTATATTTCTTCTGTGTACCAACCTGTAATGCCGACAGCTTTTCCACTAATTTTTTTTTAAATTACAAAATCTCACTTTTAAATTCACTTTTAAACGTTTCTTTTGATTTTTTTTTGTTTTTATTTTTTTTGCGCCAAAGCTTCAGAAACATATGGGTTTGTTTACAAAATTTATAAAATTTAATAAAAGTATGGTAATATTGATGAGAGCATTTGTGTTTTAAAGTGAGAGCATAAGAAAAATCGCTGTCAAAATAAAATAGATTCTATTTCACGACCGCATTCTCTGGCAAAATTTTATGTCAAACTGTATGAAAAATAGCGTTCAGTCCCAGTTCTGTTTCATCATTTACGTACATTTTAAATGAAATGGCTCCCAAGAAAAAAAAAAAACACAAAATAGCTGCAGAATTTAATTGTAATGTTTCATGGGCCCTAAAATAGGTATTCTGATAATTACCTTCTTAAATACATTTAATCAAATTCGTTTAATTACCTTTATAAGGTAAATAACCGCGAACGCTTAAATTCCTTTCCCAGACAAGTACCCAAAAATTGTGAATTTTTGAGTAAGGTATTTAACCGGGGTATAAAGTATAAAACAATTTTGTCTTAAAATGTTTACTGGGTCCATTTTCATATCATTTTTTTAAATCTAGTTTCAAACTCAGCTCTACAATCAATTGCATCTAATGAAAGAAAAGAATCGGCTAAATTGATAGATGATTTTAAATCAACAGATCAACAGTCAATGTTACTTGTATTTTTTAGTTGACTTTAAATGTGGTATTCACCACAAAGTGGCAACACAACTTAAGCAATGTTAATAGGATGGCAGATATATAAAAACGTTAAATGCCATATTTTTAAGAAAAATTAGCCAAAAAAAATCGCCATCTCCTTTAAAAACCGCAAAGAAATCATAATGCCACCAAATCGAAATTTATGTCGCCATAAGCACTAAAAAATTGCCACGTTTGGCAAGAAATCGCCATATCTGACAGCCCTGATACATAGTTGTTTTCTTTTATTTAAGTTGAACAAAGGGGAATCACCAGCAATGGGTATTATTCATTGTTCTTTTTAGAAGTATTTTGTGAGTTTTTGTATCCACAGTGTCTGTTCAAATAAGTCAAAGTCTTTTAACACAAATTGAACTGAATAATTGCATCTCTGTAACATTGACATTGAAAGATGGAAAAGGAGGCGTTTGAGGATGAATCTACATGTAAACTCAGACTGTCTTTAGATATGAGTGACGTTAATGTTGTGAAAGTCCCGCCATATGTTTCTTAAGTCACAGCTACCCAAAGCGTAAATAGCTCAGTAAAGTGGTGCAAAAGCAGTGAATTGTTTTCCACTAAGCACCTGACTGTCAAATCTTTTAGAGCTCCGTAATGATATTGTTGTGTCAGAATTACGAAAGCCTAAAAAACAAACGAATATTATAGATTACATATTAAACAAAGATTGAGAGACATCTTGCAAGAATTTTATATTATTTTTTTTTAATTTTTACCCTTTATTTACGAACCTAAGGTAGACATCTCGTATCGTCTTCTGAATGAGTGTAGTGTTTTCGAGGCGGAAATTTTTGCAATCATGGCAGCTTATAATACTTTACATGATCATAACATTAGCGGCAATATAGGTACATATTTTTGTCGACAGTCAGGCGGCACTCCTCTCACTTAATGCCTACACAATTTCATCTTCACTAGTTAGGCAATGTAGGAATTCTCTGTCAAGGCTAGGTCGTCTATCTGACATTACCTTGGTCTGGGTGCCTGTGCATAGGAACCACTACGGCAATGAACGGGCAGATGAACTAGCCAGAATGGGATCTGCCTTAGATATCGCCGATGTGGTCTCAGTAGCAATTCCACTGGGGCCTATCAAAGGTATAATATTCAGACATTTTCTTACAAAGGCTGAGTATAGATGGCGTAATTTAGACACATGTAGGATAGCCAAGTTGATGTGGCCATCTTTTAACGAGAAACGTACTATGCAACTGATAACCCGGAATAGAAAGGATATCTCCCTTTTAACGACCATTGTCGTAGTTGTAAGGATAAGGAAAAAAGAGGAAACGATTTCCACCTTTTCTGCGAATGCCCAGCCCTGAGTGACAAGAGACATAAATTCATGGGAAACTATACATTGTACAACCTTGGTGAGGTAGCCGGGACTAAACTCAAAGACCTACTGAGATATCTCACAGGTACAGGTTGGGTCTAGCAAGACACGACTGTTTTGTACACACATATTAGCTACAGTATGTTGTATACGACATTAAATCTGACGAGTGGTGTGGTCTTTTAAAACGGGGTCCCTTCGACTCTACTTAAGTGTTCACACGTAGTGGTAGTTCACATTTATTTAAATTTTTTATTTTTTGTTTGAAAATTTACATTTATTTTATGTGACGTACATAAGTATGTATGTATGTATGTAGATTAACTGAATTGTTATGTTTTGTCATTATTTTTAATAAAACCAATTAAAATAAAAACAAAAGGTTGTTCTAATTTTCACTTTTTTTGTATAATAACAGTGCAGAAATTAGATATAAAATATAAAATAAATATAGAAAAATCTACTGTATACGGTAAGTGTCATTAATATTCGGTTTTCACATTAGAGAACATAACAAATAAAAATAGTACTTTGTTGGATAACCCATTTGATTACTAACTTCACTGAGACGATTTGGCATGTTTTTCACACTAGGCTAGCGGAAATCGTTCCCATTCTTATTGAAGTCTCGTTTTCAATTAAGATACTGACGTCATTGTGTGTTTGCGGATAAGCCTGTTCAATTTATCTCACAAATTCTTAATCGGATTGAAGAGTGGGGACTGAGCAGGTGGTTGCAAAACCTTGGAGACATAAGGACGAAGGAAGAATACACTTCATAAAGTAGACAGGGCAACCAACAAAATTGACTGGGAGGAAAGAAAGTTCAATTGTGCGAAAAATTAAAGCTAACCCACGCTTAAGTGCACCCAAGTTAGTCAGTGAGGTTTTTAATGATTTATAGAAAGCAGTATCTTAATCCACCATCCGGAGAACCACAAGCAAAAAGATTTCCATGGTTGAGTAGCACGACGCGTCGTAAGCCACAGGTAAATTTACGTAACCGAAAAGTTCCATTGAGTTTTGCCTGAAACTTGGTGGCACTATGTGATTTTTGCAGACGAGAGCAAATATAAGTTATTTGGATTTGATGGTCGTGTTATGGTGTGGCGGAAACCAAACGAGGAGTTACAACCGCACAAGTTAAGATCAACCGTGTGGGGTTGTATGGAAGTTAAAGGGGTTGGAAAATTAGTTCTTATTGCATGTGTAAAAACAGATTTTCAGAAATAAGCTCTATATAGTAGCTATGACCTATTATGAACCCATCATCCAAAAATATAGTAGCAAGACTTCTGTGTATATAATATAAAAGATTTATTGATGATAAAGTGATTTTCGAAGGAGATCTTATATGGGAGCTATGACTAATTATGGACCTATCTGGAAATTTTTTTTAATAACATTAATGTTCATTTACAACTTATTTTTGAAAAAATTTGTTGAGATACGTGTAGAAATTAAACATTTATGACCGATAAACCCCCATTTCGGATGGACATTTGTATGGGGGCTATGTGAAATAATTGACCGATTTCAAACAGTTTCAATCCCAACATTCTTGAACCAAAAAATATTATGCACTAAATTTTATCGAAATATCTTCAAAATAGCGACCTGTACTCTGCACACAAGGTTTACATAGACAGCGGACAGACGAACGGACTTCGGTAAATCGACTCAGGAAGTTAGTCTGATTTAAGATGGGTATTGGACTAATATGCTAGTGTAGGGTACTTAAACCAAACTATAACCTAAGCAGTGTTGAAGAAAAAAAATATTGTTACATCAGCAGTAGCAGTACTAACAAAATACATACAATACACTTCGACGTGCTTCATTAATTTTTTTGCAATTAAAGCATAAAAACTCAGAAAAAAGCGTAAAAGAAAACTGTATTGATGACTGTGTAGATAAAGGGGGTAAAATACTTAACAGCAAAGAAACAATAACGGATTTATCTGGGTGTACAGGAGCGTAAATGTAAAAGATGTTAAGAAAGTACTAATTTGCATGACCTCCTAAACTGAATATCAAATTTACAAAAGCATATATAATATAACAAATAATAACAAATGGAACATTAAAGTAAACGCACAAAAATCTGCTCATGTTACATTCACATTAAAAAGAAACGGCTGCCCACCCTTGTCAATCAACAACACTCAAATACCAAACACAGATTGTGTTAAGTATCTTGGAATGGATTTAGATCGCCGACTTACATGGAAAAAAAACATAAAAGCGAAAAAAGGGCAATTGAACATAAAAAGTAGAAAACTTTATTGGTTAATTGGCGCAAACAAAATTAAATTATATAAAGCAATTCTAAAACCTGTGTGGACCAATGGAATTCAATTCTGGGGTAATGCGAGTAACTCTAATGTCGAGCTTTTACAACGATACCAGTCACAAATACTCAGACTTATCAGTTAAGCCCCTACGAAGCCATACATAATGATCCAAAAATTACAACTGTAAAGGATCTCAAACTGAAAGCTATTTGAACCGACTAATCAACCACGTAAATCCGTTAGCAATATCTTTACTAGACGATACCAATGATACAAAGACACCACTAAAACGACACCATATTTTAGACCTACTATTTCGTAGATAATGACTTTATTACCGAATTATCTAAAGTATTTATAAAAATTAAACATCCCAGCATACCATTTTAGGAGCGCTCCGAAAAACGAGTCAGAAAAGAGTCCAACAACAGAGCATTTTCGGAGCGCTCCGAAAAAAGGAGTCAGAAAAGAATCCAACTAAAGAGCACGCAGTATGACTCAAAAATTCCACTTAATGATGTGTGTACCAAAGCGTTGTTCTCCTGTTATTTCTGCTTTGAACAAAAAAAAAATATAGCTGTACCACACAAGAATGATAAAAACAAGATTTCACAGAGCCCAAAAAAAACCCTCATAAAAGACTCTTTTCTGACATTATCTAAGAGCTCTTTCAGAGCCCAAAAGAACCCGCATAAAAGACTCTTTTCTGACATTATCTATGAGCTCTTTCTGACGGACCATTTTCGAATGTAATGACTCATATGGCTTGCTGGGATATATGTACATGTCAATATATGATACTGTACAAATTATAAATTATTTTTTAATAATAGTGTAAGTTTATATTAAAATTTAATTTAGTATCTTTTATTTTTATTTAACTAAAAATATTAATATCAAACCTCTAGCTGAACTACAAAACATGCAATTATCAATGTTAGATTATTTTTCACACAATTTTCTTATTATCTAATTACTGATAGATTGAAATTTAAATAAATGGGGGGGGGGGGGAAATAAATGCATAACACGTAAAACTTCTCAAGTAATTTAAATGTTTGTTTATATTTTTGGTATTAGACAGCAGTTTCTTTATCACAGTGTTTTCAAAACAAAATACTAGTATAAAATTAAACAACTACGCTCCTGCTATGCTTACCTTTAAAATAGTGATTGAATAGAAATTAATCAAACAGTCATGCCAGAAGGAAAGAGCAAAATCTTTAGTTTGTTCTACAAAAACAAAAACTGTAAGCAACCAGCAACACGTTTTTTGCACATTTTTTATGAAAAATGTTCAAATTTTAACAACTTTTGTTTCGCATGTCAATAGTATCGACTATCTAGCTGACTTGGTGTTGTTCATTATTATAATCTCCACTATTTAACATTGACAATTATTTATCTGAGTTAAAACAAAGCATATGTATACTGGAACCTTATTAAATTTTAAGTCGATTAAGCTATGTATGTCCGTTTGTTAGTGTAAAACAGTCTCACATCTAAAATACATAACCAAATTTAACAATATTTAAATAAAAACATTTATGATTATTACAATTATTTTGGTATTGAAAATCAGCTAGTGAAATCAGTGAAAATCATTTTGAAGTTTATCTAATTCTCTTTATATTTAAGTGAAAGGCATTCAAGATTCCACATAACCTCATATAAAACACTAACTTGTTCCAGTATTTGTTTGTTTACACTGATGGATTGGCAACGGCCATTAGGATTGGTTTTACTGACAACAAAAAAAAACATATTTTACCAAGTCATTCTTCTTGTTAAAAGTAACAATGTATTGGAGAAACACAAATGTGGTTACTCAGCTATTTGCTTCTGAAATATTGTTCTAGTCTTGTCTTTTTCATTCCTCTTAGAAATCCTTTAGTAGTTGGATGCGTGTGTATGTATGCAAAAAACAATTTACAATAACCCATTAAACATTTTTATTGTGAAGTTTTTACCGACAGTAATTTGGCGATGTCGGTCAAAACATTAATAATAACTAAAAATTTAAATAAAATTTTAAACGGCTTCTTACAGCGAAATCAACAAGGTTTACAAAAAACCGTTAATAGTTCCCCTAAGCAGTTTGGTATTGAAAATCAGCAACATCGAGTTATGGATCAAATGTAAGACAACCTCCATAAAAAATTTATATTTTTAAAATATTTTCTTCCAATTTTTTTTAAATATATTGCAGATATTCCCATGAAATTTTGTATACGTTGACAAAAGAAGAAAGTGTGAGGAAAATAGTAAGAATATGTCCATGATTTCTCATAGCCCCCATTCAAAAATCTTCCCGAAATATTGCTCAATTATACATAAATGCCTATAAAATTGGAATATAAATACAAAATTCAGCAGGAATAAGTTTCAATTAAAAATAAATCTTAAACCAAAATTTTTTTTAGTTCGGTCCATGGTTTACTATAGACCCCATATAAAGTCCACTTTCAAAATTCACTGAACTACGTATTTCACTGGTATAAATAATGTTAAACGGTTAAAATTTGACAAAAATAACACGGTGCGACAGTCCAAAAAACCTGCGACCCGATTTTATTTTTCTTGTAGGGCTTGTCGAATAAAAGAAGATTCCAATAGTGAAATATGCCGGACACCTTCAAAATCCGGTTTTATGGTTAAAAAACCGGTTTTTGTACCTTTGCGCACTTATAAGCCTGTAATTTTGTTGATGGTTTCAACAGTCGATGCCACACAGTCGATGCTACACTCGATGTTTTGCGCCCTGTTTTTGAAGATCGCATTACATCCGCAGAGCTGATGTCGTTTGGCCACTTCGGAGCTGCAATTTGACACCGTGGGACTATTATTTGTGGGGTGTCGTTAAAGATAAGTGCTACGCCGACAAGCCAGAGACAATTGACGCTTTAAAGGACAATATTCGCGAAGCCATTGGTGAAATATAGCTGCACACAATCGATGTGCTTAAAAATTCGACCGATCGTGTAGGCTACTGCATGGCCAGCCGAGCCAGCTATTTGAATGAAATTATTTTCCATTATTAACCTGAAGGATTGTACTTTCAAATAAAAAAGAAATTTGAGAAAATATTCAGTAATTTTTTTATAGCTTTTCCAAAAAAAAAAAAGGTTATTTGGCGAACCCATTATATACACTCTAAGCATATACATATGTACAAAGTTTGATTTCTTTCTCTGTAACTATATGTAAATGCAAAAAATTTACATTTACCCAATAATTGTATAATTGCAATATTTGTGCACTTATCCGAGGGTAGCATAAATGCAAAGAATGGATAAGTGCACAAAAAGTCGGGCGAAAACCGATATGCATTTATTCGTACTTTACTGTATGAGGATATTTCACGTCGATTTTCAACACATTAACATAATAATATATATAGTATAACGTAGATTTCGGAAGTGGACCTTATATGGGGGCTATAGTTAAATATGGATCGATATTATCAAAATCCATAAGTATGATTTTGGCATGTATGTAAATGATCCGTGTAAAAGTTTGCATCGGTACAGTTATTTATAAGAGATTTATGAGTATTAGATAATTTTCAGAAGGGGGAAACGGTTAAATATGGACCGAAATTCACAAAATTCTGAAGAATGATTTTTGTGCATAAGTAAATGATATATATATGTAAAGTTTTGATTCGGTACCGATATTTATAGGATATACATATCTAAAAATTAATGTCTTTTTCGGATGTCGTTCTTATATGGGAGTTATGACCAATTATGGGCCGACCACCATAAAATTTATTACAACAATTTATTGATCTATAATTACTTTTATTTTTATAATTATTTATAGGTTTATACGTGTTTAAATGAATTTTGAAAGTGGACTTTATATGGGGACCGAACTAAAAAAAATCGTTTTGCTATTTTTTTTTAGCATGAAACTTATTTTTGCTGAGTTTATTGATATTTGTATTTTATAGGCATTTATGTATCATTGAATCATATTTCCGGAAGATATTTGCATTGGGGCTATGAGAAATCATGGACCGATTTAAACTATTTTCCTCACAATTTTTTCGTTTATCATTAGAATAACGTATACAACATTTTGGTCCGTAACTCTGGTTATACTTTACCAATTTTGCTGATTTCAATACCAAACTACCTAAGAAAATACAAAACTGTTTTCTAGAAATTCTGTGAGGTTAAGTTGTGTATTTTGAACCTGAGAGTGTTTTACAGGGACGGACAGACGGACGGACATAGCTTAGTCGACTGAGAATTTCATAAGGATCAAGAATATACATATATATATTGTATACTTTATTGGGTCTCAGATGAATAATTAAAAAGTTTCACCCGGAATGACAAACGTAATATACGCGCATTCACCACTTGTGGTGGTGGAGGGTATAAAAACACTAAGGGTTGTTTTCTCATTAGGCGATTATCTTTTTTCATTTGCTTCTATTCTGTCGCAAAACTAACCAGCCCTCATCTGCCGATTATTTATTTGTTGTACAGATAAATTCAATCAGCAGACTGCTGTTGAGTTTTTGTAAAAAAAAAATTAAATAGATTTTAGAAAAAATATTTAATAGAGGAATAAACATTAATTTGATGGAGGATGAACTCGAAGAACATGAATTCCAAGTCAATGTTGAAAGAGTTTATCATGCCAGACTTAACTACCATGGCAGACATGGATATTATTTATTTTTTAAAATATTTGTTTTTTTGGTATTATTGTTTTGTTATTTTTTCACATTTTGAAAACAGCTGATTTATGTCAACAACTTGTCACTTGAAGACAGAGTTCCCAATTTTCATATAAATTTTGAGAGGTATTGCCAAATGAAAATAATGTTTCTGTCGGTATATTGAGAAAACCAAAATTGTTAACGAATATATTATCTGTCTAATAAATTTATGTTGACACATTGAGATAACGGGCCTAAAAGTTTTTAATTTTTTGTGCATTGTTATTTCGAACGATTCTTCTGGATAAACAAAGCTGCCATATGTAAACAAAATCTATTAGATTTACAAGTGGTAATACTGAGGAAATTGATTTATTGTGCTTTGGTTTTTAAGTGTCAAAAAGAAAATATTAAATTATTTTAAAATATTGTGTATATTTTTTAAAAAAAATTTACAAAAGTTTTAATGAATAAATGAAATGTATAATTTCATTTCACAAACACCATAGATAGAAATGCAACCTATTGTCAACTCGGTTCATTTTTGTGCAGACAAACTGTTTGACAAAAGATGTGTCACAAGATGTATAGAACTTTAAGTTGGCAACACTTTTTTAACTGGCGGCCATTTTGTCATTTGTTCATAGCTCAGTTGGTTACAAGCCATAATGATAAAATAAAGATTACGCCAACGCGCGTAACATTTTAAAATGTTCTGCGCATTTAGGCCCTGTGCCGTCACACATTCTGTGTTTCTATTGGCTAATTTTTTCTCACTTGTTATTTTTACTCATGTTTTGCTTGGATTTGCTCACTGCACTCTTCATGTTTATATTTTTTGTTGTTTTTTTTTTGTTTGTTTTTCTTTTTTAAACAGATTTTATTTCAGAACTCTCATAGATTTCAATTGCAAGGTTGCCAACTATCACATAAAACATAAATTTTTCGCAAGAAATTTTAACTCTAACACATGAAACATTATTGGCAACCCTTAGAATGGCCCTTCTACGTCACATAACGGGAAATCATGCGCATGGCGTAATCTTTATTTTATCATTCTTGGTTACAAGCATAAGTGGCCACCACCTCATTTGTCTTATGTTTCTTGACTGCCGTCATTTTTTTTATGCATTTTGTTCCTTTAATGAAGATGTGAATCTTACCTAAATCACCTCTTTTGTAGGCATGTTTTGTCCATACGTATTTGTTACCCAAAATTTGTACGGCTCAGGTATACATTTCTGGTCATTAGAACTTCTTAAAAGTCGTAGTAACAGATTGTCAAACTCTTGTGTAATTTATATAGATCATAATAATTTAATGGTAGATATAAGATTACAAAGTACCTATATATTACCAAACAGAGTATATATATTGATCCTTATAATTTTCTAAGTCGATTTAGATATATCCGTCTGTGTAAAATAATCACACATCCATAATAATATAATACGTATGTTACAACGACTCAATAAATTATGTTAAGAAATTAAGAAAATATACTTTAACGAAATTAAAGTTCAATGTTCGGAAGAAACAAATAATTTTTATGTCATAAAAGTCAGATAATAACTTTTCAGTATTTAAGGTGAATCCGGGGGAAAGAAATTTAGTCCTGTATGGAACTTTAGTAATAGGCATTATTGAGTTTAGGTGCAGGACATGTGTTTAGTCCAGCTACCCTGTTATTAATGGTCCAAGGTTCTTGAATAAAGGCGACATGTTGCCTATCTTTTGTTATTTTTTCCATCACATATATTACCATTCTACTGCGTAATAGGTTGATCAGTTTTCGGCTTGCAGATCCTTAATTCTTCTTGGGATGGAATGATCTCAAAATTCCTCAGTGGCATATGCTAATTTTCGTTTAGAATTGCTCTTTTCCGTTGGCTGTGGCGTCCATCCTATACTGGACTTCATGTTTTTAAAAAAAGTGATAAGATAATGGTGGTTAGAATTTCCATTTATCTACGTCCAGACCAGAGATCAGTTATGAGTACTGAAAAAGTGAGTATACTCGAATCATGACTTATAATTTGTTATACTTATACGTACTCATACTTGTCTCAATATCATCAAACCACTACTCATCTTTAAAGTTTGAAGTACTCATTATATTCATACTTAATCTCATGTATGATGTTGTTTATTTAGACTCTCCGTAACTCAATGTACGTACACGATAAACAAATAAGTATGACTCGCATACACTCATGCGAGTGTCGTTCATTTTTACATTCCGCTTATAAAAATTATATAAAATAATAAATGTTATATTTTCCCCAATATGTTTTCCTATAAACTTATTTTGTATAAATACCTAACGGAATAAGCTTTTTAAATGACTTAACTGAGTTGAATACTTTATGAGTATGTGAGTATTTTTCTTAAAATGTAAATCTAAATACCGCGGTTTATGAATCAAACATGTTGGGAATGGTATAAGCTCGATGTCGGCGATGTACTCATACTTATATCCACCCACATTTATAAGTCAACGTTGTTTTGAGTTTGAGTAACTCAGAGTAGTTAAATTTCAATGATGTAAAACCACTTATTCTTAAAATGTAGTAGTTGTGAATCGTAAAAAAATGATTCATTGCCGATCTCTGGTCCAGACCTTTTTTCGTCTAGCTTCCTCTTCAGTGAAGGTGTAGTTTTTCTTTTGAAATCCCCTCTACTTTAGAGGTAGATGACTTGGATTTTTTCTTTTCTCCCATCTGATTATCCGAAGAGTTATTTTTCGAGAGATAGGAACAATAATTTGATACATTACCTCTAAAGAGGCGTTCTACGCTTTCGCGGAATGTACCATCTTTCATCATCTGCTTTTGGTGTATCCTGTTGACTTAACTTTTGTTGATCTTTGCTTATCTCTGCTGAGCTCCAGAGTATCTTTTTTGTATGAAATCGTGATGTTTGCATTGTTGTTCGAGTCGGAGGATTCATCGCATTTATTGTATGGCTGAGAATGCATAATAGCGTGTTCAGATATGAACCTTAATTGCGATAATCGCAATTAACGCCATTATTGAGCTCAATATTGCATATAAAATCTCAATTAATTATTGCGCAATAAGTACGAAATTGTTATAATATTGAGTAAGATTTCGAATGCAAAACTGTTTACAACTGTGTTTAGTGAGCAAAATTGTAGAAAATGGCAAATGTCAACAAAAGAAAACAAAAGAAATCATTAAAAAATCAATGTGAAGGTAAGTTTGTTTACATAGGAACACAACAACCATATAGAGTATTTTTTGTATTGTTTTCCAACTGTCAAATGATTATTGAGTAAGCTGAAAATTGCGTATGCCTGAACACTTAAAATAATATTGTCAATTAACCGAATATTGACTCAATTAAGTTTCATATCTGAACACAGTATTAAGCTCATCACCCTTAAATTCGTTTCTTCTTCCTCTGTTCTTCTTGGATTACGTAAATAAATTTATATGTATGTATTAGGGTGGTTTTATTGAATATGGCAAACATTTTTTTTTCGAAATTTGTAAGTGCTCACGCCTACAAATGTTCTATTTAGTGTTAAAATACAATTGCAAAAATTTTAGCTCAATCGGACTATGCCTTCCCCGATTTAAAAAATCGAAAACCAATTTTGAAAAACCACCCTAGTATGTATGTATGCAAGTGGTATTTAAATTTCCAGATATGCCTATTATGTCCTCCAATATCATATTGCAACACTTATATTGACTTTAACATTTCATTTCACATATACATACATACATATTTTGTTTTTGAATAAAGCTGACAGTCAAATATGGTTGGCAGGCCAAAAGAAAATAACCTTGGTAGGCTGGCATTTTCATTTGTACATTCATTCATTCGTTCATTTATTAATTAATATTAAATATGAACTTTTAAATATGAAATTGGCCTTGAAGAATGCTTTAAAATATTTTTATGTAATAGTTGTAAAGTTTTTTATTTACAAGTCCTAGTATTTGTTATAGAATAAAGTTGTTTAAAATGGATTTTACTTTTCGCAAAAACATTAGGGTGTTATTTTTTATATGAAATAAATCTGTTGCTACACTAAATATTCAATTTTAGTTTCAACCCAAATTTAAAATTTTTAACAATTTAGAAATAATTTTTTCGCATAAATTTCGCTTGCGAGGAAAACGGAACATCCAGCTTAATTGCGTACGCCTTTGCTCTATTTCGTAGCTTGACGGAGAAGATTTTCGCTTCTCGAACAGTACTATCTTACTTTCTGAATAGCGGTAACTTCTAGCTTATATGTATGTGCGAGGATGTCTATAAGTTGTTTTTAAACAGTTTTAAACAGAGTATATTCCCGGTGCATAACCATAATCGATTTTATAACAAGAGACACATGAATCCGACCTGATCTTCTTTGAATGTAAATATACAAGTAAGAAAACTTCCTAATAAACACAAGTACAACCGTACACAGATTTCTGTTTTTTTCCGCTGTTGTTCTGTTTTACTATGAGTTAATTCAATTAGTTTTGAACATTAATGGACCGTGTAAAATGTGTAATATTGTTTAGCATTTAACATTTGAGTGTTGTTGAGCGGTAGAGTGAGTTGGCTAAATTATTAAATTCTTTATATTACTTTAATTATAAAATAAAATGTTGAAAATAAACGAATTGCTAGATTGTTTGACCTATTTTTATTGAGAAAGAAATATTATGTGTAAGCATATTTTTAAATTAAGTGTTTAGTTACAGTGGATAACAAAATATGAATTGTTTTAAATTTTTCATGAATAAACAAAAAGGAAAATAAAAATCGTAACCAACTGAAATTAGCAGTAATTAATGAAATAAATTTTATAAGAACATTATTGAAAAATGAACGAACGAATCTAAAGGTAAAAAAAAATTTATAACAGACAGTTGTTTATGTCTTTTGACGTTCTTTTTTTCTCTGATTTATTTTATTTAATGTTTCAATTTTGTTTTTTCTTTATTTTTTGTGTGATATATTTCTGTGTAAGAGTGTGTTTGTTGGCACATAAACATCAAAAAGTTTTTAATCACAATTTTAGTGCTAATGGCTCGCAAAACTCATTTAAACTTTTTTCACAGTCAAACAAACGCTCTCAGACTTTGGTTCAGTTTCTTTGGGTTGTTTTTTTTTTGCTTATTTTAAAAGAAAATTCTCAAAGAAAATAAAAAAAAAAATTATTTACAAATTAATGGTCTTAATGAAAAAGAATCTTGTTGTGCTTTTGTCCTATTCATTAAATATTAAAGTGTAAATATCAGCTTAAAGTCCCAAGAAAAAAAATATTTCAAAAATATCACAATTACTAATAATTACCAAAGAAGTTTTACTTTTCATGTTTTTAATATACAAATTTAATGGGCAAGTGTTAATAAAGGCACACAATAGCTGAGTTGTTTCAATTCATTGTAAATATTGCCAAAAGGTGTTGAATTAATGCAAATTTTAAACAGCTTTAAACAGATACATACAAATAAAAATCTACTCACTCCATTTTTAGCCCTTTGAAATACATAATTGCATAGAAAATGTTAAGTAAATACATTTTATAGAATTAGTCGTGTGATACAAAATTGTTTAGCGTAATTGCAGTTATTGGACTTGACAAAGGCTTTTTAATATTTAATTAAAATATTTCTATTCATTACTCAGTTTGATGAGAGGGGGAGAGGGGCGGGGTTTTTTTTCTGAAAATTCGTGTTTCATTTATTTGAAACAAAGTTGTTTCGTTGTTTGCACATTATTTTTCAAATATGTTAGGAATTTTTCCATTTTATAAAGCAAACATAAAATACAATTATTTACATTCAATATATTTACATGCATTGCATACAATGCAGCACAGTGGCTGGTTGGCAATATTAATTGTGTAGTGCTGCAGATCGCATTTACAGCTGTGTTCTTGCAGTGCTGCACAGTGGAGCATTTCGCGAGAACGCGTTTAAGAGTTCGTAACTTTTAATTCCAGTAGCTCGTTTCTGTTTATTGTAAAATTGTAAAATTTCTCACATGAAGTGTGAAACAAAAAATTCCATCGTTTCTTGATTTGTGAGAAAAAAAGTGTTTCTGTACTTGAATGCGAAAACAGAAATCGCCGTTTCTGTTTTTATTGGAATATTTTCAATAAGTAAAAGTAAGTCAAAATAAAAAGGCTAAACAAATAAAAATATACAATGTTTTAATAAAACAATGTTTTATTTTAATTTATAATGTATTTATAATGTATTTATAATGTAAAAAATGTATATTTTTATGTATCTGTATTTAAAAATATCTATATATTTTTAATTGTTTGTTTCTCGCACCAATTTGAAATGTGAATTATTTTCATAGTTCTTGTGACAAACTGTTCGCAAAAAATTATTACAGAAACACTTTTTCTCACATGCTTCCAATAATTGCTGGAATTTTATTTAAATGACAGATAATTCTCGCAAAGTACAGATACGGAAACATTTGTGTGAGAAAAAATCGCTTTTGTTCGAGTTCATGCGGAAAATTATCCGATGCTAAAAATACGTCCTACAGGCGTTATAAAAAGTACAAAATACATTCTGTACCATCGTGATTTATATTAATACATTTATTTATATTAATACAGAAATGAATAGATATAAATTATTTGTATAATTTTTCGAAACGCGTTATTGAATGAGACTGGTGCGTATAAGCCTTATTAAATACACGTATTTAAATAAATATTTATCATACGTCAGCAATCAATAATCCATGTATTCATATATAAAGATACGGTCACACTGGGCAAATGTTTACTCAAAAAGCGTATTTAAATTTATTGAAATTTATAACGTAGATGGATTCAAGCTTTGGAGTGTCCATAGAGTAATTTTTTAAATTTGACAATTTAGTTATTTGTAAATTTCAACCCTTCTTTAGTATGATCTCTATTTTTGACTTAAAAACATATAAACAGCAATGTCACAGAACTCAATTCCGATCGAAATTGAGTCTTTAGAAAACGAAAAACGATTCTTTTATCGGAATCAAACCACTTTAGCTTTCTAAAGTTGAATTGGTATTTTTTATGCTCTCAAAATATTTCATGCAAAAAATAAAAAAATAAAAATACGAAATGGTTTTTCGTAAAATTATTTTCGTACATTTTACTAAAACTTTGTACATAATGAGACATTTTAGTAATTTTTTTATTTCATAAACTTAAAAAATTTCGTTGAGTTACAAACATTTTTTCGTAGAATTATTTGCGTATATTGTACAAAAATTTCGTTTATAATACAAAACTTTCGTGTTTAGATCTTGTAGAAAATTTTGTAAATTTAGAAATTTTTTGAATTTTACAAATTAAATTTCGTTAATGTTTTTTTTGGTGTATTTTCCAAAATTTCTCGAAAAATACGAAACTTTCGTATTAAATACAGTGACAAATTTCGTAAATTTAGAAATTTCGTGCATTTCACAAAGATAATTTCGTAGGATGAAATGAGTACATTTTTTTCTGCTCATAATCATCTCCGCCTCTCTTCCTCTAAAAATGTACCGTTTTAAATGCAACTGAAAAATAACAAAACAAGTTATGCTTTGACTGACAATTACAGAAATGGAAGCGTTAGTCGAAATAAAAAATTAATTGTTATTTGTGTCAAATATAACAGTTTTAACATGAATTCTTTCACTGAAGAAAATAACAATATTATAAATCAAACAATACCAATAACAAGTAATCACATTGAAGGAAAATATGGTGATAAAAGCTTTTAACTGAATGGAATATGAATGACTTATTGCATTATTTAGAAATTGTTCTTTTTTAATTCTATTTCTGTTTATTCAGAACAACATTTATATGTTGGAGTGATGCGCCATCTCGATAAAGACTTGGCCATAAGTATTATGTCTAAAAGCAATTTATTTGGGGGTTTTCAAGCACAATTTCTCTACCACTGGTCACAGTGGTTAAATGGAAAGCCAAATGTTAACGTCGACAGTGTAGTAATGCCTTTGTGTGACGGAGATACGAAAACCACATTAAATTTGGAAACTATTCTAAATTCCAACCCGTATGGTCAAAGTGTTCTTCAGCATTATAGAAATGAGTCATCTTTAAACGAAAATATATGTAAGCTGCGAGTCAATTGTCCATTTCTGTATTAATAAAGGACACCCATTGTCAGAGAAAGACTAGAAAAATTTAGTCAATCAAATAGTAGAAACATTTCCTACTGCAGAAATGATATGTATAGTAGACCACTTCACAGCCCCGTCGTATTTGTTGTATTTTGTACACATAGTCTTATTTATTTATTTCGCTTAGTAAGTAAAATGACATTCATTTCGTGTAATAAAAAAATATTTCTTGAGAAATTAATGAAACTTTTTCTAAAATAAACAAACTTTTTTTTTTATTTTTACACAATTTTTAGTAACTTTACGAAATATTTTTAGAAAATTTTGTAAATTTACCAATTTTTAGCATAAATTTACAAAACTTTTCTTGTATTAACGAAACTTTTCGTGTATTTAGGAAATATTTTCGTGATTTTAGTAAGTTTAGAAAATTTCGTAAAACAGGAAATATTTCTAAAATTAACAAAATAATTTTGTATTTTTACGAAATTTACCATAATTTTTACGAAATATTATATATATTATTATACCATTCACCTTCATGAGAAGGATATATATAAGTTTGTCATTCCGTGTGAAATTTCCACAATATAATTTTCCGACCCTTTAAATTATATATATTCTGGATCCTTATAGATAGCGGAGTCGATTAAGCCATGTCCTTCTGTCTGTCTGTCTGTTAAAATCAGTTGTTTGAAATCCCCAGATATATTCGAGATCCAAATCTTCAATAATTCTGTCAGAAATACTTTCGAGAAGTTTGCTATTTAAAATCAGCAAAATCGGTGTAGGTCAACCAGAGTTATGGACCAATATGTGAGACAAGCTCCATAAAAATTTGATATTTTTTGTCCACTTTATTTCAATATTTTAAAATATATTGCAGATAATACCATGAAATTTTGTATACGTTGTTTTTATGATAAAAGATGAAAGTGTGCGGAAAATAGTAAGAATCGGTCCATGATTTCTCATAGCCCCCATACAAATATATATATTCCCGAAATATGGCTTAATGATAAATAAATGCCTATAAATTGGAATATCTAGACAAAATTCAGCAAAAATAAGTTTTATACAAAAAGAAATCACAAAACGTAATTTTTTTTAGTTCGGTCTATATTTGACCATAGACCCCATATAAAGTCAACTTCCAAAATTCACTTAAATACGTATAAAACAGATATAAATAATGTTAAACGGCCGAAATTTGACATAAATTTTATGGTGGTCGGCCCAGAACTGGTCATAGCTGTCATACAAGGACCACATCTAAAAAATACATTTGTCCCTATATATACTGTCTAAATATCGTTACCGACTCAAAACTTTGTACAGATCATTTATATATATACAAAAATCATCCCACAAAATTTTGTGAATTTCGGTCTATTTTTAACCGTATGCCCCATATAAAGCCCTCTTCCGAAAATCACTTTAATACTCATAAATCTCTTATAAATAAGGGTACCAATCCAAAATTTTACATCGATTATTTACATACATGCCTAAATCAAACTGCTGGATTTTGAGAATATCGGTTCATATTTGACAATATCCCCCACATAAGGCCCACTACCGAAATCTACGCTAAAACTAATATATATCTTAAATATAGCGTTATTATGTTGAAATTCGACGTGAAATATCCTCATATGCATGATAATAACTGTTCCAAAATTTAAGAAGATCGGCCCATAATTTGTCATAGCTGCCATATAAGAACCAATTTCAAAAAAAAAAAAATAAATTCGGGTCAAAAAATATTCTTTTCGGATTTAACCCATATTCGGTCCACATTTTATAATCATGATATATATCGTTACAAATTACAAATTATCAGGCACCCAGTAGTTCCCGAGATATAGGCCTATATATTTGCAACTTTACGGGCCCGCCACCTCGAAAATAGGCGTGACCGCCAACAAATTTTTTTGCTGGTATCTCCTCTAAAAGCCCTAGTTGATTTTGTACCCCTTTTTTATACTCTGTTTGTTAAGTTACACTCAAGATTATTATGAACATCAGACACACTCTGCAAATTATGGTAAGAATTGCTAATTAAATCAATTCAAAATGGTGAAAATTAGACACAATTTCGAAATATTTAACATAAATTATGTTGGTCGTAAAATTGTCTTTCAAACAATATATGAAATACTAATAAAATTTGCACTAAGAGTGAATAGAAAACACAGAATTAGGATATTCTAGTCTAGTGTAGTTTCTGTATTTCTTAATACGTTTAGGTGGAGGGTCTTTAAGATTCGGCACAGCCGAATTTAGCACTCTTACTTGTTTTTATTTAATTTTGTAAACCAGACCAAATTTAAAAGTTTTATTTACGAACATTTTTTGTTAAATAACCATTTATTTTGTAATTTAACAAAATAATCTTGGTAAATACACAAATATTTCGTGAAATGCAGAAAATAAAAACTCCCAACAAGAACGAAAAACATTTGTATATTATACGAAATATTTCGTTTTGTCAAAATAACGAAAAATTTAGTAAAATGAACCATGATTTTCGTTTATTTTACCTATGAAATATTCTGAGTGTAGTTTATGGTTTTTAATAAATCATAGTACAATGCATGCATGTACATACAATTAAATTCACTTAGATTATTTCAATATTTTCACCTACTATAGTCCGGACAATTCGTTAGTCCGACCGATCCTAAAATTATATGTATCCGGATTGTCCAAGTTGCACTGTATTTGTCTACGAATTAAATAAACTTTAATATATTTCTTTGTTATGTTGTATATATTTTCTTACAACTTAACTTTTGTTCATTGTTTGTTACAATACCAAGGATTGTTAATAACAAGCATGATTTTAAATACAATTGTGTACTTAATAATAGAGGAAAGAAAATATGAAATAATGAATAATTACAACTTCTAAATAGAACAAAGAAAATAACGTTTGATTTGGCAATACATAAATATTTATATTGAAAATTAATGCTCAATCAACTAAATAGTCAATTAATATTTGAACATAGATAATAACTAGTTAAATATTACATTTAATAAAAGATATTGTAAATTTTCACTTCAAAGATTAATTAATAATTAATAATTTACTGTTGATATACGAGTACATACCTTTCTCGAAGTTTGTTAATGAAAAATAAAAGTAGCCATGTGAACAAAATTAGTTCATTTTAATTATATGAAAAATGTAACCAAGAACAAGTAGGGGCTTGAAATAAATAATAACAGAGAATTGGTTATAATCGAGTTTTACTGTATTTAATTAAAATTAGATTAGGTTGTGCCGAAATAGTATAGAATATTTGTATTTATTTAAAAAAATAACAACATTTTTGAGTTTTGTCTCACTATTTGCAACATAATTGTGATACTATTGTGATCTATTTGCTTGATTTTTAATACCAAACCGCTACGTAGAATTATCAATGTATTTTTAAATACGCTCAACTTAGAATTTCATGGGGCTCAAGAATATATAAACTTTATTGGATCTTAGATAAATATTTTTCAATATTACACATTAAATGAAAAACTTTCATATACCTTCAATCGCCATTATAATGAATAAATTAAATTAAATTTTTGACCTTCTGCTTACATACATATATAGTTTGTTTGGTTTATTATTGTAATGCCTGATTCACAAACTCTATTAGAATTCTAAAATTAACATTCTAGTTTGTGAAAATGTGGTTAGAATTAAACATAAATATTGTACAAATACAAGTACTAATTAAATAAAAATACTTTTAATTGCGCTTATTCTATTCACAACAACATTAACGACAAACAAGAAAAAAAAACAAAGACCGCCATTTGATGGAAAACAAAAACTTTACTCTCTTTCTGTTCCTGCCACATGGTCACTCGGTTGGTTAAATGCTCATTCGTTACGCGAAAATAAAATATAATAATTTAAAGAAAACTGTTTGAAAAGTAAAAAAAAGAATAGAAATAGAATTTACAACTCAAAACCCACCTCGTGCATTTCACATTCATGCTAAAAGGCAGAGCAACCAAAAAAAATTGTTGTTGTATTATAAACGGTTTGAATGCAGAATTTTGTGCTTTCGAATGCAATTACGAAATGTGAGCATGTTGTTGTCAATTCACATCATTTGAGAAAAGCAATACATGTCGCCATTCAAAAAAATGAAGTATGACGAATACCAGTCATTGAATTGCATGTCTTCTGTTAATGTCACCTAATACTCACAAAAGCAACGAATACACAACGAATGGTACGAATGTTTGTAATGCTTATTGAATGAAAAGTTCAAATTCAAATTTAACTTTTTGAGTTTTTTTTAATGGTATGAAAAACACCGTTATTTACTTTTTCCATAATTTCTGCGTGCTTCATTATTTGAAGTACTAACAAACATATCAGTAGGCCAAAACTATACACCAATTCATTAATTACTCCAACAGGTCAACGAATACTGAACGAATGGTGCGAATGTTTTTAGTTTTTTAATGTATCATCATTTCGCTTCGCTGCTTGATATATAAAGGCATTATAAAAAACGAATACGAAAAAGGCAATCAATAAAAACAATGTATGCATTACATGGCAACATCAGTAGTTGATGCTGTCGAGTAACTGCATGGCAAAAGCAACGAATGATGTGAATATGCAATGAAAGTGAATGCTTTCATTCTGTTCTCTGTTCTGCACTTTAATCACTAAGAGCCATCTTTAAATAACGCCGGCAAGCGTTTTTTAACTGTCAAAATTTCTCATGCTCCTACATTTTCTATGAGAAACAACGCGACGGCAACGCTTTGCTATTGGAAAAGCGTTTCACAGTAAAGTTAGTTGCAAAAGAAAACAAAACAAAAAGAAAAATAAAAGAACAATGTCCAGCAGTTACAATAAACAGGGTCGTGTTATTTATTTGTTTGATAACCCTGTTTTTATCGTTCTGACATAACTTTGCCGCTTTTGTTTAGGGGTATCAGCGTTAACGCTCAGCGTAAAAAAACGTGCCGCTTACCGCCGGTATTTAGGAATGGCTCCTATATACAGCGTTGCCATACAATAGCGCAGTTCACAATCTTGTGCAAATGGTATTGCATCATTGCATTTGCAAATAGGTTTAGCATATTTTGCTGTGTATTTTTTAGTGTACAGCAAAAATATGCCAAACCTTTTTGTAAATGCAATGATGCACTACCACAATGATGATGCACAAGATTGTGAATTGCGCTATTAAGTTTTGCAAGCTTTTCGAGGCGCAAAAAGTTAAATTATGGAACAAGTTTTTTGGAATTGAAAAATTATGAATAATGTTCACAAAACTCACAATGATATTTTTCTTAAAGAAATTTGAGTTTTAAATAAAAAAAGTTTTTTTTAAGATAAAAACATTTTTTTTTTAAATGAAACGTTTTCTTCAAAATATCTACGGTAAGCATGCTTACATACATATATCCATTATATGGATGTCACAGACAAATATACAGACCGACGTACACAACTGAATCGACTTAGAATTACATAAGGAGCAGGTAAATAGTTCTCAATGTTACACACGGCATGACATGGAATGGGTATATATATTTATTATTCTCCACTTGTGGTGGTATGTAATAAAAGTTTTGTTTCAAGTATGCATAGTTCACACTACTGGTATATTGGTGGTGGGTATTTATTTTCTAATTATAAATTAAAATTATTAAATGCCTACAATAGGTGAAATTCATCTCTTTAGAACAATTTTTCAGGTTACTCTGCCATTGACACAAACAGTCAAAATAGGGAAATCCATCAGCAACTATAAGCACAACGACAAATTTACAAAAGCAAGTGATTTAAATACACAGTCATATAAACATACAGCTACGTGCAACTAATTAAGGAAACGATACTAACATATGAGCTTAAAGGTTTTATGATATTCTCAAAATTTCTCATAGTCAATTTAACCCTTACTGCTAGAAAATAATTTATTATTTTTTAATATGTGAGTCATATTTTCAAATAATCTGTGAGTCAGTCATGCATATAATTAAGGACATACCACAAATCTAACAAAAAAGTATTTACTTACAAATAAATCAATATTTTGTTGCCAATTAATTGTTATCGATAACGGCTTAACATCTACGAGGCATTTTTACATACACCATTTAATATGGCTTCACAAGCTCTCTTTGTTTCGACAAAGAGATCATTAAAATGCTTATTTTTACAAAGCTTACTTTCGTTTTTAAAACTTGCCATAAGTTCTTAATCGGGTTGAGATCAAGACTGCATGAAGACCAGTCAAGAGCAGTAACCGAATTGTTAAAAAACCATTGCTTGACGTGATGAGCTGTATGCTTCGAATCGTTATCTTGTTGAAATATCTATGCTACTGGCATATTCTTATCAGCATACAGCATATCATTTAGCAATCTCATAAGGACCAAGAGTAATACTCTGTGTTGGGTCTCAGATGACTATTTCTCAGTTTTATATACGGAATGACAAACTTATACATATATACCCTGATTCCCAACTTATGGTAGTGGAGGGTATTAAAAAAAATAAAATTGTCAAATTGAGCTTTTTATTTAGTAAATATTACGTTTAACATAACGATGTAAATATTAAATGCTACTGTCCTTAATTAGTTGTATGCAGCTGTACCTACGTACGCACGTACATACTGCTACAGTATTTGATTACAGTCAACTTTTAAATGCCCCCGTGCGTTTGACAGGTATGTTAATAACATATCTAAATATGCCAGTTTGTGTTGTTGTTATTGCGCTGCATGTATTTTTGCTAGTTTATGTATGTAGTTCCCTGCAGAACTTGAAACTAATTCTGCATAGATGAATGTGTTAGATACAAAAACCACCATTAAGTACTCACTAAGATCCTTTTTAAATTCTGACCGGAGACTCAAAATTGGGCATTTGTGATTGTCAGAGCATTTTTTGACATAACTATGCCACATGTTGTTGTCTGTTACAATGTCGTATTTTTTGTATAGTTTTTGTCAGAATTATTTTTCGTTAGTTGTCAGGCACTTTATGAAGATATCGATCTAACAATTTCGTTATTGTAAGTTAATGTAGAGGAATCCTATTGACAACATCTGCATATCTTTACGTTAAAAAAAAATAATTATGCACAACAGTAGTAGTGAATTTGACATGACCTACCTTTATAACTGCAGGGCGATGAATGTATAAAAAAAGTTGATTTTCTATATGATGGTTTTGTTGGTCTGTTGTTTTAATTTCTGTTCTTAGCTCTTAACACACAGATAAACTTTCACAAAGAATTTGCCATTATATTTGTATTTTTATGTCGTTGCTGCTGTTTTTGAATTTTAACATTTAGTGTTTTGTTTTTGCTCAAAATTAAAAGTATTTAACAACAACGACACACACACAACAGCACACCTACATAATAAGCAAAGCGTAAAAATGCAAAGTTCAAACTATTTGTGTACGTGCATTCGTGAGGATGTGAAAGTGTGGACACACATGAATTATTTTAGACATTCTAAAATACCAAGTAATTACATTATTTTAACACGGTGACATGATTGGTATCTACAGCAATAATTCATAAGCAATAAGTCAATACTTTGATAACAAGTAAACTATTTAAAAGTAAGGATTCTAACTTATAACTAAAGCTATGTGTCGACGATGTTCAGATATTACAACGTTGTCCGAAAAATGTGCAGAAAATGTCTAGCAACCGTGTAAACTTAAAATTTTTGTCTTCCAAAGTTGTAAGAAAAAGCATTTTCAGTACATTGGAAGACAAAAACATTTTCAGACATCTAACAATCGTATAAACACACAATTTTGTCATTGTCATTGTTTTAAGACAATTGACAAACACTTTTCATTGTCATATGTGCAAAGTTTATGCATCTGCCAATGGCAGCATTGTCATAGAAATTATTTCTAAATGCAACTCTGTATATACATAAATAATAAACGAACAAGTGTGCATTGATAAAATTTTTGAAAAAAGTGAAAGAAAATTAAAGAATTAAATTAAAGTTTGCATTAATAAAATTTTTAAACACACACACAGAGCTGCAAAACGAATTTGACAATGCCACGCAACAATCTGACAACCGTGTAAACTCAGAATTTCAGTTGACAGATAAATTCATTGTGTGACAATTGTGTGCAAATGAAATTGTTAGTTTTCTTACAGTCGTGTAAACTGACAATTTACCTTTTGCTAAAAATTTTTCAATGCCAGTACATTGATAGCACATTGGTAGTTATGACAACGTTGTAATATCTGACCATCGTCGAACATAGCTTAAGACTCACAGAAAGACGCCTATAGCAGCAGAAACAGAATGTGATTATGCAAATAACTTGTCAAGAAAAGAAGACATTATACGACTAAAGCATTGTTAACATAAAATTTCGTTTTTTCAGTGATTTGTTTCTAAATAGTATTGGAATAAATAATAAAAAAAATAAAAATTAATAATTAGTTATTTAACAAAGAATAAATAATTTAAATTAAACTGCTTTTTTAGACATGACCCCGGATTGCCCTATATCATCAGAACAGGAGCATCGGGAAGAACTTACAAAATTTTAATTGACAGTGGGGCAACCAGTTGTTACTGCAGTAGAAATGTCCTTACTAACAGAAAAAAATTAGTACTTAAAAAGAGAATTAAAACTATAAATGGTTTCACTATTATTGACCATTTCTACGATGCAAGTCTTTTTGGTATAAGTGACAGATTCTATGAAATTCCCAACTTAGGATATTAAACTTGATTTAGAAAATGCCACGATTACTTGTGGCAATAAAACTGATGAATTTTTAAATTTTAATAATCCTACGGCACTATCTAGTGAAACTGTTAATAATAATAAACATAGAAGGGAAATTGATGAAAATATTATAAATATAATTTTGTAAATGATACTCTCAATTATGAGAAAAATACAATTGATAGATTAGAATGTGAAATTCGCAAAATTCAAAAAATTAATACAATTTTACCATTTAGAACGGATATAAAAGCTGAGATACGTACAATTGCTGGGACTCCTATATAGAGTAAGCAATATCCCTATCACCTCTCAGTAAATTCATTCGTAAATAAAGAAATACAAAAACTATTAAATGACGGAACAAAAATGTTAAAGCAAACTAGTTCGCTATTGATTACAGTAGAAATATTGCAAACTCCTGTGTCCTATTTTGTCTTAAGCAAAACAAAGTCCATGTAATGCAGTGCCCATCTGCATTCCCAGTCAGGCCTCAAACTCCATTCAACACAATAGTAGACAGCGGAATATAAATCTAAATACAAAAACGATATGCGTGAAAATAACAAGAACTTGCGGGATCTATGAATCGTAGCGTAGCTGCGAAGAAGTGTTAAAAGTGGACCGAGGTTTAACTAAACTAACTTTGATGATAGTTAGTTTGATCATGAATCCCATTTTAGTAATTCGAGAACAATTTTGGGATTTATTAGTATTTATTGTTATTTAATTAAGAGTTTATATTCGGCTGTGTCGAATCTTATAAATCCACCATCTATATATTAAGCTTTGTATAGACGGTTGTCAGATCATACAATGTTGTCAGATCTAGCAATGCGCTAGCTGTGTACTGACATTGAAAAATTGTTAGCAAAAGGTAAATTGTCAGAAAACCTTATAATTTCATTGGCAAACTATTGTCACACAATGAATTTATCTGTCAAGCGAAATTATCAGTTCACACGGTTGTCAGATTGTTGTGTGGCAAAGTGTTTAAAATTTTAAATATTGTCATTTAGCAAAAAAAAAAAAAAAAATAGCAATTGAAACAATCTTATCTGCATATGTCCTAGAGAGTAGCGAGGATGAAGACAAAATAGCAAACGCAAAACAAATAACGCCGCTATCCATTTTTTATTATCTTTAATGTAATTCTTTTGCACTCTCTCATTTGGTTTTTGGATAACGAAAAACAAACAGTGTGACCAGATCTCAAAAAGTTAAGCGGCTAAATCAGTTTAAAAATAAGCTAAAACATGCTAAAACTTGTTTTAAAATGATAAAAAAAAAAATCTGCTAAATTTTTTCAAATACTTTCTTGAAGTAATTTTTTACAATTTGAGGTACGCATGATTAAAAAATAAACTTTTTACATAAATAATACAACTTTGAGCTCAATAACAAAACTAATTAAGGTTCTCTTCAGTAGTGTATCCTTCAAGATAACTCACTTGTTAAATATTTTTTGAGTAATATTCATAGCAATTTTCATATTTTTTGATTACTGTATTAGGCATTATCTTTTTAATGCACATCTAATATAAAGGACAGAATTCATGGTATTTAAAATCATTATATTCCTTATTTTATTATACTCTATGTAGTAATTTAGTTGCTATGGTAATGTAGTCTAATATCCACCTTAAAGTATACCAATCGACTCAGAATCACTTCTGATTCTGATTCGATTTAATGACATAGTATGGTTCGTAATTTTTAAGATATTTCGATTGTTGAAATTGGTCCATTATTTCACTTAGCCTCAATACAAATGTGCTCTCCAAATAGGGCTTTATCAATCATAAATGTGTGACTTTTAAACGTATCCAAATAAATTCTGCCACAAATAAGTTGTATATGAAACCTAATCACACCTACAAATTTTGTGCAGATTGGTCAATAATTAATTAATAATTAATTATAATTAATAATTATAATTAGTCACTCACATATATGGTCCACATTCGTAAATTATTTTAACGGGCATAACTGTCTTAAAATTAAGTATATTCAATACAGATACGTTTCATATACATATATATAAATTATGATACCTAATTTTATAAAGATTGGTTCATAATTAGTCATAGTTGCCATATAAGAACCACTTGAGGACTATACCCAGTAAAATATGCGCTCCAAAAAGGAGCAGGTTTTATGTATGAATGCATACCTCAAATCGCTTCAAACCTGCTGATGGGATGGATGGTTTGTATATGAGGTGTTCCCGGCTTGGAGGACTACTTTCTGCTGACAATAAGCGCTTCTTTTAACCTAATCAAACATGCAAATAAAGCACTTTCCTGAAGTGTTTTTTTTAATTCTATCTGAAAGTTTTTGCTTAAGAATAATTCATAGTAACTGAGAAGCGCGATATTCGTTTTGTAATTGACTTTCGTTGTCACACGTAAATCTGTAGGCTATAATTTCATTTTTGTTTTTTCGCTTTAAACCTTCTTCGTTGTCAGCACTAAAAAAGCATCTTTTTTGTAATATTTTATTCGTAAGCATTGACTGCTTCAAAAGAGCGCTTTTATTAAAGCGCTCGATTAGGCGCTTTTTCTCTTAAGTGCTTCATAAAACACGAATTTTTTTTACTGGGTACATTCTTACTTTCATTCTACTAAATATACATTTAACTTTTCAATTACTAAATGGCAAAACTAAAATCTTCATAATAAATGATGAAAGGGAGTTTCATAAAACGCATTCTTGTATTCACACACTTGCTTCCAAAATTATATGGTTGAGTTTTGATTTTCTTACCCATATGAAGTTAATTTTTGCCATTTCAGTTCAAGAGTTGTAATTTCATCTGTTCATAAATTTGTTATTTATTATTTAAAATGTTTATATAATTTTCCATTTTTTTAATTATCAAGCTATTTTCAATAGAAAGTAAATTAGTATTTTTGAAAATTTTAAATGCTAACTAAAATGCCAAAGCATTTATTGTGATTAAAGAAAATCTTTAAAGTCTACGGGCCATCCTAATGCACATGCATGATTTATTATTAATAAATTATTAATGATGTTATTGTTATTGTTTTCTTGCGCTCTCTCTCTCTGTTTCGTTTTTTTAAATGTTGAAAATGTAACAAAATGTTAAGTAAAAGTAAATATTTGCCGAAAAAGGCGTAACCACTAAATAAAATATATTTGAAATCGTTTATTTATTCCAAAAAACAAACTTCATTTATTATGGACAAGACACAACAAATATTTACTTTTATTTTATTTGATGCTGTTTGATCTCGCAAAACTCTTGTAAGAGTAAACAACGTCAAACAAATTTGTGTTACGCTTTTTTGAGTAAATATTTGCCAAGTGTGACCGTACCTTAAGAAGTAAAAGAATACACTAAAAGAAGAAAAAGAAGACAATTCTTAACTTTTGAGCACTGACCTCATTTTAATTGTTTCAACTTTCACTTGTGAACCCGTAACATATACATACATGTAAGCATTAGGAATGTTCAGCTTATATGACAAGAAAGAAGATTGCTAAAAAATATTTTTTGTGATTTTTCTTATGTAAATATGTTGCAAAGGATTAGCATAACATTTTTAAAAGGGTTTCTTGAAATGGCTTACAATAATTTTCCAAGCTATTTCCAATATGAACGCATTGTTTAGAAATTTTCTGAACATTTTAAAAATGCTTGACCATTCTCGGAAATTTATTTAAATTAGGGACATTCATGAGAAATATGTTAAATATTAAGTAAATACCTTTTTATCCTATAATCTCGCTACAACAGAAATGAATAAATGGAAATAAATTTTTATATAATTTTACTTAAGATACTATGTGTCTATTTTTAGATTTGTGCGAGGGGTGTGATGCTGCATGTTTTGCTTTAAATAGATAATGCTGCCGTTTGCTGCTGCGACTCTGCCATAAATATTGTTGTTGTTGTTGCTTGTTTGTCTTGTATTGAAATGGTTGGAATGTATAAATTACACTGAATTCAACGAAAGGCACAGGAAACTACACAATACATATGTACACACATACATTTGTAAATAATCGTATAAAAAAAGGAAAGGAAAAGGAAATTTACATATGAATGTTGGTAAGAATTTAGGTGTAATTGTGATTGCAGGAGTGAGTGTATGTGAATGGTTGAGTATGTGTAGCATGAAAAAAGTATTAGCCAAGTATTCATATGTAAAATGCTTAAAGTTGTAAAACTTGAATTGCAAATGCTGCTTGCAGAGTGTTGAAAAGTTCAAACTTTAAGGGTGACATACAGAATAGGTGTCAACATTAAGTGTTTATTCAAAGAAACTAGTTTGTGTCAACGATGAGTTTACCTTCTTTTCCTTTTCAGACTTTAATTAAAAAAAAAAATAAAAACGTTCTTGTTGGTTCTTAGCACAGTTACTTGCGAATAAGGTTTATACATGGTGAAAACAATATGTAATTGAGTTTTAAGCTATTTGGCAAATTTTATACATTCGTGAAAGTTTGGTTTTTTTTTGCCCGCCAGCACATAAATTTGCGGTAAATAGTGAAATAACTTTAAACTTTGCTTTATTTACAAGCTGTTATAGTTTTGAGGAATTAAAAAAAAATCACTTTCAAACTTTTAAATGCCATAAATTCAGGAGATGACATTGCTTATATGGTAAGTGTGTTTTATTTTGTGTTTTGTTTATTTATTTAGTCTACGAATATAAATCCTTACAGAATATTAACAAAAGAAACTTATTTTTACTTAAATTAGAAATATGAAAATAAAAGGAAAAGAAAGTTAACAATTGAGGAAGAGAATAATTTTACATTTAATAATACTAGAATTGAGACCAAAATCAACAAATTGGTATAAATCATTAAATTGTCTACATATTCTAACAAATGGGTCTGCATCAGCATAATTTGTATCGAGAATTACGATGTGGAACCTGAAATTTTATAGATTTTAAAATATATTCACAATTAAGAATTATTATTTTTATTTTGAACTGTTAATTTTAAATCTTTGATATTTCTTTATTTAGGCTCGAGTTCATTAAATTTAATTTATATTAAACTACTAGCTGACCGCCCCGGCTTCGCTCGGTATTTACTATTGATTTGCATTTCATAGAATAAGATGTATTCACAACCTGCCTGCTCTTATTTATTTGCAAATTTGTACAGCATACTTTAGGGGACTTTTTTTCAAATGTTGAATTTTTTCAGGAAAAAAATCATAACTGGAGAATGGCTAGACCGATTTTGGATTTCAAAATCAACTAAACATCATCACTCCTCCCTGTACCTTCCCTAAAAATTTTATGACAATCGGTCGAGCCGTTCTCGAGTTATGGAGTGACAATAAAAATGTACACTTATTTTTATATATATAAATATATAGATTTTTACTGAAGGTAGGAATTGTTACATGAAAATTATTAAAAATTTTTATTGATAATTTTTCTTGGCTTAGGATTTGAACCTGGGTTGTCGGTTGAATTTACATATGTTTCGAGAAACACCACTTTCTCTCATCAGAATTCTTTACGTTCTCACCCTCTGCACCACTGCGGCGCCCGCTAGCCCACAGTCAAACATCAATCGTTTAACCAGTATTACTGGTGGTTCGAAATTTGCTGTAATTATAATTTTTCATTTATTTTACATTATTAAAAAAAAATGTTAATAATTCAAGTAGTTTTTGTTCGACCTTTTTATGTGTAATAAATAAAAATGCTTTTAATTCAAGCTCAAGGCGAGTATTGAAAATAAATTTTATTTTATTTTATTTGCCGTTAAGTTGTTGGAATCTGCAGGAGGAAGAAGAATAAATTTGTAAATAAAAACTTAAACTTTAATTAACAACAAAAATAAATGTTTTAAAATCAAAAGTTGTAGACAGATTATTTATTAAAAGGTTTAACCTTACTTAAAGACAATTTCATTGCGGAATTTCGGTTTTCTTTTAGTTTATTCAATAAACTAAACCGTTTTTGAGTTACGCGAATATATGTTGTGCAACCTCCTCCATTTTCGAAATAACGGCATATTTCGAAAAAACGAGCTAACCTAAAAAAACGGTTAGCACCACTGGATTCAGCGTACCCGAATTAGGTTAACCCGCCAGGTGCCCCGTTTGTCACAAAAAAAAGTGTCAAATTCTAGCACAGTGTTATTATAAGTAACACCCAAGAGATATAATTTGTGTAAGAGAAGAGAATGATTAACTTTATCAAACGCCTTGCTAAAGTCCGTATATACAACGTCCGTTTGCGTTTTATGTTCAAATGCAGAATTAATTTCAGTTGTTAACTGAATAACATTAGTTATAGTTGCGCAGGCTTTTCCTAAAACCATGTTGGCAAGATAATAATAAGGATGATGTCTGATGGCAAAGCATATCAGTAATTAGGTTTTAACTTAAGTCTTATCTAAGCGAACGTTATCGTTCGACATCGTGTGCCAGGGGTAACTTTTTCCTTTTTTAACTATGAATGTCATTAAAGGTTCTTTTTTTATTTATTTTTTTAAGGAGAAAGACTTGTCGTCGGTAGCCAAAGCTCCGAGTTTTCTTATTTGCAAGCATAACCAAATTCTACAATTATTGGAATAAGCTTATGCTACAATTGTAGGTATAAGCTTATCTTTATTTAGTTTAATAAAATATTATTTTAAGAAGCTTTTTCTAAAATTGAGAATATAAGCTTATTAAATAATTATTTCAGTACTATTATCACGAGGGTTCCTTTTTGATTATTCTACAATAATTTAAAATTGTTTTTCTATAGTTTCTCAAGTCTTTTTAAAGCTTAAGGCTTATGCTCGCAAGCTTTATTATAATATTTTTCTAAAGGGTTTTTGTCTATTAAGAATACAAGAACGAGTAGTGATTACTAACGATGATGTTGGTACAAAAGCGGTAGAATCACAGCCTTCATTTTCGTCTGTTAATATGCTTGGTTCAGGCGGAATGATTTATTCAAAGTACTCACTAGAATTGGTACTTTGATTTTTTGTAATACCTTCTTACATACATTGATAAACATGCAAGTATGCATTTCTGTAAACATAACAGTGCTCCTATAATTTTTTTATGGATTCCGCTGCTGTACTCAATTGAGTACAGTGAGATATAAAATAGTATAACTTTATAAAATTAAAAGTCAGGCAACTTTTTTTTTACTTATTTTATAAATAGAAACGTTTTATTTAAGAAAATTTAAATAAAAACAAATTTTGGTATACAGTAAAGGCTAAAAAACGAAAACTATGTACTTATCGCAGCACTTACATATTTTATTAGTTTAAAACTCTATTTTGTGACAATTGATATCTACAAAGTCAGATATTTTTTTATTAGTTTAAAGGGTACAAGTTTCCTTTAAGCTAAAACTTAAAAAATCACAAAAAAACGTTAAACATTTTAAAGTTTTCTCTTTATGTTTGGGTGTACTCAATTGAGTACAGCGGCGGTAAATGGGTTAACACAATAAACTTAAAAAAGAGGCCAAATTTTTTGTTTATGAACATTTTTTGGCTTTTGGTCCCGGTGCGTCTATCTCTGGAAACGCCCCTATATGAGTATGTCATTGCTTGTGTAATATATTCATTTGAGATTTAATTAACAAAATGTCTTATGGGTCGTTATACAATTTAAAGTCAATCTAGCTATGTCCGTCAGTCTGTTGAAAACGTGGTCTCATGAAATATGATTTGGTTCAGCAGCAAAAACCAAGAAAACCGTGAAAAATATGTTGTATTATCTCAATATAATAATTTGTGTATTTTCCCAATATATTTAAGATTGCGCACAGTCAATAGTACATACAATTGTATTTTGCATTTATAACAAATTCATTATAAAAATCTCAGAAGTAATGTTCGGATTTAACAAATTAATTAAAAGAATATTTTCTACCAATTAAAACGAAACACTTTAAACAATGATAAACGTTGGCATGGAAATACGTATATAATAAAATTGTTCGTTGATAAATATTCTTAAATAATTGTGTGCTCAATTTTTGCAATAAAAAAATTATTGTTTGTACAAAAAATTCAGTCAGATGTCATCTAGAGCTTTTAATACACCAGCACAAACACTGCCTCTCACTCCTGCCACCCAATGCAAACACATCCAAACATAGTTACTTTCTGGCACACTTAACTTCATAATGGAATACATATTCCCAGTTAATGGATTTTGGCCATTTAATGCTGACACGGATAGTGACGATAATGACGCAGATGAGACGATTGCAGCTGAAACAACTGTCTGACTGACTAACTGGGTGACTGACTGGGTGGCTTGGCTTCATTATTGAAGTCTGCAAACAAATGCAGTTTTAAACTTTTTGTTTTTTATTAAACCTGCTGAACATTTAAAATTTTTGTTAAAACACGAAAGAAATATGAGATAAAAAAAGAATTTCTTACTGAACTATGAAGTCAAGCTAACGCTGATGATAAACAAGTAAAAAAGTATAGTCGGTCATCCCCGACCATATAATACCCTACACCTAGTATATGTTTAAAAGTTTTTCAGAAATGGGCGCTATATGACCTATTATGGTCCGGTCATCCAAAAATTTAGTGTCATGATTTCTGTGAATATAAATATTATGTGTGTTATACTTTATCTCGATGTAAATACTTTTAAAATATTTATGGAGGTTAAAGTAAATTACGGTCTCTTATATGGGAATTTTGACTAATTATGGACCGACCATTATTAAATTAGGCGTCATTATTTCTGTATATAAGAAACTAATTTGTGTTGAATTTTATTTGGAAACCAACATTTTTAAGAAATTTTTGGTCGTTAAATTGATTTTCAGAAGTGGGCCTAATATGAAAGCTATGAATAATTATGGACCGATCATCATTCAATTGTACCGTATAATTTGTATATATATAATATATATTTGTGTTCAATATTATTTGGATACCGACATTGTTAAAAAGTTATGCTCTTTAAAGCGATTTTCGGGAGTGGTCCTTATATGGGAGCTATGATAAATTATGAACCGATCTGCACAACATTTGTAGATCTGATTTGTCTTCATTTATCACTCATTTGTGGTGAAATTTGTTTGGATACTTGCAGAATTCAAACATTTGTGATCTTAAAACCCTAATTTCGGGAGGATATTTGTATGGGGGCCAGGTGAAATAATGGGCTGACTTCCACCAGTTTCAATTTCATCCGTCCTTGGGCCGAAAAAGTTTTACGTACGAATATCATTTAATCGGTATACTTGAAGGTTGGTGTTGGACCAATATTTCTGGGCGTTACAAACATCAGCACAAAACCAATACTATGATGGTGTAGGGTATACAAATAATAAGAAATGTTGATTAAACTTGGATTTTTGTTGGTGTTTTGTTTGTAGTATGCATATTGCAATTTTTTTTTTGTAATTTGAAAAAGTATGAATTAAGAAGAAAAAAGAAAAAGAAAAACTCAGACTTTATAATTAAAATCCAAACTTAACAAGATGATGTAAAAATGCAAGTAATTATGAAGAAAACTAAGAAAATGTTGAAGAAAAACTGTATTTTAAGCAATAGTATTGTCTGCAAATAACGCGTATGATTATTATCTCGTGTTCGTTAATTAATATTAATCATACGCAGCATTTTCTATCATATTATTTAGATGAAATGTTTCATATTTTTAGGGAAACAAAATTGCAACTGCTTTGACTCTTGTTTGGGAGATATTATGATATTTGATTTGGGCGTAGAATTTTTAGGTTTTTTTTTTAAATATGCGTAAAATATTGTCCAATATTATGGTTCGCAAAAACATTATTTTCTTTCAATAATATTCATAAAACATTTATTGAAAAACTTAAATATTTGTCAACATTTGCTGAAATTCTTTTCCTTTTATTCGTTTAGTTTTATTTTATTTCTTTTTCAATACATAGAAACTTATGTATATGAATGCAGCGCCATGCAACTATTAAGAAATTGCAAAAGTTGATAATGATGCTTGTATTGCTTTGTTGTTCTTTTACTATACTTCCTCTGTCTATTAGAAGTTTACAATTTTTTATATAAGAACATTTTTTGCTTTTTGTCTTTGCAACAACAGAAAAGTTAATAAAAGCAACCAAACTAGATTGTTGAAGCTCAACTATTCGTGCCTATATATACTGGGAATTATCCTGAGTCTTAGAAGAGTGTTTTGTGGAAACAAAGCAAATTTGGCGGCATATAATTATTGCAGGTAAGTAAATCGCTGACATATGTTAAAGTTTTTTTTTTGCTCATCTCACCATTAGTTTGTAAAAACTGTAGTTTTGGAGGCGATTGACTTATAGTTATATAGAAAATTGTATCAATGTATAAGTCTGCAATAGCTCCAAAACGATTATCACTAGATGCAAAATGTTTCAGAAAACACCATAAAACTAACCAGGGTTTATTGAAGCTTGAAATGCACCCAAGTGCATTAGCCCGCAACATATTAAATAATAGTGGCTATATTCGACTAAGAAAAAGGGATACAGCGGATCTGAGGCGAGTATAATAAGGAAGAATGTTTAGTTAATACTTATAACCAACAATCGTCAAACAATTTTCGTGTTTTTAGATATAAGATTTGATATATTTATAGTTAGTTCATTTTTAACGAATATACAAAAAATAAACAAGAGCACAAAAAAATTAAGAAGGGTAACAAAAACACAACTCATCTGAAAATATCGTTCTCGTCTACTTTGACTTGGCGTAAATCAATCTTTGAAATACTGATATCTAGCAACTAATTATCGCATTGCCCTCAAAATACTTTTGAGAACTCATCAGCGGGTGTGATGCTCAAATAAAAAAAGGGAAAGTCACAGGGACATTTTATGAGGATTAAAAGGGGTTGTACAAAATAGTTAATAATTCTGTCAATAGAATCCCTCATGTACATTAAATATCAAGTTATGGTATATAAGTGAATAAGTTCCTTAAAAAAATACATGAAGACCGATCGGCTGTCATCGAAAACAGTTTTATCAATAATAAAGACGATCTAATCGAAAGCCTTATCGACTTCGATTGACCAGCTCCAAACACTTTCAGAAGTCATGCCAACACTTCCAAAGTGTTCAGAAAAAGGCTGCCTTCTTGGTTTCCCGTTCTTCATAGTTTTTAATAGAAAGACTAAATTTTTTTAGGGTTTTTTATTGAAATTCTTGAACTTTGAATTTTTTAATATCAGGCAATTTTTATTCTGGCTGAGTTCATTATTACTATAATAATTTAAAGCATACAATTTTCTACTTTGACAAGGGCATCATCAGCAATGTTCATTGCCCAAAATCTACTTGTAAACATCATTTATTTAACTCATTATTAAGAAATAGAATTTGGTAATTAATCATATGCCTTTACATGTTATGAGTTAAAACAAAATTTTCAAAATTAACGTTTACAATGTGTATGTATTATTAATGAAAAAAGTTTTTGGTTTTAAAGATTACTAACACAGCCCGACAAAATGAAAACGTTTTTGCTGCCTTAGATTTAGTTAGTTAGTTTCTATACATCTAGTATTGGGTTTCAATGCCTAAAAATCACTTTTTTTTGTATCAGCTCTAGAGATATTAATTTTTTAAGCAAACTACGTAGTTAGGCGATTTTTAGTAACGTAACTAAGAAATGGTTCATTCTATTCAGTAAAAGTAAAAAACCCAAATTCGGCTAAAATATTATCTTTATGCTGCAATTAACATTATTTTGATTCTATAAAGTAGTTTCGTAGATATCACTCAACTTTGGAATTTTTTTTTATACATTTTTTTTTATTTTTCAAAAATTCATAAAAAAAACCGAGAAGTCTACAAATTTTCCATTATTTGCCTTCAGGCATATATGAAAGTATGTTACGCATAATGCAAGCTATAACTTAGTCTTTATTCGAAATAAATTAAGGGTATGTACAGAGTGGCAGCTTGTTGCCGAGCCGAGCTGAATCAGCGATGATATTTTATCTATTATTTGTGTTTTATGTACATAGTATATTTGCATGTTGCTATGCGTTCGAAACTAGCTTTTCAAGGAATCTGTGCTGCTGCTGTTGATAATTGTGTTTATAACTTTTCTTAGAAAATAGTACATAGCAAACAAACTGACATGGAGTTTTAAAATCTTATTTGAATTTTTATTTTTTTTTATTAATTTAATTTTTAATTTTTATTTTTTTGTTTAATTTTGATTTTATTTTATAATTTTTATTTTCTTTTTAATTTTTTTACTTTTTTAATTTTTTGATTGCATGTTTTATTTGCTTTTTATTAAATTTTTGTTTTTAATTTTTTTTTATGTTTTCCAAACAAGTTGAAATTATAACAACATGACATAAACAATGTTATCGGCGCTGAAAACCACTTTGAAACTGTTTTCTCGCATTCAATAAGCTTTGCGCTCTGACCAGCTCGGCGCCCACTATGACCGTTTCGCGCTTGTTTGTACTAATTTGTATAGAACCAATTTTCTCGCATTCTTGCGTAATTCAAAGATTTATGATCGGTAAACCCCAATTTCGGGAGGACATTTGTATGCGGGCCAAGTGAAATAATGGACCGATGTCTACCAGTTTCAATCCCATCCATCCTTGGGTCGAAGAAATATTACGTACCAAATTTTATCGAAATATCTTCTAAATTGCGACCTGTACTCTGCGCACAAGCTTTACATGGACAGCCAGCCAGACGGACGGACGGATATCGTTAAATCGACTCAGAAACTGATTCTGAATAGTGAAAGATGTGACAAAATTTGAACAGAATATGACTGCATCAAAATAGACTGCATCACCTTTGTAGCAGGCAGAGAGGAGAATTCATTAAGTAATGCGAATAAGGAATAAAGTACAACAAATTTTTTATACCCTACGCCACTATATGGGTATCTTCATTAATAATGAACTAGCAATAAGTTTTTCAAATCTTATATCTAAAGAAATTTCAAATATTAGTCTAGTACAAAAATTGTTTGACCATTATTTATATTATTTATTAAGTTGGCATTCTTCCTTCTTGCCTTCGGCTCAGATCCGCTGTATCCCTTCTTCTTAGTCGAATATAGCCAATATTATTTAATATGTTGCGGGCTAATGGACTTGGGTTTAGTTCAAGCTTTTTTAAATGCTTTTCTGCATTTTTTTGGATCTCAGTTCTTACCAAAGGCACGTTTTGAGTCTTTATGGCGTCTTTGAATTCTGTCTATATTTGAAGCTGAGACTGTATACTTGATTTGCCTTGATGTTTGTAACGTCAAAAATATATTAGTCTAACACTCAAGTACGCTTGAAATCTAAGTTGGTTGAAATTGGTCCATTTTTTCCATAGCCCCCATACAAATTTCCTCCAGAAATAATCCTTTATCAGTCATAAATGTATGATTTATAAACATAGCTTAATAACATCTACAAATTTTGTATAGATCGGTCCATAATTGCCCATATCATTCACATAAGGCTCACTTCTGAAAATAACTTTAACAAATATAACTTTCTTAAACATTTTGGTATACGAATAAAATTCAACTCAAATAAGTTTCATATGTAAAGAAATCATGACATGACGATCGGTTCATAATTATGAGTAATTGATCCTGGAGGCAGTAGAATTGATAACCTTTAGACTGTCAGTGAAATGACACGGAACTAACCCAAAAGAAATTTAAGCTTTGTTTTAACTATATTTATATTGGCCACCTAATGATAATAAAATAATTTATAAAATTTTGTTCAAAACTCATACAGTTGTTTTTGTTCAACTTTTGCCATGCTTGGACAATTAATTGGAACAAATGAATTCAAGGGAATTTAATAACTGTTACTATTTCGGAAATATTAATTAAATTGAAAAATCATAATAACTATTATTGTAACTCTAAAGTTAATAAATATAACTAACAACACAATTTTAATTTAACTTGCACATTTTTTGCCACTCATCTAAAATCAACTTCTGATCATTGGCCAATCTTCCTGCTTATCAAAAGTAGCAGACACAAAAGCATCAACTGATTCCGAAAATAAACACACAACGATTTACCAGCACATAAAGGTGAGCAAGGGAACAGTGGCATGGAAACTAAGTAAAGAAATCTATGAAAGGAAGAACAATAGCCATAGTTAACAAAAAGGATGATTCATTTAAAGTTTTTTTTTTAATTTTAAATGAAACTATAAAAATATAATTGAATAGGAATTTTAATAATGGCCTGAGAGAACATTTTTCAGGACTATAATGTACGTGGTTCATTCGGATACTTTTTCGAGCATTGCTACCGGTATCTGGCAAATTGCGGATATTTTCAGCAATGCAACTGGTGTCTCACGAATTTTGACTTCACATAATCTCAAAGTGAGAAATCTAGAGGCTGCCAGTTAACAGGTCATGAACGCGATACAAGCTGCTCACCCAGTGCAACAAGAACATTTCTCACAAAAAGCTGATTTTCCCAATAAAGCTCAATAATTTAGGGACTTTGTTGTAATGTGAGTCTTTAAATCATAAATGCGACGCTAGAGTATGACACCACGAGTGCTTTATGTAAAAAACGAATAAAAAAAATTTTCTAAATGTTTTAGCCTTTTTAAGAAATCTTGAAAAAAATGCAAGAAACAAAAACATAGTTATAATACAAATGTTGCTTTTGTTTCATTTACTTTCACAATGAAAACGCCAATACAAAGTTTATTTAACTCAATACTTATATGTACTTAATAAATTAATATACAGCCCAATCATGAATAAAAAGAGAGTTTTTTCCCCTTTTTATTTTTTTAACATTGAGTTTGAATAGGAAAAATGACAAAAGGGAAAAAAACTCTCGCGGAATTTTTATTCATGATTGGGCTGATAAAAAATAAATAACGTCTCTAATTTTTCATTCTTAAACAATATAAAAATAAAAAACAAGTAACTGAGTTCTAATGCCCTTATTCACAAAAAATTAAAGTAGACTTCAAATGTACTTTAAGAAAATTTTGTATGAAAATTTTGTCTAAAAGCACACTTCAAACCTCCATTTTGAAAAAAAAAAAAAATAAAAAAATGGGGAAAATGAAAATGATACATGTGCCAAATATTGAAAAATCATATTCTTGAGTTAAAAAATAATTTTTTTGATAGATATCCCACTCGCATCCCATTAAGCGATTATAAAGGCCTTAAAGTAAATTATATAAGCTTTCTTTTGACAAAAAAAGGGCCCAAATTGAAAAAAAATTAAAAAAAAATATTTAAAAAAAAAAAAAATTAAAAAATTTATTTTTTAAAAATTAAAAAAAAAAATTAAATGAGAATTATTCCTCTTGCGAGTAGTATCGAGTACTCAATTGAAAAAGTATCGAGTAGTATTGAGTAGTCAAAAGTAACCACTTTTTACAACACTACAGTGCTTACAATTGCAATTACATCACTGTGCAACAGTGCGTATTAGTAAGAAATTCATAATTCATATAAATTATACGCATTTCAAATTCTAAATATGTATTCTATACGTATTTATACTACATAGAATTTATTTTAAAATTGCCTTCTTACTTTTATAAATTGCTGCAATACAATATTACCTATATTTGCTGTCTTTTATGATTAACCTTTAAACTATTGTTTATGCAATATACACATTTATTTTATACCTTTAAATATAAAACTTTTTGTGACTCCTTTGTTATCATTTTACCTGCATAAATACATCCAATCATTGCTATGCAAAGATATAATATTCTACAGGTATTGTGCTATGTACTAAACTAGAAATTTAGAATTTATACTTATATATATATTTCTGTATTTCACTCCTTAGAGGCAAGGAATGCCAGATGAATCGTCAAAATGCCGATAAAATTAAAAAAATTGTCATTTTAAATTAAATAAATAAAAAGCCAATAGTAATCAGCTAATATTAGTTGTTAAATTTTTATTTAAACGAAAACATAAAAATTCGAATTTATATACTAATCTTTCTACTATACATACAGTAGTGGACTTATAATTAGAAACGACTTTTCAGCATATACAATATTTGTTCATATATTTACAAATTTTTTTTTTCATTTATTTCTTTATTGTATCTTCATTCAAAATAAACTAACGATAAGTTTTTAAATTCAGCCAGTGCCGGACGAAAATTGTTTGACCATTATATATTTTATTTACTAAGTTGGCATTCTTTCTTCTTGTCTTCGGCTCAGATCTGATGTATCCCTTCTTCTTAGTCGAATATAGCCACTATTATTTAATATGTTGCGGGCTAATGGGTTTGGGTATACTTCAAGCTTTTTGAAGTGTTTTTTTTGCATTTTTTTGGATCTCAGTTTATTAGATTATCATGCCACACTTTATCAAATCAATTACATTTAACTAATGACTAGAAATAGTAAAGTAACAAATTATTATTAAGTTTCAAATAAAAAAAAACACCATCACAACTATATTAAGGAAAATTAACTTAAAAACCAAATAACGCAATATCAAATTGGTCCCATAATTAGAAACTAAAAAAATATGTGCAAAAAACCTTAGTGAGGTTTAATAAAACGGACTTATCCTTTAATATTTTGTTGAATAACCTTTGTTTTTGACAACATACGCAAGTCTCTTTGGAAAAACTCTGAATTAAACTTTAGCATGTTTGCAGAGATATGTTTTTATGTAGAGCTTTTTTGCACTAACTGAAACAATTCATCATTATTTTGTAGATTTTTGTCTTTTAGGTCTGTTTTTACTATTGCCCATTAGTTTTCAATTGGATTAAGTTCAGGACTTTGGGGTGGCCAGTCGAGAACATCAATATTTAGATTCAAAAGCCAACATTTTACTAACCATGAAGTGTGCTTTGGGCCATTATTATGCTGGAAAATATATTGGACGGGCATACATATTATCAAAGCAATACGGGTTTATTACATTTTCCAAAATGTTTGTATATTGATGCTGATCCATTATTCACTGTTTTAACAGTGTACCTAAGGTCCAATGCTAACATACGATTTTTCATCAGATTGAAACAAGTTAAACTTATATTCCATTAACGTGGATCTTTTCTGAGCAGTTCTCTTGCAAACCGCAACCGCTTCATGGTATTTCTGACTCATTTAAGCGTCTTCTTATTGCCCGTGTGGATATTTCTGCGCTTATTTGCTGTCTTATATCAGCGAAGATACAAATGAATTCTTTTTACTGGCTCTACAAATAACTCTATTCTTTGCTGAAGTAGTCTTTCGTGTCCTAGATTTCTTAGCTGGGATTGCAAACTGCTTTGGATACAAGGCAATTTAACCAAACACCATTTTTTTGAGCAAGAAAACTCTTGTACAAAAGCCGGCATTGGAAGTTTTTCATTTTGGTAACACTTTACAATTAACTGTCTCATTTCTGGGGTACATGACTTGTTGTTGCCCATTTTGGAAACCAAACCGTATCAAAATTATTACAATTTAATCGATTGTTATACTCACTTTGTCACTTTGTCACTAATATTTAGAAAAGTATAAAAGTTGAAGAAAAAAATGGGCGTTTTTAATTACGTGGCCAACAAAAAAAAAAAAACTACAATTGTGAAAAGAATACATATTTTTATATTTGTTTTTAATTTAACTTAGAACTCAACATGTTGTGCATCAACAACAATGTAGTTTGTTTACTTATTGAATAACGTTAAAAATAATTTACGGTGTAGGTCTTTAAAGAAGCTACACAGCGATCCTATTGTATCAAAGCATCGTTTCTAATTATATGTCCAATGCTGTATATCAAAAAACATAAAAACAGATTTTATAAATAAGAAACCATAAAAAATATGTGTTAAACACGACTTATGAATTATATTTGCCAATAAATATCTAAATGTAACTTATTATTATTAAGATTTAATTATAATTTCAAAACAATGTCCCCGTTTACACAACATTTTGAAGGAAAACATTTTGTTTGATAGAGATGGACGCGTGGGGAAGAGTATGTGAAATTTGTTTCCCGTTCTCGGAGACACGCTTTGTGCTTTGATTCTTATTGTTTATATTTTCTATGCTTCTTGACATTTGCTTTAATTCTTTTCGGCGTACTTTGTTCTCTATGTTTTATATTTGATAAAAATAAAAAAATAAATTATGTACTAATAATAATAATAATTTATCTTTTATAATTTATTTATTTATTTTACAAATCAAATATACTTACATTAGCAAATCAAATAAAGCAAAAATTAAAAAAACAAACAACACTGCAATTAGACAAATGTCAAAAAAAAAAAAAAAAAAACAAATATAAACTGGAATGCTTTCGACAACAATGTTTCCCTGTATGACCGCGAAGGAAAATACAAAAGAGAATAACAGATGTTTCCCTTCCAAATGTTTCCCTGTGTCAACGAGGACAATTTAGTTTATTAAATTTTAAATAATATTATTAAAGAATTTATGTTCAAAGAACATATATCAGTTGTATTTAAATTTATTTGGCTAAAGATTCTTTTGACGTTTTGTTGAAATAGAAAAAGTTTTTCTAGAATTTCCCCGTTGAATTTCAGAAACTGTTTCCTCTAAAAATGTTTATTCGTGGAATTCAGCATGTAAATATTGCTTTTCATGTTTACCAATAAAATATTTCATTTTTACTTTATACAACTCAACAGTTGTCAACAATAAAGAGAACATCACTATCATTTAGTTTTGTTATCTGTTCTTACTATTTATAATATTAAACGAGAAAAATAGTTGTTGCCTCAAAAAAAAAAAAAAAAAAAGAGAGTATTTGCTACCAAAAACAATAACAATAAAACTAACGAAGAAAAGTTTTAATAATTTAGAAAATCGTCACTTTCGAAGAAAAATGAAATAAAAAATCGTCAAAATGACGATAAATCGTTAAATCTGGCAGCCATGGAGGCAAGTAACAATAAGTACAAAATCGTGTTCATTGAGATTTTATTGAATGTCAGAGGGCAGCTTGTCTGAAACTTTATAATAAAAAAAAAAAATCTTACGAAATTTGACAATTGCAAGTTTAAAAAATATGGAAATTGCGCAAGAAGAATAAAGCTTCTCACGGGAACTACTAGAATCTAGAAATGACTGAACCTAACTACCACCGAGTATTCTAAAGCTTATAAAGGAAGAACTTCCGATAATACCGGAAGCTGCACTCATCGGCTTAAATAAAATTGTAGATAATATTTTGACCACAAAAGCATATAAATATCAAAAAAAATTAAATATATAAAAACAAGCTTTTAATTATAAGGTAGTAGGTATTTATAAATATATTAACAGATGACTCTGTTGGCAACAGGTTAAATGCAGCCTCATGACCCGCCACCATTGGTATAATTGAGGAGTATAAAACCATATAATTACATTCGATGAATGCTTGTGATAAGTCAATATACAGTCGAATTTTCTTATAGTGAACTTCTATACAATGAAGTTCTCCTTATTATGAGCTAAAATCAAGAACACGGCTATTTCGTTCCAACTGTAATCTTGTTAATCATAATTTGATATTATAACAACCTATTGTAACCCAATATAATAATAAAATTGTCATACATGATCAAATTATGACCCAAGGTAACCATTTAATCATAATATGGTCTAAAGTAATCATATAATGATCTAAAGCAATCATATTATGATCTAAATTAATCATATTATGCTCTAAATTAATCATATATAATAATCATATTATTATCTAAAGTAATCGTATTATGTTCGAAAGTAATAATATTATGATATAAAGTAATCATAATCATCAAAAACTGTTATGGAAATTACTCATCATAATATGTATGATGATCAACTTGGAAATTACAGCATAATATTTTAATTGAAAAACATATAAATGGTTAAATATAAAACAACATGATTAGTTATAGAATTATTTGTATGACGTAAAGAGCAATTATTTCTACATATTTTTTTAAACACAAAACTAACAAGCACTAGTAAATATTTTTGAAAATAGAAATAAATATTTGCGCAGTTTCAACGTACAACGTACAAAATTTACATTTATTTAAAGTTATATTTAATTTAGTTTCATTTTGAAAAATCTAAGATTATTTATTTTATTTACACTTTTTTTAGGTCTGTTACACTTTTTTTTTAATTTTTTATTTTGTAGTAATAGTTAATATACTTTAAATATGAATTGTTTTTTTTTCAATTATTGAAACATTTAAATCCCACTAAATAATCTGATATCACGCAGACAAACTATTGAACTGATGCAAAAGCATTCTACAAATGGTGAAAACAAAATATTAAATTAAATTAAAAAATTACACTTTTTTATTTTTTACTTTTATATTTTAAATTAAACATATTTTGTTGCATTTTAAATAGTGTTTTCAATTTCGGTTAACCGATTAACCGAAAACCCGGGTTTTGAGCAAATTTACGGTTTTTAGGAAACCGGTCTTTCCCCACCGGTTAACCGTTTTTTTATATCTGTAAAAATCGTAAATTTTTCTTATTTTTTCCGAAAGTTTAGAAGAACAACTAAACTTGACGTTAAAATCTATTCAAGACTTGAGTAATAAATGCAAACGTGTTAATCTCAATAACCTTACAGATGACTTTGAATATTTGGAAAAATTTAACAAGAAAACAGAACTTAATTTGTTAAAGTTAGCAACTGTGAACGACCCCCTTTTTAAAACTTTGTTAGTCTGGTAACTTTCGTAGTAAAACAGCTGATTTATTGTTTTGACACAATTTATTATTCTGGAAAATCTTATAAACATATACAAAATTGGGCTACATTACTTGAATGTCCACATTTTCCAACACAAAATCTAACAGCAATTTATGCTCCGCTTCACTCCACTTTTTTTGCATTTTTGTTCGAATGCGCTTTTTCTTTTGGTTATCCACTACGAGAACAGTTTATGATTTATTAAAATAAAATAAAAAATCATTTATTTAACATACTTACTCTCAATGTACACAAATATTTTTTTAGAAATGTATCACAAATGATTTTTTAAATATATTTATTTAGAAACTGCAACAGCTGATTGTGAGTTACCAACTAACAACTATTTTATCAGGGGTGCCGTGTCGTTAATTTGTTAAATGTTTATCCGTTAGCGCGTTAAATATACAAAAACAAAATGAGTGTAAAAAAGTAACCATTAACGACTAACAAACTAACAAGCTCGGTGTGAATACAGCTAATGTCTCCTAAATATTTGAAATATTACTTTAAAAAAATTTCATAAAATTCACATTTGGTCTTTATAAATTTCTTTTAGTCACTATTTTTGATTTTCTTTTTTTTACCACAAAGTACAAATTTTATGCAACAAATGCTATTTTTTAAGTAATTTTTGTTGTTTTTTAAATTAAAATTAATTGTTTTTTGCGTTTAATTTATTTTGTTATTTAATGGGGTGGTTAACCGATTAACCGGTTTTTTCGAATTCGGGTAACCGAAAACCCGGTTTTCAAGAAAGTCGGTTTTTTGAAAACACTAATTTTAAACATAATATGAGTACAAATATAGAAATTTATCATTTAATGGTTATTTGTAAGTTTAAATAGTTGTAAATAACATAATATGTTTGAATAGTTATCATTCAATAGTTGCGGTAAATATAATTATGTTTCAGTGAGCCATATTTAATTTTATAATTGCGATAAACCTAAAAATGTTTATAGTAACTAAATTATTGTTAAAATCAAATTAAAATAACACTTATTTGTGTAATACAACAATATATTGTTACCAAAAAACACAGTGTAGTTGTCGTAACCATGTCCAATCATGTTTTTTCTCTGCGTGTAGTGAAATAGTTGTCTGTCCTCGTGGACATTCACTATAGGGAAGTTCGACTGTATCAAAAACTCTATCAAAAACTCTTTTAAACAATTTAAATCAATGGCCAAAAAATACCGATTAATACAAATAGTTAAAGCAATGATCACTGAAGATAGTTGAACATAGCTCTTGCTTTGCTCTCATTCTATCAACAATGTTCTAATATTTTCAAAAACTTTATTCGTATTTCAAAGTATAATTTGCACATTTTCCAAACTAGTTTTTATAAATATTTATTGGAAGGCGTGTCTTTTGAAAGCGGTCTTTGTCTTTATTAACTTATATGTAATTTTCTGTCATATATTCTCACTTAGTTATTGAACAGGCTTCTATCAATTATGAGCTGCTCAAATTTGGCCATGGTCTGGCCAACTTGACAACGTTCGGCCACATGTTGCAATACCAATTGAAATGTATTTAGAAAGTAGTGGTGGGGAAGTTCAGTCTCACCCACCTTATAGTCCACACCTTGCCTCTTTCGACTAATATTTTTTTCGATCGATGCAGAATTGGCAATTAAAATCAAAAGCAGGCAGTTGCCATAACTAATACATTTTTTTTAATTTGCTGTGGGATTTTGAAAATATTATCACTTAAGAAACACTGCAAAATGTTGGAAAGTAATTCATATTCTCTTTTTTCACACCTTCTCTACAACTCTAGAAATTGTAGGCAAGAATTTTATATGAACTGTATGAATTTCTAGAAGGTTTGTCAACAAAAACTTTGTTTTCCAACGGCCACTTGTTGGAATAACTTTTAGCACTTTACTTGTTGGTGTGTCAATAGTAAAAGCATTGGCAATTGTTACAAAGAATTTGTTTACTATTGAGAATTGCCGTAGTCGAAGTTCATTATCATATAACTGGGTACGCCAACATGTTATATTAACGCATTTTGAATTCTGAATATTCAAGAGAAATTGTTAAGAAGCCTTTGCTTTCTAAACATGTCACTGCGTTTTTCTTGAAATATTTCCTCGAAAATAAAAAGACGGGGTTAATTTAATTTAAATATAAATTCAAGAGTTTATTTTCAGTTTTTTCTTTTCTTCGTTATACGTACCGTACTTGTTGGGGGTTTTACAAACAATAACAAATAATAAATCAGTATACATACAGCATCAACACAAAATAACAACAATTTAACTTAACGAAACAATTAGCAATCCTATGAACAATGATTGGGGGACATTTTCACTATGCGCGTAAACACACTGTATGTCTCGATATGTGGTTTGAAGGATTGATTAGAGAATTTTGTCACACTCGGCTGGCAATGCCGTAACAAAGCAAGGATCACGATATTAAAAACTAAATTTTTTCCAGCTGAATATAGCCCTAAAACTGAAAATCCATGACGTTGTTAATAAAATAAACCCTGCATTTCGTGAAAATGTGATTTTGATAGAACAATCGCCATCTGTATGATGGTCAGTTTTTTTGCATTTCTTGTTGAAACCGCCTTTATCTTTGTATGTATATTATGTATAATCTGCATTGTAAATTTATCCTTTTGTATACAAATGCATATCTGTAAGTGTGTGTTTTGGCTGTATTTTGGTCCTGCACCTTCATATAATACAATGAAAAGTAGTAGTTGCTGTCGTTATAAGTACCTGTGTGTGTTGCTGCTCTTTGTGTGAGTGTTTTTAACAGGTATTCAAAATGCAGCACTTAACTATTGAATTTGAGATGGTTAGAGAAAATAAATCGATAATAAAATAAGTGCAAATTCTAACCAAGGTTTATATTACTAACATTTTCCTCTTTCCTTACTTGATGTTTTCCTTTTTTTGTTTTTGTTTATTTTTCCCACTCTTTCTTTCTATAAATAACCAAGAATATCAGGTTTAAATCTAAAAGAAATAAACAAATATTTAAATAAAACAAGTTATAGTGCTATATTCAAATGTGCCGAATCTTTAGTACCCTCCACCTAAACGTAGTAAGATAAAACTACACTGTCTATAAGACTAAAATATCCTTATACTGTCTTCTATTCAGTTTTAATGCAAATTTTATTAGTTTTTTATATATTTTTTGAAAGAAAATTTTACGACCAACATAATTTATGTTAAATGTTTCGAAATTTTATCTAATTTTGACCTGTAATTTACAGAGTTTGTCTGATTTTCATAATAATCTTGAGTGGAATTTAACAATTTCTAAAATTAAATGAACATTTTTCCATATTCACAACAAGGTAAGAACCGGGGGATATTAAAAAGGACAAGACTGTAAGGTGAAGCTTCTTTGGGATGAATTTTATCTCAATAATTTTTTTACAAGAGATTTATGGGTGTAATATTAGAAGTGGACCAATTATGGACTGATAGCTTCTAAATCCACTGGATACTGTGATTTTAATGTATTTGAGGCTTATTTCGGTTGAATTTCTTCTCAATATCGTTTTTTACAAGAGTTGTATGGTTGTTTAGTATGCTCGGAAGTGGACTTAATTCGGGAGCTATTGCCATTTATTGACTGACAGCTAAAAAATCCAGTGAACCTTATATGGGGGCTATAGTTAAATATGGATCGATATTCTCAAAATCAATCAGTATGATTTTGGCATGTATGCAAATGATCCGTGTACAAGTTTAGATCGGTACCCTTATTTATAACAGATTTATGAGTATTAAAGTGATTTTCGGAAGAGGGCCATAAAATTTTGTGGGATGATTTTTGTATATATGTAAATGATCTGTGCAACGTTTTGAGTCGGTATCGATATTTTTGCAATATATATAGGGATAAATGTCTTTTTTCAGATGTGGTCCTTGTATGAGAGCTATGACCAATTTTGCGCCGACCACCATAAAATTTAGTACAACACTTTATTTACATATAAGGATTATTTATGTCAAATTTAAACCGTTTAACATTATTTATACTAGTTTTATACGTAGTTAAGTGATTTTTGGAAGTGGACGTTATATGGGGTCTATGGTCAAACATGGGCCGAACTAAAAACAATTTCGTTTTGCAATTATTTTTTGCACAAAATTTATTTTTGCTGAATTTTGTCCTGATATTCCAATTTTATAGGCATTTATGTGTAATTGAGCAATATTTCGGGAAGTTTTTTTTTTGTATGGGGGCTATGAGAAATCATAGACCGATTCTTACTATTTTCCTAACACTTTCTTCTTTTATCAGAAAAACAACGTATACAAAATTTCCTGGGAATATCTGTAATATATTTAAAAAAAATTGGAAGACAAATGTTTAAAAATATTAATTTTTTATGGAAGTTGTCTCACATTTTGATCCATAATTCTTTTTCTGTTATACCGATTTTGCTGATTTGCAATACCAAACTGCTAAGGAGAACTATTAATGGTTTTTTCTAAACCTTGTTGATTTTTGTTGTGTGCTTTAGACGTGAGAGTATTTTACAGAGACAGACAGACAGACAAACGGGCTTGGCTCAGTCGACTTAGAATTTTGTAAGGACCAAGAATATACTCGTATATACTTTGTTGGGTCTCAGATGAGTTTTTCTCAGTGTTACACACGGAATGACAAACTTATATATACCCTCATTCATCACTTATGGTGATCGAGAGTATAAAAAGTGAAAAAACAAGCAAAAACTAAGATATTGCCCGAATTTAATGTACTTGATTGTCCACTATGGGTAAATAACCAATTTAACGTGTTTAAATATAATTTATATTTTCATAACGTTCTGTCTTATCGTGACAATTTGTTACAGACGAGTAGACACAAAAATGTTCGTTAGTCTTATTTGAATTTATAATTTGTATTAAAATGGAAATTGTTGAAATGTGACAGGCTCCATTTAAGACAGGTATTACCAAGGTGAATTTAAATACTAGGTGATAGCGTAGCGCCAGCTGATTATTCATGGTGAATTTGAAAATGCCAAAAAGTTATATAAAAAAAAAACTTTTTGACAGTGACGAAAGTTTTTCATATAGAAAAATGCCTGTTGTTCTTGCCTTGTTGTAATTGTTGTAGCAATGCGGTCACCTGGTATTTAATTTCACCATGGGTATTACATTCAATGAACAGCCAGTTGCTGGAACGAAAAATAAAAATTAGCTAACCTCCTTTATGTGTTTGGTCAAGTCAAGTTGTTAGTTATACTTTTCATACCTTTAGGTATAAAAATGTGATACATAAAATGTAATAAAAAGATATTAACTTTTTTGCTTTTTTCAAGGACAGTTTATAATGTTAATTTAAATGTTTTATTTGAATGTTTTTGTAAGTTTGGTTGTTTGTCAATCACGTCTAAGCGGCTGAATAAATTATACTGTGGAACAAATTCAGGTTAGCAAAAATTCGGTCGATTCTGAGAGTGAGAGGTGAAAATAGAGGCTAAATGAATATTATTTAATATTTCTTGTTGTAATAAAAATCTTCTTAATTAAGTCAGTCGCACATATAAAGACATAAACTGAAAACCGTATTATTGAGCTATATATAGACATACATAACTTTGTATGCCCTTCACCATAAGTGGTTAGGGTATATATACATACGTTTGTCAATCCGTTTGTAATTTCTACAATATTTTGTTGCATCCTTAAGAATTGTGTATATTTGGAAACGTTATAAAGGGTGTCCCAACTAGAAAGCAATGATGTCAATGGCGTTCGGTATCGTGAAATGATAACCAGTCTTGCCTAGAACTGAAGAAGTGAATGTGGAGGGCATGTGGTTTCAACAAGACGGCGCCACATGTCATACAGCCAGAGAAAATGCATCAGTCATTTCCCGGTCGTGTTATTTCGCGTTTTGGGGACCAGAATTGGCCGCCTATATCGTGCGATTTAACACCTTGGGATTTTTTTCTTTGGGGTTTTTTGAAGTCGATGGTTTACACGAATAAGCCGAAGACGACTCAAGCCTTAAAAGAGGAAAATGGACGCTGCATTAATAAAATACCGCAGCATTTATGCAAAAAGCTCATTTAAAATTTCATTAAAAGATCGCGTGTGTAACAGCAAAGCCGGGGCGGTCATCTGCACGATATCTTGTTCCATACATAACCTCATTCTGTCTACTTTATGTCTACTTTAAGATATAATAAAGCTTCACGATTTTTTTTTTAATATCTGTGTTGTATTTAAAATTTAAAAATTGCTTTCTAGTTGGGACACCCTTTAAATGGGGTAGTTTATATAACTATGTTTGTATGTCAGTTAAAATAAACTTTGAAGAAATGTTCATTTCAAAACGCAAAGGGAATTCGTTCGTCACAGCAGAAAGAATATAAAATTCATATTTATTTTTCAATTTACTTTAACAAAATTGATTGCAAATAAAATGTCATCAATTATACATATACATACTATATGTATTTATTGGACAAAACCAAAATAAGAATACTAAAAATAAATGATTGCAGTTCAAATTAAAGAATATTTTCACAACATATCAAAATCAGTGTTGCCAAGAGCTGGAAAAAGCCAAAACTAAATGGGCTTTAAAAAACACCGGAAGAATAAAATCGCTTTAAAAAAAAGCTAAACAAGTTACATTGCAATATTCGGCTGTGCCTCCACCTAAACGTAGTAAGATTAAACTACACTGGTTATAAGACTACAATATCCTTATTCTGTGTTTTCTTTTCAGTCAAAGTGCAAATTTTATTAGAGTTTTATATATTGTTTGAAAGACAATTTTAAGACCAACATAATTTCTTTTAAATTTTTTGAAAATCTACTTTTGACCATTTTTAATTGATGCAATTACCGATTCTTACTATAATTTAAAGAGTTTGTTTGATTTTCATAATAATCTTAATTTTAATTTAACAATTTATAAAATTCAAAGAACATTTTTCATATTCACAACAAATTAAGAATCAGAGTATAAGATATAAGGTGATGCTTCTTTTGGTTGAATTTGATCTCAATGACATTATTTACAAGAGATTTATGGGTGTAATATTAGAAGTGGACCAATTATGGACTGATAGCTTTTAAATCCAGTATCCAATAATGTGATTTCTACGTGTTGTAGGCTTATTTTGGTGGAATTTCATTTAAAAAACGTTATTTACAAGAATTGTATGGTTGTTATAATCGGAAGTGGACTTAATTCGGGAGCTAAGGCCAATTATTGACTGGATGCTACAAAATCCAGTAGCATACTGGACCGAAATTCACAAAATTTTGTGGTGCGATTTTTGTATATACATATTTAAATGATTTGTGCAAAGTTTTCAGTCGGTACAGATATGTATACGATGTGGTCCTTATAAGCGAGCTATGACCAATTATGGGCCGACAACCATAAAATTTTGTACAACAATTAATTTACCTATATGGATTATTTATTGCAAATTTAACCATTAGTTTACTAATGATTAAAATTAAAATAAAAAAAAACTTAAAAAAGCTGTTTTAAAAATAAAAAGAGGCTAAAAAATCCAGACGCTAAAACATTAATTTCGAGATTAAAATGCAAATAAAATAACTAAATCTAGCCTTGAAAGGGCTAAACTGGCAACACTGTTCACAATATATAATTTAAAATATTTATTTATATAAAAATCTAATTGTTTGTGTCTTATTGGTTATTAGGAATTTAAAAAATCATAAAAAGATTTTAGCAAAAAATATTTAAACATACATACATATATACATTTATTAGAAAATACAAATACATGTACATATATGTATGTATGTAAGTATGTATATTAAAATAGGCTAGAGTGCTATATTCGGCTGCGTCGAATCTTTAACACCCTCCACCTAAACGTAGTAAGATTAAACTACACTGGTTATAAGACTAGAATATCCTTATTCTGTGTTTTCTATTTAGTCTTAGTGCAAATTTTATTAGTATTTTATATATTGTTTGATATTGTTTATCTTGAGTGTACATAATTTAACAATTTATAAAATTAAAAGAACATTCTTCCATACTCACAACAAGTAAAGAAACAGGGTATTACGAAGGGTAAGATTAGGTAAGGTGAGGCTTCTTTTGGTTGAATTTGTTCTCACTAACATTGTTTACAATAGATTTATGGGTGTCATAGTAGAAGTGGACCAGTTATGGACTGATAGCTTCTAAATCCAGTATTCACTAATGTGGTTTCTACGTATTAGAGAGCAATTATTATATGATTATAAATCTTCATGAATATCATTTTGCAATATGTTGCCATAATATTTATTAAGTTTGTTATTTTTATTTTATAATACTACACACATTTTTATAAAACTTTTTTTAAGTATAAAATTAAGTTATTAATTTTTTGGTTAAAAGTGGCAAAATTATAACGGATTACTTATGGCATATCATGAACAAAAATAAATACTTTTTCTAGTAAATTTGTAAGTTATATAATCGACAATTTTCTAATTATTTTTAACTTAGTTTGTAAGTAAAGTTTTTACTTGGAATTGAGCCTATTGCTAATAAAGAAGACAATTCGGTGCTCTTGTACATCGGCTGTGGAAATTTGTCTCTTCCTACAATTTTTCAAAAATGAAAAATAAACAAAACATAAAGGTAGAATTATGCGAACGTAATGTAATGTAATGGAACGTAACGTACGTTTTTGAGTATACCAAAACAATGTAAAAGCTTACTGAAATTAACTGTCACGTTGCCGGAACGTATCAACCTGTAAAAATTAGATTTTTACGACGCCGTTAAGTGACAGTCGTAAACCAGTGCTGGCACTCATATGAATAAAATACAATTGCGGGACATTTACCCATTTTCGGTACATTAGAAATGATACCATTTTGGTTAATAAAAGTACGAATTGTAATAAATTAAATAATAATAATTGATAAATAATAACAATTTTAATAACAAAAATAACAATAATAACAACAATGATAATAATTTTAGTAACAGAAAAATAGTAACAATAAGAATGACAAAAAGAAATTATAAAAATAAAAATAACAATGATAATAATAATGGTTTTAATAATAAAAATAAAATAAAATTATTAATTTGTAATACAATATACATTTTTTTTTAAATAAATATAATTATAATAATAATGATAACAATAATAATAATAACAACAACAAAACAATAATAATATTAATAATAGAAAGAAATAATAACAACAACAACCACAAAAACAAAAAACAACGATAATAATAATTTTAATAATAACGAAAATAATTACAATATTTTTAATACTACTATGTACACAATAATAACTACAACAACAATAATAATATTGTATAAATTATCCCTCGAAGCCAATTTAGTACTTTTTTCAATTTCATATGTACGAAAATAATTTAACATTGCCCAGCACTATGCCAAACAGCTGACATCAATATTGTGTTAGTTTTTGTGTTGAAAACAATTTTTTTTCAATTTGAATTAAAGTTATTTTATAAAATAAATAAACGATATGGATGATGAAAAACTTATTTTACTTGTACAGGCAAATGAGTGCCTATACAACAAAAGCTGTATAGGCTTCAATATGGTAGAAAAAAGAGGTGTGTGGCAACAATTATGCTGCACAATGTTTTGTTTTTGTTTATTTTATTGACGTCTGTTACATTTTTAACTACATATACGTACGTACGTTACATTACGTTGCGTTTTTCTTAAAACAACGTTCGCCTAAGGAGGCCTTAAGACTGAAATAATAAAAACAACAACAAAGCACACAGGTAAGAATTTCTATTTTGCCATTTCAAAACCGATTTTTACATTTTCTTATACCCAAAAATCTTTAAATAGATATACAGAAAATGCTTGCATTGACAGCCAAACTATTATAAATGATCCTAAAAACCGTTTTTACTTCAAATTCCTAAATGTAGACAACTTTGTAGACAAATAGCTCTCTTGTTTTTAAACCGTCTGAATAAACGGAAACCTTCAGTGTATTAGATGAAGTGCCTTCCGTCTTAATGTACATTGTGATGTGAAAAATCAGCCTATTTCAAAAAAACTGGCTCTAATCAAATTAAGTACAAATATAGTATTAAGGGCTAGTTTCTTTGCGACTTCAACGACGTCGTTCTCAGTATTAATAATCTTAATAGTGTTTAGTAGAGCCTAACAATTACGTATTATTTCATTTTAATTCTTAATTACGTTTTTAAATAAAACCACTTAAATTATTTATGTAAACTTAAAGTAAATTATATTCTAATAATTATACGTATGGGATTATTATCTTTAACGTTTTAATAATTGTTTTATTTTTATACCCACCACCACAATAAGTGAATGAGGGTATACATATAAAAGTTTTTCATTCCGTGTGTAACACTGAAAAATATTCATCTGATACCCAACAAAGTATATATATTCTTGATCCTTATGGAATTCTAAGTCGATTGAGCTATGCCCGTCTAACTGTCTGTCTGTCTATGTAAAACACTCTCACGTCCAAAAGACACAACCATAATCAACACAGTTTATGAAAAACCCGTTTATAATTCTCCTAAGAAGTTTGATATTAAAAATCAGCAAAATCGGTATAGTAAAACCAGAGTTATGGACCAAAATGTGAGACAACCTCCATTAAAAATTTCATATTTTTAAACATATGTCTTCCAATATTGCCATCAAATTTTTTACACTTTATATTCAGAATAAAAGACAAAAGTGTGAGAAAAATAGTATGAATAGGTCCATGTTTCTAATAGCCCCCATACAAAACTGTTTGCGAAATATTGCTCAATTACACATAAATGCCTATAAAATTGGAATGTGTATACAAAATTCAGCAGGAATAAGTTTCATCAAAAAGAAATCACAAAACGAAATTTTTTTTAGTTCGGTCCATATTTGACCATAGACCCCACATAAAGTCCACATCTATAATTTACTTATATACGTATAAATGTGGTACAAATACAATTACCAGGTTAAAATTGGATATAAATAATTCTTATGGATATATACATTGTTGTACTAAATTTTATGATGGTCGGTCCATAATTGGTCATAGCTGCCATATAGGGCCATTTGAGAAAACAATTTTACCTACAAAAATGTCTAATAAATACCGATGACGGATCAATTTTTATATTGATCAGATATTTTAGTACAGAAAACATATTAATATCAATTATACCGCAATTATGCAGCTGTCAATCAATAATAGGTCCTGAATTAAGTCCATTTCCGAGCATAAAAACCAATCATATAACTCTTTTAAATAATGTTATAGAGATCAAATTCAACAAAAAAAAAGCCTCAGCATATATCTTAGCCTTTTGTGTACTCTGTTTCTTTACTTGTTGTGAATATGTTTTTTAATTTTATAAATTTTTAAATTACACTCAAGATTATTATGAAAATCAGACAAACTCTGTAAATTACAATAAGAATCGGTAATTACATCAATTATAAATGGTCGAAATTAGATAAAATTTCAAAATATTAAAAAAAATGATGTTGGTCTTAAAATTATCTTTCAAAGAATACATAAAATAACAATAAAATTTTGCATTAAGATTGAATAGAAAACACAGGATAAGATAAGATAAAATCAGTTGTAGTTTTTGTATTTTTTATTACGTTTAGGTGGAGGGTATTTAAGATTCGGCACAGCCGAATATTACAGTCTAACTTGTTTTTAGTGATTTATTTACTTCTTGATATTTGATCAGGATTGTGCAGGACTTGAATTGTTTATTTAAAGTGTAACGATCTGTAATATAACAATCTATTAATAGAATTGTTTATTTGTTTATTGTTTAGAATTTGTTCATTTATTTGCTTTATATATAGTATAGCTTCTAAACTGGCCTTGCCTAGTGCTTTTCGCCAAAATAGAGTTATATCGATATTTGATGTCTTTGCCAAGAATGTTGGTTTTCCAATACAGTTTATTGGCAGTCTCTGTGATAATAACCAGGTATTTTGCGATGAAAATTACAATTCAATTTTATAATTCGGTGCGGCTTGAAAATAGGAATTTTCAGCCATCGGTACACTATCAGTGCTCCATTGTTTGTATTGTTTATTGTATGTATGTATCTGTATATAGCACCGCTACATCATCCGCATCGAAAACAGTTTTCTAGGCAATGTTATACCAGTACCACAGCAGTGTACAGAAGGCCTTTGAGCTATACACCTTTTGACCAGTAACGCCATAGAAGTGAATGAATCGCGAAAGAATGATCCAGTAGTAAATTAGGTCCATAACAGTGATATGTTGTTCTAACTCTATCTTATGTAAGTTTGGGGATTTCATATTGTTTAAATTCTCTCTTAAAAGTGTTACCAATGCTCAGTGGGGCAGAATTGAAATTTTGTGGAAATATACCTGGCATTTCTTAACGGAAAAAAATTAACATGTGCTTACCAAGGTGTATGCGAGTTTATGTTTTAAAGATAGACCCAGCAAAATCTCCAGGAGCGAATAACTGGTCATGAGGTCTACGCTGTGAATTAACAGGTCGATTACTTGTGTAGTAGGAGCGGTCGCTGGTCTGGACTTAGTCATTTCAAACGTTTCATTACTCTATCGAAACGTAGACCCCAAAAATTGTTAACGCTCAGAAAGAGCGATTTGAACTGACATTGTTTTTTTAAATACCACCAATTTACTTTTCGTAATGTTGGCACAAAAAACTCTATTTAGCGAGCTGCACGATGCGACTCATGATTTGGTAACGAGCCTAAAGAAATAGCACGGAATAGCCTTTAACAGACTTCAGGTAAATCCAAACCTGCAATGATGAAGCTTGGGCTTCGTATACAAATTCAAAATACAAGTGATGTGTGTAATTTAAAATGATGTGGCAACAGTGAGTAATTTTATCCATCTCAATTTAAACCTTAATTTCATTCATTCATTCATTAATTTACTCACTCACTAACACACACATACACACTCTTTTATTCGTCTTCTATTTGTTTCTTTTTTTTATTTGCTTCCCAAAATAGAATGAAATTAAAGAAAAAAAAAAACAGCAAACAAAAAAAAATACATTAAAAGCAAACAGAAATAAAATTAACAGAAGTGTAAGTAATAATGTTGATTTAAACTGTGAAATGTTTAAAGAGCAATGTGTGCAAAAGTATTTGTTTATGTCTTTCAATGTGTGAATTGAAGTATGTACGTGAAAGCGATGCCGCACAGTGATTCGTTTCATATGCAAAGTAAAATGTATGGTAAGTTATTGAGATATAAACAAAAAAAATAATAATTCGAGCCAGATTCCTATAAATATAGAGAAAAATTACGATTAACAATTGCATTCCAGTTACAGCGTATGAGTAATATTAATCAATCATAACAATTATATTGCGTATACACATTTTATCGAAAAGTTATTTTCCATACTTTATATAACATTATCTATTTTGATATTTATGAGAGTTAATGTATTTTTCAGATGCCGATCTTTATCAGAGATGTTCCTAGAATTTCAATTATGTGGTTTCTAATTGATTGATGTATTTTTATGTTTTTTTTAGAAGTTGATATAATATAATGAGTTTATGGTCAAATATGGACACATATCCAAAAAATTCAGTAGTATAATTTTGTTTTTTGGGCCGATCTATATTACAATTCAGTATGATGATTTTTATATATAGGTACATATATAAATAAAAGAGATTTATGCGAGTTTAAATGATTTTAGAAAAATTTAAAAATTTCAACAGTTTTTAGGAGATTGTATCACATTTAGGTACGTAACTCTGGTTCTGATATAGCGATTTTGTCTATTATAAGTACCAAATATTTGAGATCAACAACGAATATTTGGGGACAATTTCATCTACCGAGAGCCTGCCCTTTCGCACCTTAAGCGGACAGATCAACGGCAAAATCGTCTTAGAATTTCATATGTTACAAACGATATGTGTTTCTAAATTACTATGGAAAATATTTATAATCGTATTGTTAAAATTATGACAAGTTACAGATTTTTGGTAAAATTTTATGGAAAATAGTAGATTTAAGTTTCAAAAGTAGAAGAGAATGGCAAAATATCAGAGACTTTGTCTTGCAGAAAAAAAACAATAAAATGTCCTTATTTTAGAAGAGGCTCGCAGAAAAGCAAATAGATTGTTCGTCTGCTTGTTTGAGGAATTACTTCAAGCGAAAATTAAAAACATTTTTGAGTAAAAAAAACATTTACATTTTTTAAACTTGAAAAATATTGCTCTATTGTTCTATTTTCTGGCACATAAACAAATATCTCTGATATGTCAAGACGTGGTTGTAAATAAAACCACATACCTTGACATACATTGGGATAAACTCTTTACTTGACTTCAACACATAGAAGCCAAAACTAAAATATTTAAATTTTGACTAGATATTAAACGGCTAATCTAAAGTAAGCTTAAATTGCAACGACTTCCTATATGAAATAGTTTTAGAACCAATTTGGAGATATAGAGTTCAATTATGATACTAATACTAATCTTATACAGACCATGACGGAAACATCATGTAATATAAGAAATTAAAACTTCCATAGAGGGTTAGAAGTACCATTGCTTTAAAATGAAATTATAAAAATTCGTGAGAAATTGGTAACGAAATTGCAACAGAATTCGAAACGGCTAGCAAGATTACTTACTAGAAATAATACTCGAGGCTTCGTAGAAATGATCTACCACCCAACTAAGCTGAGCAAAGTTTTTCCATACTGTCTCTTAATTGAGAGTAAACACATTTTATCGTAGTTTTAGTTATAAGAATTTAATACTTATGGCAAATAAAAAAAAAATAAAAAAACTTTTAAATATTTGGCATGTAAAGGGGGTTTCTACAAGAAATTTGTGTTTCAAAAAGGAATATATGTTTTTATACAAAATTTGTGAGACCACACTTTATGTCAAAAAAAAAAAAAGAAGAATACTAGAAAAACAAAACTTTAACTGTTCTTATTATGTAAATTTCAACAATTTGCTATAAAATGTGATTCGTACTTTAGTGATTTTGAAAAAGCTGATGTCGTTGGACTATTATTTGTAGGGTGCCGTCAAAGATAAGTGTTACGCCGCAAGCCACAGACAATTGACGCTTTAAAGGACAATATACGTGAAGCCATTGGTGAAATACAGCTGCACACAATCGATAGTGTGCTTAAAAATTGGACCGATCGTGTAGGCTACTGCATGGCCAGCCGAGGCAGCCATTTGAATGAAGTTATTTTCCATTATTAACCGGAAGGATTGTACTTTCAAATAAAAAAAGAAATTTGAGAAAATATTCAGTAGTTTTTTAATAGCATTTTCAAAAAAATAAAAAAAAAATGTTATTGGTCATTCCGTGTGTAACACCGAGAAATATTCGTCTGAGACCCAAATGTCGGTTATGAAATTCTATGCCGATTGAGCTTTGTCCGTCTGTCTGTCTGTCTGTCTGTCTGTGTAAAATGACAAATGACACAACCGAAATCAACAGAGTTTACAAAATCAACTTATAATTCTCCTAAGAATTTTATTTTGAAAATCAGCAAAATTGGTGTTGTAGAGCCAGAGTTATGCACCAAAATGTGAGACAACAATCGTAAAAATTGATATTTTTAAATATTTTTCTTCCAATTTTTTTTTAAATATATTGCAGATATTGCCATGAAACTTTGTACACGTTTTTTCTATGATAAAAGAGGAAATGGTCAAAATTATATAAAATTTCAAAACATTTAAAATAACATCACATTAGTGATTTACAATTAACAGGTAGGTAATATTGTCTTTCAAACAATATTCATATAAAATACTAATAAAATTTGCACTAAGACTGAAAAGAAAACACAGAATAAGACATTCCGGTTTAGTTGGAGGGCATTTAAGATTCGGCACAGCCGAATATTGCACTTTAACTTGTTGTTTTCTTAATTATTTAAACAAATACTCATATACGAAATTTCCTATGTCAAAGACAACCTCTTTTTATTTTGTCCCGTTGCTATATGTTCATGAAACACTGTGCGCTGAACCAAACATTCACTAAACTTTAGTTGTATTTAATTGTTGTTGTCTTATAATTACACAGTGCAAATGAATGTAAAAGTAATTCTTTGTGTGTGTGTGTGTGTCTATCTGCTGATTTCTGCGTGTTTTCTCTATTTTTTTTTTTTTTTTTGGAAAGAAAAGAAAAAAGAGAAAATTAAAAACAATGTTAAATAATGTTTCTTTTCTCGCATACATGAATTTGTTTTTTGATGGTGATGAGGAAGTTTTATTTATTTGAATTTTTTGTTTTTGTAATTACACACTTATAAACAGTTACAACAAGTTTCTCTGTTTTTAACAAAAGTACGAGTAAACACCAAAAGCAGCAACAACCTAATGAAAATTAAAAGACAAACACACGTAGACTTAGAAACAAAAATAGAATTCGAACATAAAAAACTTTGCACATTTTATTTGCATTTTTCTCTTTAGCTTTCTTTGTGATTTTTTTGGATCTACTTTTTTCGCTTCCTTCATTTGAAGCTAAAGAAAACTTGTGTTTTTATTCCCTTTTTCTTTAAAAAAAAAGGTCTTTAGTTCAAGTGTTAACAACTAAATAGAATTTACTTCGTATTTAAATATTTTTACAAAGTTTGTGTTTGTGTGTCAAAATGTATATTTACGATTTGTTGCTGAGGCGAAAGAAAACAAAGAATTAATTAAACTTGGCTTAAAACTTTATATCTAACATTTAAATTATTACTGCTGCTGTTATTATTGTTGCTGTTGTTGTTATTATATTTATCTTCTTTAAACATAAACGTTTTTTATTCGTTTTGTTTTTAAAGAATTTTTATGGAAAAAAAACGTTGCATGTCAATTAAGTGAGAATAATAATAAAATTTATTAAGAATACTGTAAAGTTTAAATAAATGGAAGAATTTTGCTTAAAATTAAATATTTTGGGAGATTTATAAGCCAGGCTGTAAAAAAGGTGTGTGTAATAAAAGATTTTGTCAGGCACAATGAAAGGGCGCAGTGAAGTTTATTACTCATTTTGGAAAATTGTTCTGTTAATTAAATATAAACGCTGTTGTATCAAATAAAATATTTCATGATAAAAAATATGGAACTTTGTGGCGCACAGTGGCACCATCCCATACATTTCTTGGAAAAAAATAGAAGGAGTGGTCGTACAGCAATAAAATTTTGCAAAAACACTTCTTTGGGCTAAATTAAGAAATTTTGAAAAATTCTTGGAAAACCGCCCACTGCCACACCCACCTCCCATATAACTGCACTTGTCAAAATTTTTATTTTTGGACCTAGGGACTTGAAATTCGGGACGCTTCTTAATTGAGTTCTCCTTATGAAAAAAAATTAAACATATTGGGGATGCCATATCTACTTTAGATTTTACGCCCACTGAAAGTTGTAGATTTTAGGTGTTTTTCTTCCCTGTTTAGCATCATATGAAAATTTAATATAAGTTAAAAAATATTAATTTTTGTTCAAACATTAAACATCTCTTGTCTCCATACAAAAGAAGAGAATTTCCCCAACAACCCTCCTCGAAAGATATTAGCCTTCAAATACACCGAAAATATCGCACAAATGCATGCCGCTTTTCTAGTCAAGTACATATATGCCAAGTTAAAGTGTGTAAAACCTAAGTCATTGAAACAAATTGATATAAAATACAGTTATGAACCCTTTTTAATGATTTTCAATTAAAAAAAATGGTGTTGCCAATATTGAGACGCCAAATGAGGTTATTTATACCTTTCAGCTTGATAAAAATCCAATATAATATACAATGTTTAAATTGAATATGTTACAGGCGAAAAATTGTGTTAGTTTTTATTTGTAATATTATTCAAGCACCATATCTTTAACAATGGGATCTAGTTCGAAGGAAATTTTATTCGAAGGACGCCTTATGCTACTTATGTAAGGATCCGAAGTTATAAGAAGTCTGTTGAATACATCAGTATTTGTGGAAATTCGATCACACTTTCTCGAAAACATCAATCGATACTTCCTGTAAACTTTGTTTCTGGCTTCCTCTGAAAGCTTTCCTATTGGTAATACGACAGCATCCATTATATCCTTACCATGCATTAGTACTTTGTGCACAGTAACAGGCATATAAAACCAACTATATATTTGTACGAACAAGTCAATTTTTTCGCCACATGTAATTATTTGTAGAATTATCCTGAATCGATCAATAAGTTCTTCACTGACGCCAGTAATATCCGCAACAATTTGTGGGTTTGAAAAAAAAAAGCCTTGACTTGTTCCCGTCGTTAGAAGTTCCTGTACGTTGTTGAACAAAATCAACTCGCAACCGCATTTTATCTTTAAAGGCCGCCTGTATTTTTAATTTATTTTGTCTTTTAATTTCTTTGTTTTGGAAGGTTGCAGCCCATTTCTGAAATGGTAAATTATATGCTATATGGAGAATGCATTCCATAAATTTTATTCTAGCATGTAAGGATGAAATTCCCAATTCACATGCCTCAGGTTTAATGGTTTTCATTGAAACTAACTCTAAGTTGTTCATTTCAGTAGGTTTCGCTCCACAAATGTAACATACTGCTGCTGCAGTAGTATGTGTCACTATCTGAGCGGTTTTACCATCCAACATTGTAAAAAGGAGCTTGTGTAATACATTAATTTCTTTGCCCATTACAACAACTTTTGTACTATTCAATGCAGCAATATCTCACTTCATATTTTCGTTAACTTCCATTACTTTCTCTTTTGTTTTCCTTGCAAATTTAAATGAAATTGGTCGACAATATCTAATTGAAGATGGTCTGGAATTACGCCAATACTCAATATTGTTATCTGATTGCAGCATTAATGGGACCATAGAGAGTAAATACATACTGCCATCATTCACATCTTTGGGTAAATTTTGTTTGTATTCTGCATGCCCAGATGACCCATCGCCATGGCGTATTAATTAAAATAAGTTATGAAAGTACTATAAGCAGGTCCTGTTTGAAATTTATCATAGTTTGTGGTTTTGATTTAATATTATAAACTTCCATAAGAAATAATAAAAATTGAAAATTTTAAATAATTTCGAAATTTCTTTATTTAACCTCCTGGCCCACGATGTCGAACGATAACGTTCGCTTAGATAAGACTTAAGACACAAACTTGATAGTGGAATAAACAAACTTGATTGAGTAAAAAATAGATACGATAAAAAGTTTGTGTCTTAAGTCTTATCTAAGCGAACGTTATCGTTCGACATCGTGGGCCAGGGGGTTATAAATCTTCTATAAGTATTTTATTTTTCAGTACTTCCCCTTCTAAATCTTAAACATATTAAAGATTTATTAAGTTCTTGATAAAACATTATGCTGACTGTTTCAGACGATATATGTACATATTTATCGTCTTTAATTTGCAATCTAAATTACGTTTATTTGATACCCTCCACCACCACCATAAGTGATGAATGAGGGCCTACTCACTAAAAACAAACATAATGCGCAATTGCAGAGTTTTGATATAAAGCCTTTATTTCTTCAATCTATCCCCTTTCCAAAGAAAGTAACGCAATTATATATGTATGCCTATAGGCATATTAATTGCCTGAATGTTGCTTCTCTTTAAAAAAAAAAGAAAAAAGTATATACGAGGTCTAATCAAAAAATAACAGTTATTTTAAATTTTTTCAAAAAGAATTTATTTATTCAGCAATAACTAACTTGTCCCCTTCAAAGTAATCCCCCTCAAATATAATACATTTATGCCAGTTTTTTTTTTCCAATTCTCGAAACACTTCTGAAACACGCTTTTTGGTATCGCCTGATTCGATTTTTCTTTTATCTCCTTAACCCTTAAGCAAACAACAAACTGTGTGCAGATAAGCCAACCCCAGGGCCTAGCTGGAACTTTTTATAATTTGCATGGCTTTAAATTAAAAATCTTCAATTTCATTATCAATTTCTAACTCGTTTTCGATATCACAAGCATTGTCTTCATTTCCATCAACCTCATTCTGAATTTCGTTTTCTATATCATTGGTAATTGCCTCTGCCAATCTGTCATAATTAGGGTGAGATTTTGAAACTGTTTCAAAGATTTTGTCTAATTTAGTACTCATTGTAACACTATTAACACTTGTTAACTGCCAACACAACAATAAAAAAACTAATTTTTGAAACGTTCAAGCACATTGATTCTGCTTTTTATCGGTTTAATCTCTTTCTCTTTTGTTTTGATTTTATTTGCCGCAATTTCTACATAATGGGGCCTGGCTGAGCACTGTTGTTACAAACATGTTGAGAGTAATTAACACGCCTAGAGATAAAAAATTTTAAGTTTTTTTTTTAATTTTTTTGTACAAAACACCTTTATTGAGGAATTCATAAAAAGTTAAGAGGCTCCGCCTAAGTTATCTAAGTAAAAAACTATAAACATTTTCAAAAATGCCTGGCCAGGCCCTGGCTTAAGGGTTAATCGTAGTTTTGGGAAGAGGAAAAAGTCAGCGGGGACCAAGTCCGGTGAATACGGTGGTTGAGGCATGATAACGGTTTTGTTTTTGGCTAAAAACTCACGCACAAGAATCAATGTGTGAGCTGGTGAGTTATCATGGTGCAAAATCCATGATTGGTTTTTTCACAATTCTGTGCGTTTCTGACGAATTGCTTCGCGCAATTTTGACCGTACGATCAGTAATTTTAATCCAGAAATCATATTAATATCGGTTATACGACAATTATGCTACTGGATTTTGTACCTGTCAGTCAATAATTGGCAATAGCTGCCGAATTAAGTCCACTTCCGAGCATACTAAACAACCATACAACTCTTGTAAATAACGTTATTGAAATTAAGTTCAACCAATTTAAGCCTCAAGTATGTAGAAACCACATTAGTGGATACTAGATTTAGAAGATATCAGTCCATAACTGGTCCACTTCTAATATTCCACCCATACATCTCTTGTAAATAATATTATTGAGGTCAAATTCAACCAAAAGAAGCCTCATACTCTGTTTTTTATACTCTGTTTTACACTCTGTTTCTTGTTGTGAATATGAAAATATGTTCTATTATATTAATAAATTTTTAGACTCAAGAGTATTATTTAAATCAGACAAACTCTGTAAGTTATGGTGAGAATTGAAGTAATTACTTCAATTATAAATGGTGAAATTTAGATAAAATTCAAAATATTTAACATAATTTCTGTTGGTCGTAAAGTTGACGTTCGAACAATATATAAAATATTAATAAAATTTGCAATAAGCCTTAATAGAAAACACAGAATAAGGATATACTAGTCCCACAACCAGTGTAGTTTCTGTATTTCTTATTGCGTTTAGGTGGAGGGTATTAAAGATTCGCCACAGCCGAATTAAGCACTCTAACTTGTTTCACTAGTTTTTAAATAAATATTGGCTCTATAACTTCAAAATGCAGGGTTTTTAATTTGTATCTTTTATTTTGAAACATCTATAATTCGTTTTTATTCAAAGTATTGTTGGAAACCGCACCAAAAGAACTGCTCATCTTTTAATTCTAAGAAAGCATATAACCAGTTTGACATACATGTGTACCTCAGACAGTGTTCTGCTCGATGAAAAGAGTAATCGAACTGGACAAGGTCTGGACTATAAGATGGGTGAAGGAAAATTTCTCAACCACTTCTAAATAGTTTTTAACATGTATTGGAATCTGGAAAATAAAATTCAATAATCTGCAAGCGTTGTTCCTTTGTATGTTGATTTATGGTTAAATTGTTGACCAAACTGAACATGTTGAACAGTAACATGTTACAAGAAAACAACTGAGCTGCCTGAAACAGTATTGCTAAAAAAAGCAAAAAATGTTAGTCCTTATTTAAAATAGAATCTTATTATCATGTACGAGTATTGTTATTCTCATGGAATATTTCGCTTTGGAGTCCATTCGTCTGGTTGGCCAGCCTTAACAAACGATCTCTTATGCTTTGGGTTATCGTAATGAAACATATTTTCGGAGAAAGTAATGATTAATATCCATCAATTCTTGGCTGGCCCAGGCGATTTTTGTATTCAGTGTCAAAAGTCATCACTTCTGAAAAGCAAAAATTCACTCTCGCACGTTAAAACTGATGCAACGAATTCATCATTAGTTTCGGTGTGCTGCAGCGGCAATTTTTTCATATTAAAGAATTAAAGGAAAGTTTCCTGCACATGATGCTTTGTTGGCACAAAATTCGACAGTTTTGATGCAACAAAAAAAAATGTTGTATTGTCTAATAAAAAAGTGAGATCAAATGACAAATATGATCCCCTCAAAATGAAATATAAGTTACTAAACACACAAGATACGCCATCTGTTATGAATCCCGCATTTTTAATTTATATAGCCAATATACTCGTATATCCGATAATAGCATACACATTTTTATAACCGACACCACCATAGTGGGGAGGGTATATTGGATTTGTGCTGATGTTTGTAACGCCCAAAAATATTGGTCCAACAGCCACCTTAAAGTATACCGATCGACTCAGAATCACTTCCTGAGTTGATTTAACGCTGTCCGTCTGTCCGTCCGTCTGACTGGCTGGCTGTCAATTATGCGTAGGTTACAGGTCGCAATTTTGAAGATATTTCAATAAAATTTCGTACGTAATATTTCTTCGGCCCAAGTATGGATATGATTGAAACTGGTAGAAATCGGTGCATTATTTCACCTGGCCCTCATACAAATGTCCTCCCGAAATTGGGGTTTAACGATCATAAATGTTTGAATTATGCAAGTATTCAAACTAATTTTACCACAAATGATTAATAAATGAAGCTAAATCACATCTACAAATTTTGTGGAGATCGGTCCATAATTAGTCGTAGGTCCCATATAAGGCCCATTTTCGAAATTCACTTCAACGGCCATAAGTTTCTTAAAAATATTATTATCTGAATAAAATTTAACAAAAATTTGAACAGAAATCGTGACACTTAATTTTATAATGGTCGGTCCATAATTACTCAAAACTCTTATATAAGACCCTCTCCGTAATTCATTTTAACCTCCATAATTCTTTTAAAAGTATTTATATCGAGATAAAGTTTAACATACATAATATTTATATTCATAGATATCATGACACTAAATTTTTGGATGAGCGGTCCATAATAGGTCAAATAGCGCACATTTCTGAAAAACTGTTTTATACATATACACTAGAGCCCCGACTTGCGTCGTTAATGGGGCGGGAGAAATGCGACGCAAATCGAAACGACGCAAATTGAATCACCTTTTTCTACATAAATGCACTGAAATTTGATTTATTGGGGAAAATATTCAAAACAAAGCATGTATTTTTGATAAATACATATATAAATACATTTTTATTTTGATCATGTATCCAAATTGAAAGAAGGGACTCCATCTTAACTAATAAGGAATTTCTTGCTATAGTATCTTGTTTAGATTGGAGTGGTGTGACAATTTCAGCCAATTGATTTATTTTGTCACTGTCTCTGTTGCAAATTGTTCTTACTGTTGTAGGTGCTAGTCCAAGAGCTCTTCCTATATTAACAGCCTTTTCTCCCGATTTAAAACATTTTATTACGTCCAATTTTAATTCCAAAGTTATTACTTTTCTTTTACTTTGACTCATTTTGTACGTCCTGAATGTACTCTGCCGAATCACACACTAAATTTTTACCACAACCAGCCAGTGGTTCTTAGCACCACTTATGTAACAAAGAAAAGGGAATTCCCCTTATTTCACACAATTTGAAAACTACTTAAAGTACAGGTGACGATTAGTGTTGCCAGAACTTGTAAAAATGCTAAAAGATAGGAAAGATGCTAAATCAGGCACTACAAATGCTAAAAATGGTAATCCACAATGCTGCAGTAAAAAAATTTAACCGTTTTTAGTGACGCAAATGGAAATAGAAACGACGCAAATCGGAAACAAAACGTCGCAAATCGAACCGACGCAAATTGGGGTCAAAACGACGCAACTCGGACCGACGCAAGTTGAAATTGCAACGACGCAAATCGAATTTTTCCAGTTTTTAAAAACCGACGCAAATCGAAACGACGCAAATCGGGACGACGCAAGTCGGGGCTCTAGTGTACTGGGTGTAGGGTATTATATGGTCGGACTTGACCGACTATACTTTCTTACTTGTTTGTAATGAATAATCAGCACAACTAAGTTTTTCAGTTTTGATTTTGATGAGGGATCATAACTTTTATAGTCTAAACATGCTAAATTGTAAATTTAAGTTTAAAGCACCAACAAGAGTAAATACTTAACGGGTTTTGTAATTTCTTAATATCTTATATATTATTTTAAAGCCATATAATTTTGTTTGTAGTTTTGTACAAACACAGAAAAATATATATTAAAATGTACTTTTACCAAAACATCAGTATAAAAACGTCATAATAAATTATTGCTGCTTAAAATACACAAACTATTCGCCCTTTAAGTATTACATTAAGCCGAAAATGACCCATACATATAGCTACAATTTAAATTCATACATGATTTAACAATTTCTATAATAATTCTAACAACATAAATCATATTTTAATAGTTGACACACACCAATACAAACAACTAAACCATACGTTCGGATGATTAATAAATATATGTTATCAGTCATACGTCATTTATTATACGTTCTACCACAACAAGTGGTGAATGAAGGTATATATAAGTTTGTTATTTCGTGTGTCACACTGAGAAATACTCATCTGTGACCTAGCAAGGAATTTATATATTTTCCTGATCCTTATGGAATTCTAAGTCGATGTCCGTCTAACTATCTGTCTGCGTAATGTAGAAGTAAATCTGAAAACGATTTTCGGTCCATGTTTGAACACACTTAAATACGTATAAATCTGGTATAAATATTGTTACCAGGTTAAAATTAGACACAAGTAATTTTTACAGATATATAAATTGTTGCAATAAATTTTATGATGGTCGGTCCATAATTGATAACAGCTCCAATATAAGGACCATATCCGAAATAGTCATGTATATTTATATATATCTTATAAGTATCGATATCGACTCAAAACTTAACATAGATCTTTTCCATATACACAAAATTCATACTACAGAAATGTGTGAATTTCGGTTCATATTTGACCGTATCCACCATATAAAGCCCTTTTCCGAAAATCTCTTCAGTATTCATAAATCTCGTGTAAATAATGAAATTTTTCAAAATTAAACTTCTGGATTTTGAAAATATCGGTCCATATTTGGCCCACTACCGAAACTTACGTTAATACTTATATGAACAAGTATCTTAAATGTACTATTATTATATTGAAATACATACAACGTTCCGGCGTTTACTAAGATCGGCACATGTTTTGTAATTGCTCACATATATGTATGTACCTATCACTTCCGAAAAACAAATTAACTCTCAATAGTGTCTAATAAATATCGATATCTGTTGTGTATTCTTTATTTTATTTCAAGTGTTTTACTCTACTACTCGATTACAACTGTTTTTTATATGTATAATAAAATGTAAGCTTAACCTAAGACAAAGTAAATCCAAAAAATTAGTACATATAATAAATCTTATAAGAGTGAAAAAATAACGGTTTATAACAAAATACTTGTGAATTTAAAATTACAGGGTATTTGAGAAAAGTGTACAAAATATAAATCGTTGACTTTTATATAATATTACAATATCGAATCAACATTTGATACAGATAAAAAAAAATGCAATCCCGAAATCACATTAATATCGATTATACGATAATTATGATACTGAATTTTATAGCTGTTAGTCCATATTTGGCAATAGCTCCCAAATTAAGACCACTTTAGAGCACACTAAACAACCCTACACAACTCATGTAAATAACGTTATTGAGATGAAATTCAAACAATTCGCATTACTGGATACTGAATTTAGAAGCTTTAAGTCCATAATTGGGCCGTTTCTACTATGCCACCCATAAATCTCTTGTAAATAATATTATAATAATCAAACAATATATCAAATACTAATAAAATTTCTTCTAAGACTGAATAGAAAACACAGAATAAGGAATAATTCTGGTCCAGTGCATTTTCTGTATTTCTTATTACTTTTAGGTGGAGACTTTAATTGTTTAATTCTATATATTGTTAAAATGCACTTCTGATTGTTATGAATATCAGACAAACTCTGTAAATTATGGTGAGAATTGGTAATTACATCAATTTTGAAAGGTCAATATGAGATGAAATTTCTAAACATTTGCAATAAATTATGTTGTTAGTAAAATTGTCTTTCAAACAATATATAAAATGCTAAGCTATTAGTTAAAAAAAAAAACAAAACGCTGAATAAGGATATTCTAGTCCTAATACCAGTGTAGTTTCTTATTACTTTTAGGTGGAGGGTATTTAAGATTCGGCACAACCGATTATTGCACTCTAATTTGTTTTTATAGCATAAATACACATGTATACATAAATTCATACCATACATAAACACACATTTGGTTACACAACAGAAACTGATTGATGATTAGAGAAACCTGTGTAATGATCCAGACTATTTTCTCTAAAGAATGACAACAAAATTCAGAGATTGCATCGGTGATTTTCTTTTAGCTTTCAGAGATTGTCAAGACTAACGGGAGCCATTTAAAAAGCTAGCAATCAGCCGGGTGGGGTGGTTCTTGTCTTGTCAATCTCTCTTACCGATGGGCAGTCAACACATAAATATTATTTTAGACTCCCTTAAAAAATGTAATTATGAAATGGACTAGGATGTTGATTTAATAATTGATGTTGAAGGATACCCCTGTTTAACCAACATAACAACAGAAATGGGTCAATTCATGATCATACAACTGTGTAGAATAACTCCCCTAGCTGTCTTTGGGGGGTTCGACGCTTCTTTACCCACCCTACCTGTGATCTTAGGGCGCCTGATATAAAGTCTAAGATCCCTAACGCAACTTATTCAAAACCAATCACATTATGTAAGAATTAAGAAATTTTAAAGTTCCATTATAATAAATTCGTTATTTATTCAAAGAATATGTAACACTGATAATTCATGTATAAGACAAAAATTCTAATTCTATATTCACCTATTATATTCATTATTTTTAAACATCATTATACAACGTTACATAAATGATATTAACAATTCTTAAATATATAATGTGTATTGAATTTATAACTTTAACCGAAAGCTACTTACAAAGTACAGAAGCTGTAATAACAAAAGCTTTTTTTTGTTGATCAATGCATTTGCTCTCTCAGTAGAATAAATTATGAATGAGCATAGTAAATTCTAAAATTAGAACAAGTTCAATGCATTTGCTCTCTCAGTAGAATAAATTATGAATGAGCATAGTAAATTCTAAAAATAGAACAAGTATATTCTTTTTTTCTTGTTTTTGTTAATTTTTTTTTTTTTTTTTTTTTTTTTTTTTTTTTTTTTTTTTTTTTTTTTTGCGGGTGTCGTTGTTCAGATACCAGAAAAAAATTTTAACAAAAAACAGAAGATCAAGAAGAAAAAAATATTTTTTTAGCAAACAGACATCCCTCAATAAGCAGGGTATGAACTTTTTGTGTAATAAAATTTTTTACATTAAAGTTATAAATTCTCAACAAATTATAGGTAGTTTTTCAAGGTACTTAATGATAATTATGCATATAAAAATCAGTTAAAATTGCAAAACAATAAGGTTATATAAAAACGATAATCACTCACCAATTCTATAAACATTTCGGCAACTGCGGGATGAAGAGGCCTTTTCAAACTGCTGTAGGTTGCTGATTAAAAGGTGTAAAACAAAAAGGTAGATAGGTTTTGCAATTATAGCTGTTCTCTTATAAATTAACGCTGGCTTATAAAATCTAAATAAAATTTAACTTGATTAGAATTTGTTTAATATATAGTAGAATAATCGAATTTGTTTAAATTTCAATATTTTTAAAATACATTTTCTTTTGACAGGGCAATGTAGACTGAGTGCAATACTAGTTTTAAGACCCAAACATTTTTTTTCTGTGATATTAGTTCTTTAGATATTAATTAGAATTGTTTTATAGTTTAATAGTGTAAATTTAGTTTAACTTAAATCTTAAGCAAATGTCATATTGGCACTTCAATATTGTCTGGACGAATTCTTTATGTAACTTTGGTTATTATTTTTCGGACACTAATAAAATTTTTACGTTTTATAATATTAAATTTTTAATTGCGAATTAAATTTGCCCTGTCGGTATTTTAGAAAAATTGAATTAGTTTACCCAGACTATATATAACTTAGGTGACATAACTTATGTTGGTGGCTCGTGTGTTCACGACTCTGGCAAACCGTAGGAATTGTGACCAGTACAGCCGGAGAAGGTTATGTCCGCTGGACTTCGATGAGATGGTAGTATATAGAAATATTTTCTTTTTGGAGTATTGGGATCTTCGAGAAATGTCTTCAGACTGTACTTTTAGTTTTTTTCTATTCTAGATCTATAATTTAGCCGTTTAGCTCACAAACTGTCCGCTTTAGGTATGGTTATCAATGTTGAAGTGGTAAAAAAATTTGCAATGTGTTTTCTGATTTTTTTATGTTCTTCTATCTCCTCTTTTTCTTCCAGTTTAGTAATCAAGATCACAGCTTTTTTTGTGTTTTTTTTTCCAGAATGTAATATGATCTCGTGAGAAAAGCACAGTGGTGGCTCATTAAATAAGTCCACCACTTTTTATATTAAAATTTGTGAAGTTTGATAGACAGAATGACAATCTTGAAATTTATTTGAAATATGGTGTATTTAGAAAATTTAAAGAAATTTATTGTAAATAAGTATTTACTCGAAGCTGACAAAATTAGACGTAGATTTTTAAAATATATTTATGAGCTCCTGCTGGGATGAGTGTGAGCCAAAGTTGGAAAATATGGCTGCAGTATGTTTAGAATTTAGTTTTTTTCTTTTCTTGATAATTTAATTGACACAAATGTCATGAACTTATAACTGCTTTATGAACAGTTATTGGTGGTTAAGTAATACTATACTTTTTTTGGTGCGTTGAAGCCACTACTTTCCTCGGGCAATGCTAGATGTAAAAGAATTCCTCAACGGTATTCTTTAAGTTAAAGAAGCTATGTGTGACAAAGAAAAAACTTCGAAAAATTCCTGGAAAACACCATGATTACCGAATAATCGAGTTGAAGCCAGCATGCGTTAACATGCGTTTCGATGCGTTCATATGCGTTGGCTTACTTTTCTACGGTTTGTAGTATATTAACTTAACGATAATTTAATGCCAAATAAACACGGCTTTTTTTTTTTTATTACTTTTCTTAAAATTGACTATTATTCGATGAATTTAACTACTGTTGTAAATGATAACGCTATTAATTATAGTTATGTTTTATGCAAGAACACCTGTATATTTAAATGTTAATAATTTTACTTAATGTGGTAACAAAAGGTAATACAAGAGAAGAGGGGTTCGATTAACATTGTATGGATACTTAAAATACAAAGTTAGAAGCCAACCTGGAATAACTTTTTGAATATTTGACCAGGCATCTTAGCTGCCCAAATTACAACTACGAACAGTACAAACCACATAATACTGGCTTATTGAGCAACAGTATTAGGGGGAAATTTAGTATAATAGGGTCTTAGATCCTTGGCATGATATGTGCCTAATATTCGACCATCAGTATCCTGTAAAATATAATAATTATTTCCTACTTTCTCCTTAATAATGGCTTTCAAAAACAGAGGGGCCAACTTTGCATTAAATTTCCTTTCGAAATTGCTTTGAGCAAAATTTCGTCTATACACTTCCTGGCCTATTAGATATGAAATGGGTCTTGCACGCAAATTATACTGATTTCGATTAGTTTCGTATGCTTTTGCAATGTGTTTCTTTAGGCTTTTACGAATTAAATAAAGTTCGTCTTCTCTATTAATTCTCATACTGGGTTCATCCAACACCTGGAGATTTTTGAGTAATGAATATGAACTACCGTGTGTAATCATTTCTAACCCAAACACAGCTCGATATGGGGAGCATTGAATGGACTGGTGAAATCCGTTTCGTAACGCGCAACTAATGGCACTAATATTTTGATCCCACAAAGTTTGATCCTGCTTTAGATATGATCGAATTCCTGCCAAAATAGAGCGATTTACGCGCTCCGACGCATTCGATTGCGGAGAATATATGGCTGTGTATGTGTGACTGACACCTAACGACGTGAGAAATGCGTTAAACTCATTTGCTTTGAATTGAGATCCGTTATCGCTTAACAAAATCTCTGGTACGCCGAAAATGTGAAATACGTCCTTTAATAAATAATCCTGTATAACTCGGGATGTAAATTTCTTTAGCGGAAAAAGCCAATGAAATTTTGTCATATGGTCTAACACAATTAATAAACCTATGTGACCCTGTTTGCTACGAGGATATGGACCTAAAATGTCCACATACATTTTTTGAAAGGGCCTGGATGTTCTAACAGGGTTACCCATCTCTGGTTTAGTGATAAAATTAGGTGCTTTACTAGTGTTACATGTCTCACATGAACGAATATAGTCACGTGCATCTCGTACTAACCCGGGCCAAAAGAAATGACGTCTAATAAGTTCGATGGTTTTAACCATACCTCCATGTGCAGCTGTAGGGCTATCATGGGCCCTTTGGATGACAGATTTTCGCAAATTGTAAGGTACCCAGAGCTTCCAGCAGTTATTTTCTTTTTCCATATCCCCGTTGTAGTGCTCTGTACGAATGTACACAAAATTATCGATGATTTTTATGTCCGGATATTTTTCAATATTTTGGTTCACTTTAGTTTTCAATTCGACATAATCCTTGTCAGCAAAGTGAGCGGAATTTAGATCTATTTCCGGGAACGAAAATTCTATGCTACACACTTCTTCAAACGGTATTCTAGAAAGAGCGTCGGGAACAATGTGCTCATTTCCCTTCCTATGGGATATGGTGAATTTGAAACCCTGTAATTTAAAGACCCATCGGGCAAGGCGGCCTGATAAATCGGGTTGTTTCATCAACCACACTAACGACGCGTGGTCAGTAATGACTTCAAAGTCCTGTAATTCAAGATAACACCTGAATTTTTTTATAGCTTCAACTGCCGACAAGCACTCACGCTCAGTAACGCTATAATTGCGTTGAGCACTATTTAATTTTCGCGACATGAATGCTATCGGGCGTTCATTTCCATCTACATCAATTTGAACCAACACAGCTCCGATGCCCACATCGCTGGCATCACAGTGAACATAGAACTTTTTCTCAAAATTGGCATTTGCTAAAACAGGGGTAGATGTTAAAAGTCCCTTTATTCTGTCAAATGAACTTTGTGCCTCTGTGGTCCAACAAAATTTTCTCTTCGTAGACAAAACCTCAGTTATGGGATGTACAACCGTAGAAAAATTCTCAATAAAGCGGCGGTACCAGCCGGCTAATCCGAGAAAACCACGGACTTGCTTTATATTTTTAGGCACGGGCCAGTTTTGAATAGAGATAACCTTTTCTGGGTCTGTTTTTATACCACCATTACCAATGATATATCCCAGATAATTCACTTCTGTTACACAAAATTTTGATTTTGTAATGTTCAGGGTAAGATTAGCTTTCCTAAAAGCATCTGCTATGCGGACTAATATTGATAAATGGGTTGGGAAATCTTCGGAAACTATTATTAAGTCGTCTAAATAACCGAAGACGCAATGCCGTAAGTCTGAGGGTATTAGCTGATCCATCAATCGACACATAGTGGATGGGGCATTGCATAGGCCAAACGGCATAACAACAAAATGATATAGGGGACGGCCTGGGACCGTAAAAGCAGTTAATAGCTTAGACTCTTCTGATAAAGCAATTTGCCAATACGCATCCTTCAGATCGAGTTTTGATATTATGTTTGCCTTTGGCAGCCTGGAAAATATCCCCTCAATACTTGGTAGTGGATAGGCATCTTTTTTCGTTACGTGATTAACCTTCCTGGCATCAAGACACAAGCGTATTTTATTTGGTTTTACGACCAACCTCATGGGCGAGCTCCAAGGTGAATTTGATGGTTCTATGACCCCTAAAGCAAGCATCCTGTCAATTTCTTGGAACATTAATTTCTCCACCGCGGGAGATACAGGATAGAAACGCTGCTTTACGGGTGTACTCGAGCCCACTTCAATTGTGTGTTTTATTAGGTTTGTTCGCCCTAATCCTTCTTTCTCAAAATTAGGAAATAGTTCAATAACTGCAGATAGCTGTTGACGTTGATGTGAATTTAAGGGATATTCGCCACAAGAATTATATTGTCTAGATTCTTCATGAATACTAGTTAAAATTTCAGACCTAATATTGAAAGTAGAAAATTCGATGGAATTTTTATCAACAGGATCATTATTAGATGCAAGTACAATATCTCCGAAAACTTCAGGAGCCAAATTAAATGATTGCCAAAAATCCAAACCTAAAATTAATCGTTGGCTAATTGAAGGTACTATCAAGATTTTTAATCTATTGCTTTGGCCTTTAAAGAAAATATCAACATCGAGATAACCAATAACTTTTTGAGGTTGCCCATCAGCTGTCTTAACATATGAGTTAATTTCGAAAAATTCATTAAATTTAGAAAAATCAACACAAGCCAGATCTGATCCTATGCAGGACACATTGGCACCAGTATCTAATAACCCGAGCTCGTTAAAAGTCAGAAATTTTACTGATGCATAAAATCTTTTATCAGAAGGATTAGTCATGATTGAAGACAAAATAAACTTAGATGTAAATTTACGGTTTTTATAATAATTTCTTAACCTAATAGTTGAGCGTTTTTGTTTCTTAGAAACATTATAAGATATTGTAGATACATTAAAAATAGCATTACGTTTAGTTAGGTAATTTTCCCATCTTTTGTGGAAAGGTAATATTGGATATAACTTTGCTTTTCGATCAATGTTACTAACAGAAGAATTGTTATCATTTTTTACGATTCGAGTTGGGGGGTTTGAGAAAGGTGATAAAATAGAAAAATCAGAAGTAGAAGATGATTTTTCTAAGGTCGATTTCGAGGGAGAGTTTGGGACTGAAAGTTTTTTGAAGATATTCTTTTTTCTGAACATTTTGTACACTGGGGTTTATAGGTATTTTTCTCACCACACCCGTAACAAAACACATTCCGCTTCTCCAAACAATCTTCCCAAAAGTGGCCTAACTGATCACAGTTCCAGCACTTAGGAGGTTGTTGTATAGCATTTATGGACAATTCTTGTTCTCTATTAAAATCTTGAACTGGTTTTTCTTCTGAGTATGAAATATCAGCAATCTGACGACGTCCTGCAGGGTATTGAGCAGTTTTGAAAGACATGTTTCTACGATAATACTCATCGCCTACCAGATTTTCTCTCATTTGAACGAGTTTTCGTAAATGAGCCAATGAATAAATGGGTACATACAGTAATTCATGTCTAATTTCAGGACGTAGATTACGAGTGAGGATTTCGACTAAATCAGTTTCTGGGATGGGCTTTTCTAGGCGATCTAAAATGGCAGAAATGGATTCATAAAAGGCTTCAAATGTCTCATTAGCCTTCATTTTTCTGTTCCTAAGTTCCTCATGAATATCAAAGCTGGATTTAAAGTCCTTATATTGATATTTTAAAGCTTCGCAAAATTCATTCCAACTTATAGTTTCGGCCTGCTTATGGTATCTCCAGTACCATTCTCGAGCACGTCCACTCAGCAAAATATGTAAATTTTTACATATGACAGAAAAATCATTATTAAAATGTTCGCGAGTTAGTACCCTAACTCTATAAAGGAACTCATCAACACTTATGCCTTGAGTAGACCCATCAAACTTGATATGCCAATTTTGTATAATTGACGTTATTTTGTCAGATCTTAAAGTAAATTGTTCATCAAATGAACTACTACAGTTTCCCCGAGAATTGGACATATTGTGAGGATTAGATGGTATTTGAGAAACTGGTATATTACCATGTGTTTGAACATAAGGTCGATTATTTTGCCTTTGAATAGGAGGTACTATTTGTGGCGGTGATTGCAACAATTGGGTTGGTACAGTGGTATTTTTGGAAGTATTTGGTAACAGATTAAGATTACTTAATAATCGAGATACCGTACTTTCAATCATGTAACCGAGATGTGGATAATCAATAGTAGGTTGAACGTTATTTGAAAAATTTCTAACTGGAGTATTTTGTTGTGCATTGGGTAATAAATTTGGAGAATTTTGTATACAAATCGGAGTTGAAGGGTTTTCATTATCAGGATTGATACTAACATCATTGAAATTATTTCTATTTGAATCTGTAAACAAATTTCGACTATAGCTACGCGTATTATAATGTTGAGCAAGTGCTCCACGGGGTTTACCACGAGTAGTCTTTGGTTTTTCTGTTGGTTGATTCTTGTTAAAACTGTAAATTTTCTTTAATTCAGAAAGTGAACATGGCTTCATGCATAATGGACATTCTGATGACTGAGACAAATAGTTCTCAACACAAGTGCTGTGGAAAACATGATTGCATTCAGAAATTATCAGCAATTCTTGTCCTTCGGACATTGTATCCTTACAAATTTTACAATTTGGATTATTTTTTGATAACTGTGTGGCCGAGGGCTGTGAAACAGATGCCTCTGGAAGAGCAACTTGTGAAGCAGCAGCCTGAGCTCCTGTAGGTGAGCGTTCCATTACAATTTCTTATAACGTAAACTATTCAAAAGATATAATACACAGTATCTAAAAGTATGCAACAAAATAAAGTATGTATTATTTTGTTTTTTTTTTTTTTTTTTTTTTCAGTATATAATTATGCGAATATTCGTAAAAAGAAGTTTAAAAAGAATTAATTTACTTATTTACAAAAGCAAATTAACAAATAACAGTTTAGCAATTATTTAAAAATAAATCAAATAGGTTTATCTATCTTACATATTAATGTGATATGGTTTGAATAAGCCTTCAAATGTTGTAATAAATGAATTGACCTAGAAGTATTCTAATTGGGCTATTGAATTCTTAAAAGTTTATTGCATTTAAAGAAGGTTTTACCAACAGTTATAGGTTTTTTTTTTCTTTTATTTTTTTCTATTCAAATTACCTAAATTTTGACTGGACAAAAACCCACTGACTGTAGATATTTTGTAATCCGAATCAAAATTAGGATATCAATAACTAAGTTAAACAATCTATAAAGTGCTATAACTTCTAAAAACTTACACAACTTATAAAGCAACATACATATCTCAAGTTATTTAGCAAAAGATACTTTAAATATATCTTCGGTCGACTTAGTCGAATCTATCACGCAACTAATCGAAAATCCAGAAGAATTTTAAATTATATTTGCCAAATACCTTTTAAAATATATGCTTATTTACAAATTATGATTTAATGATAAAAAAAATGTAAATGAGGTTTTTTTTAGAGCAAAAAAATCTAAATGTTTTACGCAACTCAGTTTTTCTTGCCCCACGTTGGGCGCCAATTTATGTAATGAACCAGACTATTTTCTCTAAAGAATGACAACAAAATTCAGAGATTGCATCGGTGATTTTCTTTTAGCTTTCAGAGATTGTCAAGACTAACGGGAGCCATTTAAAAAGCTAGCAATCAGCCGGGTGGGGTGGTTCTTGTCTTGTCAATCTCTCTTACCGATGGGCAGTCAACACATAAATATTATTTTAGACTCCCTTAAAAAATGTAATTATGAAATGGACTAGGATGTTGATTTAATAATTGATGTTGAAGGATACCCCTGTTTAACCAACATAACAACAGAAATGGGTCAATTCATGATCATACAACTGTGTAGAATAACTCCCCTAGCTGTCTTTGGGGGGTTCGACGCTTCTTTACCCACCCTACCTGTGATCTTAGGGCGCCTGATATAAAGTCTAAGATCCCTAACGCAACTTATTCAAAACCAATCACATTATGTAAGAATTAAGAAATTTTAAAGTTCCATTATAATAAATTCGTTATTTATTCAAAGAATATGTAACACTGATAATTCATGTATAAGACAAAAATTCTAATTCTATATTCACCTATTATATTCATTATTTTTAAACATCATTATACAACGTTACATAAATGATATTAACAATTCTTAAATATATAATGTGTATTGAATTTATAACTTTAACCGAAAGCTACTTACAAAGTACAGAAGCTGTAATTACAAAAGCTTTTTTTTGTTGATCAATGCATTTGCTCTCTCAGTAGAATAAATTATGAATGAGCATAGTAAATTCTAAAATTAGAACAAGTTCAATGCATTTGCTCTCTCAGTAGAATAAATTATGAATGAGCATAGTAAATTCTAAAAATAGAACAAGTATATTCTTTTTTTTTTTTTTTTTTTAATTTTTTTTTTTTTTTTTTTTTTTTTTTTTTTTTTTTTTTTTTTTTTTTTGCGGGTGTCGTTGTTCAGATACCAGAAAAAAATTTTAACAAAAAACAGAAGATCAAGAAGAAAAAAATATTTTTTTAGCAAACAGACATCCCTCAATAAGCAGGGTATGAACTTTTTGTGTAATAAAATTTTTTACATTAAAGTTATAAATTCTCAACAAATTATAGGTAGTTTTTCAAGGTACTTAATGATAATTATGCATATAAAAATCAGTTAAAATTGCAAAACAATAAGGTTATATAAAAACGATAATCACTCACCAATTCTATAAACATTTCGGCAACTGCGGGATGAAGAGGCCTTTTCAAACTGCTGTAGGTTGCTGATTAAAAGGTGTAAAACAAAAAGGTAGATAGGTTTTGCAATTATAGCTGTTCTCTTATAAATTAACGCTGGCTTATAAAATCTAAATAAAATTTAACTTGATTAGAATTTGTTTAATATATAGTAGAATAATCGAATTTGTTTAAATTTCAATATTTTTAAAATACATTTTCTTTTGACAGGGCAATGTAGACTGAGTGCAATACTAGTTTTAAGACCCAAACATTTTTTTTCTGTGATATTAGTTCTTTAGATATTAATTAGAATTGTTTTATAGTTTAATAGTGTAAATTTAGTTTAACTTAAATCTTAAGCAAATGTCATATTGGCACTTCAATATTGTCTGGACGAATTCTTTATGTAACTTTGGTTATTATTTTTCGGACACTAATAAAATTTTTACGTTTTATAATATTAAATTTTTAATTGCGAATTAAATTTGCCCTGTCGGTATTTTAGAAAAATTGAATTAGTTTACCCAGACTATATATAACTTAGGTGACATAACTTATGTTGGTGGCTCGTGTGTTCACGACTCTGGCAAACCGTAGGAATTGTGACCAGTACAGCCGGAGAAGGTTATGTCCGCTGGACTTCGATGAGATGGTAGTATATAGAAATATTTTCTTTTTGGAGTATTGGGATCTTCGAGAAATGTCTTCAGACTGTACTTTTAGTTTTTTTCTATTCTAGATCTATAATTTAGCCGTTTAGCTCACAAACTGTCCGCTTTAGGTATGGTTATCAATGTTGAAGTGGTAAAAAAATTTGCAATGTGTTTTCTGATTTTTTTATGTTCTTCTATCTCCTCTTTTTCTTCCAGTTTAGTAATCAAGATCACAGCTTTTTTTGTGTTTTTTTTTCCAGAATGTAATATGATCTCGTGAGAAAAGCACAGTGGTGGCTCATTAAATAAGTCCACCACTTTTTATATTAAAATTTGTGAAGTTTGATAGACAGAATGACAATCTTGAAATTTATTTGAAATATGGTGTATTTAGAAAATTTAAAGAAATTTATTGTAAATAAGTATTTACTCGAAGCTGACAAAATTAGACGTAGATTTTTAAAATATATTTATGAGCTCCTGCTGGGATGAGTGTGAGCCAAAGTTGGAAAATATGGCTGCAGTATGTTTAGAATTTAGTTTTTTTCTTTTCTTGATAATTTAATTGACACAAATGTCATGAACTTATAACTGCTTTATGAACAGTTATTGGTGGTTAAGTAATACTATACTTTTTTTGGTGCGTTGAAGCCACTACTTTCCTCGGGCAATGCTAGATGTAAAAGAATTCCTCAACGGTATTCTTTAAGTTAAAGAAGCTATGTGTGACAAAGAAAAAACTTCGAAAAATTCCTGGAAAACACCATGATTACCGAATAATCGAGTTGAAGCCAGCATGCGTTAACATGCGTTTCGATGCGTTCATATGCGTTGGCTTACTTTTCTACGGTTTGTAGTATATTAACTTAACGATAATTTAATGCCAAATAAACACGGCTTTTTTTTTTTTATTACTTTTCTTAAAATTGACTATTATTCGATGAATTTAACTACTGTTGTAAATGATAACGCTATTAATTATAGTTATGTTTTATGCAAGAACACCTGTATATTTAAATGTTAATAATTTTACTTAATGTGGTAACAAAAGGTAATACAAGAGAAGAGGGGTTCGATTAACATTGTATGGATACTTAAAATACAAAGTTAGAAGCCAACCTGGAATAACTTTTTGAATATTTGACCAGGCATCTTAGCTGCCCAAATTACAACTACGAACAGTACAAACCACATAATACTGGCTTATTGAGCAACAGTATTAGGGGGAAATTTAGTATAATAGGGTCTTAGATCCTTGGCATGATATGTGCCTAATATTCGACCATCAGTATCCTGTAAAATATAATAATTATTTCCTACTTTCTCCTTAATAATGGCTTTCAAAAACAGAGGGGCCAACTTTGCATTAAATTTCCTTTCGAAATTGCTTTGAGCAAAATTTCGTCTATACACTTCCTGGCCTATTAGATATGAAATGGGTCTTGCACGCAAATTATACTGATTTCGATTAGTTTCGTATGCTTTTGCAATGTGTTTCTTTAGGCTTTTACGAATTAAATAAAGTTCGTCTTCTCTATTAATTCTCATACTGGGTTCATCCAACACCTGGAGATTTTTGAGTAATGAATATGAACTACCGTGTGTAATCATTTCTAACCCAAACACAGCTCGATATGGGGAGCATTGAATGGACTGGTGAAATCCGTTTCGTAACGCGCAACTAATGGCACTAATATTTTGATCCCACAAAGTTTGATCCTGCTTTAGATATGATCGAATTCCTGCCAAAATAGAGCGATTTACGCGCTCCGACGCATTCGATTGCGGAGAATATATGGCTGTGTATGTGTGACTGACACCTAACGACGTGAGAAATGCGTTAAACTCATTTGCTTTGAATTGAGATCCGTTATCGCTTAACAAAATCTCTGGTACGCCGAAAATGTGAAATACGTCCTTTAATAAATAATCCTGTATAACTCGGGATGTAAATTTCTTTAGCGGAAAAAGCCAATGAAATTTTGTCATATGGTCTAACACAATTAATAAACCTATGTGACCCTGTTTGCTACGAGGATATGGACCTAAAATGTCCACATACATTTTTTGAAAGGGCCTGGATGTTCTAACAGGGTTACCCATCTCTGGTTTAGTGATAAAATTAGGTGCTTTACTAGTGTTACATGTCTCACATGAACGAATATAGTCACGTGCATCTCGTACTAACCCGGGCCAAAAGAAATGACGTCTAATAAGTTCGATGGTTTTAACCATACCTCCATGTGCAGCTGTAGGGCTATCATGGGCCCTTTGGATGACAGATTTTCGCAAATTGTAAGGTACCCAGAGCTTCCAGCAGTTATTTTCTTTTTCCATATCCCCGTTGTAGTGCTCTGTACGAATGTACACAAAATTATCGATGATTTTTATGTCCGGATATTTTTCAATATTTTGGTTCACTTTAGTTTTCAATTCGACATAATCCTTGTCAGCAAAGTGAGCGGAATTTAGATCTATTTCCGGGAACGAAAATTCTATGCTACACACTTCTTCAAACGGTATTCTAGAAAGAGCGTCGGGAACAATGTGCTCATTTCCCTTCCTATGGGATATGGTGAATTTGAAACCCTGTAATTTAAAGACCCATCGGGCAAGGCGGCCTGATAAATCGGGTTGTTTCATCAACCACACTAACGACGCGTGGTCAGTAATGACTTCAAAGTCCTGTAATTCAAGATAACACCTGAATTTTTTTATAGCTTCAACTGCCGACAAGCACTCACGCTCAGTAACGCTATAATTGCGTTGAGCACTATTTAATTTTCGCGACATGAATGCTATCGGGCGTTCATTTCCATCTACATCAATTTGAACCAACACAGCTCCGATGCCCACATCGCTGGCATCACAGTGAACATAGAACTTTTTCTCAAAATTGGCATTTGCTAAAACAGGGGTAGATGTTAAAAGTCCCTTTATTCTGTCAAATGAACTTTGTGCCTCTGTGGTCCAACAAAATTTTCTCTTCGTAGACAAAACCTCAGTTATGGGATGTACAACCGTAGAAAAATTCTCAATAAAGCGGCGGTACCAGCCGGCTAATCCGAGAAAACCACGGACTTGCTTTATATTTTTAGGCACGGGCCAGTTTTGAATAGAGATAACCTTTTCTGGGTCTGTTTTTATACCACCATTACCAATGATATATCCCAGATAATTCACTTCTGTTACACAAAATTTTGATTTTGTAATGTTCAGGGTAAGATTAGCTTTCCTAAAAGCATCTGCTATGCGGACTAATATTGATAAATGGGTTGGGAAATCTTCGGAAACTATTATTAAGTCGTCTAAATAACCGAAGACGCAATGCCGTAAGTCTGAGGGTATTAGCTGATCCATCAATCGACACATAGTGGATGGGGCATTGCATAGGCCAAACGGCATAACAACAAAATGATATAGGGGACGGCCTGGGACCGTAAAAGCAGTTAATAGCTTAGACTCTTCTGATAAAGCAATTTGCCAATACGCATCCTTCAGATCGAGTTTTGATATTATGTTTGCCTTTGGCAGCCTGGAAAATATCCCCTCAATACTTGGTAGTGGATAGGCATCTTTTTTCGTTACGTGATTAACCTTCCTGGCATCAAGACACAAGCGTATTTTATTTGGTTTTACGACCAACCTCATGGGCGAGCTCCAAGGTGAATTTGATGGTTCTATGACCCCTAAAGCAAGCATCCTGTCAATTTCTTGGAACATTAATTTCTCCACCGCGGGAGATACAGGATAGAAACGCTGCTTTACGGGTGTACTCGAGCCCACTTCAATTGTGTGTTTTATTAGGTTTGTTCGCCCTAATCCTTCTTTCTCAAAATTAGGAAATAGTTCAATAACTGCAGATAGCTGTTGACGTTGATGTGAATTTAAGGGATATTCGCCACAAGAATTATATTGTCTAGATTCTTCATGAATACTAGTTAAAATTTCAGACCTAATATTGAAAGTAGAAAATTCGATGGAATTTTTATCAACAGGATCATTATTAGATGCAAGTACAATATCTCCGAAAACTTCAGGAGCCAAATTAAATGATTGCCAAAAATCCAAACCTAAAATTAATCGTTGGCTAATTGAAGGTACTATCAAGATTTTTAATCTATTGCTTTGGCCTTTAAAGAAAATATCAACATCGAGATAACCAATAACTTTTTGAGGTTGCCCATCAGCTGTCTTAACATATGAGTTAATTTCGAAAAATTCATTAAATTTAGAAAAATCAACACAAGCCAGATCTGATCCTATGCAGGACACATTGGCACCAGTATCTAATAACCCGAGCTCGTTAAAAGTCAGAAATTTTACTGATGCATAAAATCTTTTATCAGAAGGATTAGTCATGATTGAAGACAAAATAAACTTAGATGTAAATTTACGGTTTTTATAATAATTTCTTAACCTAATAGTTGAGCGTTTTTGTTTCTTAGAAACATTATAAGATATTGTAGATACATTAAAAATAGCATTACGTTTAGTTAGGTAATTTTCCCATCTTTTGTGGAAAGGTAATATTGGATATAACTTTGCTTTTCGATCAATGTTACTAACAGAAGAATTGTTATCATTTTTTACGATTCGAGTTGGGGGGTTTGAGAAAGGTGATAAAATAGAAAAATCAGAAGTAGAAGATGATTTTTCTAAGGTCGATTTCGAGGGAGAGTTTGGGACTGAAAGTTTTTTGAAGATATTCTTTTTTCTGAACATTTTGTACACTGGGGTTTATAGGTATTTTTCTCACCACACCCGTAACAAAACACATTCCGCTTCTCCAAACAATCTTCCCAAAAGTGGCCTAACTGATCACAGTTCCAGCACTTAGGAGGTTGTTGTATAGCATTTATGGACAATTCTTGTTCTCTATTAAAATCTTGAACTGGTTTTTCTTCTGAGTATGAAATATCAGCAATCTGACGACGTCCTGCAGGGTATTGAGCAGTTTTGAAAGACATGTTTCTACGATAATACTCATCGCCTACCAGATTTTCTCTCATTTGAACGAGTTTTCGTAAATGAGCCAATGAATAAATGGGTACATACAGTAATTCATGTCTAATTTCAGGACGTAGATTACGAGTGAGGATTTCGACTAAATCAGTTTCTGGGATGGGCTTTTCTAGGCGATCTAAAATGGCAGAAATGGATTCATAAAAGGCTTCAAATGTCTCATTAGCCTTCATTTTTCTGTTCCTAAGTTCCTCATGAATATCAAAGCTGGATTTAAAGTCCTTATATTGATATTTTAAAGCTTCGCAAAATTCATTCCAACTTATAGTTTCGGCCTGCTTATGGTATCTCCAGTACCATTCTCGAGCACGTCCACTCAGCAAAATATGTAAATTTTTACATATGACAGAAAAATCATTATTAAAATGTTCGCGAGTTAGTACCCTAACTCTATAAAGGAACTCATCAACACTTATGCCTTGAGTAGACCCATCAAACTTGATATGCCAATTTTGTATAATTGACGTTATTTTGTCAGATCTTAAAGTAAATTGTTCATCAAATGAACTACTACAGTTTCCCCGAGAATTGGACATATTGTGAGGATTAGATGGTATTTGAGAAACTGGTATATTACCATGTGTTTGAACATAAGGTCGATTATTTTGCCTTTGAATAGGAGGTACTATTTGTGGCGGTGATTGCAACAATTGGGTTGGTACAGTGGTATTTTTGGAAGTATTTGGTAACAGATTAAGATTACTTAATAATCGAGATACCGTACTTTCAATCATGTAACCGAGATGTGGATAATCAATAGTAGGTTGAACGTTATTTGAAAAATTTCTAACTGGAGTATTTTGTTGTGCATTGGGTAATAAATTTGGAGAATTTTGTATACAAATCGGAGTTGAAGGGTTTTCATTATCAGGATTGATACTAACATCATTGAAATTATTTCTATTTGAATCTGTAAACAAATTTCGACTATAGCTACGCGTATTATAATGTTGAGCAAGTGCTCCACGGGGTTTACCACGAGTAGTCTTTGGTTTTTCTGTTGGTTGATTCTTGTTAAAACTGTAAATTTTCTTTAATTCAGAAAGTGAACATGGCTTCATGCATAATGGACATTCTGATGACTGAGACAAATAGTTCTCAACACAAGTGCTGTGGAAAACATGATTGCATTCAGAAATTATCAGCAATTCTTGTCCTTCGGACATTGTATCCTTACAAATTTTACAATTTGGATTATTTTTTGATAACTGTGTGGCCGAGGGCTGTGAAACAGATGCCTCTGGAAGAGCAACTTGTGAAGCAGCAGCCTGAGCTCCTGTAGGTGAGCGTTCCATTACAATTTCTTATAACGTAAACTATTCAAAAGATATAATACACAGTATCTAAAAGTATGCAACAAAATAAAGTATGTATTATTTTGTTTTTTTTTTTTTTTTTTTTTTCAGTATATAATTATGCGAATATTCGTAAAAAGAAGTTTAAAAAGAATTAATTTACTTATTTACAAAAGCAAATTAACAAATAACAGTTTAGCAATTATTTAAAAATAAATCAAATAGGTTTATCTATCTTACATATTAATGTGATATGGTTTGAATAAGCCTTCAAATGTTGTAATAAATGAATTGACCTAGAAGTATTCTAATTGGGCTATTGAATTCTTAAAAGTTTATTGCATTTAAAGAAGGTTTTACCAACAGTTATAGGTTTTTTTTTTCTTTTATTTTTTTCTATTCAAATTACCTAAATTTTGACTGGACAAAAACCCACTGACTGTAGATATTTTGTAATCCGAATCAAAATTAGGATATCAATAACTAAGTTAAACAATCTATAAAGTGCTATAACTTCTAAAAACTTACACAACTTATAAAGCAACATACATATCTCAAGTTATTTAGCAAAAGATACTTTAAATATATCTTCGGTCGACTTAGTCGAATCTATCACGCAACTAATCGAAAATCCAGAAGAATTTTAAATTATATTTGCCAAATACCTTTTAAAATATATGCTTATTTACAAATTATGATTTAATGATAAAAAAAATGTAAATGAGGTTTTTTTTAGAGCAAAAAAATCTAAATGTTTTACGCAACTCAGTTTTTCTTGCCCCACGTTGGGCGCCAATTTATGTAATGAACCAGACTATTTTCTCTAAAGAATGACAACAAAATTCAGAGATTGCATCGGTGATTTTCTTTTAGCTTTCAGAGATTGTCAAGACTAACGGGAGCCATTTAAAAAGCTAGCAATCAGCCGGGTGGGGTGGTTCTTGTCTTGTCAATCTCTCTTACCGATGGGCAGTCAACACATAAATATTATTTTAGACTCCCTTAAAAAATGTAATTATGAAATGGACTAGGATGTTGATTTAATAATTGATGTTGAAGGATACCCCTGTTTAACCAACATAACAACAGAAATGGGTCAATTCATGATCATACAACTGTGTAGAATAACTCCCCTAGCTGTCTTTGGGGGGTTCGACGCTTCTTTACCCACCCTACCTGTGATCTTAGGGCGCCTGATATAAAGTCTAAGATCCCTAACGCAACTTATTCAAAACCAATCACATTATGTAAGAATTAAGAAATTTTAAAGTTCCATTATAATAAATTCGTTATTTATTCAAAGAATATGTAACACTGATAATTCATGTATAAGACAAAAATTCTAATTCTATATTCACCTATTATATTCATTATTTTTAAACATCATTATACAACGTTACATAAATGATATTAACAATTCTTAAATATATAATGTGTATTGAATTTATAACTTTAACCGAAAGCTACTTACAAAGTACAGAAGCTGTAATTACAAAAGCTTTTTTTTGTTGATCAATGCATTTGCTCTCTCAGTAGAATAAATTATGAATGAGCATAGTAAATTCTAAAATTAGAACAAGTTCAATGCATTTGCTCTCTCAGTAGAATAAATTATGAATGAGCATAGTAAATTCTAAAAATAGAACAAGTATATTTTTTTTTTTTTTTTTTTTTTATTTTTTTTTTTTTTTTTTTTTTTTTTTTTTTTTTTTTTTTTTTTTTTTGCGGGTGTCGTTGTTCAGATACCAGAAAAAAATTTTAACAAAAAACAGAAGATCAAGAAGAAAAAAATATTTTTTTAGCAAACAGACATCCCTCAATAAGCAGGGTATGAACTTTTTGTGTAATAAAATTTTTTACATTAAAGTTATAAATTCTCAACAAATTATAGGTAGTTTTTCAAGGTACTTAATGATAATTATGCATATAAAAATCAGTTAAAATTGCAAAACAATAAGGTTATATAAAAACGATAATCACTCACCAATTCTATAAACATTTCGGCAACTGCGGGATGAAGAGGCCTTTTCAAACTGCTGTAGGTTGCTGATTAAAAGGTGTAAAACAAAAAGGTAGATAGGTTTTGCAATTATAGCTGTTCTCTTATAAATTAACGCTGGCTTATAAAATCTAAATAAAATTTAACTTGATTAGAATTTGTTTAATATATAGTAGAATAATCGAATTTGTTTAAATTTCAATATTTTTAAAATACATTTTCTTTTGACAGGGCAATGTAGACTGAGTGCAATACTAGTTTTAAGACCCAAACATTTTTTTTCTGTGATATTAGTTCTTTAGATATTAATTAGAATTGTTTTATAGTTTAATAGTGTAAATTTAGTTTAACTTAAATCTTAAGCAAATGTCATATTGGCACTTCAATATTGTCTGGACGAATTCTTTATGTAACTTTGGTTATTATTTTTCGGACACTAATAAAATTTTTACGTTTTATAATATTAAATTTTTAATTGCGAATTAAATTTGCCCTGTCGGTATTTTAGAAAAATTGAATTAGTTTACCCAGACTATATATAACTTAGGTGACATAACTTATGTTGGTGGCTCGTGTGTTCACGACTCTGGCAAACCGTAGGAATTGTGACCAGTACAGCCGGAGAAGGTTATGTCCGCTGGACTTCGATGAGATGGTAGTATATAGAAATATTTTCTTTTTGGAGTATTGGGATCTTCGAGAAATGTCTTCAGACTGTACTTTTAGTTTTTTTCTATTCTAGATCTATAATTTAGCCGTTTAGCTCACAAACTGTCCGCTTTAGGTATGGTTATCAATGTTGAAGTGGTAAAAAAATTTGCAATGTGTTTTCTGATTTTTTTATGTTCTTCTATCTCCTCTTTTTCTTCCAGTTTAGTAATCAAGATCACAGCTTTTTTTGTGTTTTTTTTTCCAGAATGTAATATGATCTCGTGAGAAAAGCACAGTGGTGGCTCATTAAATAAGTCCACCACTTTTTATATTAAAATTTGTGAAGTTTGATAGACAGAATGACAATCTTGAAATTTATTTGAAATATGGTGTATTTAGAAAATTTAAAGAAATTTATTGTAAATAAGTATTTACTCGAAGCTGACAAAATTAGACGTAGATTTTTAAAATATATTTATGAGCTCCTGCTGGGATGAGTGTGAGCCAAAGTTGGAAAATATGGCTGCAGTATGTTTAGAATTTAGTTTTTTTCTTTTCTTGATAATTTAATTGACACAAATGTCATGAACTTATAACTGCTTTATGAACAGTTATTGGTGGTTAAGTAATACTATACTTTTTTTGGTGCGTTGAAGCCACTACTTTCCTCGGGCAATGCTAGATGTAAAAGAATTCCTCAACGGTATTCTTTAAGTTAAAGAAGCTATGTGTGACAAAGAAAAAACTTCGAAAAATTCCTGGAAAACACCATGATTACCGAATAATCGAGTTGAAGCCAGCATGCGTTAACATGCGTTTCGATGCGTTCATATGCGTTGGCTTACTTTTCTACGGTTTGTAGTATATTAACTTAACGATAATTTAATGCCAAATAAACACGGCTTTTTTTTTTTTATTACTTTTCTTAAAATTGACTATTATTCGATGAATTTAACTACTGTTGTAAATGATAACGCTATTAATTATAGTTATGTTTTATGCAAGAACACCTGTATATTTAAATGTTAATAATTTTACTTAATGTGGTAACAAAAGGTAATACAAGAGAAGAGGGGTTCGATTAACATTGTATGGATACTTAAAATACAAAGTTAGAAGCCAACCTGGAATAACTTTTTGAATATTTGACCAGGCATCTTAGCTGCCCAAATTACAACTACGAACAGTACACCTGTCAGTGTCAATAAGTGTCACTTAACATTTTCTTCTAAATTATGACGAGTATATATCTAACGATACCTGTATATTAAACAAGCCGTAAAATCAATATTGTCTTAAAGACTCTTGAGTTAATTAAGCATGTAGTTTAGAAATGAATTTTGTTTTGTTAAATACATATACATACATGTGTTTGATAAATGCTAAGAATATATTATTAAAAACAAAAAGGAGGAAAATCTTTCATGTCAAACACAATGATATAGAGTTTTGTATCGTTTTTCATGGCTTGTGACAACGACGACCAAGAAAGACATTTACGGGACGCCGTATTAATGTTGTGCTAAGGCAGAATGGATCTAACAGACTTTGTGTGTATTAGTACCGCCTATTCACGTCTCAAGTTTATGCCCAGCTTGTGGCCAGGGCCTGCATTACAGACTCGTACCTCATGGCCAACTCTACTTAACTTTGTCTAACAGATTTATGAACTAGATTATATATGTTTATTGTTTAGCTGTTAAAACAGACAACTAGATAAGTACTCCTTAATTTTTTCTTTTGGAACTAATTTCAGCAAGAAAATCAAAATTACTGAATTGTAAAATTGAAAACGAAAATAAGAAAACAAAAAACTTCAATTTTGATACCAAAGACCTATAAAATCGTACATGATTTATAATATACCGCATATTAATTTAATTGTAGTTTAGGTTTTATTAACCATGAAGAATGTGATTTTTTGATATCTTTTTCTTAAATAATTTATGAAATAAAAACTAATTGTATTATTTAAGCGATATATCACTTATGTAGAGTTAATATTAATATGACATGTTTAAATAAGTTATGAGAATAAAAGCAAAAAAATAAAAATTATAATTTGATGAACAACATTATAAACACCATTATGATAAAAAACATTCTCAAAGAGAAGCGAAATGTTTTTAATCAATTTAATCATATTTCATAGTTGAAAACAGTAATAAATATGTGTTTAATAGTTTTTTATGTGTCGAGATGTAGCTCGTCAACATACATTTGCAAAAAAAAAAAAAAAAGAATATTTATGAATGGTGCATAAAAGTGTTACAAAAGAAAGAAAAAGAGTGAAATAAATAAGTATGTATTTAAATATGCATATGTAGTAGGATGCTAGCCAAATATGTCTCAAACTAAACTGAAAGTTATCTTTTCTTAAAGACACGTCTATATTAACAACTACTAAATTTTTCAGTTTTCCATAACTAATTTAAAATTTGTATAAAAGATAAAGCAATAAATTAAACTAACTCAACAACTAATAGAACGATTATTACTAGAATATTGTTAACTAACGTTTTAGTTAAGTTGGAAGCACACAACAATTTATTTCATTGCAGGCAAATGGTGTCAGCCTAATGCTCATAACACATACAAACGAGTATAGGCGTATGATTAATATTTTAACATATATTTTGTATTCAATATTATTCATACGTGTCATGGCCACTATTGCTTTTGTATGCTGACAGTAAATAGACCAGAACTTTAAAAAGTATTTATTTTATACAGAATATTCTCGAAAATAATTCCTATATATTTCGTGGAAAATTAAGAAAATATTTTTAAGTTATTTTTATTATATGAATACGATTGATTTTCATTCACAAAAGTAATCATCTTATTTATGTTATTGGCGCATATTAAGAAATCGTAACTAAAGTCGAAACTTATTAAAATAGTGGAGCAACTTTTTTCTTAATTAATATGTAAAATACATACATATAGGCGTATGATGAATATTTAAGCACATATATGTAAATATGTATATATATATCGTATTCAATATTACTCATACGCGTTAGGGCCACTTTTATTTTGCATTTGTAGATGACAGTAAGTAGACAAGATGTAGACAAAAAAATTTGTTGGGAATTGAAAATTTAAGCTGGCGGTACACAAATATAATCATTTAATATTTTAAGCAGATAAGAATTTAACTTTTTTCTATTTTTTTCCTTAACAACAGTGAAACTTAAAAATGGGATTTTTAAAAAGTTTTTGGGAATTTAAAATTTTGGTGCAGAAATTTAAAATGAATAATTTAATAACAAATCAGAGAAAAATATAAATTTTATTATCACCCCTATCGTGAATAAAAATTCCACATGAAATTTGTAAACAGGCTATACACAAATGTAATCACTTAATATTTTAATCAGATAAAAATGTAACTTTTTTAAATTTTTTTCCTTAAAAAAATAGTGTAAAAAATGGGGATTTTTTAAAAAGTTTTTGGGAAATTAAAATGCCAAGGTTTACGGGTAACTTTTAACATTTTATTGTATTTAAACGTTTGTAATATTTCAAATTTAGTTGCAAAATGGTTTGTTTTTCATTAGATTTGTATGAAGGTACCCGGGTACCTTCTTATTAATATAAATTTTATAAATCGTATATTTGAAGTATTTCAAATTTAAAAGAATTCGTCCAAAATTATTTCTTACAAAACCTGTATTAATACTTTTTTACTATTGCACGTAAAAGTTATATTTGTCTAATTTACATTAAGAGTTGCAAGATTAGTAAATTAAAATTTCACAGGGTTTTTTTTTGATATGGTCAAATGCAAAGTGTGGCTTTCTAGTGGTCATATCAGTGATGGAAAAATGAAAAACTGAAATGATACTGACCGTCAACAAAAAGAATATTTTTTCAACATTTTGGTACTTTTCAGGAAACATATATTTTTATTCAAAAATAAAATTAAAAATCCATTTATTTAAACTTTAAAATAAAATTCATTCAGTTTAATAAAAAAAAACTATTATAACAACAAACTAAAAATTAATGGCCTATTTCACGATGTCGAAAGATAACGTTCGCTTAGATAAGACTTAAGACACAAACTTTTTATCGTATCTATTTTTTACTCCATCAAGTTTGTTTATTCCACAATCAAGTTTGTGTCTTAAGTCTTATCTAAGCGAACGTTATCTTTCGACATCGTGAAACAGGGGGTAATTCATTTTTATGTAAAAATATATGTTTCAAAATTTTTTATTTTTTGTGGGTTAAGATAATACCATATGAGCGCCTGCATTTTGTTAGTGTTAATGCCATATCATTAATAGATCTTTCACCAATATGTTTAAAGTTTTCAAACTCATATGATACACAAAAAATCTCAAACAAGAAATGAGAATTACAAAAATGTACGAAACATAAGAAATTTAAAAAAAAATTATCAAAATAGTACCACAAACAATTGTAATTCCTTATGTCTCTGTTTACTTTTGTAGTTTAGCTTATCCCAGATCAAATATATAATATGAATAACGAATTTGTGCATTCCTTACGTTCTTGTTTTAAAGCCAATGTGGCCAATGATTCTAAAAATAGTAAACAGGAAACAAAGCAAAACAAACAAAGAGTACTAAATATGATGTGGGGGTACTGTGGTATTTTTGTTACGAAAAAGTACTGAAAATAGTACAATAGTATTGAATTTTCCATCACTGTGTCATATACAATACATATCTACGTATGATTAATATGTTATATATAGTTTGTATTCAATATTATTCATACGTGTCATGACCATTATTACACATTACACACTATGGAATAGTAAGTAGACAGGAATGTATTTTTAAACATTATTTATTAACATATGCATAATACATAATTAATTGTTTATTTGCTCTTGAATTATACTATTACTACCATTTTCTAAGGAAATTGTTTATGAATTATTTATAAGTTAAATAATTTTGTTATTTTGATGATTGTGGTGTTCATACTACTTCTTTTGTACATACAAGTTTTCATTATATTAATAGAAATCATCAAGTGCCAAGTGTGGTATAGCAACAAATATATTTGATATGTTGTTAAATAGCAAGATAATATTGTCAAAGCAAAAGCCTTTGACATTTTGGTAATGCTAGAGTTATGTTTTCTATTCAAAAAAAAAAAAAAAACTTTTATTGTGACTACATCAGGTTAAGTAGTAGACTATTAATGTCAAATTTAACTATATTTTAGAAGTCATTGCTTATAAGCAATTTTGCAATCTAATGCTTGGTTTTCACTATGTCATTTTTGTTGTCAAATTGTCCAAATTGTTATAAAATTACCAACAATTTGACAACAAAAATGACATAGTGAAAACCAAGCATAAGTATGAAATGTTGTATGCTGTTTTTGAAAAATACCTTTTCCCAAAATTAAACTAGGCAGCAGAGACTTTAAAAGTTTTATTTTACAGTCTCAATATGAAAAGTCAATCCCGAGACGAATTCTTTTGCCACAGACTCATAATGGCTATGCAATATTCTCGCAACTATATTCAAAATGATACAAGTTTTTGTCCACAAATAAAATCGTAACTGCAATCCCCAGAGGCTGGCCTTAGTTGTCTCCATGGACGCCAGTTTACGACTAAATTTATAGAAAAAATTCTGCATAATTTCCAATAAATTTGGCGGCATATTGACATCCATAAAGGATAAGGCCAGCCTCAATGGATGCCAGTTTTCTTCGTGGAATCCTTTTATGCTTGCAACTATTTGCTTTAAAAACTATTCGATGTTCAGTGTTGGGAGCACAACACTATGGTCACCGATAAATCTGGCAAAAATAAAGCCACATTTTGTAAAATATACCTCTATGTGAACATATGTATATTAAATACATATGTATATTAAAAACTCCAAAAATGTAGAAACAAATTAACATATTTTGAGAAATATTATATAATTAAAACAAAATATTCAAAAAGTTTAGTTGTTTTTAAACCACAACCATCCGTTCTCCACTATATCCAGCCTCATTCCTTAGACTTGTTCTACTGACAGAGCCTAGCGATCAATTACAAACCAAATATTTTATGTTTTTACAACAACAAACCACATATTATTTTCGGTCTTATTTTACGTACAGGGTGAACAATTTGTATTTTTTTTTTCTTTGCTGGTACCAGCACTCAGGGGACGACCCCCACTCATGCAATACATTATATTTGAACTAGTATCAGCAGAACACATTTCATTTTAATATCGATAGAATAGATAAACACAACACACATTCGTACGATCCTGTACGTTGTCGAGTAACTCCAAAATAGACTTCGAAGCAGCAGCCCATACACGAGAGTTGTATTCCATTTTCGGTCGAATATAGCTAGTGAGTGAAGTATTTCCTACACCGTTTTAAAAAACAAGGCACTCGAACGTTTCTTTTGAGACTTGAAAGATGTTTTCGGTCCAGCGGACATCACACTGGATTATCATACCTAGAGCGTCAAGAGCGTCTGATTCTTTAATATTTACACCGCCCATAAATACAGATGAAGCAATATCTTTCTTCAGAACTGCCTTTTGTTTATATTTTTGCAGCAAGTAACAAAAAGCGATTTACATAATTACAAAATAAATTAGATACCAAAAATTATATGCCTTTCTTTTTCTATGAGAACTGCTCTAAAAAGCTGATTTTGGCTTTTGAAACGTCAACATTGTCACCTCTGAATATTTTTTGGATAGATTTAAAATATGTATAACTGGATAAAGCAATCTATATTATTGACCTAAATAACAATATTTTACATTTACTTAAAAACAAATATTCACATGATGCGGTTGTCCATTCGGAAGGTATAATTTGCGATTATGACTTTGACTGAACATAAGCCCCAAAAAAGTGTAGGTATGGTATCAGACTATCTGGGCGATCAGATCGCAGGCCTGGATCATAAAATTTGCTGCTAATTAAAATTATTTCGCAATTAATAAATTGTGTACAAAAAACATTTCTTACAAAACGCTGATTTTCGTAATACAGCTGAATAATTTGGAGACGTTTTGGGGCTGATTCTATCCATCATGAATTGCCAAATAATAGTAAATAAAAATATGATGACAATATGACGCCAGTGTGGCGTGATCTGTCGAAAAAAGATATTAAAGAAGCACTTAATGACTTTTAAATGCAAATAAATGATTAACAATTTGCTGTTAAAAATGATTCATTTGTTTTTTGGTTACATAATTGAAATCATGGTGTAAACATACAAGGTGAGTGCAGTAGCATAGCTGACTGACTTTGTTTACAATTTACTTATGTACTTATGTATGTAATATGTTGTCAAGTGTTTTTAACAGTAGTACATTATTTTACACAAACAAAATGCCTGTTGTTTCTGCATTGTGTTGTATTTGTTGCCGATTTGCATTCAACTTGTATTATTACCTACACCATGATTTAAATATAGAAAGAAGTATTTCTATTTCTTAAAACTTTCATGTTTAACAATTAAAATTGAAATAAAAAAAATCTAAAAAATGTGATTTTAAACTAAATATGGTATCTACAAAAGTTTCTCACAACACTATCATTATACCAGATTTGTATTCAGCATCACAAAGGAGAGTTTTTACAAAAGTTTATACATAATTTTAATAAAATAAAAAACCCAAAATGTTTGCTAGTAGTTAAAACAATTCATTAAATATATCACAGCATCATTTTTGTAGCAACATGTTGCCTTATTACAGTAAATGCTACAAACATCTTAAACAGCATCATTTATAGCAAAGTCTGTAAGAATCTGGCTCTCACATTTATTGGCTCTCATTTTTATCTGGCTGTATGGAAAAGTAACAACAAAACCACGCGTTGCATATTTTAATGAGAGTAATTTCGAAAAACAGGAAAACACCGGTTGAGATGTTTTTGCTGTAAAAATAAAACCAAACAAAAATACCCACACACATAAACTAGCAGCAGCAACAACATCTAACAAAACAGCACATGTAAACAAAGCAAGACAGAACAGAACACAACACAGCAGTAGAAAACAGGCACTAATATAAAATACATTTTCCTATGGACCATTTTAAGGAAACAGAATTCAGTTTTCGCACGATAGTCAAATGGAAAACACGTCTAAAGCGGATAAAGACGAAAACAAATAAACAAGTGAGAACAAAAAATATGATAAAAAAAAGTTGACCAGAAAAGAAAAAAATAAAAGTGTTTTTTTTTTTTTTTTGTTATGTTATGAATATTAAAAATAAAATAAATATAGACATACATACACACACATACGAATACATACATATTTACATACATACATATTAAGTAATTTTAAACACCTACATAGATATGTATGTATGCACATACAAATATGCATAGGTACATACAAATGTGTGCATGGATGTATGTATACATATATACATAAGTTAATGTGTGAGTGTGTGCGTGTGTGTGTGTGTGGGTATGTTTATGAGTAAAAGTAAATGAGGAAAAATAAATCTGAATGAAAGACAACCATTTACTGCTATCGAGGAGATTTGTCTATGTATGTGTTGTGCTATTTGATCCTATGATTAAATACATATTTTGTTACCATTTTGGAATACGCGTGTGACATGATTTTACTAGACTGGAACAACAAAAGCAACAAAACAGATTGGTTTTAAACAAAACAGGACTGAACATGAAATGTGCAAAATAAAAAAAAAACTAATGAAGTGCAATGAATTGGAAAATGTAATAAGTAAAATGAAATGTGAACAAAACAGAAAAAATTAAAACAACAACAATAGCAAATTACAAATAATCATTTATCTGTGAGCTCAAGAAAAAAGAAAAACAAGTACACAAATATTATGAAATAAATTTCATTGAAATTCAAATAAAATTAATGAATGAATGAATATGACTGATTGTGTGTGTGTGCCAATGAAGTGTATGTATGAAAGTGTGCGTAAAATAAGCAAAAGAAAATGTCCAGGAAAAACATCAATGTTTAACTACCTTGCAAATTGATTACCATAAAATAAAAAATGAAATTGAAAAATTAAGTTGGAAAATGAAAAGTTAAGCCATCAAACTCAACAAAAAAAAAAAAAAAAAAACACAAAGTAACCAACTAGAGTATGTCTACACTCACACTCTCAACACAATAGAAACCAAATGCACAATAAGGAACTAAGTATGAAAAGGGAACCAAAATAATAATAATAAAACAAAATCGTCTGCAAATGACATGTTCAATGTTTGTCCTTTGTACTGGCAATTTAATTTATGTTTCCATTGTTCGTAACACGTTGGTCGTTTCATGATTTTTTTTGTGCCATTTCAGGACTTTTCACACGTTACAGTGATTTGTGAGTAGAGTTTATTTGGCACAAATAAATTGAGTGTCTCTATTTTCTCTAATCTAAACACTTATTTCAAAGAGTTCTTAAGGATATGCAAAAATGTCTGTTTTTGTTAAATTTAATTGAAGCTTTAAGAAAAATTAAATGTTTTAAATCGAGTATTACAAGGTTTCTGTAAGTTTAATAAATTTTCTTTTCTGCTTAGCAAAAAAATATCTAAAAATTGTAGTTTACTTTAAAATATTTCCATTTGAATACTAAAAACTTTTGGCAGAAACTGAGCGTACATATTTTAAATTTTGTTTGCTTGTAGTGCCTTTGAGCAACCAAAGTTGTAAAATAAATGAGTAATAATTAGGGCTAATAATTAAAGACAATTAGTGTAATTATAATAAAATAAAGGTTATAAACTTAATTTATTTAAACAGAATTTTGTTGATTATATTACGGTTCTGAAACATAATACCTTGATCTACTTAACATATACAATGTCAGACAAATTAAAGTGGGGTTTCAAATATTTCCTGTTTTTTGATTAACACATTTATTTAATATTTTCTAGTAATTAAATAAAATTTTGATTTCTTCGACCTTTTTTCTTTCAATAAAATTGGCCTCGAGCTCGGAAAAAAACTTTTTTATTTTATTTTCTAGTAATTACCCAGTAAAAAATGTGCTCCAAAAAAGAGCAGGTTTTATGTATGAATGCATACCTCAAATCGCTTCAAACCTGCTGATGGGATGGATGGTTTTTATATGAGGTGTTCCCGGCTTGGAGGACTACTTTCTGCTGACAATAAGCGCTTCTTTTAACCTCATCAAACATGCAAATAAAGCACTTTCCTGAAGTGTTTTTTTAATTCTATCTGAATGTTTTTGCTTAAGAAAAAAGCATTGTAACTGAGAAGCGCGATATTCGTTTTGTAATTGACTTTCAATGTCAAGCGTAAATCTGTAGGCTATAATTTCATCTTTGTTTTTCCGCTTTAAAACCTTCTTCGTTGTCAGCACTAAAAAAGCATCTTTTTTGTATATTTTATTCGTAAGCATTTACTGCTTCCAAAGAGCGCTTTTATTGAAGCGCTCGATTGTGCGCTTTTTCTCTTAAGTGCTTCAAAAAACACGAATTTTTTTTACTGGTTATAAATTATAGGCTTCTTCTTAGCGAATATATAGACCGCTTTCGTTAAGTTTTCTTTGTCCAGTTTGAGTCAAAATATTTAATTCTAGTGCCTCTTTTTTTAAAGAGATGTAACACTCAGGCAATTAATATGCCTGTATATAATTGCGTTACTTTCCTTGGATAGGTTGAAGATAGGTGGTTACAGATGAAAGCTTTTTTTATGTCACAACTCTGCAATTGCGCATTATGTTTGTTTTTAGTGCAGCATTGCAGCGCCTCTGGTAGTGAGTGGGCGCATTATTTTTAAAGCTTGATTTTATAGCCTTTATTTAATTTAAGCGGCTGGGAATCGGCTGGGTACGGAATCGGACCCGGTCTACAAATCCCAACTAATGCTTAATGATCAAATGCGCTAAACAATTAAGCTACAGCACCCTACAACTTGTGGGGTGCTACCTCTGGCTGTCGTAAAATAACTTCTTTTTGCAATAATTGCAATATGATCATCATCTAGACGTCTTCTGCTACATAAGTTCTTTAGACTTTTGTTTTATTTTGTCTTATTTTATACAAAGCAATTATTTTTCTTACCGCAGATTCCGATGTCTTATACTAAGAACTCAAAACTTTCTGTTTAATTACATCTAGTACAAATTCCGATCTAGTGCTGGGTTTCTTTTCTGTTAAAGTCTGCAATTGGAAAAAGTCTGGGTCTAGCCTTATTTGGTGTATATTTAAGTAATAGTAAATTAAATGAACAAGTACTTCACTATAATTTATTAGTGTTTCAATAAAAATCTGGAATACAAATCTTATGTCGCGGAAATTTCTTGTGCACTTCAATATACATATTTACATCAGAAATGAGCGACTTAATAAAATTGCAATATTTGTGTAAATAATTCAAATGCTCCAACAAATAACGGGGCTGTAAATAAATGCATGTAGAAGAAAAATATCAAAAAGGAATAAAGAAGTTTATAAAACCGCACTCTCTTTTGTCCGACAGTGTAAATGTTTGTTTTAACTTAAGGTTAAATCATCCACTTAAAGCATTATTCACTTATTATTTATTGGTATTTAACAAAAATGCGATTAAATACATAATTAATACGCATCTATTAATATTTGAGAAAAACTAAAAGAATAAAGTAAAATTAATTTCCTTTCATATAATAAAAATTCATATATTTGATGATTGGCATAAACTGCTCAAACGTCTTAAAAAACATTTGAGAATGATTAAATCCTCTGTTTTATTTGTGCATAGTTTATTTTATCCAAGATGAGTTAAATTTATGAGGGTGCTGTAGCTTACTTGGTTAGCGCATTTGATCACAGAGAAAGAATATAGTTGTATACGTTTACCACAACAATGTTAACATTTTTACAAGTTTTTAACAATGTTATGGTTACTGTAATTATTTATATATTTGCGATAACCATAATATGGTTAAGTTACAATTCAGATGATTACTACAATTCTATAAACGATTGTAGTAACTATGTATATATTTGTTGCAATCATGTTTATGATGAATCCCTTTATAATAATTTGTTGCTCTTTGATTATGATAGAGAACAACATAATAAGGTATAATATTTCATCACAAAACTGATCACCATAAACATTACATAATTGCTATAATCATATATATGATTGTTACAATCATGTGAAAGGTAATTTAATCATATAGTGGTTGCAGAAATCCTATAAATAATTACAGTGAACATAATATTTAAAAACAAATGTTTAAATAGTTGTGGTAAACATGCACAACTATATGGTTTTCTCTACGTGTGTATAAGGCTCATTTACACAAAAACAGTTTATTATTATTTATTATTATTATTATTATTACTAAATTAACGATAAAATTCAGAAAACCATAATTTGTATGGAGGAATATCACATTACGTTCAGAAATAATACACATGTATCTTTCTATTAAAACTTCCATAGAGATTTCACAGACAAACCCTTTGTTGCATGAAATGTGTACTGAATGGATTTGCTTAGTTTCTTAAGATAATAAGTAAATATAGAAACAAATAAAGTAAAACAAAAATATTGTACATATTACTATGTAGTTAATACCTTTTAATCTAATATGCCGCTATGAATAATAGCAAAGTTACTTTAGTCATTAATAGCAGAAGTATTTAACATAAACATTTGCCCAGATAAATAAAACAATTATTTATTTTACTATTCTTAATATCTGGCCCGTAAAAGTGAATGTTATGTGACAAACACTACGAGTATAACAATTATTATTTGTTGTAAATGTCTGAACAGAATCTGTTTAATGTAGGCCGTAACTATGATAAGGGACATTCACAACAAAATTTATACTTTGCTTAGACAGTGTGTAGTAAGTAGTACTATTATTAAGATAAATATAAGGGATTTGTTAAAGACATAAATACATACATACATACATACATGTATGTATATATTTAACAGAACAATAGCCCAACAATATTTAGATAGTTCTTCAGCGACCAGTTTGCTGGCATTATTTCATCTGAGAATGTTTATTAACTTTGTATGTATTTAACAATTAACAGTTTTATTGTGCAAATAATTACACAAGGTTATATCTTTGTTAGCTGTAGTTATATGATTGGCTTCTAAGTAGTCTGATTATATTATTAGAAATGGGTCACATTTGAATAGGTTTTAAAGAAACAAATACATAATAATAGTTATAACTAGGGTTGCTATAATTAGCATGTATGATATCTTCTTTTGTTTTTTTTTTTTGACATTTCTGTGCTTATGAGTGTCACATGTAACCAGGTTAAGGATTTAATTTATGCAATATAAAGCAAAAACTTTTAACAAAATTCAACAATTGCCTTATTATGGATAATGAAACATATGTAAAAAATGTATTGCAGACATCCACTATTTCCACCAATATTTTATGTTGCTACGTAACAGGTGTATAGCTATTTTTAAGTGGTATTCATAAAAGATACACTATCCGTATCTTTTTGTCTTTAGTAACTTAAATGTCATTTTGAAAGGTACATACACACAGATGAAAAATATAGTTGTACATGTGTACCACAACAATGTCAACATTTTTACAAGTTTTTCAACAATTTTTGATAATTTTTAGTTAGGCTTGAGTTCAGTAAATTTAATTTTCATTAAATTATTATTTTTACTGAAGATAGGAATTGTTTATACACCATGAAATCTTATTAAAGTTTTATTGATAATTTTTCTTGGCTGAGCTGGGGATCGAACCTGGGTTGAATTTACATGTTTCAAGAATCACCATATTCTTTGATCAGAATTCTTGGAGTTCTAACCTCTGCACCACTGCGGTACCTGCTAGCCTACAGTCAAACATCAATCTTTAACCAGTGGTACTGGTGGTTCGAAATTTGCTGTAATTATCATTTTTCAATTTATTTACATGTTGCTTCCTTCAACATTATCAATAAAATTTTAATAAGATTTCATGTTGTAAAAACAATTCCTACCTTCAGTAAAAATAATAATTTAATGAAAATTAAATTTAATGAACTCAAGCCTAACTAAAAATTAACAAAAATTGAAAAATTAACAGTTTTACTAAAAAATAATAAATGTTTTTCAACAATGTTATGGTAACTGTCATTATATATATGATTGCGGTAATCATATTATGGTTAAGTTGCGATTCAGATGAGAACTGCTATCATAGATACGATTGTATTAACTATGTACTATTAACTGTGTTGCAATTATGTTTATGATGAATCCAATTATCATAATGTTTTTTTTTTTTTTTTTTTTTTTTTTTTTGCATATTTTTTTTTATTGTATCTTCATTTTAAATGAACTAACAATATGTATTCAAATCCTAAAACTAATGAGCAACTTGTATTTATTCATCTGAGAGCGGTGGTGTCCCTCCTTCTCAAACGGCTATGACCGGGATGTTGTAAGATGTCTCGAGCGAGGGGATTTGGATGAATTTCCAGCTTACCCAAATAATGGGCCACGTGTTTAGTTATTTCCCATTTGACAAGTGGAACATCAAGATCGTTGTGTATGTTGTTGTTTTTAATATACCAAGGAGCGGTAGTTATCATTTGTAGAATTTTGTTTTGACGGCGTTGAATTTTCTCAATATTGGAGTTGGAGGCAGTGCCCCATAACTGGATACCATAGCATAATGTGACGATCTTTTATTATATTAAAGAACAACATAATATGGTGTAATCTTTCATCATAACACTGATCACCATAAACATTACATAATTGCTATATATATGTTTGCTATAATCATATATATGTTTGCTATAATCATGTAAGTGGTAACTTAACCATATCATGGTTGCAGAAATCATATAAATAATTACAGTGACCATAATTTTAAAAAAAAATTTTAAAAATGTTAAAATAGTTGTTGTAAACATGCACAACTATATTTTTTCTCTGCGTGTATCTGTTATATATTCTCAATTTATTATTGAATATTAGGGCACTGCTAAACTGATACTGATGATCGCGATATTTATTGAACGTGTAGCATGCAATATTGAGGGATCGCGATCCATATCGCAGAATGGCCTAAAATATGAAATCCAGAATTTTAAACGTGTAGCATTTTCAGTCATTAAAAAGTGACAAATAAAAGAAATAAAATAAAATTAAATTCAACAAACAAAATTAAAACAATTGACAAAATTTGTGTAATAAAGAGTAATGACAGAAGACAGTGAAAGCGAGTGGGCTCTGCCGGTGGAATCGGAATTAATCAATGTAAAAATGATTTTAAAAAATTTCATTTTTAATTTGGAGGCAAAATAGCTGAACATGATTTCTTTTGGTTTTCTCGGGACATTGATAAACGACACGCACAGCACAAAAATAACATAAATACTGACGTGATAAATATTGAACATGTAGAATACGCTCGTGATCCATCAATACTTTAAAATGGATCACGATCCAAATATCACGATATTTATTGAACGTGTAGCAGTGCCCTTATAGTGTAAACAATATTTTTTAATTCAAAAATATCTAATTGTTATAAAAATAATATAAAAATAATAAATAAATAATATACTCGTAAATCGCTTAATAATAAATAATAAAATATCGCTTTGTTGGCTTAACAAAGCGTTCTATGCGGGAAGTTTTACTTTACTTGTTCACTTTGCAGCTGAAACACATCGATTGCTTATCGAAGCTTATAGGTTTCCACCAATTTGAATGTGCGAGAGATGGTTTATGCAGTTTAGAAGCAGTGATTTTGTCACACACATAACAAACATGCAAAATCATTAGGAGCAAATTCAAAATGTTTGCGATCACAAAAATTCATATAAAAGCAGGAAAATTGGCTATCATATTAATTTGAAGTTGAGAGACGCTGAAAGACAATTTTTCATGTCTAAAATGCTGCTTAAACGCTATAAAAGGAATTAGTTTTGGCGGCAAATCATTAGTAGAGGTGAAAAATAAATCCATAATGATAACCCCAAGCTAAAAGATCGTATGATTCGGCCCTGCACCGAATATTAATAACTATTTAGAAAGAATTATTTGTATTATTATTAAATAATTTTTAAGCTTGAGGTCACTTTTTTGTTTTTTATAAAAGATTTTTATTTCTTATATATAATTTACTCAATATTTCGATTTCCTTTGGAAATCTTCTTCAGGAGTTAATTTAATATTATAAAAATTTTCTATGTGTAAAAATTTTTTGATATAAGTTTGAAAGAGGTTGACAAAATTGAAAACATGTTTTACAGAAAAAAAAAAAAAAAAAAAAAAGGTCGAAGAATATAGAATAAAATTATTTACAAAGAATTATTTGGTAAGTTTTACCACATCCGCCTAATAGTTCAGATTTTGACCCGTCCAAATAAAATTCAACACAAATAAGTTCCATATATACAGAAATAATGACACCAACGTCAGTACATAAAGACGTCTAAATATTGATTGTGCTTTTAATTGTACTTTAAAAATTGTGCTTTGCAAGTAAAACTGCCTTTTATTAAGAGGAAATCTTTAAGAGTAAATGAATAGAGACTTAAGTTTGTGTGTAGATTGAAGTATGCCTGCACTGCAAAAATACGTAGAAGTTTTAATAAAAAGAAATTAATTTGCTGCCAGTGTCAACTGCAAGTGTTAGAAGAGGAAGATGCAATTCAATGTGATGCTCTGTTTGTACGAAGCTGGACAAAAAGCAATACGAAAAGCTTAAAAAAATGCTTCGCTTGAGTATAATTGTCATTTTTGTGATGGTATATACCCAGCAAGCCATATGAGTCCGAAAAGAGTCTTTTCTGACACCTTTTTCGGAGCGTTAACGCTCTTTATGAACCCAAAAAGCAATCATAATTGCTCCGAAAACTATCAAAAAAGAGGGTCATTACATTCGAAAATGGTCCGTCAGAAAGAGCTCTTTGATAATGTCAGAAAAGAGTCTTTTATGAGGGTTTTTTGGGCTCCTAAAGAGCTTTTAGATAATGTCAGAAAAGAGTCTTTTATGAGGGTTTTTTTGGGCGCTGTGTAATCTTGTTTTTATCATTCTTGTGTGGTACAGCTATGTTTTTTTTCCAGGTACAAATAACAGGACAACAACGCTTTGGTACACACACATAATTAAGTGGAATTTCTGAGTCATACTGCGTGCCGACTCAGGACAGTAATAAGTAAATTTTTCTTTCGCTCAGAAAATGCTCTCTTTTTTGGACTCTTTTCTGACTCCTTTTTCGGAGCGCTCCTAGAATGGTATGCTGGGTAATGACCTGTTGGAGATATAAGCTAAATTTAAACATTTAGATCAGCTGGATGAAATAACAAAAACCATTCAATTCATGTCATCACAATATGATAGCATATTAAAAGGTGAATTATTCGTTACGGGAAGAAGTTAATTCGGTAAAATCTTTTATCAAACTTTTAAATGATGTAAGAGTTCGAAAAGATGGTATTATAAATGGAGTGGAAGTTGCCAATGATAAAATAAATGCCATTGATATAGTTGTAGAAATTGCTGAGAAAATTGGTGCTGCTATTGATGCTATTGAGGATACTTATTTTTTGATCAATAAAAGATCCAATACTAAGGATGGAAACACTAAAAAGTCTGTTGTTGTTAAATTTGTTAAAATAAATTACAAAGATGTATTTACGGCCGAAAAGTCAAAGCTCAAACAAAACAAGGATTTAAAAAATGTTTTTGTAAACGATTTTTTAAGCAAAGAATCCATGAATATTTTGAATTATGCCAAATCAGTGAAAGCGGTTCGATACAAATTTTTAAAAAGGACGATGAAAAATCTCCTCTGGTTTTTATTCGATCAATGGACGATATTGATATATACAGACACAATCTAAAACAACATTATTTATATGCACAGAAGTCATGTTACTAAATTTTTGAATAGTATAAATAATTAACAAACACCAATTGCGAAACTCTTTGGGTAATCTTTAGACAACAGCCAGAGCCTTTGTCGCTAATCGAACCCGCATCGCTCTGACTGATAGTCCGGCACACTAGCTCTTAGTCTATCGGCGCACCCCGACTTTAATTTGCTTCGATCGATCAAAATAACGATCTCTCGGAGATTAGCAATTACTTTGATGTGGAATTAATATGTTGCCAGAAAAATGGGAAGAGATCATTGGCTGTTTTCATAAACGTCATTGTCGTTTTTTTTTTTGTCAATGCCGTAAATTCATTAATGCATGACAACGCTTTTGAGTGCGCAACAGTTGTCAAATTTGTGCAGTGTTTTTATTTGTGATACTTTATGATTTTTCAACAATTGAAATGACGGACATATGAACGTAAGTTAAAATTTAACATAATTTTTATACAAATTTAATTCATTTAAGTTTTTTTTCAATGAATATACACATATTAATTTATGAGATTTATATAACAATTATTTTTATAAAATACCCGAAAAAAACATACGAAAAGCAGTATTAGCATTTATAAACGTTTTAAAATGTAATTGCATTATTTGACAAGGCAGTGTTGACATGAAGTATTGCATTGTAAACACATATGTTTGCAGTGTTGCATTGCATACTGCGTTTATAAAAATAGCCATAGCCAGTGCTAGGGCCAATACATTGAATACATTTTAGTAAAGCCTTTGACAAAGTTAACCACAATCTTCTGTTAATAAAATTGGATGTTATGGGTTTCAACAACATTTGTTTAAACTGGTTAAAAACATATCTTTTAAATAGAACACAGTCCGTTAAATTTAATGGTGCAATTTCCAAAAAAATATTGGTAAAGTCCGGCGTCCCGCTAGGAAGTCACCTCGGCTCTATTTTGTTGGTGCTGTTTGCAAACGACATGCCTGCAGCAATCAAATACTCAAATATATTGATGTTTGCGGATGATGTGAAAATATTTTCAAGTTTTAAAAATTCAGTAGATCATAATTATCGGCAGTATGATTTGGATAATTTTAATAACTGGTGTGACCTTAATTTAATGGAATTAAACCTGAAGAAATGCAAACATATGCACTTTTCCAGAAATTATGATGCTGTCAATTTTTACATGTTAAGTGATCATAAACTTGAGGTGGTAAACTCAATTATGGATCTTGGGATTTTGTTAGATGCAAAGGTAAATTTTGTACAACATATAACGGTGACTGTTAAAAAAGCTCCTGGTATTTTAGCCTATATAAAGCGATGTGCGAAAGAGTTCAATGATCCCCACATCACTAAATGTTTAAATACTTCTCTAATAAGACCGATTTTAGAGTATGTGTTTTTAAACATAATTCCTGGAATATTTCCATTTAGTATTTCGTGTTAAGAAATTTTAATTTCTGTTGAAAGCAATATACGCGTGTTCTATCATAGTCAACAGGACTTTTCTGATTTTCTGTTTTGAGATCCTACTCTATTTTAATGGTCCTTTGAGTTGCTGTTGTAGTTTGAGTTTTTATTTTGTCTTCTCGTACAAATGTACACTTTGCAATTTTACTTGTTTTAGATTTTTTTCAACTCTCTAACAACATTTCTTTCCTGGTTGTGGGTTGTTAATGCACTGTACATTTATATATACATGGATGAGTATGTACTTCCGTTCATGTTGTTTTTGTTGCTTTTCTTTCTTTTCTATAACCGGAAGTTATTTTATGTTTGATTTTTTTTCAGCGATTTCTTGTGTTCGTACTTCACTGTCACCAAAAGCATTTTCAATTTGTACTCGTAAGCCATACGTTGACACATAGACAAGCTGGGGGGGGGGGGGGAAATAGAAATAGAAAAAAGACTGCGACAACAACAAATCCTTTGTTGTCTGCTTAAAATGCCATAAGAATGGCGATGATGGGTTAAAGAACAAAAAATCTTTCAATATATATAAACTTACTCACAGATACTAAATAAACTAACTCACATACGTACTATGTGCTGACTCTCATACTCATGGTGGCTTTTCGTTTATCACCCTTTTTTTATTACTTTTGCTTATTGAAATCTCTTACACAGACTTCCCTTTCGACAAACTCTCCTGCATTTATGCAAAAAACTTAGTTTTACATTTAAACTCACATAAATGCGTACAATGTTGGATAAAATAATAAGAACGGCTTCTTAGTTTTTAGTGACGCGAAAAAGAAAAACTTAAAAACTAATAACTTTTTTAATTCCAACTGTCAACCTACTGAAAAGGTTCACCATAAGATCATTATGGTGAATCTGTACCGATAAGTTTTCTATGAATTTCTTTAATGGTCAGAAGTTAATGGCCTAAATTTAATGGAAATTGTAAATTTTCTGAAGAAAAATAATAAGAATGATAATTACAATTACGTATTTAATTTCAGCACAAAATCAATAGTTAAAAATATTTTTCTAAATTCGCTTATGATTTCAATTGCTTTTAGCTTAGAAAACTCATTGAAGTCTTAAATACAAAATAGAAAATATGATTCTTATTACTTTTTCCTAGCAAATTAACATTTTCCATAAAATTTAGCCAATTGCAATAACTAATGACCATTAAGGGATTTCATATAGGAGCATAGTTTCACATAAGATCATCTGTAGTTCGTTTTTAAGTTTTTCTTCTTCGCATTACTGAAAATTAAGAGCAGTTCTCATTATTTTTTCCAACACTGTATGTACGTGTATATATATACATATGTAAGTTGTTTATACCCTTCACCACCATAAGTGATGAATGAGGGTATATATAAGTTTGTCATTCCGTGTGTAACACTGAGAAATAGTCATCTGAGACCGAATAAAATATATATATTCTTGATCCTTACGCAATTCCAAGTCAATTGAGCCATGCCCGTCTGTCTGTCTGTCTGTCTGTCTGTGTAAAACACTCTGAAGGTCAAAGGACACAACCGAAATCAAAACAGTTTACAAAAAAACGTTTATAGTTTTCCTAAGCAGTTTGGTATAGAAAATCAGCAAAATCGGTATAGTAAAACCAGAGTTATGGATCAAAATGTAAGACAACCTCCATAAAAAATTGATATATTTAAAAATTGTTTTTGCTATATTCTTAAATATATTGCAGATATTCCCATGAAATTTTATATACGTTGTTTTTATAACAAAAGAAGAAATTGTGAGGAAAATAGTAAGAATAGGTACTTGATTTCTCATATCCCGAAATATTGCTCAATTATACATAAATGCCTTTAAAATTGGAATATCAAAACAAAATTCAGCAAAACTAAGTTTCATGCAACAAGAAATCACACAACTAGATTTTTTTAGTTCGGTCCATGTTTGACCATAGACCCCATATAAAGTCCACTTCCAAAATTCACTTAAATACGTATAAAACTGGTATAAATAATGTTAAACGGTTAAAATTTGACATACATAATCTTTATGGGCAGATAAATTGTTGTATTAAATTTTATGGTGGTCGGCCCACAACTGGTCATAGCTCCCATACAAGGACCACATTTGAAAAATATCGGTACCGACTCAACTCTTTGCACAGATCATTTACATGTATACAAAAATCATCTCACAAAATTTTGTGAATTTCGGTCTATTTTTAACCCTATTTCCCATATAAAGCCCTCTTCCGAAAATCACTTTAATACTCATAAATCGCTTATAAATAAGGGTACCAATCCAAAATTTTACACGGATCGTTTACATACATGCCTAAATCTAACTGCTGGATTTTGAGAATATCGGTCCATATTTGACTATATCCCCCACATAAGGTCCACTCTCGAAATCCACGTTAATACTAATATATATCGTATATATAGCGTTATTGTGTTGAAATTCGACGTGAAATATCCTCATATGCATGAAACTAACTGTTCCAAAATTTACGAAGATCGGCCCATAATTTGTCATAGCTGCCATATAAGAACCATTTCCAAAAAACAAATAAACCCACAAAAATGTCTAATAAATATCGATATCGAACCAACTTTTATATGGATCAGAAATTTTAATCCAGAAATCATATGAGTATCGATTATACGGCAATTAAGCTACTGGATTTTCTAGCTGTTAGTCTATTATAGCAATAGCTCCCGAAGTAAGTCCACTTCCGAGCATATTAAACAACCATACAACTCTTGTAAAAAACGCTATTGAAATGAAATTCAACCAATTTAAGCCTCAAGTATGTAGAAACCACATTAGTGGATACTGGATTTAGAAGCTATCAGTCCATAACTGGTCCACTTCTACTATGCCACCCATAAATCTCTTGTAAACAATGTTAGTGCGAACAAATTCAACCAAAAAAAGCCTCACCTTATAGTCTTATCCTTTTTAATACTCTGTTTCTGAACTGTGAATATGGGAATATGTTCTTTGAACTTAAATATAATGTTATAAATTGTTAAATTACACTCAAGATTATTATGAAAATCAGACAAACTCTGTAAATTATGGTGAGAATTGGTAATTACATCAATTTTAAATGGTCGAAATTATATAAAATTTCAAAATATTAAAAAAAAATTATGTTGGTCGTAAAATTGTCTTTCAAACAATATAATAAAATTTGCAATAAGACTGAAAAGAAAACACAGAATAAGGATATTCTAGTCTTATAACCAGTGTAGTTTGTGTATTTCTTATTACTGTTCGCTGGGATGTTTTAAATTTATTTTAATAAATAAAAAAAGACCAAACGACCTTTAATTTTAAGTAATGTAGTTTTATTTTCAACGATATAAATGACAATGTTTTAATAATTCCCTACAAGAAACAATTGGACCACTAAACAATACAAATTGCATTATAAAAAAAAGGACAGTTAGTTTATGCTCATTGGAAATGAGTATAAAGAACTTAAACAAAAAAAATTACTAAATATATATATGTACGTATTTGTTGTATTATAATTCAATATAATAAACATTACGCACATTTATACATACATACATACAATGCAAGAGACAAAATAACTACAGTGGAATAGGGAATGAGACAATTACAAAAAACGGTAAACAAATATAGTGATGGTACAGTGAACCAGTGATGATAAGGTGATCTGATCCGACATTCTCCCCCCGTTGAAAGGACCAGCTTTCAAAAGTCCTCTGAGGAAGGAACAGGAGCCACCTTATGTATCGGCCTTTTATAGGTGCCAGTTTTGGATTTCAGCTCAACTACACGAACTTTTCCGTCGGAATCCGCTATTACTTGAGTCACTCGTGCAAGGAGCCATTGTTGTGGCGGAGTATTGTCTTCATGGATGATGACTAGTTGACCAACCTCGATGTTTTTCTGCGGCTTGAACCATTTTGATCGTTGTTGAAGTGATAACAGGTAATCACGGGACCACAGCTGCCAGAATTGTTGTTTTAAGAATGAAATTTGTTGCCATCGAGTCAAAACATGTAACTTTTTGCAATCAAAGGTTTCATCAGGAATGGCAATTAACGAGGAACCAATAAGTAAATGACCAGGCGTAAGCCAAATCGTTTCTGGCAATTCAGCTGCGCTACAACCACGGGATACGATATCTGCAGGATTACCTTTTGAGGGAACATGTCGCCATTGAATGCCTCTTGTCTCTTCTTGAAGTTCTGAAACACGGTTTCCCACAAAACAATTAAGTGTTGAAGAGTGCAATCTAAGCCATTGCAAAACGATTTTAGAATCTGTCCAAAAGAAAACAGATGAAACATATTTAGAAATTTTTGATTTAATTTTAGACCACGTTTTACTGAGCAACACCGCAGCGCACAATTCGAGCCGAGGTAACGATTGAGCCTTTATTGGAGCTACTTTCGATTTGGCAATGAGCAAAGTCGTTTTATAAGAGCCATTTTCTAAAATTCGATAGTAAACGCAGCAACCAAACGCTCGTTGCGACGCATCTGCAAAGCCATGTATTTCGCCAAGTGTGCTTGTCGAGGTTAAAACATATCGAGGCACTTTAATATGGTGGATGTTCGACAAATCCTCTTTGATTTGGAACCAAAGTTTCAACAGGTTTGAATTGAGGGGATCATCCCAACCGATATTTTGCACCCATATTTCTTGGAGCAGCATTTTACAACGAATCACAATTGGACTCAAAAGGCCAAGCAAATCAAAAATCTTTGCTACAATCGACAATATTGAACGTTTAGTGGGATTACTTACATCGGGCAAATCAAACCGAAACAAAAATGTATCCTGTCTAGGATTCCAGGACATACCAAGTGTTTTAGTGACATCGTCTTCACCATTCTTTATTGCGACTTCTTCATCTGGATTTAAAATGACATCTGGACAATTGCTGTTCCATTTGGCCAGCTGAAGACCATGATTTTCTAAAATTTTTACAATTTCAGTTTTCTTTGAAAGTAACAAGTCGATATCATCAGCGCCAGTGAGGACATCATCCACGTATAAATCCTCACGTAGAACTTGTGAGCCAATTGGATATGACAAAACGTTTTTGTCAGCGATATAGAACAAACTTCGAATTGCTAAGAAAGGAGCTGCTGAAAGCCCATATGTAACGGTGTTTAATTGAAACACGCTTAGTTTGTCTTCTTTATTAGCTCTCCATAGAACCAATTGGAATTTACGATCGCGTTCATCGACTAAAAACTGGCGGTACATTTTAGATATGTCTGCTGTGAGAGCAAATCTATTCAAACGAAACGAAAATAAAGTTGTACTCAAGTCTTGTTGTATAGTAGGGCCAACCATTAGTATTTCATTCAAGGAATGATTCGTCGAAGTACGAGCCGACGCATCGAAAACCACACGAAGTTTTGTTGTTGAGCTTTGAGGCTTCAGAACACAGTGGTGCGGTATAATGTAGTATGGGTGCGCTATAGGCCGATTGTAGGGTGACATATGACCAAGATCCATATACTCATCCATAAAGTCGACATACATAGACTTTAGACTAAGGTCACGTTCAAGTCTACGTTCAAGTGACAAAAATCTTCTACGAGAAATTTCAAAAGACTCACCCAAACAATCAGGATTCAGCTTAAAAGGCAATCTGACACAAATACGACCTTCATCTGTAGTACTAACATTTTCAACAAATTGGTTTTCGCAAGTTTGCTCTTCTTCAGTAAAAGTTTTGGAACCACTGACATATTCTTCGACTTCCCAAAACTTTCTTAAAGTGTTGTCTAAGGCTTCTGTTGAAGATTCAATTGCTAAATTGCAGGTAAGAGCCGGCGACGTTGATTCAGCGTTGAATTTACCACCAACAATCCAGCCAAACACAGTATTGACAAGACAAGGTAGGCCATTTCCCAAGGAAATGCGTCCATCGAGCAACAAATTGAAAAATACCTCGGTACTAATGAGCAAATCAATTCTTTGAGGCTTGTAGAACAACGGGTCAGCTAATTGTATAGTTTCAGGAATACTCCAATCAGATGTTTCGATGTACTCGCCAGGCTGCTGGGCGGCAATCGATTTTGTGACTGAAAACGTTGAGGACCACTGGAATGACGTCACTCGAGATTTTATTGTAGCTGACACGGCAAATTTTATTTTTGTTCGAACTTCACCTATTCCAGAAACGTCTTGGCAATTAGGTCGAAATTGTAGCTTTAGTCGCTTTGCAACTTCTTCTGTAATAAAATTAATTTCAGAACAAGAATCAAGTAATACTCTTACCGGATGAAAGGAACCACAACTATCTTTGATCAGCACCACAGCAGTAGGAATAATAGCCCTTTTAAACGAACGAGCCACTAACGAAACAGGATTTGCTGAACTAGTTGAGGGCCCTTGATTAGGCCTAGCATTTGATGTAGATGGTCCTGGTTGATTAGGAACCTCAAGAATGTGTAAAATGGTATGATGATCTGACTGGCAAACTCGGCAACGAGACTTGGAAAGACATTTTGAGACAAAATGACCCTTTCGTAGACAGTTAATGCATTGACCATTGCTTTTTACATGATGATAACGATCTGCAACTAAAAGCGCCAAAAATGAAGTACACGTAGCAATATAGTGGTCAGTGCTGTTGCAATAAGTGCAGGTTGCATTTGCTTTTGAATTTACAAACGTGTTTGCTGATCGGTTGATTGTCGATTTTGGCTTTGTACCACTTGATTTGTTTGCTGGCTCACTTTTCTTACCATGGCTTTCTAAAAATTGACAACGATGGCTCAATATGCTGTAGCAATTGTCCCAAGAGGGCAACGATTTGAAGTCTTGTTTTTCATCATAATTTTCTCTGGATCCTTCATCCAATTTTGAAAGTACAATATGGATAATAATTGCGTTCATGACATCTTTCTCAGAGCCAAGTGACAAAAGCGAACCACGAATTGCAGAAACGGTATCGATGATATTACGCAACGAGACACAATCACTTTTAGACATTTGAGAAACATTAAAAAGAGCAGTAATGTGTTCTAAAAAGATAAGTACCTTATTATCGTATCGTTCCTGAAGACGCTCTAGGGCCTTGGTATAATTTTCCTCCGTTACTTGAAAAGGTTCCACAACTGCTAGCGCTGGACCAGAGAGGCAATTCAACAAATAAGTGAATTTATCCACTGACGTAATCGACAAATTATCATGGACCATGTTGTTAAACGAAGTAATAAACCGTTTATAATCAGCATATTTTCCATCGAATCGAGGCAACTTTAAAGATGGCAACCGACCTTGACTAGAGCCACCAGTAACCGAAGTGTTCAAAAAACTTTGATTCAGTGCAGATGAGGACCGACTTTTATTAATAAGTGATAGCACCTTCGCCTTAGCTGTTATAAAAATTTCCTCTATAGCACCTCTGCCAGAATCGTTTGAATTGTATTTTTCAATTTGTGTTTGAATACTACAAATTTGCTTAAAGTATGACTCTAAAATTTCCAAACGACATTGCAAAATTGTTGAATCAACTTTATCGCCATCTTTTTCTGTCTTCGCTTGTAGGCTAGACATGTTTCGTTTCATTGTGGTCCTCTGTTGTTTTAATGACGCCATGTCAGCGGCGCCAATTTCAGAAACATCATCATTATTGTTCGCCATTTTTCTTTTCAAAAACTAAAATTTTTTAAAACCAAAAATTTATGGGACCACTTGATATGAAACACTTGTATATATGTAAATGCAAAGAGCCAACTTTTATATACACTGAGCACACTGTATTTTTATGATTTTCAAAGAAATGTAGTTGCAAAAAAATAAAAACCAAAATGTATTTTCAGCACGGTTGCAAAATGATTAAGTTTGGTTTGTATTTTTAATGCACTTATGAACCACAAAAATATTATTTTTCAGCTAAATTATTTCTATGATGAACCACGAACAAATGTTGTAAATGTGGAATCAAATTTCCAAAAATTTAATTTTATTCCTAAAAATTCACGGCAGTGGTTAATGTCGGCCTTAAGAATTCCAAAAATGATGTTTTGTGCAGGAACTGTAGTAGCAGGGGTTATGTTGTGTTGAAAAACGATGAAACTCTGCAGCAGCACAAATTCAACAAACTATATTTTTTATTTTGTAGTGGCTCTACGGGCCATAAATTCTTAAAAAACCGATTTAAATTATTTAATTAATTTAATTTGCAATAACGCACAGGCCGTCCTGTCACGGTCGCCAAAATGTTCGCTGGGATGTTTTAAATTTATTTTAATAAATAAAAAAAGACCAAACGACCTTTAATTTTAAGTAATGTAGTTTTATTTTCAACGATATAAATGACAATGTTTTAATAATTCCCTACAAGAAACAATTGGACCACTAAACAATACAAATTGCATTATAAAAAAAAGGACAGTTAGTTTATGCTCATTGGAAATGAGTATAAAGAACTTAAACAAAAAAAATTACTAAATATATATATGTACGTATTTGTTGTATTATAATTCAATATAATAAACATTACGCACATTTATACATACATACATACAATGCAAGAGACAAAATAACTACAGTGGAATAGGGAATGAGACAATTACAAAAAACGGTAAACAAATATAGTGATGGTACAGTGAACCAGTGATGATAAGGTGATCTGATCCGACAATTACGTTTTGGTGGAGGGTATTAAAGATTCGACACAGCCGAATATAGTACTCCAACTTGTTTTATTTAGTTATTCCATTATTATCACCTTCCTCCCCATTGTAATTGTTGTGGCACTTGTAGTTCATATAGTTGCAATAGCAGTCAATGGTAGCAGTGATCTGACAATGACATTTTACATGTGAAAGTTAAAGACAAAGAAAGACAGAAAACCAAATAACGTGCAGTTAAATTTTACAATATTTTTGTAATTTTTGTTTTATGTCAGCCACCTAAATTCTGGTAGAATTATTAAAGTTGTTAGTGCTTTGTTAAACGGTTACAAATTGTTATAAAATACGACTTAATACACAACATTATTTGATATGACATTACTCAAAATATCATTTATTCTTGTAATTCATTTTATATTCGTAAATGGTTGCTGTCGTATGCCCTTTACCAGCATTTATAATATATATAATAATTATTAAAATAATTATGATAACAATTTGTTTTATTATGTAAACAGTCTTTATAGTTTGACAAACTTAAGCTAGATTTACACGATGGAAATTTTCTCCAAATTGCTCTTCAAAATGCTACAAACTCGTGTAAACAGCAAAATTTCTTCAAAATTAAAATAAATATTTTTGTTACAAGTTAAAATTAAGGAACTTTTATTAAACGTTTTTTTTTTTTGTAAATTTAATGATAATAACACACATACGTACATATTTATACATATGTATATAAACCTATGATCTTTCTTGGTATTGCTTAAAATCATGCAAATATAAATGCGGATATTTTAGTAGTTTTCGTTATAAAGACTGCTATTGTGGCTGCACAAATTGAAAATACTAAAATAAATAAGATTATTTTGATTGTGAATTTCGAAACACACTAAAGCTAGATTTTCACGATTGAAATTTTCTTCAAAATGCTTTAAACTCTGTTTACATTTCTTCAAAATTTATTGAACAAAACTTTTAAAGATTTTATTGATGCCGTGTAATTGAGCATCAAAATAGCATCTGGCAATATTGATAACAATAAATAATTTGACAGCATGTTCATTCTTTTGATTCAAAACCATATCAATACATATATGTACATCTGCTGGTGCTATAATATTGATGTGTTTTCCATCTAATGCCCCGATTGAGTTGGGAAAATTCCACATTTTATTTATAATTTGGGAAATGGGAATGGGAGCTCTTCTGTTGCTGGCATCTGTACCAATATATATTATTTTTGATATGTTTTTTTTATTAAATAAATTAGGTTTAACATTTAAAAATTCATATTTTAATACTTTATATAATGCAGCGCAGACTTCAGGCACAATATCGCATATCGTTGACGTTGATCTTTTTAACAAGAACATCAGACTTGGGTAACTGTCCCCAGTCGCTAAAAATCTCAAAGTAATTGCCAGGCGTTCTCCGGGGCATAAACATTCCCGCATATTAGTATTAGCCTTTTCTATTGAAAATCCTCTGGTGACATTCGCACAAAGTTTTTGTATAAGTCAGCATCATTCCTTATCAATGGCTCCCTAAAAGAGACATACCTTCCAAAAGAATAGGTCGAACCCTATGTTCTTTTTGTTTTCTTCTTTCTTTTTTTGCATTATTATCAGCTACTTCTTCCTTCAATAGTAAAAATGTTGATGCTATGATGATTGTGTCGTCGTCCATACTTATTAATTGTTGATTTTTTTATAATAATAAAGTATTTCACAAAAGAAGCAAAACAGCTGATCAAAGTTTACCAATAGTGTAAATTAGCTTCAACAAATTTTGATCAAATTTTTATCAAAAGATTTTGAAATATATTGAAAGAATATTTTGATCAAATTTTTGAAACGTGTAAACATCAAAATAAATTTTTAAAATTTTGATAAGACTTCAAAATACCTTCTTCAATCGTGTAAATCTAGCTTAACTCACCCACATGTACACATGTATAGATACATACATATATACATTCGCTATATTTACTTATTAGGGTAAAGCTGTGGTAAACAGTTGTCAACAAATATTCAAATATAAAATACAACTAAATAATGCTTTCATTGCTGTGCCCTAATACTCTTGTATGAATACATTTGTTTCTATGGCTGTGTATAAATATGTATCAGTATTTGTTTACATGCATTTGTATTTGTTAGTATTTATCGAAATTGAGTATTTTACTTTGTAATCCGATAATATTGTAGCTTATAGACTTTACTCATTCGAGTATTAGAAAAAAACCCAAAACTTTTTTAAATCAACTTTTCAATCGACCTATGCGAACTGGAAAATAAAAAAGGAATAATTGAAAAAAACACACACTGTTTTCAACAACAAATTGTTCCTTTATTTAACATAAAAATCCATCATTATAGGACAACGTATTGAAAGTTGCCATAAACTTTTCAAAAAAAAAAAAAAAAAAAACAAAACAAGTAAGAAAGTATAGTCAATCAAGACCGACAATATAATACCCTACACCCAGTATATGTTAAAACAATTTTTCAGAAATGGGCGCTATATGGGAAATATTACCTATTATGGTCCGATCATCCAAACATTTTGTGCCATGACTTCCATGAATATAAATATATTCATATGCTTTATCTCGACATAAATACTTTTAAAAGATTTTTGGAGGTTAAATTAAACTATGGAGAGGGTTTTATATGGGAGTTTTAATTAATTATGGACCGACCATTATTAAATTTAGGTGTCATCATTACTTGTGTCAAATTTTATTTGGATACCAACATTTTTAAGACATTTATGGTCGTTAAAGTGATTTTCAGAAGTGGACCTTATATAAAAGCTGCGACTAATTATGGACCAATCATCATCAAATTCTACCATATTATTATTTTCACCTGTTTCAATCCCATGTGTGCTTGAGCTAAAGAAATATCATGTACCAAATATAATCGAAATATCTTGAAAATTGCGACCTGTACTCTGCACACAAGCTTTACATGGACAGCCAGCCAGCCAGCCAGACGGACATAGTTAAAGCGACTCAGGAAGTGATAATGAGTCGATCGGTATAGTATAATTGAACCAACATTACAAACATCAGTACAAATCCAATATACTCTCCTCCCTATTGTGGTGTAGGGCATAAAAACAAATAAAAATAAAATTCTGCAAAAATTTTCACTTGTAGCACAACAACACATAGATTGCAATCCACTTAAGCCCAATGAAAATAATATACTGACACTATATATTGAGGATTCAGTGATTTTTATCGCAAATAGGAAAAGTTTAATTCTTTTTTCAACTCACTTGTTTGTTTGTTATTTCAGTCAGTCGACAAAAAGTTAACAACAAATTAAATAAAACAGATTGAATAAACAATACCATAAAGTTGTAGGGGATAAATAAAAAAAAAATGAACAGCAAATAAAACTTTTATCTATCTATGCCGTTGTTGCTTTTAAATAGAAAATCAATTATATATTTCTATGGGTGTTTATTGATAAATATGCTTGATTTGAGTTTGCAATTTTTGGAAACAAAATATTTATTAAATTCTTATGTAAAAAGTTTGTTCTTGCCATAACAAATTTACAGGCATATTTTAAGATTTATTAAAACAATTGCTCTGTTGCTTTGAAAAAAGTTTTTAATAAATGAAATTTGTTGAAATATTACTCTAAATTCGTATAAAATTTTATTTACATATAAATTTAAATAGAATTCGCATACAATAAATATATATTTAATTGTTTATTATAAATATAATAAAACATATAAGAAAATATAATCGGCCACGTTTGAAATATAAACAAATACTGTGACTTATAATTTATTGTACTTATACGTACTCAGACTTGTCTCAATATTATGTTTGCTGTCTACTTTCGTCGACATTTTTATGTGCACCACTTAAACCAACAACCCAGGTTTGAATCCTAAGCCAAGAAAGATTATCAATAAATTTTAATAATAATTTTCATGTAACAATTCCTACCTTCAGTAAAAATCATTTAATGAAAAATTAAATTTATTAAACTCGAGCCGAAATAAAAGAAATATCAATGATTTAAAATTAACAGTTGAAATAAAAATAATAATTGTTCTTAAAATAATTAATTTTATATTTTCCCCGACATGTTTTCCTATATGTTTTTATATTTCTTTTTTACTTATTTTGTATAAATACTAAACCTCTGCATGAATGGAATTGTTGTTAAGTAGTACACATGAACTTTCAAAATATGTGCGCTTACTCGAAGTATATTTAAAAATAATGTTCATATTTTTGAGTACAATAAAAATACCGAATATGTATATGCTGTTATTCGGCTTTATGCTTACGAGTTAAGTACAGGTTTATTTTACGCTCGCACTCTCACCATACATGACGAGAACATATCGAGTATCAAGCGACAACAAAACTTCACGTGGTACTTGCAGTACTACGTGAAGTTTTGCAAATAAAATTTAAATTTAATAAATTGTTAAAGTGCTCACGTTCTCTTCATAAGAAATAGAACTATATGAGGCAAGTTTAAAATATATTTAGTTATTTATTGATTTAAGCCTATTTTAAAATTGTTATTTCTTAAATTATTGAAAACTATTCTTAAATCTGATATTAAATCTTTATTATTTTTTATTTGCATTTTAAAATATTTTAAAAAATCCGGTTTTAATTCAAAGTTACAGTCTACCCTTAAAATTTAAGCGGCAAACGATGTTAAGTGTATTTTATTATTGTAACAAAAACAAAATACATGCAACGCACCGCTGACGCTCTTATTTATGTTTGTCTGTAATATATGTACATAACTATAAAATAGAAAATAATAATATTATAATCACCGATTATTTTACTAAATTTCAATGTTTTGAATTTATACCTATTTATATAAAAACATTATTACGTTAAATTAAATTGACGATAATCTTTTTATCGCATTTCTGGGCCCATAACCAATGTTATAATATATCAATAGTTTTATTTAATATAAAATTATATTTATTATAAAGAATATTTATTAAAGTAAAATTTCTGACAAACTAAAAACTATTTGTTCAACATAAAACATATTTCTCAAAAACTAATTCGATAGAAAATTTACATTAAAACTAAAGTACATTTCATATAAAGTATATTGAAAGCATTTCCAAGAATTACATTATTATATATACAAGGTGGCGCAAAAGTAGTCCTCCTATCAGAAAATGCTATACATTTTGCGAGGCTCCTAATGTCAGTTCTGTCAGCAATATTCCGCGTTCTGGAGCAGTGTAGCGTAACATTGTTTATTAACGTGTATTTCGCATGTGTTTGCTACACAAATATCAAAACAGAACAGAAAAACAGGATGATTACTTTTGCGCCACTTTGTACTTTCATCTCAACTGTATAATACACAAAAATACTTGCAGTACCACATGAAGAAAACATGATTTTTAAGGTACTTCTTGTTTGTTGTTCACATTTCACAAGTTCTTTTTTTTTTGTTACTGTATTAACTTCGGCTACTTACTTATTCATATTTTATAAGCAAACATTCTCTTCACTTCCCTACTTTTTTTCTGAGTAACGGTACAAATATATACTACATTCGACAGCAAGTTTCACACATGAAGAAAAAGCTTACTCGTTGCAGCTCTCTAATAAATACCTAACGAATTAAACTGAAAATTTTTTTCAATGACTTAACTGAGTTGAATACTTTATGAGTATGCGAGTATTTTTCTTAAGATGTAAATTTAAATACCGTTGTTTATGAATCAAACATATTGGGAATTGTATGAGCTCGATGTCGGCATATAACTCATACTTATATCCACTTTCATTTATAAGTCAACGTTGTTGTGAGTTTGAGTAACTCAGACTAGTTAAATTGCAATGATGTAAAACCACTTATACTGAAAATGTTATTCAGTATTGAATAATTGAATAATCATTGCCGATCTCTGGTGTCAATATAAAGTAAACACCTAATATAGTTTAAAATAATGTTTTATTATTTATACTACAACCGCAAATTTAAAACAAACTAGATTGAATAATTCTTAAGTAACTTAAGCAAAATATAACTCATTAACAAACAAGTTCGAATTGATGTTCGACTATGCCGAATCTTATATACCCTTCACCAAATCACCTATTATGGAGATTTATAAGGGATGCATACGCATCTAAGTGATTTCCGGAAGTGGACTTTATCAAATATGAACCGAAATTCACAAAATTTTGTGGAATGATTTTTGTATATATGCAAATGATCTACATATGTAAGGTTTTGGGTCGGTACCGATATTTATAAAATAAATCTAAGAATAAATCACTTTTTCGGATGTAGTCCTTATATGGGAGCTATGACCAATTATGGACCGATGATCATAAAATTTATTGCAACAATTTATATATCTACAAGAATTATTTGTGTCGAATTTCAATCTGTTAACTATATTTGTACCTGATTTATACGTAATTAAGTGAATTTTAGATGTTGACTATATATGGGGTCAGTGGTCAAACATAGACCACACAACATACAATTTCTTTTTACGATTTTCTTTTGCATGACACTTATTTTTGCCGAAATTTGTATTAATATTCCAATTTTACAGGCATTTATTTATCATTAAGGCATATTTCGGGAAGATATTTGTATGGGGCTATGAAAAACTCATGGACCGATTTTTGCTATTTGCTTCACACTTTCTTCTTTTATCATAAAAATAACGTGTAAAAAATTTCATGGCAATATCTGTAATATATTTAAAAAAATTGGAAGAAAAATAATTAAAAATATCAAATTTTTATGGAATTTGTCTCACATTTTAGTCCATAACTCTGGTTCTACTATACTGATTGTCAATACCGAATTGCTTAGAAGAATTATAAACAGGCCTTTGTAAACTCTATTGTTTTTAGTTCTGTAGTTTAGACGTGCGAGTGTTTTACACACACAGACAGACAGACAGAGGACATAAGGATCAATAATAATATATATACTTATTTGGGTCTCAGAAGAATATTTCTCAGTGTTACTTACGGAATGACAAACTTATATTAGAAATTAAAACAATTGCCACTACTTTTAGAATGACAGGGGTTTTATTTCCATAAGAATGATGCCACTTTATTTGGACACGTGAAATTTAAATAACTACATATATAATTTACAATTTAATTTTCTAATATAATATTATTTGCATTAATAAATTTAAGCTTTTATTTTCTGTTAACAGCACGTGGTGTTGACTTTATTTTGACGCTCACAGTATGTATCCAGCTGTGGTTCAAAATTATTCTATCACATTTTGTGTTACATAAACATTAAAACATTTGTGCTAATGGAATTTATGTGAGAAACGCTGTATGTTTTCACAACTCCAGTAGGTATCTACTGAATATTAGTCCTTTTCTAATAACAAATAGTATACATACATATGTTTTTATAATTAATTTTCTGTCAATTTGAAACATAAGGAAATTTTAATATCAACCTTTCGTTCAAAAATAACTTTTGCAACAATTTCAATTTGATTATACTGATTTCAAATTATGTGGAAGAAAAACTATGATTGTTTATTGTTCTTGTTTATAAATGTAACAAATGAATCCTAAAAGGAATCAAAAATTTCAAACATACAAATACATACTCGTACTAATATGGATATACACACATATAAACATATTTTTTGTCCAATGCTACATAGAACAAAATGAAACAACTGAAATAAGTATTTATAATGCTTCTTTTTTAGGGGGAAAAGAGGAAAATTAACAATAATACACACATAAACTCTATCAAACGTTTTTTGTAATTTTAAGCATTTAAAAAACAAAAATGAGCAAAAGCTACAAAAAAGAGTAAAAATAAAAAATTTTAATTAAAACTTTGCAAATGTTTCATGAACTAAAAGTGTTGCTGGAAAATCACACCCATTTTCACATGAATTCATTCATGTTGCTTTATATTTTTGTAATGTGAAAAAAAAACTTAAACAAAATATTGGAAATAAAAAAAAAAAACACACAAAACATTGATAGGAAAAGGAAGTAAATAAAATATTATACATAGGATGCGATCGAATACGATACACTCTATATGGATATTGTCTATTGTCAGTCAAACACAAGTCAAGCCAACTCTTATAGTTGGTAAGGACCTGCCAATCCCATACATTATATTAATTTTACTCTTGTTCTCTAACTTGCAAAATAACTTGCTAGTTTTAACTAACTAGCTTGATATTACAAACTTTATCATTAACTGAGAGCATGCTTCAAAGTAGGGTAAATATTTTTGAAACACAACATGCATTTCATTGGCTGCAGAAAAACTCTTTCGTAGATTAAAATAGAAATGAAGATTAAAAATAACAAAATTGTTACAATTTAAAAATGAAAACAAGCGGAAATAACAGAAAAGCAATACATACAACAATAATAGTTAGTGTTCTGAATTACAGTTACAGTAAACTAACACTATTTTATACTTAGGGAAACATAGGAAAATGTACTTTACATTTTACAATACCTGATGATGATGCATAGCAAAATTGGCAGGGAAGACCCATAAAATTTAAATTTGTCTAAAAATATTAAATCAATATGTTAACAATTTAAAAATTATGTTTTTACGTTAATAAAAAATTAAATAAATACCTGTGGGAATTTTGTATCAATTGGTTTATAGTGAGAGAGGACTTGTTCAATTGTGGCAATGAGTTTTAAATAAACTTGATAAAATTATTGTGAACAATAAATTAAATTTGGTGAACTGTTTAGAAATTAATGTTAAAGATACGGTCACACAAGGCAGATATTAATTTATTATAATTAAATAAGATTTGTTTTAGTTCTTGTGTTTATTTGGATAAGCAGTACAGTCGGGCTTCGATTATTCGTGATCTGGTTAACCGTTAACCCCGATTAACCGTAATGGGAAAATATCAGTCTATTGTTTTTGTTTGCAATATTTTCAACTTATTTGCTTCAAATAACCGTGTTTACATCTATTGTCCGTGATGACAGAATTTAACTTAAAATTCATAAATACAATATAATAAACATGAGAACGGGGAATTCCCTTGTTTGCATACGATGAAACATTTACAAGTGATTAGTTTAATTTTGAAATTTGGGAAGTACGGGTGATAAGATCTAAAAATATTTAATATGACATCGTTACCAGTGGTAAAAAGACAAAAAACCCGAAAACAAGATTTAAAATTGACGCGCGTTTAAAACATTTAGGCCCAATATTACAACTTAACAATAGTTAAAGGTATGATGTTATCGGACAGATAAGAAGTATTTGGTTATTATAAGTTTACTTTAATCTAAAACCGACCGATAAGCTAAAGGGAAGATCATCTTGTCTTTAAATTTTATAGTGAGGTATGTATTTGAAGTTGCCATATGTTCTGGAAAAAATGTTAACTTCATGAAAAATAAAATAATTTTAATTTTGTTTTGCCAATAAATACTTTAATAAACAAAAATGGAAAGCAGACGTTTGATTTATATTTTTTCACACACAAATATTTTCACAAACACACACAATTTACTGTCTCTTGTCAGTAATTTGTCAAAAGTAATCGGTTTTTCACTGGTATTGCCATATTTTATTTTACAAGGAAGTTGTAATAACGAAAAATCTTAAAGGTCACTTTATTCCTCACTTTAATTAAAGTTACCTTTTACTAATAAGAACATTAGAGGCAAGTTGTAATAATGGCCCTTACAGTTTTATTATTTATTCATTTTTCAAAATTTTCTATTCTGTCGATTGATTTTCAAACAAGTAACAATTTTCAAATCTAAAGCAAGTTTTATTTAGGGATCACCCTTCCTTCCAACGCATAAGTTCATACACATGTTTTTATATGTATATATCGTCACCTAAAATGCCCAAAGACGTAACTCTCATTATTATAATTTTACAGGAGAAGCAAAAAACGATATAAAATGAAAGCTGTTTAATTGATAATCGCGATTTCTTCTCATCTTGTCTTAAGATAGATGACAATATCGCGATTTTCATTTTATATCGTTATATCGTTTTTTGTTTCTCCTGTAAAATTATAATAATGAGAGTTACGTCTTTGGGCATTTTAGGTGACGATATGTAGTGTACTTTTGTACAAGTACATACTTATCTATCGTATACATTCGTGTGCACATGCATTTGAATGTTTGTTTTGTAGTTGCATGTTAAAGTTCAACAAGCCTTTCAACCTGAAATCCATGTAACAATGAAGAATGTGTACTCAAATATACATGTTCGAGTACGCGTACATAAATAGTATAAATTGTACGTACTTTCATTCCATTAATGTACGTTTAAATCAAATATATACCCAGCTAACACTTATCAAATTAATATATAGAAAATTGTATACAAAATTATGATATGTGTGGAGAAGATCAATATATTCAAAGAGTAACAAACGTTGACATGTAGGAATTAGAATTAGTTCTCAATTTAAGGTCAAACTAACATTTTGCTGGGTTCATACTTGGACATGTGTTTCAAATAAATGGCTAGCCCTTATTTTGCAATTTTTAGAGTTTTGGTACTCCCGAAATCAAAACTGTTCCCCTGCAACTAAATACAAAATGATGACAATTCTGAGCTAAATAAGTGTCACCCTAATGCACATGTATGAATGTGTGCACGAGTTCAAACAGGTCTATTGTTGTGTGTCCTTTTAAATCAATAATAATAATGATGCTGATGCATTTAAAACCATTTACTGATCAAAAATTTGTGACTAAATATAAAATAGCAGTTGTGTGTGATAAATTATCATTCGGCTTGTTGCATTTTCATGATGGTTTTCTTTGAAAAAGTGCAACCAAATAATATGTATGCAAAAGTAATTGTTTTCATGCAAAATTTAAAAATTAAATATTAGTAAATATTCCGTAAAAATTTGCAGAAAAATTTATTAAATATTTCATTAAATTAAATTAAATTAAATTAAAGATAATACAATTAATTAAAATTGGAGCATAATTTTATATACATATATATAAAAGAGTAACGTGACTGACTGATTTATGCATCATTGCACAGCCCAAACCGCTAAAGCTATAAATGTGAAATTCGGGTTTCCGATTAATTTTAACATCAAATAGATCCACTAAGAAGGGATTTTGGGAAACTCGATTGTTAAGGTGGATTAAACGGGATAAAAAGGAGGAAAACCGGTAAAGCCAAACGGCTAAACTAATTTTATTGAAATGTGTAAAATTTTTTAAATTTGTCTCTGAAATAGTGATTGTCTTTGTTATGAAGAAACAGCATTTTTGTTGCACATATCTGTTGTCACAAAGTTGTGTATTAAAGGAGTAGTTCTTTGTAAGTCTATCTTTAAGGGAATAAAAACGAGTCACAAGTGAAATTGTGTGCTTAATCTTAATAACTGATCTACAGACTCGAAACATCGAAATATTAATATATTAAAAGACAAAAAACTTATCAAACTTATCAAACTAAAACAAATTGAAAGGGTAAAAAGGGTAAAGATTTGTGTTTTGTACTTTTTTGGTACCATTTGTATCTGTGGTTTTAAGACAACGAAATTTTTGAGAAGTTAATTTTTTATAATACGTCATCTAAATATTACCTAATCACGGTTAAAAATGGGAATTTTGTATTTCTTTGACTTACAATTCTAAATATGGATTCTTACCATTAAATATAAGTTAAACATCTTTCTATTTTATTAGTTCGGCTTGAGGTCATTTGATTTTAGGTCCGATTTATGTGACCTAAAATCAAATGACAAACCACTTTCACAAAAAAACAGCACTTGCTACCCATTGTGCAACAACTGGACATCGACCAAACTTTGATAATGTAAGAGTAATTGTGGAAGAGAATAATACTAGTAAACGATATATGCAAGAGATGTTACATATAATTAATACTCCAATTGATAAGAGAATGAACTAGAAAACAGACACTGATAATTGCGCTCACATACTTAGACATACAATAAACAAATACAAGAATAATAATAAACAAAAAAGCTAACAGTCAGTGAAAGAAACTTAAGATATTAACATCGGACAACACTGTATTAAACATTAAGTAAATTGTTTGTTAATATAATTTTAAGAAAATTGTTACAATTATAATAATTATGTTTTTTAGATTATATTTCTTCCCTGAAGATGATCAACAAAGTTGGTCGAAATATTGGAAATAAATAAAATATAATAAAAATTAAAAACGAACAAGAGTTTTTATATTTTTAAAATTTTTAATAAGCCGAACTAATAAAATATAAAGATTTTTAACAATATAAAATGTCTACATAGCACATAAAAAACAATCATATAAGTTAAACCTAAAATTATATGACCAAAAAGTGAAAAATTGTATAGTTGATACTTTCTGTATATTTTGTTCTAAACTAAAAAAAAAATTTTTTTGTCGCTCTCTGCAATCAGAAAAATATTTATTAGGAAAGGTCTTTTTTGGCAGTCAACCTTAATGGGTTATTAAGTACATAAGCATTAAGTATATTTCTATTTAAGGGATCAAAAGTTCAATAGTCTACTAGCATTGATAGGTCATCAATGTTTTTTGATGTTACCCATATTTATTTATATAAATAGTACTCTTATATACTCATACATAAAAATAGTTAAAAAGCAATTAACATCTTATACATTATGGCCAAAAACGTGAAAATAGCGAAGGCTATTAAAATTTTATATGTAAGTTTGTTCATTTTCAAAAATATGTACGCTAAACAAGCTCAAATATACCCTTAGAAAGAGAAAATTAAAAAAACAAATTTAACAGTTGTCATCAACCAGAGATTTAAAATCTGAATGTCAACATTGCGTTGTTCAAAAATTTATTTTATGTTTGTGTGCTATTCTTAAAACAGATTACCAATATGTTAAATGTATAGTCGCAGCTCTTGGTTGTTTCATAAATGAAACACAAAAACAACCTACACATGACAAATGATCAGCGGCCAGGAACAAAAAATTAATAATATCCTGGGCAGCGACGAGTACAAAAAGCTAATGAAAATTTAATTTGAAATGCATCTGGTAGAGCAGAACAATCTTGTGGTACTTTTTTGAAATTTAAAGTTTTAAGGCGTAAAAATTGTTTCTCTTTTAAGTACTTTTTTGTCAAAATCTATTTTCTTAATGAAATTATCTAGAAATACTCTTTCTCTAATTCCTGGTCTTACAAATAATTGGAAAATTTTTTTGTCAAAATTACTTCTACATAACGGCAAAAACTAAGGCAGAGCGAGGGTCAAAACGGTTAAAAGCGCTAAACATTAAAACAGAAATAAAAACAAACAGTCATACGGCTTAGCTCAGAAATCTTCTTTAATTTTTTGAAATTCAATTTATTAGGGCCTATAAAAAGGTACCTGTTATTTATTACTTTTTTTATAAAATAATTTTTTTCAATAAAATTTGCATGAAATATTAAAAGGTGAACTCAAATTGGCGAAGAGGAAGTAAATATATTTTCTATTATTTATTAAAATCAACTTACAATTTCACTCTCAATATGCTATACGGATCTCAAGTACTTACTGATAGAAAAAAGCTAATTTCAGTACACATATTTTAATACTTTTTATACCCTACACCAGCATAGTGGGGAACGTATATTGGATTTGTGCTGCTGTTTGTAACGCCCATAAATACTGGTACAGCATCCACCTTAAAGTATAACGATCAACTCAAAATCACTTCCTAAGTCGATTTAACGATGTCCGTCGGTCCGTCCGTCTGGCTGGCTGTCCATATAAAGCTTGTGCGCAGAGTACAGGTCGTAATTTTAAAGATATTTAGATAATCACCATCAGAAGTCCTCAGTCCTCAGCAAATCGTAACTGATGCCTTACTTCTTGTCAAACGTCTGAATTGGTTAAAATACAAAAAATACATCAGCACTCACTGCACAGAGAAACTCCCGTTAAAAACTGCTGAAGACATCGATGCCTGTATAAAAAGTCTTAATGAACATGTCGAGAAAGCCGCAGAACATGCTTCTTCCACTTACCGCCCGAACAGGTACAACAGAGTTTTTTCTGCAGATGTTGAGCAACTATTGTCTGAAAAAAGGAGAGTCCGAAGAGAGTGGCAACAACACAGATCGCCCCAACTTAAAACTAGGTTGAGAGAATGTACCAAAAACCTAAGGATCTTGCTAGAAGCGCAAAAAGCAGCGTCTCTCAAACAACATCTGGAAGGTCTAGACGCAACTTCCCAGTCAAATTATTCATTATGGCGTGCAGTCCGAAATCTGAGAAAACCCGTAATCGCAAAACCTCCACTGCGTACTTTGAACGGATCTTGGGCACGAAATAACGAAGAAAAAGGCAACCTTTTCGTAAGTCATTTAAAAAATGTATTCACTCCCAATACGGATACTGACATTAGCGAACTACCGCCTGTTGTTGCCAGACCACCTGTACAAATAAGATTTCAATATCTGGAGGTTGTTGAGGCTATTGATAATTTAAATGTTAAAAAAGCACCTGGGTTTGATAAAATCAGCAATAAAATGATTTTTGAGCTGCCTCGCATTGCAAAAAGATTAATCCTCTTTATTTTTAATGCCATCTTACGGCTTGAGTACTACCCTCCGGTTTGGAAAATTGCTTTAGTAAAGATGATTCCTAAGCCGGGAAAAGATCCTTGCAAAGTTGAGTCGTATAGGCCAATAAGTCTATTACCAACTATGTCCAAATTATTCGAGAAATTGCTTATAACCAAGCTGACTCCGATTTTGAATGAAAACAACTGCATTCCCAATCACCAGTTTGGCTTCAGACGTCAACACAGTACAATAGAACAAACACATAGATTGGTACAAGTCATAAGAAAAACCTTTGAGGAAAAGAGATACTGTTCGGCACTCTTTATTGACGTCTCTCAAGCTTTCGACAAAGTATGGCATGAAGGCCTGATATCTAAATTAAAGCAGAACTTGCCGGTGAATCTTCAACACCTACTATGGAAATACTTAATCGACCGTCAGTTTATGATTAAAGAAGGTGATTATTTAAGCCGTCCTCAACCTATAGGTGCTGGCGTCCCTCAAGGTAGTATCTTAGGACCAATTCTATACTTGCTGTACACAGCAGACATGCCAACAAACAATGAAATTCACACGTCAACATTTGCTGATGATACGGCATTTTTCAGTACTCACAAAGATCCAAAAGATGCCTCGATTCAATTACAGCACCACGTAACGCAAGTGGAGAAATGGGCAAGACAATGGGGAATAAAAATAAATGAACAGAAATGCACCCACGTAACATTTACTCTACGTAGGGAATCATGTCCCCCTATTCGTATTAATGACCATATAGTGCCTCAAAACTCACACGTGAAATATCTTGGTATTCATCTGGACCGTCGCCTCACATGGAAACCACATATAGATGCTAAGCTGACTCAAATGAAACTGAAAGCAGCCCAAATTCATTGGCTCATCGGCAGAAACTCCGTCCTTCGGCTCGATTGTAAGCTTCTACTCTACAACTCAATCTTAAAGCCAATTTGGTGCTATGGTATCCAGTTATGGGGCACTGCCTCCAACTCCAATATTGAGAAAATTCAACGCCGTCAAAACAAAATTCTACGAATGATAACTACCGCTCCTTGGTATATTAAAAACAACAACATACACAACGATCTTGATGTTCCACTTGTCAAATGGGAAATAACTAAACACGTGACCCATTATTTGGATAAGCTGGAACCTCATCCAAATCCCCTCGCTCGAGACATCTTACAACATCCCGGTCATAGCCGTTTGAGAAGGAGGGACACCACCGCTCTCAGATGAATAAATACAAGTTGCTCATTACATCCTATCGAATTTGAAAACTAGATTTTGTCTAGCATTGGCTGGACTTATCTTAATTAACTTTAGTTTTAGGATTTGAATACCTATTGTTAGTTCATTTAAAATGAAGATACAATAAAAAAGTATATGCAAAAAAAAAAAAAAAAAAATTTAGATAAAATTTAGTACGTGATACTTTTTCGGCCGAAGGACGGATGGGATTGAAACTGAGGGAAATCGGTCCTTTATTTCACCTGACCCCCATACAAATGTCCTCCCGAAATTGGGGTTTAACGATCATAAATGTTTAAATTATGCTAGTATTCAAACAAATTTTACCACAAATGAGTAGCAAATGAAGCTAAATCACATCTATAAATTTTGTGGAGATCGGTCCATAATTACTCGTAGCGCTCATATAAGGCCCACTGCTGAAAATCCCTTTACCGAACATAAATCTCTTACAAATGTTGGTATCCAAATAAAATTCAACAAAAATAAGTTTCATATCTACAGAAATGATGACACCTAATTTTATAATGATCGGTCCATAATTAGTTAAAACTCTCATATAAGACTCTCTCCGTAATTCACTTTAACCTCCAAAGTATTTGTATCGACATAAAGTATACCATATATATTATATTTATATAATAGATCATATCTTCCATATAGCGCCGATTTCTGAAAAACTGTTTTATACATATACTGGGTGTAAGGTCGGGATTGACCGACTGTAATTTCTTATTTGTTTTAAGAAGCTTTTTTAAGGTGGAACGATAATATTTAATTTAAATTAATATAGAAATGAAAGGCGAAATGACATATTATCTTTATCTATGTAATTTGCCATGTAATGTTATTACGTTTTTTAATTATTAAAGGTTAATAAAATTTTGTTTATAAAACACAACATTACAAGTTTTTAGTAAATTGAAAAATTATAGCTATAAGGACAGAACATTTTTGTTTTCAAACATATTTATAGTTAATGAAAGTTACGTTTTTTGTAAATAAATAGTTTTTATTATTAATAAAACAATTTATTTTGATAAGAAACAAAAATCTCAACTATCCCAAAATCCCGGGTCTCGCATTTTTAAAATCCCGAATCCCGAGATTTGAAAATCGAGTCCCGTTTGGCATCCTTAGTTAAAACAGATCAAAACTAATAGAAACCTGCTTCACAGTGATAACATACTCTACAATTCTATAAAATTGCTTTAGCGATTACACACTTACAAAAGTCATGTTTCTTTTCTTTGTTATTGGACAGACAATGCTGCACTAATTAATTAAAAAAATCTTATACTAAATACAAATAACCCAAATTATTTCCATCAATTTCAATTATTTTAAATATTTTCCTTCAATAGTTTATTTATTCTGCCAATATTTTACATTTGTAAAACAAGAAATCCTTCCTATACCTTTATTTAAGTAATTAATTTCGAACATTTGCAAGTGTCTACTCTAGAAATAATATTGAGCAAAATAAAGTAAATATTCTAACATCCTTCAGATGTCAATCCTTGTTTAAGTTTTGTTGCTCTCTAGTTTGAATGAAATAAAAACTGATACCAGTAAAGTAACAGCAATGAGGAAAAATGTTGCTAAATATAAGAAGGGAGTTTGTAAATTCTAATGAAACTTTAAGAATTTTCTTTTCACGTTTTTTTTTTTTTTGACATAAAGAATGCGTAAAAATGTTTCAAAATGGAAATCATATGAATAGCGAAGATGTATGTATTTACCGCAACATGTGTGTATGAAAGTACGGATGTAAATATGTAGGTACAAGTATGCAAAAGTATGATGTGCTAAAGATATGAGTGGGATTTCAAATGTGAAAAACGAAGAACAGCGTAGTAAAGAAGTAAATGATGTGTAATAGTTGTGGTAAAAACTTTTCAAAAATCCATTGATAAATAGTGTCTGTGTTGAAAACTTTAACAGCATTTTAGCGCGGTTTCTGTAACTCAAAATACAGTTGTATGTATGGCAACAAAGTAAATTCAAGCCAAAATCAGGTTTAACCGAGTGCAGTGGTTATTTTAGGTATTCGCATTTACAAACTTATTTTACAAATGCCATACAATTTAAAAGCATACTCATAAGATAGAAATACAAAAATATTAAATTCAATGTATGTATTTTGATTACAGGCAGCACTAAGCCACCACATCTGTTTAGAATGTAATAATATTTTATTTTATAAAATTTCTATATCTATTTCAGTTATGTTCTTTCTAAAGAGTTTGTAATGATATGAGCAAAATGTTAATAAAACTAATAACACTGAAGGATTTAAAGTGTGAAAAACATGCATATTTAAAAACAACAATATTGTATAATATTACATAATTTAAAACAAGTAAGAAAGTATAGTCGGTCAAGCCCGACCATACAATACCCTACACCCAGTATATGTAGAAACCCGTTTTACAGAAATGTGCCCTATATGGGAGATATGACCTATCATGGACCGATCATCCCAAAATTTAGTGTCATAATTTCTGGGAATATAAATATTATGTGTGTTAAACTTTATCTCGATATAAATACTTTTAAAAGATTTATGAAGGTTAAAGTTGATTACGGGGAGGGTCTTATTGGGAAGTTTTGACTAATTACGGAGCGTTCATCATTTCTGTATATAATTTGTGTCGAATTTTATTTGACTACAAACATTCTTAAACAATTTATGATTGTTAAAGTGATTTTCAGAAGTGGGTCTTATATGGGAGCTACGACTAATTATGGACCGATCACAATAAAATTGTACCGTGTTATTTGTATATGTATGGGACATATTTTTGGTCAATATTATTTGGATACCAACATTTTTGAGTGAGTTGTGCTCTTAAAAGTGATTTTCGGAAGTGGGCCTTATATGGGAGCTACGACTAATTATGAACCGATCTCCATAAAATTTGTAGATGTGGTTTGGCTTCATTTACCACGCATTTGTGATGAAATTTGTTTGGATACTTGCATAATTCAAACATTTTCCATGTCCTCCGGAAACCCCAATTTCCGGAGGACATTTGTATGGGGGCCAGGTGAAATAATGGACCTATTTCCACCAGTTTCAACCCCATCCGTCCTTCGGCCGAAAAATATCACGTACTAAATTTTATCCAAATATCTTTAAAATTGCGACCTGTACTCTGCGCACAAGATTTACATGGACAGCTAGCTAGACGGATGGACATTTTTAAATCGGCTCAGAAAGTGATTCTGAGTCGATCGGTATACTTTAAGGTGGATGTTGGACCAATATTACTGGGCGTTACAAACATCAGCACAAATCCAATATACCCTCCCTACTATGGTGGTGTAGGGTATAAAAAAGTTCATTCCAAATCACTCTTACAGTATCACTCAGCTTTAACTTTACGTTGACAATAGACAAAAACTATTCAATTAACAGACGCTGGGGAAAATTAGGGAATTTGTATGTTATTCCTCGATTGCATTTCTTCGTTACACATCCATTGCAACTTTAAGAGTAACATTCCTTAGCTATCATGTTTTTATATAAAAATCTATAGTCACAGTCGAGGAAGTGACAAAAGGTAGGCTCCTTAGAACACATCTGAAAATTGCTTGCAAATTTGCGTTTTAGTCGGCATTCCCACGTTTTGGTCCCCTCAGTTACTCGAGGTCAATTTTCACCTACCTATGTTTTAACATCTATAAATTCTTTTACAACTTTGACGTATGTTAAAAAAATTTCCCTTTTATAATAACACAATTTTCACTTCTCATAAGGAATACACTTTTGTCGCCTTCCTAGCACATTGAGTGCCACGTCGTACGACTTTGTCTCGAAAACCTGAATACATTTTTTTATGTTTGCTGTCTACTTTCGTCGACATTTTTATGTGTACCACTTAAACCAACAACCCAGGTTCGAATCCTAAGCCAATAAAAATTATCAATAAATTTTAATAATAATTTTCATGTAACAATTCCTACCTTCAGTAAAAATAATAAAACTTGGAGTTTATTTTAATATAAATTTATTATTATATAGTAGATTACATATAGACTTTGCTGGTTGAGCGTTACTTAACGAGTAAAATATATGTATAATTGCTGAGTTCTTTAGTACATGAATATTCCCATATACTTATATAACAAGTATTTGGAAGTGGGTCTTATATGGAAGCTATGACTATTTATGGACTGATCATTATACAATTAGGCCAAATGATTTCTGTATATATGTATGTAGCATATTTGTGTTGAATATTTTTTGGATACCAATATTTTTAAGAGAGCTATTTTCTTTGCAGTGATTTTCGGACTTCGGGTCCTTTATGGAAGTTATAGTCAATTATGTACCGATCTGTACAAACTTTCTATATGTGATTAAGCTTCATGTACAACTTGTGGTGAAATATTTTGTCATTAATTAAACATTTCGATAAACCCTTATTTTGGGAGTACATTTGTATGGAAGGTAGATATCAGGTACTGAATTTTATCGAAATATCTTCAAAATTGTGACCTGTACTTTGCGCACAAACTTTACATGGACAGCCAGCCAGACGGACGGACCGACATCGTTAAATCGACTCAGGATGCGATTCGATTAATATACTTCAAGGTGTAGGAGTAATATTTATGGGCATTGCAAACATCAGCACAAATCCAATATATCCTCCCCATTATGGTGGTGTAGGGTATAATTAATCCCTAAAATATTATATTTCAAAAACATGCATTTAATTGCATAAAGATATAATTTTTTTAATTATACATACATATGTGAATATACATACATATGTATGTATGTATATAAGACTATGAATTGTTTGTGCAATACATCACACACATAAATATATACATGTATAATTATATAAAAAAACTATAATACGTATAACGAGTATTTCAAGTACTGGGTTTAACATAAAATTTAATTTTTAAATGAGTTTAGAAAATACGTCAATTGCATGCAATTGATTTAATAATAATGTTTAATAAATTTAAACGATTTTTTTTTGTTTAAAAGTTCAATTAATTTAATTGATAAAGCATGCAGTTGAGTATTTTGCATAAGTGTATTTCTTTCCTGCTGTGGAGTTCATGAATTCATTTATTAATATAAAATGAAAAGCTTTTTGAACTTTAAATGTGGGGGGGGGGGGTGTTAGAATTTTTGCATGTAATGCATATTATTTAATGTAATGGTATTTTGTGGATAGATATACGAGTATTCAGATACATGTGTACAGATTTTTTGTTCTTAATATTCCGTTCGTTTTAATATTTGTTTTTAAATTTATATTTAAAAATACGATTTAATACGAATGAAATGCAGCATATAACTAAAAAGAGAAACCTCTTACAGTGAGCTGCAGTTAAGTTCTTGCATGCGTTTGTTATTCCGGGTAATTGAACTTAACGTAGGATGTAATAAAGACCACATAGAAATATATATTTTAATTGCATGTAAATTGAAAAAAAGAGTATTTTAAGATTAGAGAGTCTCATCTTTTTACTTTTCAAAACAGTGAAAAGTGACATGAGATTTGAAATTCTTTGCATCTATAAGTTATGTTGCATTTAGGTGTTAATTATGCAACAAAATCCCTTCCAACCGTAATCATCTACAAGAACACATTTAAGTTTATTAGATGATCCCAAATATATTTGCTATGAAGCTCTACTTTGCCTAAAGAATCAAAAGTTTAAGATTTAGAAATTCCTGATTTTATTTTTAATTTCAAAGGAAAATTTTTATGATCAAGAATTTTCTTTAAAACGTTTTCCAAGATAAAGAAGATCCAATTTGGTAGATCATAGATCACGCCATAGATGACGCCATATGACAACCCGTTTTTATACAATTGCCAACAATTTGGACAATTTGACAACAAAAATGACATAGCGAACTACAAGTGCGCAAAAAGTAACTAGTAGCCAAAAATATAATACTTTTTGTCGCAAGTGGTGAAAATATACATGAAACAGTGGGTCAGAAGTACTAAAAATGTATATTTTTTATATATATTGTAAAATTTTGATCTCAAAATGTATATTTTTGTGCAAGAAAATATTATTTTAATAAAGAAAATTTAAAATCTTTGATATTTCTTTATTTAGGCTCGAGTTCATTCAACCAACTACCCAGGTTCGAATCCTAAGCCAAGAAAAATTATCAATAAATTTTAATAATAATTTTCATGTAACAATTCCTACCTTCATTAAAAATAATTTAATGAAAATTAAATTTAATGAACTCGAGCCTAAATAAAGAAATATCAAAGATTTAAAATTAACAGTTCAAATAAAACAATAATAATTCTTAACATAAGAAAATTTAAACTTTAATACATTTTATTAGTGAATATTTGGAATAAGAATATAATAAAAATAAAGAATATGTTTGAAAAATGTATGAAACTTAAATGAATTTTTAAAGGCAATAGACGGAGTAAATAGTGTTTTAATATTTTTATATTGTTTAAATAATAAAATAGTACAAAATTGTTATCTCATTTGAAAATATTGTTTCTTAATGCCAGCACAATACAGAAATTAAAATTCAATTCAGTTTCTGTTGCACAGCGGGGCGTGTCATGATGTCTAATATCGTTATTTCAGCATAAAAAATTTTCATAATGCCCATTTACTAAATGCTATTTCCATTGTAAAGAATATTGAAATATTTAATATGCTTTTCAGGAGAAGATGGTAAAAACTGATGCTTGACTTCACTTCATAAAGTAACCAATATTAATTACCTTGGTTCGAACAAAGGGGTTTTAAAATTTTGATTATTTTGAACATTGATTTTCTAGAAATCTTTACTAATTGTAATCCATTAACTTTTTGAATATACATTTAAGAAAGCTTTGCTGAATGTGCCTCAGTTTTATATAAATTCGATTATTTTAACTATTTCTGAAGCACATAAATGTATATTCATTAAAAATATATAAAATTTTTATACATTGGTGTAATCTATGGGGTGATCAGTAAGTCCCGATATTTTAATTTCATTCTTTTTTAATACAGTATTCTATTTGTTGTTGCAATTAATAATGCCCAAGGTAGTTGATATCATAGTTAACTATCGAGTATAACTCGGATCCTACTAAACCGAAGTTGCTCATTTTCAATACCAAATATTGCGATTAAACATAGAATGTTTACGAAAATTTTCATTATTCTGAGTCTTTTTTATGAAGCTCTATTATTCCTTTAATTGACATATAGAAGAGCGAACATGGCATACATACATACATGTTTACACAATGTCACAATTTTTACAAGTTTTTCAACAATGTTATGGGCACTGTAATTCTTTATATGATTGCGGTAACCGTAATATGGTTAAGTTACGATTCAGATGATTACTACAATCATATATATGATCATGTTTATGATGAATCTATTTATCATAATTTGTTGCTCTTGATTGTGATAGAGAACAACATACTATGATATAATCTTTCATCATAAAACTGATCACCATAAAGATTACATTAAAGATTAAATCTTATAAGGACCCAGAATATTTTGGTTCTTCGACCGATAGTTCGATAAGTTACAAACGGAAACAAATGGTGGTGGGGTATATCAATCTTTATATGGTGGGTAGTTTATTAATTATTGCGCATTAACTGTGAATATAAAAATATAAATTTTACTGAATGAGAATTATTCCTCTTGCGAGTATTAATTGTAAAAATTTTTTATAAAATTTTTTATTCGAATAGAAAATTTTATAAAAAATATAAATTTTAGTTTAATTTTTTTTTTAATTTTTCCTTCGTTTAGTAAGCAAACGCGAGAGTATGACTACGTTAATAACTACATATATAACTCTAAACTTGTTTTCATTAATTCAAAGTTTCTTAATTTTATTTGAAACATGAAATCTATTGTTATACCATCACCAAAGAGTGAAGGTGAAAAAAACAAATGTGTATTTGGTTTCTGGAAGACGGAAGACCATTTTTGATCCTATTTTGAAAGCTTCTACATAACAAAATCATTTGTGTTGAAATATTTACAAAAACTCAATTAAATACACACATATTTTAAAGTATTTATGGTATTTTGAAGGGTACATATCTGTCATTTCTTCTTACTTCGCTATTGTAAATTACAGTTCGCTGTACTCGATCATCTCCTGTCAGAAAAAAGAAGAGTTAGAAGAGAGTGGCAAATCCACAGGTCTCCTGAACTGAATGCTAGGCTACGGGTATGCAGAGATATACTAAGAAATTTCTTAGAAACCCAAAGAATGGCTTCACTTAAATCTTACTTGGAGGGTCTTGATAGTACCCCACAATCTGACTATTCGTTATGGAAGGCGGCACGAGGTTTAAAAAGACCAGTAAGAGGAAAACCTCCTTTGCGAAATCCGACTGGTGACTGGGATAGAAATGATTCCGAGATGGGGACTTTATTTGTTAATCATTTGAGAAAAGTGTTTACTATAAGCAACTCAAATAATGCATCTGATTTGCCTCCACTCGTTATTAGACCTCCTATACCTCTAAGACTTAGCTTTAATGATGTTCAAAGCGCTATTGGTACTCTGAATCTTAAAAAAGCTCCAGGTATGGATAAAATCAGCAACAAAATGCTTGTGGAGTTACCTCGTGTAGCTAAAAGAATTATCCTATTTATTTTTAATGCTATTTTACGCCTAGAATACTATCCTGCAGATTGGAAGGTATCTATGATTATCATGATTCCTAAGCCAGGGAAGGACCCCACTAAAGTAGAGTCATATAGGCCAATTAGTCTACTGCCGACAATTTCAAAACTGTTTGAAAAATTGTTATTGGCTAAGTTGATTCCAATTCTGAACGACACTCAATGTATCCCAAATCACCAATTCGGGTTCAGAGCTAAACACAGTACCATCGAACAAACACACAGATTGGTAAATGTGATAAGACAGTCGTTTGAAGAGAAAAAATACTGCTCCGCCCTTTTCATTGATGTGTCGCAAGCGTTCGACAAAGTCTGGCATGAAGGTTTAATGCATAAAATTAAATTAACTCTGCCTGCTAACACCCACAAACTTATGAAAATTTATTTATATGGTCGCAAATTTACAATCAAAGAAGGCGATTTTTTAAGCCCCGCTCAGCCAATTGAAGCAGGAGTACCCCAGGGTAGCATACTGGGTCCAACTTTATATTTGATTTATGTATCCGATATGCCGTTAGACCCCATAATACATACTTCAACTTTTGCAGACGATACAGCCTTTATTAGCGTTCATAAGGACCATCAAATAGCATCACAGAACTTGCAGAAATATGTTTATAAACTAGAGAATTGGCTAGAGCTTTGGAAAATCAGGGTAAATGAACAAAAATGTATTCATATAACTTTCACATTGCGAAAAGATACATGCTCGTTCATCAGAATAAATAATCAAATTATCCCGCAACACAATGAAGTCAAATACCTCGGAATCCACCTCGATCGTCGTTTAACTTGGAAGTCTCATATCGACGCAAAACTTACCCAGATGAGATTAAAAGCAGTGCAAATTAATTGGCTAATCGGCAGAAATTCTACATTAAAGTTGGATTGCAAACTTTTGTTGTACAATGCAATTCTAAAGCCAATCTGGTGTTATGGAATTCAATTATGGGGTACTGCCTCAGCATCCAACATTGAAAAAATTCAAAGGGGTCAAAATAAGATTCTACGTACAATTACTGCAGCTCCATGGTATGTTAAAAATTCTCGAATCCACAAAGATCTAGGCATTCCTTTGGTGAAAGTCGAATTTACAAAACACAAAATATGTCAGCAAACTTGAACACCATCCAAACCCACTTGTACGAGACATCCTTAACTTTACTGGCCATGTTCGGTTGAGAAGGAGGGATACCCTTGCTTTAACTCAAGCGCAAAACAGATGACTGGATCAGTGGATATAAATTTTTTGTAGTATCATAATATTTTGTCTAGCACTGGCTGGACTTATTATTTTCTTTTAGTATTAAGATTCGAAAACTTATTGTCATTTCATTTCTGAAGATTCAATAAATAAATTAAATGTATAAAAAAAAAAAAAAAAAAAAATTACAGTGTCAACAACAATAATTTTCTCTCACGAAAATGTCGAATTTTGTGCCAACAAAGCGTCATATGCAGGAAGTTTTGCCTTACTCCTTAAACCCTAGGATGTTCAACTTGGCTTTTCGAGGCCCATTTTGATTTTGAGTAGTCGCCAAGTTTTTACCTTTGCTCTGAGCGAGGAAATATTTTATGTCAACTACCGCTAATGCCTTCTGAACATAATGAATTCAGTAAAATATTTATGCTATTGATTTCGTAGAACAACCTTGTCTGTTTATGTAAAAATGTGGTAAGTGTACCTACTGGGCCTCATGAAGCCCATATGGACAATTAATGACAGCTGATCCACATTCAACACAGTTGATCTTCTGATTGACATTAAGTTGCAAAACTGTGAGTATTTTAAAGCATCAGTTAAAGTTTGAATCGTTGCAGAACGCTCTCTCTGGGATACGCTTCACTTCAGAGTAGGGTATCCGAAAATTGGCTGCACTTGTTCTTGGACGAGGATGAATGAAGCGAAAGAGACATAGCTAATAGTCATCAATACATTGAATAAATTTATATTGTACAATTGTTTAAAAATAAAAGCTAAAACTTAAAAAAATACCCCATTTTTAAGTTATACACCAAATAATTTATCAATTATTATGTAGTTAAAGAACAAATTTAGGGAAATTGTTTAGTTAACCAATTGTAACTAAATAATCATTAATTAATAACCAACTAATATTTATTCAGAATTTCTATATACATAATTTAAAATCGAATTGTCTTTAAAAATAAATGTTTATACCTTCTATTTATTAATTTGTTCAATTCAAAAGTGATGTTGTATATTGTAGGATACAACAATCTGATTGTGAACGCAAAATATACACATGTATATTATATTATACATATATTCCAAAATTAAAATATGCAGTCCTTTCAGCAATTATAATTTGAATGTTACTGTTTGGTTATTTTTTTTAAACTAAAATGAGTAACTTTTCTATTGAGATACATATTTTAACTGTTGTTCATACAAGAATCGAACAAAAAGTCGTTGGTGTTGTAAAAAAATATTTATATAGGAACTACCAAAAACATTTGTACAACTATTGTGAATTCAGACGACGTACAACTCCTGCGACACTACAACAGCACTTGTGAATGGAACAATTGTATCTTCATTAAAAACGAACTAACAATAAATATTTCAAATGTTATATAAAATAAATTTAAATTATTTAGTCCAGCCAGTGTCGGACACAAATTGTTTATTAAAATTTGTTTTTTTATTTTGCATTATTTAAAATAGCATTAGTCGGATTATCTATACTTTTAGCTAAAGACAAAAATTAAAATCATATCATCTTATAAAATAAAAATAAATATACACAAGCAAACATAAAACAACAAAGTTTTCTAAAACAGAAAGATAAATCTACAATCATCTAGACTAGAAAACAAACACAACTGTTAATTCAACAAATAAAATGTGGCATTTCCAAAGAATCATTTGTATATGGATTTGCTGTGTGTCCTGTATGTTTGGAACAACACAATTGTCATCACTGGTACAAGCAGGTGAGTGAGTATTTCACATAAACTGAAAATGTTAATCGAAAAACAAAAAAAAAAACAAAAAAAAAATTAGAAATGCCCTCTAACTAAGAAAAATACTAATTTAAATTTAATGTTATTTTAAAAATATAACCAACAATGTTTTGAATTTATTTTCTTTTTCTCTTGTATTTTTCATTCTGTCCCCTATGCACGCACACAGTGCCGTATGAGTATTTTGATGATCATGAACAAAGTTTCTATGATTTGGATACTGAACAAATCCAAGCAAAATACGATACACGTTTGTTATCGCAACAGATGTTGCAAACAGAGCGGCAGCAGCAAGAACATTTGGCAAATCTAAAGGGGTTTCTTAACACAGCAGAGGGTTTAACTATTGCTGGCAGTGGCAATACAAATAAACTAGAAACTAGAAAACAAAATGATGCTGGTATTTCATACCTTGCGACAACAACAACGAAATTAAAAAGTAATGATGGCCAGACGTTGGTTGCTGGTGACGCTGATGCTGGTGATGATGAACGCAACAATTGGCTGGAGGAAACGGCAACAAAAGCAGCTGCTGCTGCATCAACATCAGCAATTACAGAAACATTGGATGAATTACATTTGCCACGTGCCGCATCATGTTTTACAAACGGACAAAAGTATACACACGGTCAAAAGGTAAATTTATATGCATGTAATATTTTTGTAACTTTTACACATATATATACTGTGAGCGTCAATATAAAGTACACACCTAATATTGATTAAAACAATCTTTTATTATATATACGTTTACTACAAGTACAAATTTAAAACAAATTATATTGCATTATTCATAAGCAACTTAAGTAAAATATGACTCATTAGCAAAAGCTAGAAAAAATAAGGAATATTGTTAAGTTAAATTTTAATGGAAAAGTGCCATATATTGCGCGTAGTCCTTTTCACAGCAATCTTCTAGGTATAAAATCAACGAGTTCTTTTTTTGTGAAATCAGGTGAAATTTTGTTCCATTCATCCTGTATTACTGCGTTTGGAATATACTTGCCCAAATTATTTCTTTGCCTAAGTTTTTGTCCAGGTATTGCCACAGCTGCACAATTGGATTGAGGGGTGGGGACTGCGGTGGATGATTTAATGTTTTTCGACAATAATTGACCAATCACTATTTCACAATTTTTGATGTATGCTTAGAATCATTGTCCTGTTGGAAAATCAAGTTCCGCGCTGGTTCTAATTTCTGTAGAATATGGGCAACATTGTTTTTTTTTAAATGGTCGAGGTAATGCCTTTTTCATTGAACGTTCTAGATGTAAGATGCCGTCATGCAAAGAGTCTAAATGATACTGGCCTACTATCCAATAGTACTAACCTTGGTGCAAATTTCATCCAAATCGGAAGACATTGATTTTAAAAATTGGGGCACTTGACGTGAAATTGCCCATAGTATGTATATGAAATCGTTTATTTACTTAAATAAAAAACTTTTCTGATTTATGCCAAATCATAACATTTATTTAGTTTTAATTTATTTGATGCTGTTTGATCTTGCAAAACTCTTGTAAGAGTAAACAACGTCAAACAAATTGATGCTAAAACAAGTGGTTACGATTTTTTTAGTAAATATTAGTCAAATGTGACCGTACGTGAACTTGTTTAAAATTCGCATTTCACATGTTATAGTTTTACAACAGATGAAACAAACTAGACGAAATTTGCAGCAAAAACAATGCAAGGAATCATCATGCATAATCAACTGTAACCTTTGCGGTTTGGTGGTGGTAAAGATTCATAATATATTTGGTGTATATTTTCAAAATGCGGGATTCATATAACGTATCTTTTAAAGTCGGTTTATGTCTTTAAATTTTCCACTTAACTACTGAACATTGAACAGTGAAAATAATACAGTTCTTTTTTTTAAATGGAAATGTCAAATTTTTTGTCAATAAAGCATCATTGCGGAAAGTTTTGTTTTACTTCATTGCTTCACTAACATTTTTTTTTATTTTTTTCTTAAAGAGAAGTAATACTCAGGCAGTTAATATGCCTAGCTATATATTAATTAATTAATTGTGTTATTTTCTTGTGAAAAGGAAAAGGTAGAAGAAGAATAGGTGGTGAAAGTAGAGAAAAGCTTTTCATATGACAACCCTGTTATTGAGCGTTATGTTTATTAATAGTAGAGTATATTAGCGCCTCTGGTGGTGAGTAGGCGCTTAATTTTTGGCCATTATTTTACTCGAACCCAGGCCACAAATACCAACTCATGCTTAATGATCTAACGCGCTAATCAATTAAAGCACTCTCAACTAAAAATTTTTACCGATTGTACGCCGAAGCTTATGATGAGTGTGTTGCATTGGTTTCAACGTGCGAGAAATGATTTCTGCGGTTTAGTAGTGTTGATTTTGAAACGGAAGCCAAAAATCTTGGAGTCATTACTCCATGTCAGCAAGGGCTTGCAAAATCATATGGAGCTCAGACAGCAAATTAGCAGGATATAACAAAAACTAGAGAAGTAGATGATCATATGAATTGAAGCCTAGAGACTTAGAAATGCCCATAATGCTGCTTAAATGCTAAAAAAAGGAAATTATTTTTGCCCAGAATCATTAAGTGTGATGAAAAATTAATTCATTAGAATAACCCTAAGCGTAAGAGATCGTATGTGAAGTCCAGCCAGTCAGCCAGCTCTGTATTTGAAAATTTCGCAACTTTAAGTTATATACCCAATATGATTCTATACAAACGATTATAATGCACTGAACACACTTGTTCATTGTATGGTTTTTCATTCTGTACATGAAAATGTGCTTTCAGGTGAAAAATGTAATTGAATTTCAAATAATAATAAAACAGCAGACCATACGCCCTGTGGTTTTTGGTGCAACATACAAGTTTTTTCTTACATACTGTGTTTTGCAGAAAACACATTTAATAACAATTTGAAATAGAACGAAATAGAACTTTATGTTTTGTTTTAGTATACATACATATAAAATAGATTAAAAAATGTCTCTATTAACCAGGGATATTACATTAAAACAATTAATAGCTTGAATAAATAAAAATTAATTTCATAGAAATTCATGGCAATTTAAAAGGGAATTATTTCCGTTTAATGCTTATTGAAAAAAGAATAATGAAACAAAATATTGTTGAGAAAATATTGTTTTACTCAAAAATGTATGAAATTTTTTTTCAACAAACATGTTCATTAGGGTGTCCCATTCCAAAAAAAAATTTGGGGATCATTCTTAATTTGAATACTTATAAGGCTAAGAATTTTTGAGATTTTTTTCCGATTTTTCGGAGGTGGTTTAGAGGTCGCGCAAATTGATTTTGTACCAAAAATCGACCTTTTTGGGCTTTTTTTGAATTTTGGTTGAAAATTGGTAAAAAAATAGATATTTCTTCAGCTTTTGAGTCAATATTATTAAAGAAAATTTTCTGATCTTTAATTTTATGTGCATAAATAATAAGTTTCGTCAGGGATTTTCCACATTTTGATACATTATATAACAGTTTTTCGTAAATTTTTAGCAAATATGAAAAAAAATGCTTTATAACTTTTAAAATTTGTATGAAGACTAAAAAAACTAATGATGCAGTTTAAAAGATTATGAAGTTTTAAATAAATTAGCGAAAAAAAAATGAATTTTCTCTCACCGTTCTCGAGTTATACCCTTTTAAAGCTTTGTACACATTGTATGAAATGTATAATACTATAAGGTGTGAACTAGATTTGCATTGCTTTAAACTTTAAATAATTGGATTTAGAAAATGTAAATAAATTACCAAAAAAAAAACAATATAAAAACTTTTATGCTAGAGCCCTCTCGCAGTAATTAGCAGTCACTATATATATAAAATCTGAAGTTTTATTGCTCCGGTAAGTTGAAATTATCATAAAGTAGTCCAAGAAATATTGGGTAATATTTTTTTAAAATAGATATGCCTTTGTCGAATACAAGGAATGTGTGGTATGTGGGCAAAATTAAAAAAAGACCTGATATTTTTGGCATGCCGCCATCATATGATTGCTGGATCAGCGTTGAAGGCCCTTAATATTGAGGATCAAATTACATCCCCACAAATTAAAATTTTCGTCACTCTTCAGGGAAGGTGGGATTCCATTGATAAAAAAAATTTTCGGATTGTATAAACCACGAAATTGTTGGAAAAATTATTCCGGAGTTCATACGAAAAGATCTAATTATTTTTGTAAAAGGGCAGCTGGAGAATATGCAACCAAGGGAAGATTATAAAGAAATGCTGCAACTGAGCCTTATTTTTTTGGGTGATAGACCTGAGCCCTATCCAACCATAAAATCTCCTGGAGCCATTAACAGAGCTCGCTGGATGATGAAAATTATATACTCTCTAAAAATATGCAGTTTTCGAAACCAGCTACAACCTTTCATTCAAAATTCAAAAATTGATGCCTTGCTGGAGTTTACCTCATTTATTTTAAGAGTATATATTAAAAATTGGTACCTATGCCAATGTCCCCGATACGCTCCTCTCAATGACCTTAGACTTTTGAAACAATTGTATGATGCAAACCTACTTCACACCTTATAGTATTATACATTTCATACAATGTGTACAAAGCTTTAGAAGGGTATAACTCGAGAACGGTGAGAGAAAATTCATTTTTTTTTTCGCTAATTTATTTAAAACTTCATAATCTTTTAAACTGCATCATTAGTTTTTTTAGTCTTCATACAAATTTTAAAAGTTATAAAGCATTTTTTTTCATATTTGCTAAAAATTTACGAAAAACTGTTATATAATGTATCAAAATGTGGAAAATCCCTGACGAAACTTATTATTTATGCACATAAAATTAAAGATCGGAAAATTTTCTTTAAGAATATTTACTCAGAAGCCGAAAAATACCGATTGTTTTAGCAATTTTCAATAATAATTCAATAAAAGTCAAAAACGCTAGATTTTTGGTACAAAATCAGTTTGCGCGACCTCTAAAGCACTTCTGAAAAATCTGATAAAATTCTCAAAAAAAACTTTACCTAATGAGTATCCAAATTAGGAAAGATCTTCCGAGAAAATCCATATTTTTATTTTTTTTGGGACAACCTAATGTTCATGCTACCATATTATTGTACAGTAGGGAATGCTGGAAACAAAATTTAACAAATATACAAATATTTAACTTTGCTTGGATTTAATCTCAATAATATTAATTACAAGAGATTTATGCTAGAAGTGGTCCAGTGGTGGACTAATAGCTACAAAATCCAGTAGCATAATTGCCATATAACCGATATTACTAAGTTTGTTCGATATCAATATTTATTAAAAATTTTTGTGGGTTAAATTGTTTTTCGGAAATGGTCCTTATATGGCAGCTCGTCTCATCGAACTGTTCGGACGTGTTACTTTTAGTGCGGCTGAATTTTCGGTGAAAAAATCGTAATAGGTTGAAAAGTGTAAAAAGTTGAAATTAAACAAAAAGTGAAAAAAAATCGTAATAGGTTAAAATATATAAAAAAAAAAAAAACATTAAAAATCGTATAAAAACTGTATGAGTGTTCCTCTCAGATGTAATTCTGAGAAAGAGCTTAGCTCGACTAGAAAAACTAGATGCATCTCTGAGGAAGAATCCATAAAAAAAATCTTTGGAGAATTTTCTCACTGCAAGAGCCGTGGAACGGCGTCGTTCCTGTTCGCCCAATATTGTGATTTCAACAGATGAAAAAACATCATCTTCATCAAATAGTGCAGTCAAACCCAAAAAACAAGTAGGTATGGATAAGTACATAACCGTTCTCAAGCGACAGAGGAGCCCGAAGTCTGCTCAAGTGTCATCAAATGCAAAAGCTCCTAAGACCGTGAGTAATGATCAAAATAGGTTTGCTCTCCTCCAGACGGATGAGCCAGAACTTCCGAAGAAGACGTTTAAGCCCCCACCAATTTATCTGAGAGAGCCGACTTCCAGTAAATTGGTACAAGGAATTGTTGCTGTAATAGGTGAAAACATGTTTAGCGTAACCTCAATGAAACATGGAAATATCTGCGAGACAAAGATACAAGTGAATAGGGAAGATGATTTTCGAAAATTGTCCAACCAGCTGGAAAGGGAGACTAGGGATTTCTATACCTACCAGCTCAAAAGCGCAAAAGGACTCCAAGTCGTTCTAAAGGGTATAGACCCATGTGTTGATCCCGCGGAGATAAAAACCGGTTTAATGGACAAAGGGTTCAAAATCAAGAGCGTAGTGAATATTAGAAACCGTGAAAAGATCCCTCAGCCCATGTTCAGGGTAGAATTGGAACCTGGAGATGTTGTCTTAAAGAAAAATGAGTCCCATCCCATCTACAATCTGATGTACCTTCTGCATCGTAGAATCACCGTGGAAGAACCACATAAGCGTCAGGGACCCGTACAGTGTCTCAACTGTCAAGAATTTGGTCACACCAAGGCGTATTGTAAATTGCCGACAGTTTGTGTTGCGTGTGGGGAGCTACATGCAACTGCTCAATGCGATAAGTCGAGAACTGACTCAAAAATTAAAAAATGCAGTAACTGCGGAGGTAATCATACCGCAAATTATAGAGGTTGTCCAATTTACACTCATTTGAAAGGCATAAGAACCAACAAGACGTCAGTATTGCCTAATCGCCCTCAACAGCCAAATTTAGCATCGAGTGACAATTTCCCTCAAGTATTACGGTCCACTAGTCATGTAAACGCGCCAAGTTCTAGACAAGTTTCTTACGCAAACGTCGTTAAATGTAATATGCCAGGTCTGGAGCAGGAACCTAAACCCCAATATTCTGAGCCGCATATCAACAATCTAGAGACAACATTGCAGACACTTGTCCAAACTATGAACACTTTCACGACCACCATGACATCCATGATGCAGGAAATGCTGAAAATGCAATCCACTATCTTGCAAGCCATTTTAAAGAAATGATTTATTTAAAAATTTGTTTCTGGAACGCGAACGGCCTCCGCCAACATAAAAATGAACTGGAATACTTCCTGATGGATAAGCAGATTGATGTTATGATGATTGCTGAAACTCACTTGACGTCGACAGGGTACTTCAAAATTAATGGCTACGAGTTCTACGATACTAAAGACCCCCGCGGAAGAGCTTGTGGAGGTTCGGCAATTCTTATAAAGAACAGAATAAAGCATTATCTAATGAATAACATAAGTGAGGATTACCTCCAAGCAACAAACATTTGCATTGAATTCTGTCAATACAAATTTGTTTTATCATCGATTTATTCTCCGCCTCGATTTTCAATAAAAGAACACCAATACCATAACTTCTTTAAATCCCTTGGAGCTAGATTTTTAGTTGCTGGTGACTTTAACGCCAAACACACATTTTGGGGTTCACGTCTGGTAACCCCAAAGGGTCGCGTACTCTTCAACACCATTGCTAAAATGGGCTTAGATGTACTCTCAAGTGGACATCCCACCTATTGGCCGACGGACCGACGGAAGATTCCCGACGTTATTGACTTTGGGGTAATGAAAAATATCCCTGTAGAATGGATGCAAGTGGATCCTTCACTGGACTTGTCCTCAGATCACTCTCCTACTATCATTTCAATGCATTTCCCTCAAGTGTGTGGTTCTCCATTTATGAACATGACTAAGACCCGAGTAAGTTGGATAAAATACAAAAAGTATTTAAGTTCTCATTGCACGGAAAATGTTGTGTTGAGAACTACCGACGATATTGATGAGTCGATTGGCAACTTTACCGAGGACCTTCGACGAGCTGTGCATCACGCTTCCACTTATCACGTTGAATGTAGAAATAGGACAAACAGAACTTATTTCTCTGAACTCGAACATCTCCTATCAGAAAAAAGAAGAATGAGAAGAGAGTGGCAAATTCACAGGTCTCCTGAACTGAAAGCTAGGCTACGGGAATGCAGAGATATACTAAGACACTTCTTAGAAACCCAAAGAACGGCCTCACTTAGATCTTACTTGGAAGGTCTTGATAGTACCCCACAATCTGACTACTCGTTATGGAGGGCGGCAAGAGGTTTAAAAAGACCAGTAAGAGGAAAACCTCCTTTGCGAAATCCGACTGGTGACTGGGCTAGAAATGATTCCGAGAAAGGGACATTATTTGTTAACCATTTGAGAAATGTGTTTACTATAAACATCTCAAATAATAACGAATCTGATTTGCCACCACTTGTTATAAGGCCTCCTGTACCTCTAAGACTAAACTTTCGTGATGTCCAAAACGCTATTGGTACTCTGAACCTTAGAAAGGCTCCAGGTATGGATAAAATCAGCAATAAAATGCTTGTGGAGTTACCTCGTGTAGCAAGAAGAATTATCCTCTTTATCTTCAACGCTATTTTACGCCTAGAATACTATCCTGCAGATTGGAAGGTGTCTATGATCACTATGATTCCTAAGCCAGGGAAGGACCATACCAAAGTGGAGTCATATAGGCCAATTAGTCTACTGCCGACAATTTCAAAACTGTTTGAAAAATTGTTAATGACTAAATTGACTCCAATTCTGAATGACACTGAATGTATTCCTAATCATCAATTCGGCTTCAGGGCTAAACACAGCACCATCGAGCAAACACACAGATTGGTAAATGTGATAAGAGGGTCGTTTGAAGACAAAAAATACTGCTCCGCCCTTTTCATTGATGTGTCGCAAGCGTTCGACAAAGTTTGGCATGACGGTTTAATGCACAAAATAAAATTAACTCTGCCTGCTAACACCCATAAACTCATGGAAAGTTATTTATACGGTCGCAAATTTAAAATCAAAGAAGGTGATTTTTTAAGTACCGCTCAGCCAATTGAATCAGGTGTGCCTCAGGGTAGCATACTGGGTCCTACTTTATATTTGATATATGCCTCCGACATGCCGTCAGACCCTAAAATCCATACGTCAACTTTTGCAGACGATACAGCCTTTATCAGCGTCCATCAGGACCACCAAGTTGCATCACAGAATTTGCAGAATTATGTTTATAAACTAGAGAACTGGCTAGAGCTTTGGAAAATCAGGGTTAACGAACAGAAATGTATTCATATAACTTTCACATTGCGAAAAGATACCTGCTCGTTCATCAGAATAAATAATCAAATTATCCCGCAACACAATGAAGTCAAATACCTCGGCATTCACCTCGACCGCCGTTTAACTTGGAAGTCTCATATTGAAGCGAAACTTACACAAATGAGATTAAAAGCAGTGCAACTTAATTGGCTAATCGGCAGAAACTCTACATTGAAATTGGATTGCAAACTTTTGTTGTACAATGCAATACTAAAGCCAATCTGGTGCTATGGAATTCAATTATGGGGTACTGCCTCAGCATCCAACATTGAAAAAATTCAAAGGGGTCAAAATAAGATTCTACGTACAATTACTGCAGCTCCATGGTATGTTAAAAATGATCGAATTCACAAAGATCTAGGCGTGCCATTAGTAAAAGTCGAATTTACAAAATATGCGTCAAAGTATGTCAGCAAACTTGAACACCATCCAAACCCCCTTGCACGAGACATCCTTAACTTTAGTGGCCACAATCGGTTGAGAAGGAGGGATACCCTTGCTTTAACTCAAGCGCAAAATAGATGACTGGATCAGTTGATGTGAAATTTTTTTAGTATCATAAAAATTTTTGTCTAGCACTGGCTGGGCTTATTATTTTCTTTTTAGTATTAAGATTTGATTACTTATTGTCATTTCAAATATGAAGATTCAATAAATAATTAAATGCAAAAAAAAAAAAAAAAAAAAAAAAAAAAAATATGGCAGCTATGACCATGGACCGAACTTCTTAAATATTGGAAAAGTGAATTTTATGCATATGAGAATATCTCATGCCGAATTTCAACGTAATAGCGGTATATTTAAAATACATGGTAGTATCAACGTGAATTTCGGAAGTGGATCTTATGCTCAAAAATCCAGCAATTTTGATTTTGGCATGTATGTGTATGATCCATTATTTATAAGAGATTTATGAGTATTGAAGTCATTTTCGCAAGAGCGCTTTATATGGAGGTTACGATAAAATATAGACTGAAATTCATTATATTCTGCAGAATGATGTTTATATGTAAATGATCAGAGACCTGCAACAAGTATGAACGAGCCGACTTATTCACTAACGTTGAATTTTAAGAACAATACAAAAAAGTATGATTCAATTTTATGCTTATTCACTTTTTATGCACACACAGAAAATTCAGCAACGAGTATAAATCATTTCCAACACTTGGTTCGAACTGCAATGTTTGAAAACAAAAATTCTTGTTTATACACAGTTTGTTTTTTGCATGTCGGCTTTGTTGTGCATGATCTGATTGGAATTGAACTAAAAACACACGAGCCACTTATAAGTAAAAAGCGGCTGGCAGAAAAATATGAAAACATAAAAAATGTGCATTTACTACCTATTTAACATTATTTCGTCGAAAAGAAAACTTATTTGACAAAGCAATGATAAAATTTGTAATATGTACAGTTTGTCAAATATATCTTTGCACAGCAAAAAAAATTAAAGAAAAAATGTAAAATGAGCTGCTTCATACATTTAACGACACAGTCGAACATTCATGTTCGCACAAAACAACAAATGAATAAAACACATGTTCGGCTAACAACACGTTGGCTTTGATGTAAAACGAGCTTCATACATTTAACTACACAGTCAGAATATTCATGTTCGCAAAAAACAACCAGTGAATAAAACTGAATGTTTGAAACGAACGGTTGCGTAAACGAGCGTTTTGTGCATTTGAACAAAAACGATTAAATCATAAAAATCAATGCTCATGATTAAGTATACCCGAAAATTTAGTACTCGTTGCAGGTCTCTGTAAATGATCTATACAAAGTTTTAAGTCGGTACCGATATTTATCAGATATATATAAAGATAAATGGCGTTTTCGGATGTGCTCCTTATAAGCGAGCTACGACCAATTACACAGTACAACAGCCACTCTGGGGGGTGAGAAATTCCAAGTCAGGGTGATGGTACTAGGTCAGTATAGTAAAACCCCCAAAGGGTTTGGCGTTCGTATGTGTCAGTTTTTTTTATGACCTTTTAAATTTTTTCCTTATCTTGATGTTTTTTCGCTTAGTTGTAACATTTTTGCTGGTGGAGTAAGCTTGTGTGGCAAGACAAGGATGATCTTGATGATAAAGAATTTGCAGGAGATGCAGAAGGGCCAACAGTGGAGTCACACATTGACATTATGTGTGGTTCAGAAACTGATGATAGCGATGCCACTAGTCCCGAACAACCACCATCGAAAAAGTCTAGGCAATATTTATTAAAATAAATAAAAATAAATAAATAAAATAAAAATAGAAAATTATAAAAATGTTTACTTAATTTTTTTTAGTAGTTTATGGCCAGAAGTCTGGAGTTATTGGGGAAAATTTATAAAAAAGGCGATAAATGACACTTTTTTGAATAAAAACAAAAATGGGATACCTTCACTTAATTGTAAATAAATAAATAAATAAATTCTTAATTTTTCTAAATTTGTTTCATCAAAATAAATTCTTAATTTTTCTAAATTTGTTTCATCAAAATCGGACAAGTGATTCTCGAGTTATGTTAAACTACGTTTTTGCCAAAATGTTACAACTAAGCGAAAAAACATCAAGATAAGGAAAAAATTTAAAAGGTCATAAAAAAAAACTGACACATACGAACGCCAAACCCTTTGAGGGTTTTACTATACTGACCAGTATCATCACCCTGACTTGGAATTTCTCACCCCCCAGACAATAATCCCAAAAATGTTCCACAGTGTTATGGGCCGACCACCATAAAATTTAGTAAAAGAATTTATTTACCTTCAGGATTATTTGTGTCAAATTTTAACCGTTTAACATTATTTATACCAGTTTTATACGTAGTTCAGTGAATTTTGGAAGTGGACTTTATATGCGGTCTATGGTTAAACATGGACCGAACTAAAAAAATCTAGTTGTGCGATTTCTTGTTGCATGGAACTTATTCCTGCTGAATTTTGTATTGATATTCCTATTTTATAGGCATTTATGTATAATTGAACAATATTTCGAGAAGATTTTTGTATGGGGGCTATGAAAAATTATGGACCGATTCTTACTATTTTCCTCACACTTTATTCTTTTATAGTGTGACCAACTGGCCCGGAAAATCCAGGACATGGCCCGGTTTTGGAACCATGAAACGGATGGCCTGGATTTTTATTTTGAATTTAATTAAATAAAAAATATGTGGACTTGAACAACAAAACAGTCTATTTCATTGAAATTTGGCACAATCGCATCATATTTTAATGGAAATTAATTCTTTTGAATGATTCATTTTAAAATCAGGTATCTATGCATATCCCCAGCAAGCCATATGAGTCCGGAGCTTTCATGCTCTTTATAAGCCCAAAACACAATCATTGTTGCTCCGAAAACCTTCAGAAAAGAGGGTCACTACATTCTAAAATGGTCCGTCAGAAAGAGCTCTTAGATAATGTCAGAAAAGAGCCATTGCAATTTTAAATACAACAAGTTTAAAGGTCACATTGATTATTTTTTTTAAATTGTATTTACTTAAACAAAAAGGGACTCGCTGCTGCACCGAATTGGAAAGATGTAGAAACAACGATGAAATTTATGGTTGAAAAGAATCGGTTAAAACCTGAAGACAACAGAATTGTAGAATTGTTTCACCAGTTTGGTTACATATAGAAATTTATTACCCCAGAGAAAATTAGCGAATGGAATAAAAATAATCCTCCTACTAAACCACATCAACGTTGGGTGGAATCTTTCAAACATTTTCAAAGTAACAATGTACCGTACACTCGCTTCGCGCGAATCATTGAATTTATATTTTGTTTGCCAGCAACATCTGCAAGTGTAGAGCATATATTTTCGTTGATCGCAAAATTATGGACAAAAGAAAAATCACAACTCAAGCTAGATACTTTGAAACATATGCTATTTCTCTATAATAATTTAAATTACGAATGCGTTGAATTTTACAATTTTTTGAAAGAATCCCCAATATTGCTGAAGCAAATTTCATCACAGGATAAATACGATTTTAAACAAAAGGCGATAGATAATTAGATTCAAATTACTTATAACATTATAATTGTCTAAATTTAACTTGAATAATAATGTTTTTTTCCATAAAAAATGGCCCGGTTTTAACTTTGAATGTTCTGAATTTTAGTACTTTTTTTCGAAAAATGTCCCGGTTTCGCTCAAAATTGAGGTGGTCACACTATTCTTTTATCATAAAAACAACGTGTACAAAACTTCATGTTGATATCTGCAATATATAATATATATTAGGACACGATATATATTGGTATCAATACAGATTCTGAAAGGTGACAAAAATTCTCTGCGATTTTATGACGACTTTAATTAAATTATTATATGTATATATGATATATAATACGAATAAGAGAGTAGGTATAACATATGTGTATACAAATGTGTGTACATATACGCTGAAATAAAAATAATACACATAATAGTGATTTAAGCAATTATATTGTGCTGTGTGAATACCAAAGAAATTTCAAGGAAAAATTGCATCAATCTTTTCAATAAAATTTTTTTCGTTTAAATTGTGACTGATTAACTAGATCTCAATGCAGAAAGATTAGAATGGTTTTTTCACCTTTGTTTGTTTATTGTATCTTCATTAAAAAACAAGTTAGAGTGCAATATTCGGCTGTGCCGAATCTTAAATACCCTCTACCTAAATATTGTCTGACATTTTGGTCCACAATTCTGGTTTTACAAGTTGGCGTAAAAGTAAACTTCCGATGTTTTTTGGCTGTCACCGACCGATTATTGCTCAAATAAATAGTCAGCAATATTCCGTGTTCTGGAGCAGTGTAGCGTAACATTGTTTATTGACGTGTATTTCGCATGTGTTTACTACACAAATGTCAACACAGAACTGACATTAGGGGCCTCGCAAAATTTATAGCATTTTCTGATAGGAGGATTACTTTTGCGCCACCTTGTACTGTAACGATTTTTCTGATTTTTAATAGCAAAAATTATAAACGGTTTGTTGTGAGCTTTGTTGATGTTGGTTGTGTCTATTGGGCATGAGGGTATTTTACACAGACAGACGAACAGATGGACAGACTAAGAATTCCATAAGCATCAAGAATATATATATACTTTGTTGGGTATCAGTGTTACACACGGAAGGACAAACTTATGGTGGTGGAGGGTATAAAAACGAAGTAACAATAAGTTTTCAAATCTTATATCTAATAAATTTTAATTATTTAATTGATTTTCCAGCCAGTGCCGGACGAAAATTGTTAGACCACTGCTGATTTTATTTATTAAGTTGGCATTCTTCCTCCTTGTCTTCGGCTCAGATCCGCTGTATCCCTTCTTCTTAGTCGAATATAGCCACTATTATTTAATATGTTGCGGGCTAAAGGGTTTAGGTGTACTTCACGCTTTTTTAAGTGTTTTTCTGCATTTTGTCGGATCTCACTTTTTACCAAAGGCACGTTTAGATCTTTATGGATATTCGAGTTTTCTAATTCAAATATATGATATTGTAGGTAGCGAGATGCTTTTTGAGGGTTTTCATGAATGCTTAGAATCATATCATCGGCAACTGTAGGTGTGTATGTTCGATTGTTTGTTGGTGTACCAGAGTTAGATAGGAATGTGACAGATAACGGTTGGCAGTTACTACTCCTAATAAGGGCCTCAAGTCGCATTAACCTAATTTCCGATAGTTCAGAGAGATTGCCTTGGCAGTTGTGTCCCAAAAACCCAATACTCTGGTTATACAGTGCTGGAAAATGACAGAGAAGCTGAAAAATATTTTCCTTCTTTTCTACATAGAGCCAAATTCTATAGACTCCTGCAGTGCAGTGTAATTCTAGTCTTATTGCATGATTGTCAAATTAACAGTGGCCAGTGATTACTGATATATTGAGTTACTTAGTTGATATATGCTGTTCGCTTTACGTTCGCGATTTTACCCTGGCCCTATAAATTTGGTATTCGTGCAAGTATATTTCACACTAAATAATGCTACACCCATTTGTCATCTGTGTCAGCTGTGTATATGTAGATACTCATCGTGTCAAGTAGTTTTGTCTCCTTCGAAATGGAGACACTTCGAAAATAAGGGTCTGGAAGTGCACCAAACTAACGCAACCGTTTAGTCATTTTCTACCGTTTCTTTTTATTTATTGCTATAGTTTCAAATATATAAAGTTACTAAAGTCGTTTAATCATCCATTCTTAGAGGATTGAAGGGACGAACTTACAGTTTGCATTTTGTTTCCGTTTCTTACTTTAGCCATTTGAACAGTCCTACAATGAATTATCAAGTCAGTCTTTTAGTAATATTTAAGAAGGCATTGCAGTAATTGGTAATTTAAGGTTTGTTTACACAAAATTTATTTATGCGACTAAATTACGTTAACCAAATTATTCGATTTTTATTTATTTCATGTAAAACGAATAATATGAACTTGTTTCAATAATTCGACTAATCCAATTAGTCGGTTAACAAAGAACAAATATAAGAGTCGTGGCTCTTGATTTTACAAAGTCATAGCTTCAGAAAAAAAAATCAAAAGAAATTGTAAGACTGCTCACATGCATATGTGTTGTAGAGTATTAATTATTAAGTTTTATTGTTTAATTTTATATGGAGTTTATTGTTAGTTTTGTTGAGTAGAAAAACGATTACTATTCGTGTCTCATGTTTATACATGCCAACTTTGATATCACGAATCTTAAGGGGATTAAAAAAATAACGTTATATCGAATAATTCGTTACAATGAGGTTTGTTATATCGAGGTAAAGTTGCACATAGTCTATTCGTTATAACGAGGTTATAAACAATAATTAAAACAATAAATTATTCTTTTTGATTTAAACAAATTCGTTATATCGTGGTTTGACTGTAATTGGTTTTTATCGGTTTAGATAAACACATTTAGTCAGTTAGAAAAAACCAATTAAATTCCAAGTATTTTGATTGTGCCCCACAGTGAGCTGTAGTTATTTAGAGTAAATAAAAGTAAACGCTCTTCCACGAAAAGTATAAAACACCTGTGTTTACTTTGGCCCAAATATTTGCTGAGCTTTATTACAAATATTTGTAAGATTTTATTTCCTGCTGGATAAGAAACGAAAGAAAAGAAAAGAACAAACAACAAAAATAAACTAAAGTTAATAAATCTTTTTATCACAGCAGAAAGACATGTCCAGCTGCGTCTAAAAAAAATTACATAAAAATTCGCTTACAAGAAAATTAACTTTAAAATAATTTCGTCAACGTTTGAGAAGTGGTTGGTCTTATTTTTGTAATTTGTTCGTTTGTTTGTTTGTTTTATCCGTTTAGGAAATTCTAATTTATCATAAATTTTCTTATGAATTTTAAAATAATAATGACATGTTGGTGTGGTTTTGTGTTGGACGGTGGTTGTATTTGTTTTAAGCTAAACTTAAATTTTGTAATTAGTTATTTGGCCGTATATTAGGTATTATTAAAATTTGTTATTAAAAGCCTGAGCAACAGTTAAACACAGCTGGAAATCATATTATGACAAATATACTAATATAAATCCAATAGTATAACTTAAATTTTGCTAGCCTCAGTAGGCCGGTTGATCAGGTATTTGTTTCCATAGTTAAATAACTTATTCTCCTACGATTAAATATAGATATGAATCTAAAATTTATATCTGAACGCTCATCCAAGCTCGTAAGCAAGAGCACGCCAATGATCGCTCTCACGCGTGAAGTAAAGGGTGTCCCAACTAGAACGCAATTTTTAAATTTTAAATAAAGCTCAGATATTGAAAAAAGAATCGTGAAACTTTATTGTATCGTAAAGTAGACTGAATGATGTTATGTATGGAGCACGACATGGTGCAGATGACCGCCCGGCTTTGCTGTTACACACGCGATCTTTAAAAGAAATTTCCAATGACCTTTTTGCATAAATGCTGGGGCATTTCATTAATGCAGCGTCCAATTTCCTCTTTTAAGGCTTGAGTCGTCGTCGGCTTATTCGTGTAAGCCATCGACTTCAAAAAACCCCAAAAGAAAAAAATCTAAAGGTGTTAAATTGCACGATCTAGGCGGCCAATTCTGGTCTCCAAAACGCGAAATAACACGAACGGGAAATGACTGATGCAGCAATTGAATTGTTTCTCTGGCTGCATGATATGTGGCGCCGTCTTGTTGAAACCACATGCCCTTCACATTCATTTCTTCAATTCTGGGCAAGAAAAAACTGGTTATCATTTCACGATACCGAACACCATTGACACCATTGCGTTCTAGTTGGGACACCCGATAGAACCGTATATTGTTAGAATAAACAAGTCAGAAAGTAAGTCATGATCTCTGTAAATATAAATATTATATATGTTAAACTTTATCTCGATATAAATACTTTCAAAAAATTTATGGAGGTTAAACTAAATTACGAAGAGGGTCTTATATGGAAGTTTTGACTATTTATGAACTGACTCTTATAAAATTAAGTGTCATCCTATTTGTATATAAGAAACTCATTTTTGTTAAATTTTATTCGGATAACAACATTTTTAAGAGATTTATGGTCCTTAAAGTGATTTTGGGAAGTGGGCCTTATATGGGAGCTACGACTAATTATGAACCGATCATTATAAAATTCTACCATATTATATGCATATGTACGAAACATATTTGTGTTCAATATTATTTGTATGCCAACATTTTTAAAAGAGTTATGCTCTTTTAAGTGATTTTCCTAAATGGGCCTTATATGGGAGCTACGAATAATTATGGACCGCTCGTCATAAAATTTGTAGGTGTGCTTTAGCTTCATTTATTACTTATTTGTGGTGAAATTTGTTTGCATACTTGATAATTCAAAGACTTATGACCGGTAAACCCCAATTTTGGGAGGACATTTGTATGGGGGCCAGGTGAAACAATGGACCGATTTCCACCAGTTTCAATCCCGTTCATACTTGTGCCGAAAAAATATCACATACAAAATTTTATCGAAATCAAAATTGCGACCTGCGCACAAGCTTTACATGGACAGCCAGCCAGACGGACGGACGGACAGACCGACGAACGGACATTATTAAATCGAGTCAGGAAATGATTCTGAGTCGATCGGTATACTTTAAGGTGGGTATTGGACCAATATTTGTGGGCGTTACAAACATCAGCACAAATCCAATATACCCTTCCCACTATAGTGGTGTATGATAACATACTCTATTACAGATACCACATTAGTCGTTTAGCCGTTAACGCAATCTTCTGACATGCGTCGCGATAATACACTCTCCAGCCACGTTTGACAAAATTGAGCTAATCTAGTCATGACGAAAGTGATTCCTAAACCTGTTTCTGCTGGGCAATAATTTTACGATTTGTAAAAGGAACGCCAGTGGAGGGGTTATCAGACATCATAGCTCTTGACTGGTTATCAGTTACAATTGCAACTTGCTGGACAACTAAAAAACTACATGGTTACCATTATTATTACTATGTCCAGGCACAGAGAGCTCTAAACCCAGATGCTGTGTCAACGAGAGAATGAACAATTTAAACCATTTGGTCGTTGGTGGGCTTTTCAGATGACTGAAAAAAAAACTATAGACTAGCCGCCTAGTTGTTGCAGGCCGCCTAGATGGGTTTTTGTTCCGGCAAAGACTAAAGTGTCAGAGTTGGCAGATATGGGGAAGTTTCAGAACAGTAGGTTTTCTTCCCTGAAGGCCTAAACAGTAAAATAAGTTTTGGTGTAGGGTTCCGGAATACCGAATGATGTACGAGGGTTATAACTTATTTTTCCATCTTATCCTCAGTGACGGGGTGCTGCCAGGTTGCCGCCTCATTGGGGAATACACAGAAGCTGACATCCAGTTTTTTTTTTCTTTTTTTTTTATTAACAAACACAAACTGCAGAAAACACCCAGAGTATTTGGCGGGAATCGAAACCGCAACCCTCTGATTGATAGTCTGACACACTATCGCCTAGTCCATCGAGACCATATTGAAACAGATGATGGCGGGTTTTGAACGCACAACAATTGCAGCTCTTATGGACCAAACATGCCACCAAACCATCCCTGTCAGTGAGGGAAAGGCAAAATTGATGAAACTAGACGACATCGGGCAGATGGATGGGGTGGTGCTTTGGTTTGTGTCCGTTGTATGTCCTTCTGGAATCGATATCCTTGCCAACTCATGGTAAACTTTGCCCTTCAGCATGGTGACCACAAATCATTGCACTAAAGCCTCGCCATTGCATCAAGCTGACCAGCACCCAACACAAATGGTACATTTTTGCCAGATTTCTTGGTATATTGCCAATGTTAATTCCATAAGATTTCTCTCTCTCTCTTCCACTATAAAAACTAAATAAAATTGCCTTAACTTTGATTACTTTTTTTTACACGCATTTTAGTTTTATGTATGAAATTTGTTTTTTTTTTGTTGTTAGGTCGATTTTTATACATTATTTTTATGTACTTATAAATGTATTCTTGTAAACGAATTTATTTTATTTTTTATGTTTTTTTGTTTTTTTTTTGAAAGGTACCACGTCTGGATAGCTGTGAGGTTTGTTTGTGCATGGATGGTGAAATATTTTGCTGGTGGGAAAAATGTGGTAAGTAGTCATTTTTATTCATTTTATTTCATCCCTTTTTGTTCGTTCGTTCATTCAATTCATTCCGTCTTTTTGGGCTTTCGGCACTAAAGGCACGTTTTTCAAGGTTTTGATTTTGGTTTATGATAAAATGTTTGCAAATAAGCGTATGAAAAAATAATTTACAAAATACTACAGATTCTAGGCGCAGGTTCTGTTTTTCTGCGTAAAAACACAGAAATTATAAATGGAAATGATGTTAAAAGGGTTAATTTTGTGTAAAGATAGACTTGTGCAGATTCACACACACACACACACACACACACACACACACACAATTACAGTTTACAAGGTAGTTTATTTGGGGCAATAATCATTAAAATACAAGTTCGTGATGTATTTATTAAATAGCTAACATAAAATTAATTTATATTGTCTAAATTAAATTTTTGGGTAAATAAAACAACCACTGGTTGAAGCATTAGCATTGTTTATAGAAATTTGATTTTTTAATGAGCCACTAGCAGTGGTTTAGAAGCATATTATTTTGAAATTCTCTAGCTCAAGAACAATTGGAAATATTTTATTGATGTTTTACACATTCGTAAACAATGTTATTACAAATGAACTTAAAAACAGCTCTTCTTAGACTATGTATTTTTTAATTAAGTTATCTCGTTCATGTCGTTCCTTCAGGACCACTGCATTAATTTAGTGTAAATTTCAAATTTTAAAAATTTGCTTTCGATTCAGCAGCTTGTAAAGGCTTTTCCATAATGGCGTTTCAATGTTAAAATGTAACAAAACAAGCTGTATTTGAGATATTAGCGAATTTTTAATGGCTGTGCTGTACATAAATCTGGCTTAATTTTAGCGAAAGGAACGGCTATTTTTACTTTAAAGCTATCGGTCGATTGCTTCTTTTTGGAACCCAGAGAAATTCAAGAAGAAAAACTCACATTATCTTTGCGAGAATTCTTTAAGACAAATGTTCCATTGTAGCAAACAAATTACTAAGCGAAAAACATTTGTAATGTAATTTATTTGATTTATTTTTGATTTAATGACAATTCAGTTTATCTTTAACTCTTATTTACTGACCGAATTGTAATTGAACTTATTTCTGTGTTAACATTTGCAGATAAAAAATCCGCAGAAGTTTCAACAGCATATGATGACTACTCAACACCGTTCGAAGAATCATCCACAACACGCATGCAATTAAATCCGAAAACCACATATAAAACGACTTTAAAACCAATGAGAAAACCAAAAACCAATGAAGATTACAAATATGATGATGACGATTCGGGTGAAATACGCGAAATGCAACAGGAATATGAAGGCATCAAGGAGGAACTGATGCGGAAGGAGCACGTACAGAAGCAACATAAAATACATCACAACAAACAAATGATGAAGAAGAAACTCTATCAGCAGCAAGAGGAGGAAAAACATAATAAGAAAATTAAGGAACAGAATAAAAGGAAGCAGGAAGAACAACTACAGCAGCGACACAAACAACAGCAACTATACAAAACGAATGAACATGTCGAACAACAACATCATCATGCACACAATCACAAAGATAATCACGACTACGGCTCAAGTGGCTCCAGCAGTAAAATATTTAATTTCCCAGAAAATCTACCTTCGGTTTTATACTACGATTATAAAACGGAAGAACATCATCAACATCAGCACCAACATCGTGAACAACATTTAAAACATCAGAAGCAAAAACAAGAGCAGAAACTACTTTTACAGCAACATGAAAAAGAGCTTAAGCATCGACAACAGCAGCAACAGCAAAAACAACAACAGCAGCATCATGTTAATCGACATCACGAATATGGTCAAGACTTCAATGCATATAGCAGTGCTGATGGTGGGGAGGGGGCAGCAAGAGCTGGGGATAAAACAAAACGTCATGATGGCATCGGCGAACCATCGACAATATTTAAGTATTTTAGCAACGGAAATGAAAACATTTACAATGGAGATTTACAAACAGACAGTGACATTTTACCAGAGCCACCAACAAAAAAACCCAAATTTCCAACATCAATTACAGACATAACGGCATCAACAGCAAAAACAACAGGAATTCCAATGTCACGACTTTATCGTTTGTCCACTTCAATGATGCCAACAACAGTTGGAGCAATAACAAAGTCAACAGCAACAACAACAACAAAAACAACAAAGACAACAACATTGTCAAATACATCTCCAACAGCATCAATCCCTTTAAAGGTAAATGTACCATTTTATCTTGTTTGTATTTAACACACTCACACAACCAGATTTTCATGCCCACACGTGCACAACATCACACATTGTCACATAAAATCCGCAGGACGTAAAGTGTTCAAAATCAGAAGCAATACAATTATTAATATTTTCATCCCAGTAAAGATATACATGTGCCAAATATTGAGTTAAAAAATAATCTTTTTGATAGATATCCCACTCGCATTCCATTAAGCGATTATAAAGGCCTTAAAGTAAATTATATAAGCTTTCGTTTGAGAAAAAGGGCCCAAATTTAAAAAAAATTAAAAAAAAAACGGTGAGTTAAATAGATGATATTTACAGAGTGATAGTGGACAATGAAGATTGCTGATGACGCCCTTGGCCGGGTAGAAAATGCATTCCAATTTGCCAATTGTTCCAGTACTTTACAATAGTATTCTTGATTATTCGAACTATTAGCCCAAATAAAACTTTTCTCTTAAAAAAAAATTATTTTTTTAAAAAAAAATTAAAAAATTAAAAAATTTCTTTTTAAAAATTAAAAAAAAAAAATATTTGTAAATTTTGTTCGGCAAATTTTTAAATGAAAAATATAAAAATGAAGGCAACTTACAAACCACTGGAACAAAAAACAGCACTCGCGGCCCACTGTGCAATTACTGGACACACACCAAATTTCAATGATGTAGAAATATTAGCAGAAGGGGAAAATTATGCGAGGCGGTTCACTCTAGAGATGTTACACATACTTAATTTAGAGACAGATGAGAGATTAAACTACAAAATTGATACGGAGAACATATCAGCTCACACATACAAACACACGATACACAAAAACAGAAAGAGACCAAAACAAAACATTAAAAACACTAGTTGACAAAAGCTTACGACTGGACAACAAACTCAACAGAGTGAAATTTGTTTTTCATTTATTTATTTTAAATGTAATTATAATTTGTTTGTGCTTGAAATGCTTTGTGTAACTTATAATAATTTGTTTAATATATTTTTGTATTTTTATATAGAACCCCTGAAGATGGTCAACAAAGTTGACCAAAATATTGGGAATCAAATAAAATAGAAATTTTTAAAACAAAATATTTTTATATTTTTCATTTAAAAATTTGTTACCTTATGACCTTATGCCGAACAAAATTTACAAACAACAAAACTAAAGGTCAACAATTTACAATTTTATAAAAAAAATATTTTTGAAATGATTAAAGAAATAGCTATCTAAAGTCCTTTGGACAATGTTTGCTAGGACCAATAGGTGAATAGTTACACTTATTTATGACCAAAATATACCAAAATGTCCAAGTTTGACCCCCTCTAACTCTGGCACTTCTGGACTGATAGAGCTGAAAATTTGTATCCAATAGTACTAACCTTGGTGCAAATTTCATCCAAATCGGAAGACATCGATTTTTAAAATTCGTGAAATTCACCGTATACATATGCGGATTATTTCAATCGAATTTCAATTTGATAATGATGTTTATAAGAGACTTATGAGTAGGGCTGCGATTTCCATGCAAATGCATGTTTTGTTTTTGGCATCGATTTGTTTTTGCATATTTTTGCATATTTTGGTTTAAAATGCATATTTTTGTTTTGCATATTTTAAATTTATTAATACATATTTTTGCATATTTAGGAATTTTTGAGTGATTTTTCAAAAAATTTCCAAATAAACAAAAAAAAAAATTAATAAATTCTTTTAGTGCTCTGCTTAAAATACAACTTTATATTAGAAGGATACGCATATACTATATAACTTGATATCGCATACTAACAATTTAACATTAAATTTTCAAATAAAAACATAAATATAATTTTTAATTTTTTTGAAAACGTATTTTTAAGAAAAACTGACTCCTTTTATCCAAAACTGTTACATGTTACCTGCTTGGCACATAGGTTAGACCGCGTTGCAGAGGAAATTAGAAGCAAATTCGATAGTATTGATTTATTGATTTCATACGAAAAAAAAATATTTTTAAAGGCTCCTTCACGAGTTGCAATTTTTAAAGAAATGTATCCCTTGGTTCCCCTTCCAACGCAGCCAGTATTAACAGAATGGGGCACCTGGCTAGATGCTGTAAAATACTATTCAAAAAACTTTTAGCAATTTTATAATGTTATTAACGAGCTTTTTTATACCGATTCGTATGCAATTAAAAAAGTAAAAGCAATATTCAATTTAAATACCATCAAAAGTCAATTAGAATTTGTATTTTCCAACTACGAATATATTGGGTAGATAATAACTAAATTGGAGGGATTTGGCTCACTTAATACTCAAATCAAATTAATTAATATTGCAGAAAGTAAAATTAACAATGTGGACGGAAGAAAAGCCCAACAAATTAAAACAAAAATCCAAAGCGTTTTGCAAAAAAAAATGAAGGATTCCAAAAAATAAAACAAATTTCAAAGATTTTTGATCTGGAATCAAATGTGGGCTCTGAATTAGAAAACGAATATTCTCCAAATGAATTGGATTCTTTCAAGTATGCTCCTATAATTTCGGTTGACGTTGAGAGATCATTTTCTATGTACAAATTTTTTTTTGATAATATAAAAAAGTATTTATTTGTTTATACAAACAAAAATTTGTTATTTTAGTTTTTAAAACATTTACGTTTTAATAACAATAGACTGAATTTTTTGTGCATAATTCAGATGTGTCGATTGATATTTCCGTTCAAGCAACAGAAAGTCAGTACAAAAATATTAACTACGATTGCAGAAATCCAATTTTATAAAAAATGTCTAATACTGTGTTCAGATATGAAACTTAATTGAGTCAATATTCGGTTAATTGACAATATTATTTTAAGTGTTCAGGCATACGCAATTTTCAGCTTACTCAATAATCATTTGACAGTTGGAAAACAATACAAAAAATACTCTATATGGTTGTTGCGTTTCTATGTAAATAAACTTACCTTCACATTGATTTTTTAATGATTTCTTTTGCTGACATTTGCATTTTATACAATTTTGTTTACTAAACACAGTTGTGAACAGTGTTGCATTCAAAATCTTACTAAATATTAAAACAATTTCGTAATCATTGCGCAATAATTAATTGAGATTTTATATGGAATATTGAGCTCAATAATGGCGTTAATTGCGATTAACGCAATTAAGGGTCATATCTGAACACGCTATAAGCCATAATTGGAAAGCTCGACCATAAAAATTGAATCATTCTTATTTAAAAAAAGCTCGCTTTTCCATTGACTTTGTGAAAATGAGAAACTATTTCAGTATAGAAATATTGTTTTATGTGAAAGTTAATTTTGGTGGGAGAAGTAGAACCGCAATGTTCAAATATGGAATGATACATACAAAATATGATTTTTATATGAAATCTATTTTTGTTGAATTTTGTATGGATATCACTTTTTCATACGCATTTATACCATAGAGCAATATTCCGGGAAGACATTTGTAAAGGGGCCATTTTCAAGAGAACTTATTTTTTATAATGAAATAATTTTATGAAATATTTTGCAATATATTTAAAGAGAAAAGCAAAAAATTTATGAAAATATCGAGGTTGCCTGAAATTTTGTTCCATTACTCTGGTTGTACTGAACCAATTTTGCCCATTTTCAACACCAAACAACTCTCTTTAACAAAGAATATTTTTAAGGAAGTTATAGAAATTTATAAATAAAGCTAATTTTGTCAAACAAATTTTACTGAATCTCTAAATAAATTAGCCGCTTCATTCACATAATAATATATCTGGATCCACTATACAATTATCTTATTAAATATCGATTTACAAGATCTACTTCTAGCTTTCCTATCAGGTAGATGGTTTTAATTTATTATTTGGTAACGAGTAAAGTAGTTCATTTAGATATTTACATGGAGTTTGGAGTTTAGCTCTATGTTCATGTTATTTCATTTATATTGAACTATTTTTTTATACCCGGTGTTGCCGATAATAATTATTTCTGACCGCTACATTTTGAGTTTTCCCATATTTAGCATTGATTTGTATTTGTAAAAAAAAATGTTGTTTACTGGTCACTGTCACGTGCATCATATTCATAAATTCATCTAATATTCTTGCATTTTGAACACATATTTGAACTTTATGTACCAATCACACAAAATTAAAAATATTTTTATTTTAACTAAAAGTAAACAAAAACTCGGATCTTAAAAGTTGATATACAGCCATGTCACAGAATTCCGTTCGGAAGTGGAATTGCGTATTTTGCTGCTATAGGAAAAGTAAAACAAACAATTTTTTTCGAAATAAAACCTAGAAATACTTAAAATTACAATTCCACACAGCGAATTAGAAGTGCTTTTATTCCGAAAAAAAATTTCGTTAAGCTTCTTCTATAGAAGCAACAAGTAAGAAAGTATAGTCGGTCAAGCCCGACGATATAATTCCCTACACCCAGTATATGTGTAAAACAGTTTTTTAGAAATGTGCGCTATATGGGAGATCATCCAAAAATTTAGTGTCATTATTTCTGTGAATATAAATATTATATGTGGTAAACTTTATCTCGGTATAAATACTTTTAAAATATTTATGGAGCTTAAAGTGATTTTCGGAAGTGGGTCGTATGTGGGAGCTACGAGTAATTATAGACCAATCTACACAAAATTTGCAGATGTGATTTGGCTTCATTTACCACTCATTTTTGATGAAAGTTGTGTGGATACTTGCATAATTCAAACATTTATGATCGGTAAACCCCAATTTCGGGAGAAAATTTGTATGGGGGCAGGGTGAAATAATGGATTTCCCCCAGTTTCAATCCCGTCCGTCCTTGGGCCGAAGAAAAGTTATGTACCAAATTGTATCAAAATATCTTCAAAATTGCGACCTGTACTCTGCGCACAAGCTTCACATGGACAGCCAGCCAGCTAGCCAGCCAGCTAGCCAGCCAGACGGACGGACGGACATCGTTAAATTGACTCAGAAAGTGATTCTGAGTCGATCAGTATACTTTAAAGTAGGTGTTCGACCAATATTTCTGGGCGTTACAAACATATGCACAAATCCAATATTGTGGTGTAGGGTATAAAAATGGAATTAAATTCTGTGACATGGCTGATAGTAGCACTAAATTAGGCAATAAAGTATGACTTCAAAAAGACTGAAATTATTGTCTTTGTATCATGATTAGTTCTATGTATTCATTCAAATGATGGCCAATTGTTTTTTTTCACTTTTTGTTAAAATTTTTATTAAAAAAAAAAACAGCTGGCTTTTAAACACCAACTTGTAAAATAATTTACCATGCATAGAATACTAATTTGACAATTTTTTAACATACAATTCACATTTAAAAGTCTACATGGTTCTTTTGATCATGAGCAAGATACCAATGGTACTGAAGGTTTTGTATCAATAAATGAATCAATATTCAAGATGTCAAGATTAGCAGGCCTTAAATATGATTAACATAAGAAAATATTAAGGTCTTCAGGGCTTACCAGCTGTTTGAGTCAGTAAAGGGTTTCGACACGAAACTCTTGCCACGCTCTTCTTTAAGGGATGTGTGAGATTTTTTCCATTTTACATATAAATGTTGATATTGAATTAAAACAAATAACTTTATGATGAATTGTATGACTACCGCTGTGATTAGCACAAAAGCACAAACCATAATATAGTTGCACCATTGGTTTTAAAGTTTCACTAAAATTAGCTTAATATAAAAAAAAATATTCAGCACTCGGAAGCACAAAGGAAAAGTCTTTAACATTTTCTTTAGTATGAAATACCAATGGCAAGCTGCTTATAAAATGTCAACAGTTTATCCATTTTCCTTTACTGAAATAATATTAAATATTTTTATTGTTATAGGGTTACAGAACTCTTACATTTTCCATTTTTATTTGTTAAGCAATTTGTTGTAGAAACCAACGTTGACAAATTTCTTTTATCTGCGGCTAAAGTTGATTTAATTGAAATTGAATGTTGTTTCTTTGCTTTTTTAGGTTTTGGCCTAAATATTCTACTTACTATAGCGTAGAAATATTTCTTATTGTTGTTTGTTTATGATTCTCTTTTTGCGGGGGACATTTTTCGGATTAAGTAATGTTTTAATAAAACCTTTAAATAAATTGTCAAAGTGGAAGAAAGAAAAGATTTGGAAAAATGTCGAACAATAAATGAGCAAATGTGCTGCATGATAACAATAAAAGTTGGGCTGTGGCAAGAGATAATAAAACTTAAGCCTTTGATTGAAAGAAAACGATTGAAGAATGTATATGTAAATAATTAAAACAGATGCCCTACATTTGTGTGGAATTTCTTCATCCTGCCGCGTGTTATGTCAAAACACTGGTTATTAATATACCGATTCTAATAAAATATATTGAATGACTGCAATTTATACAAATTACATTTTACATTTCGTTATAAAGCTTTATTTAAAAGCTGTGATCAAGTATGGATGGATTTGTTAAAATTTGTCAATAATATTTCTATTGCAACTTAAATTGTGAACAATTTTAATTGTTTAACTACAATGTTCTGTGAAATGATTTTCGTATATGTGCTTGAATTATTGTATAGACTACAATCAAATAACCCCCTGGCCCACGATGTCGAACGATAACGTTCGCTTAGATAAGACTTAAGACACACACTTGATTATGGAATAAACAAACTTGATTAAGTAAAAAAATAGATACGATAAAAAGTTTGTGTCTTAAGTCTTATCTAAGCGAACGTTATCGTTCGACATCGTGGGCCAGGGGGTAAATGTATTTTGATTGAACAAAAATATAACACACTTTTACATTAAGTTGGTGAAATAGATTAAAATTTACCATACACCCACAACCTTGCACAAAGCTAAATAAACTCTCAAAAAAAATCTAAATCAATTGATTTTTAAAAGGCCAAAGTAAAGCTCTTAATTCTCTTCCTTCGGAAGTGTGTATTATTGAAAGGAAAAATACAAAACTAATCCACTCACTTTAAACTTAGTTAAGTCAATAATATTGAAAAACAATTTAAAATAAGTGAGAATGTATAGTCGGTCAAGCCCGACCCTACACCAGGTATGCGTGTAAAAACAGTTTTTCTGAACTGGAAACGCCCCATGTAACCTAACTTTTGTGCATACATACATTATTTGCATTAAATTTTACCTCGATATCAACACTTGTAAAGGATTTAAGCATATTAAGGTGATTTTTAGAAGAATGTTTGATATGGGAGCTATAACTAAATATTGTTATTCTTTATAAAATTAGGTATCATAATTTCTGTATGTATGAAACTTATTTGGGTTCAATTTTATTTGTATACCAATATTTGTAAGAGATTTATGCTAGTTAAAGTGATTTTGGGAAGTGGGCTTGATTTTATATATATGAAACAGTCTTATGTTAAATATTATTTGGATACCAATATTTTCAAGAGAGTATAGCTATGGTTAATTATGCACCGATCTGCACAATATTTGAAGGTATGATTAGGCTTTATGTACAACTTATTTGAGGTAAAACTTATTTTGCTACATGAATAAATCAAAGATTTCTGACCGATAAAATCCTATTTGCGGGAGGACATTTGTATGGAGGCTAAGTGAAATAATGACCAATTTGAACCAAATTTAATCACAACCGCTTTACAGCCGGACAGAAGTCTCATACTAAATATTCTCGAAATATCTTTAAAATTGCGATCTATACTCTGCGCATAAGGTTTACATGGATAAATAGCCAGCCAGCCAGATGGCGGACATTGTTTAATCAATTCAGGAAGTGCTTCTGAGTAGATTGGTATACTTCAAAATTGGTGTAAGACTAATATTTTTGGGCTTTACAAACATCAGTACAAATCCATTACCGTCTTCCCATAATGAGGGTGTAGGGTATAAAAGGCTGAAGCGAATGATTGGAAACAAAAGGAAATAAAATACAAGAAAAGGTCAAAAGCCTTTTATTGATTTCTTTTTAACTTTGAACGGAACAGCTGAACTTTGAAATTTTGTTTTCGTTTTCATTTCATTCATCGTAGACATAATTTAAATATTATGGATACTTACCAAAAGGAAGGAGAAGGCTTATTTAATGGAATTTAAAGAAAGTTAACGAAAAATGTCAATAAATAATATGAAAAGTAAAGAGAATTATGTTGGAGTTTGAAAGAAAAGTTTAACATTTAAATATTTATGTAACAAATAATAACATTATTATTGCCAGCATCAAATGTCCACATGCTGCATTTTAAAGCACCGTAGAGTAGATTCCCAAATAATAACAATAAATACAGTGAGTTATACACCCAATTGATATACATATATATAAACTTAGATTACCTATATTTACGCAATTTTTAAATTTTTCTGTTGAACTCTAATTCACTGAAAGTTAATGGTGCGTATGAGCATTATTAAACACATGTACATATTCAAATACATATGTATCATACGCCACCAGTCAAAAATATGATATAAAACTTGAAATATAGTGAATTTCACGTCAAGTAAAAATCGATGTCTTCCTATTTGGATGAAATTTGCACCAAGGTTAGTACTATTGGATAGTAGGCCATTCACAAATTTTCAGCTCTATCAGTCAAGAACTACCGGAGTTAAAGGGGGTCAAAGTTGGACATTTTGGTCATACAAGATTTTTTTTAAATGAGTGTAACTTTTCACCTATTGATCCTAGCAACAATTGTCCAAAGTACTTTAGATAGCTATTTCTTCAATCAGTTCAAAAATATTTTTTTAATTTTTACAAATTTTTTTTTTTAATTTTTTTTAAAAAATATTTTTATACAATTTATTTTAAGGCCTTTATAATCGCTTAATGGGATGCGACTGGGATATCTATCAAAAAAATTATTTTTTAACTCAAGAATAGGATTTTTCAATGTTTGACACATGTATCATTTTCATTTTCCCCCATTTTTTTATTTTTATTTTTTTTAAAATGGAGTTTTTTTTATTTTTCCTCAAAAGAAACTTTAGACCATTTCCTTTAAGAGCTTTGTATCACTTAATGGGATGCAAGTGGGGTATCTATAAAAAAAAATTCCAACTCAAAGAAGAAAGTGTTTCAATTTTACGATTTTAATTTTTTTTTCTATTTATTACTTATAATACTAAATAAGAATAATAATAATAAATAATTTAATAAAATTAATCTATAAATGAAAATGAAATGAAATATATATATTTAAATTAATGTTGTTTTTATCCGACCTGTCAGTTATAATTTTTAATTTTATAATTTAAAATTGTTTGAGCTCGAGGTCAAGTGTATGTAAAATTCTTTATTGCTGATATTTCGCTACACTTCGCACCTCGAGCTCAAACAATTTTATTTCTTAAAAATTATATTTATTTAAGCCAATCGCAGCTGTGCAATCAAAATCTTTGCATTTGTAATGTGATTTTCTAAGTTGGGACATGCAAGTTACAAACAGTTTTGTTTTTCTCCAGAAAACTTTAACAACTGGCGCTTATAAAACAAAAAAAAAAAACAAATAAGTAGACTGTAATTTATTTATTTATGTTCGTCGAGTAGAAAATAGAATTGTTGTTCCATCTCACAATGTCACATTTGATCCTCAGTTTTGAATTTTTATACAGTAGGGAGCACAAATGAGTACATGTTAGTACTTTGTGCACTTGTTATGGCATACAAATACAACTAATAAAGAAAGAAAATTAGAAAAGGATTTGAGTCATTTATTTTATGTTTAATTTAACACACAATATATAAAACAAAACTAAAAGTATAAAGTTATACGATAAAATACAAACGCATATATTTAATTTTGCATCATACTACAACTTTAGGGAATAATAGTATTTCTAATATTTAATCCAAAGCCCATTATTTCGTAAAAACAAACTTTTTACAAGTTTTGACTATTTAAACAATTAACTTGAAATAGTCTCTAATTGGCGCGAACCTGCTGCCAAAGCTCGACCAAATAGTTTGGAGTTAATCGGTATTGCCCTAACTGCCGCTTCGCCATTGATCACAATTTCTCAACTGGATTGAGGCCGGGACTTCTTGCTGGTTACTACATCAATAGAAAATTCTGATCTCTTAACTATTTTTCACGATTGTGGAAGTCTGCTTTGGGTCAGCATCAAGTTGCAAACTAACTGCAGCCACATCGTAGAAGCTCTTATCTACAAAATAGGGCAAAGAGCCCGTCTTGCTGTCCATCCCCTAACTGGTATTCCTATTGCTCATAATACAGCTCTGGGTGGAGAGGGAACTTCAAGAGATTTGCGTCTTACACTTGCATTGGCTAATGCTTGACGTCGACTAACTGTACCGCGTTACGGTTTTTCAAAGTTGTGCATTAGACACATGCTATACATTTTTTTCCAGTTTCCTATATGAAGGTATAGATCGACTTGAGACTTACGTAAATCGATCGTGGGATAACCTGGCAATTTGAGGAATTAATTCTCCTCCAACCAAGCTTATATTCAAAAAATTGAAACGTGCGTCCGCATACGTTTTGCGACCTCTGAGTTGTGCCTTGGGAACATAATGATGTTTTTGGACTCCTATGAAAACTGATTGAGGTTGACTATTACTCGCCTAGAATAGCTACTTTTTGTCATTGCTAGAATATTGTCATCAGTCAGTTTCTTCCTTAATTATTAAAATTCGATTTAGGTTGGATAATTTGCAAGTACATGAAATTAAATTAATATCAAACAGCCAAAAAAAAAACTGAAAACATGGATATTTTCGTAGCTTTTTAATGCAATCCAACAACAAAATACACACAATTGCATTTGTCAAAACATTGCGTTCATGCAATACTAAAATGGTATAGTTTTTTCGTTACGTGTATTGCATTTGCAACTCTGACATTTAAACAGCTGACAGATGTAAACACTAATAAAAGAAATAAAATTAAAACAAAGCAAACAATTCCACAGAAGAAAATTAAAAGGGAAAAACCAAACAAAAAGTGGACGCCTAAAGAAAACAAAATAATTTTCTTCTAAAAATTCTACAATATTTTCTTTGGCACTTTTTCCGTGGCATTTTCAAAATATGTTTAGAAATTGTTGTTTATGTAGATCAGCTGTTTTAGTGCATAAATTGCATTAGTATCGCAAAGTACGAAATAAATGGAGTGCTCACAATCAATGTCAAAGCAAACTTTTGCAATACAAAACGCATCGAACATCGAATACCACTATTGTTTATTTTTAGAAAATGATTTTTTTACATTAAATATTGTAGCATTAAATTTAATATAAATTAGGAAACATTTTTTAAAATTTATATTTTAGTTTTATTTTAATGAAATAAAAATGAGTATATGCTTGTAACTCATTGGTGCTCCCCACTGTATATGCATATATATAAATATTTATAAACTTAATCACACTTAATGTTTGCTATTCCGACTTAGAACTGATTTCATGAATTGGGACATCGTTTGATTAGAAGATTCGATTAACATATATATTGTTATGGTCACAAATATTTGAAAAATATAAAAATGGATACTTAAATTGAATATAAAAAATGTTTATTGTTTTTTAGATATAATTTAAATTATATGTCGTGTAGCATTTGGAAGGTTCAAATTTCACTTTTGCGCTTTGCTACCGGTATCTCGCGAATAACGACTTTTGGCATTACGTAAATCCAAAGAAAAAAAATATGTCTGATAACACATTTTCTAGCTGCTGAACAAAAATATTTGTCAATATGTTGGCTATTCCTCACATTTCTCCTAGAACTCGGATTTTTGTAATACAATTAATAATTGTTTAGGCATTGTTGCAGTGCGAGCCTTCTCATGATAATAATAATACTGAAAAACACAAAAATACCACAAAAGTCTAAAGGCTTAAATATCATTCAGCACTTTTTTTGTTGTAGGGTATAAAAACTAAGAACTTTTAGCAATCATTTCAAATTATATTTTCAAAAGAAGTTTCTCAGAGTGGTATTAAGTTTATGGTATACAATTTTATACTTTCATGAAAGCTAAAGGGTGTCCCAACTAGAACGCAATTTTAAAATTTTAAATAAAACACAGATATTTAAAAAAAAAATCGTGAAGCTTTATTGTATCGTAAAGTAGATAGAATGAGGTTATGTATGGAACAAGATATCGTGCAGATGGCCGCCGCGGCTTTGCTGGCACGCACGCGATCTCTACATGAAATTTTCAATGACCTTTTAACATAAATGCTGCGGTATTTCAATAATGCAGTGTCCACTTTCCTTGTCGGCTTGTTCGCGTAAACCATCGACTTTACAAAAACCCCAAAGAAAAAAATCTAAAGGTGTTAAATCGCACGATCTAGGCGACCAATTCTGATCTCCAAAACGCGAAATAACACGACCGGGATATGACTGATGCATATTCTCTGGCTGTATGGAACCACATTCCCTCCACATTCATTTCTTCAATTCTAGGCAAGAAAAAACTGGTTATTATTTCATGATACTGAACTCCATTGCGTTCTAGTTGGGACACCGTTTATAACAATTTATATAGTCAGAAGTAATATTCTCAACTAATAAGTAAAAGGTCCATATAGTTTATACATTTTTCAGGAAATACAAGATATCATTTTAAACTTAGAAAACCAAAAACTTAATGTTTTTAAAAGTAACAGTTTCCTAATAATACTGAAACAATTTAAAACCCACTTCATAGAAAATGTGTTTCATGCTTTCAAACACTTACTTATATATTTTATATTTTATTTCATTTTTTTGCTTGAAATTTTAATTGACGTCAAGTTATTTGTATATTCAATGTTAATTAAGCATCTTAGTTGAAGTTGTTTTCAAACTTTTCATATTAATTTTTATATTTATTTTTATTATTATTTCTATTTTTATTTTAAATTTTCTTTGCTTTTTCTCTTGTATTAAGAGAATATAATATTTTTATAAATTGTTCCTTCTTTTTTATAGATATGTATTTGAAATATGCAACCCTTTCCACAAATTATGCTCTAAAGGAATAGAGAAACTATTCACATGCTTATAATAAAGTCTATAGCCCCAAGGAACCAATTAAGTTGCGGTTAAACTTCAACTTAAAATGTTTCCAAACAATGTAAATTTTATATGAAACAGTGTTGCACAAACATTAATGGGAGCAAACACTTAAGCATACAAATAACAGAAGAAGGATATTTGACAAAAAGCCATACATACACACAAAGTACTTAAATAAACTATGTATTTATGTATATATGTATGTATGTACTCGTATGTATGTGTGTATGCTATAGAAAACTTTTTCCTTAAAAAATCTTTATTGTTAAAACAAAAAAAAAAAAAAAACAAAAAAAGAAATATTTAATAATGTCGGAGTTTGTTTAATAGTTAGATGTGAGCTAGGGTAATGAAATCAAGACATTGCTGCAGAAATTACTAACCTCCATACGCATATAATACTCGGAGTTTTTTTTTTTAACTTATTTAGGATGAGGTCGGAATTAGAAAAGAAAGAAGTTCAAATTAGAAGTTTAGAAAAATATGTAGAACCCAGTAGAAGACATGTATGTATAGCTTGTATAACATTTTAAACTGGCAACACCTTTTGAACTGACGGTCATTTTATCAGCTGTCAAGTGACATATGTTTAATTTGGTATTTCAACATGAAGAGACTGATTCCTGAACAACGCTTCCAAATATGTTTTTGAAAATTATGGGTTTTTGTTTCTTAAATGTCTAGAGCTTTGAAATGAAATAAAACAAAGATGATTTTTTTTAATTGACACGAAATTTTCTTTATTCGAAAGATAATCTTCTGTCATTATAATTTAAATATGACTTGTGGCATACAACTGGCTTGAACGTAGTCTAATCATCAAGTGGTCAATTGGTTCAGGCTTATACTGGCGTAGACTAGCGATTTCAAATATAAATCCCTTGAAAGCTTACAAAATGGCCGTCAGTTAAAAAGGTGTTGCTTGCTTAAAGTACATCTAAAAACACCCTATATATACATATAACTGATGACATACTGTTTATTCGCCAGGGCCATTTTGTCTGCTAACATTCGTTTGTTCTTCCTGCAGTTGAACTATGATGTGACTTAATGGCTGCTAAGAGTTTTTTTATGAACAAAATATGTGGTTGTTGTTTTAAATTTGGTTTCAATTAGGACCGGATTTTCGGGAAAATTAAATTCAGTATACCTGGAATTTACTATATTTGGAATTGCAAAAGTATTTGCTATTGCTATGAATTTGCAAACATTTTTTAAATCAAATTTTTATACCCTCCGCCAGCATAAGTAGTGAATGTGGGTATATAAGTTTGTCATTCCGTGCGTAACATTAAAAAATACTCATCTAAGACCCAACAAAGAATATACGAGTATATTCTTGGTCCATACGAAATTCTAAGCTTTGATCCATGTCCGTCTGTCTGTCTGTCTCTGTAAAACACTCTCACGTTTAAAAGACACAACCGAAATCAACAACAAAGTAAACATTTTCCTTGTTATATTTTTAAATATATTGCAGATATTCCTATGTATACGTTGTTTTTGTAATAAAATAATAAAGTGTGAGGAAAATAGTAAGAATTGGTCCATGATTTCTCATAGCCCCCACACAAAAATCTTCCCGAAATATTGCTTAATGATAAATAAATGCCTTTAAAATTGGAATATCAATACAAAATTCAGCAGGAATAAGTTCCATGCAAAGAGAAATCGTAAAACGAATTTTTTTTTTAGTTCGGTCCATGTTTAACCATATACCGCATATAAAGTCCACTTCCAAAATTCACTTAAATGCGTATAAAACTGGTATAAATAATGATATGATGTTAAAATTTGACATAAATAAATAATCCTTATATGTAAATAAATTGCTGTACTAAATTGTATGATGGTCGGCTCATAATTGGTCGTAGTTCCCATACAAAGACCACATCCGAAAAAGCCATTTTTCTTTATATATATCGTATAAATATCGGTACCAACTCAAAACTTTGCACAGATCACTTACATATATACAAAAATCGTTACGCAATATCTTGTGAATTTCGGTCCATTTTTAATCGTTTACGCCATATAAAGCCCTCTTCTCAATACTAATATACTATTATGTTATTATGTTTAAATTCGACGTGAAATATTCTCATATGCATTAAAATCACTGTTGCAAAATTTAAGAAGATCGGTCCATAATTTGTCATAGCTGCCATATAAGAACCATTTGCGAAAAACAAATAAACCCACAAAAATGTCTAAAAAATATCGATATCGAACCAACTTTTATATAGATCAGTAATTTTAATGCAGAAATCATACTAATATCGGTTATACGGCAATTATGCTACTGGATTTTGTAGTTGTCAGTTAATAATTGGCAATAGCTCCCGAAGTAGGCCCAGTTCCGAGCATAACAACCAACCATACAATTCTTGTAAATAACGTTATTGAGATGAAATTCAACTAAAATAAGCCTAAAATATTAGAACCTACATATGCGGATACTGGATTTAGAAGCTATCAGTCCATAACTGGCCCAATTCTACTATGACACCCATAAATCTTTTGTAAATAATATTATTGAGATTAAATTCATACAAAAAAGCCTCATATCTTATTCTTTTTGATACTCTGTATCTTAACTTGCTGTGAATATGGAAAAATGTTCTTTTAATTTTATAAATTGTTAAATTACACTCAAGACAAACAATATCAAACAATATATAAAATAATAATAAAATTTGCAATAAGACTGAATAGAAAACACAAAATAAGAATATTATAGTCCTATAACCAGTGTAGTTTTTGTATTTCTTATTACGTTTTGGCGGAGGGAATTAAAGATTCGGCGCAGCCGAATATAGCACTAACTTGTTATGTATATGCTTTCTAATAAGCTCAAGTGCACAACAAACATAAAAAAAATGTAATCAGGTTTTCGAGACGAAGTCTCGGCATGAATACGAAAAAACTGAAGAAAAAGGAGGCAACATGTAAAATAAATGAAAAATTATAATTACAGCAAATTTCGAACCACTAGTAATACTGGTTAAAGGACTGATGTTTGACTGTGGGCTAGCGGGCGCCGCAGAGGTGCAGCGGTGCAGAGGGTGAGAGAAAGTGGTGTTTCTCGAAACATATGTAAATTCAACCAACAACCCAGGTTCGAATCCTAAGCCAAGGAAAAATTATCAATAAATTTTAATAATAATTTTCATGTAACAATTCCTACCTTCAGTAAAAATAATTTAATGAAAAATTAAATTTAATGAACTCGAACCGAAATAAAAGTAATATCAATGATTTCTAAAGTAGCAGTTCAAATAAAAATAATAATTATTCATGATACCATCACTGTTAAAATCGATTGATGCGTTCAAAAGTTTCTTATGTATCTTAATCATTGCTAATTTTTCACAAAAATTCCAAACTGTCCAACTTTGAAGGGCTATAAAATATGAAACATACTTAGATGCATCTATGAGAATAACATACGGCTTGAATTTGAATACAATCTAATTTGTTGAAAATACAGGCCGGGTCGAAAGGTTTTTGAATTACCCTACATAGTTACTCTATTTTATTTTCACTCAAGTGCAATAAAAAGAAGTAAGAAAGTATAGTCGGTCAAGCCCGACCATATAATACCCTACACCTAGTATATGTATATAACAGTTTTTCAGAAATGGGCGTTATCACCTATTTTGGACCAAAATTTAGTGTCTTGATTAATGTGAATATAAATATTATATGTGTTAAACTTTATCTCGATATAAATACGTTTAAAGATTTATGGAGGTTAAAGTGAATTACGTACGAAGAGGGTCTTATATGGGAGGTTGGACTATTTATGAACTGACTGGTTTAAAATTAGGTGTCATCCTATTTGTAATAAGAAAGTAATTTTTGTTAAATTTTATTCGGATAACAACATTTTTAAGAGATTTATGGTCCTTAAAGTGATTATATGTATATGTACGAAACATATTGGTGTTCAACATTATTTCGATACCAACATTTTTAAAAGAGTTATGCTCTTTTAAGTGATTTTCGGAAGTGGGCCTTATATGGGAGCTATGACTAATAATGGACCGATCTTCACGATATTTGTACATGTGATTTAGCTTCATTTATTATCCATTTGTGGTGAAATTTGTTTGCATACTTGCATAATTCATTTATGATCGGCAAACTCTAATTTTTGGAGGACATTTGTATGGGGGCCAGGTGAAACAATGGATCGATTTCCACCAGTTTCAATCCCGTCTATCCTTGGGCCGAAGAAATATCACTTATCAAATTGTATCGAAATATCTTCAAAATTGCGGCCTGTACTTTGCGCACAAGCTTTACATGGACAGACAGACGGACAAACGGACATCGTTAAATCGACTCAGAGAGTGATTCTGAGTCGATAGGTACACTTTAAAGTGGGTATTGGACCAATATTTATGGGCGTTACAAACATCAGCACAAATCCAATATACGTTCCCCACTATTGTGGTGTAGGGTATAAATATCTCCTGCATTATGTGCACACTTTATTTCTGCACCCTCTTGAGTATTTTGACCAGCCTTTTGTATTCATTATAAATGTTAAATACACGGAATTACATTAATATTTAAATTTAAAAATGTAAATACTTACGCTAAAAAAATAACATTAACCCAAATTTCGAATAAAAGTCATTTACTTGTGCCATGCTGTCTCTGAATTGTAGGCGTAAATGAATATATCAACATAAAAGAGGAATAAAATAAAATTATTTGTTTCCACACAGGCTTAAGCTGAAGGGGTTTAATCTACAAAGAATATTATATTAATGATAATTAAAAACAAGAACAAATAATAAACTAAGGATAAGTATTTCAATTTAATGTACTGTTTAAATTTATGTTTATATATGTATATATAGGCAGAAGTTTGTGTTTTATAATAAAAATTTGTATAACTTCCAGTGGAAAGATTTACTGAAATGCCAGCGGCTTTCTATATATGTATAATTAATACACAACTTAATCTGATTAAAAGAAAATCAGAATTATGGATAGATAGATTGATAAATAGAGGTAAGAATTAAACATTACTCTCAAATATTTATTGTCATTTTTAGCATAGGGTCTGAAATTGCTAAAATTGTCTTTAAAGCCAAAATAATTTATCTTACAATTTAATCCTCATGAAAATATAAAAGCAAACATATCTACTACATAGATACAAAATACATACCTCAACAGTGGGACAGAAGAGAAAATTTTTAAAAATAAATCTGACATTTCTAAACATTTCTAAATAATTTTCAAATGACACGTTTTTAAAAATTTACATGAAAACTTGCGGTAGCTATAGCACCGTCCCTAAAGAATGTGAGGTTCAATTTAAAAATCTTAAACTCGAACAGTCCTTAGCTACGGACATGTAAAACTTTATATTGAAGGCATATAAGCCTTCTTAAAGATTACGAATGTATTTCCAAAAATTGTTGCTTCTGCCCCACTGTGCACTCCTACATTTACTTACATAAATGTGTATTAGTTTTTGATTGTGTATGTGTAAAGGAGTTTCTGTATGTGTTTATGTATTTATTTGTGTGGTCTTCAATAACCTTAAAGTTTATTTCTGGAACTTTTCTGAGGTTATAAAAATTATGATCCTTTTTTTCGCATGTGTTGCTGACTTCTTTTTGTTTTGGGGTTAACGAATACATAATTTAAGATTATCATAAGGATATAATCACAGCAACAAACATATTTTGTTATCAGCTTTAGTTATAGCTTTGGAAAAAATTTTTGCAAAACAAGAAAATTTAGTGGGAAAATTTGATTATAAATATCAGGCAATTTAACCCAAATAGGTTTTCCCGTTTTTTAAAATTCTACCTATTTCAATTTTTATTAATTTGTTTTTTAAACCTTAATTCTTCCCTATCTGACAATCTCTGTTCACTCAATTCGTTAATGTAATGGGTATTAAAATAACGTAAATTTTATAAGCTAAAAAACGGGAGAAACCTTTTGGGTTAAATTGCATGATGTTTATGATCAAAAAATTTCAACTATTTATTTAAGTAAATTCTATGAAAAAATAAGAAAATACTAAAATTTTGTCTGAAATTTCAAAATTTTTTTTTTTTTATTTTTTGATAACCCATTGAATGCGCCTTTCAAAGACCTTTCATATGATACCAAATTTACATATAGTTCCTTTGGAAGAAATGTGATAAAAATCAAAAAACCTCTAAAAAGGACCTTTTTAGCCTTCGATCCAGCTCACCAAATATTGACCCCAGGACAAAAAAATTGAGAAACGTAGTCTTAAAATGAATCAAGTTTTCATATTAGTCGGGAACATCCGCAACTATATTTTGGGGCCACCCTAATGTACATAGATATATATTACCTACATATGTATATACATACATAGATGGTAGATTAAACTATTGTCAAATATTTAATGTTTGGAGAATATTTAGAATCATTAAATATGCGCAAAATTCTTATTAAATACTTTTGTGTTCTAATCTTCTTTTTTTATTACAATTTCATATTTCACACGTTTTTGCGACACGTCGTAAACAACAAATCGTTACCCAAAACGATGACAAAAAATATCATAAAAATCAACAAACAGAAACAAATTTTTTCACCTTGGGACTATAATAATAATAGTAGAGATAAAGAAAACAACAATAACAGCTACAATGGCAGCGGCAATAGAACAAACAATAATAATAATAATGAAAGTACTGAAGACATAATAGATACAGATGATCAAGATGATGCCTTTCATCGTTGGCTGACATCCACAGAGACAAATAATAAAAATAATTTCACTCTAAATGATGCATTCAATGGAAGAGATGAGAATGGTGTGCTTGCTTCTGGCGGAGCTTTAGACGCCAGCACTGGTGATTACAATGTGGAAGATAGAAATTATGAAAATATTGACTTGGATATGGAAACGGGAATTTCGACGGCCATAACTAAAACAAAGGCAACAATGGGACCCCTAACAACGATGGGAACGGCGACAATAAGAGTAAATGCATTTGACATGGCCGGAGGAGGAAGACCAGTAGCAGTTTATGATGATAATGGCTATATGTATGAAAATAGTCGAAAAACAAAATATGAACAAAATTTCAGCTACAACGATAACAACAACCTCAACGTAGGCAACAGTAATTATATTATTAATAGCAATGCCAACAACAACAATAATAATTTACCATTCAGCACTAATCCTAAAAATAATAATAATAACAACATGGACAAGCCAACCAGCAGCAGCAGCAATGGCCTTAGTTCGACAACTAGCAATGAAGATAATGGGTTTGCTAGTGTTGTGAATATTGATATAATGTTAACAGCATCATCTGGCGAGTCACTACAGCAACAACCACAGCAAACGAGTATTGAAACCACCGACCAACATCGGCAGCAGCAGGATTTTGAGCATGCTGCTAAACAAATTGCTAAACCCCAACAACAAAAATTCATACAACCAGCAGTTTTAATTTCCACAAATGATGTTGATAATAACAATCCTTTATACTCAATAATAAATGGCAATACCAAGAACTATAACAACAACAGCAACAACAACAACAGCAATAAAACTATAACCAACTTTGTTGCTGATGTTGGTCTAAATATAGAAGAACGAACAAAACACAGAAATATGGGTGTCAACTTGTCAAGTAGCAGCAGCAATGGCAACAAACCCAGCCATATATCGGCGGTGGTGTCACAAACAAATGCATCATCAGCACAGGCTGCAGCACCAACAACAGCATCACCAGCTGTAACACCGCCCTCACTCAGCACAACATTAAGTCCGGAACGACAATGCAATGTTATGGGTAAGCACAAAGTTCAAGTAGTTGAAAATAAATAAATTTTATTTAGTTTAATTCGTGCATGTGGTAAACAATATAATCTAGAGTTTAAAATGTCCACTTAAACAAAGTTTTCAAATTTATATTGAGGGTAATGCCAAAATCTTTTCAATCCAAAAGCACAAAAATACTCTAAATTGTTTAGAGGTTTACAATGTTATTACAAATTTGTTATTTTCTAAATTAAAATCTACTCTTCAATGCGGATTATGCTCATATGACGTATATATATAAATCAAACTCATATCTTATATGATTTATATTTTATAGCTTTGCAAATTTGGAAATTGCGGACATTTTTGTGAAAAATTAGCAATGTTTAGGATAAAGGTCTAGATGACGGATATTGTGGAGTTGCTGGAATATTTTATGATTTTTCAAAAGCGTTTGATCTTGTTGATCACAAAATTTTAAGCGAAAAACTGTCTTACTATGGTGTGCAGAGCCAAGCTTTATCCTTGTTGAAAAGCTATATTTCTAATTTTTTTTTTTTTTTTTATATAATTAACAAACACAAACTGCGAAGCTTTTTGGCTTATCTGCAGAAAACACCCAGAGTCTTTGGCAGGAATCGAACCTGCAACCCTCTGACTGATAGTTCGGCAAATTATCGCCTAGTCTATCGGGGCACCCTAAAATTAATTAATAGGAAACAATATGTAGAAGTAAATATTCATCAAAGCTTTATTGGTGACGTTGAGTATGGTGTTCCGCAAGGCAGTGTGTTGGGTCCCTTGCTTTTCAGTATCTACATTAATGATATAAAGAACTTAAGCTTTTTGGAAAAATATTCATATATGCTGATGATATTAGCATTTGTTTATCCTTATAAGCACGAAACTGTATTAAAAGCTCATTTGGAATATGATGCAGCAATGATTACAGAATATGCGAGAATAAATAAATTGTGCCTTAATGCTGAAAAAACAAACCTTATTAGATTTAGACCACAATTGCATTATAATCAAGATTTTAATATTTTTATAGATGGAAAGTTAATTAATGAGACTGTTTCAACAAAATATCTTGCAATTCACTTACAAAGCAATTTATCATGGTAGTTACACATTAATGCCCTTATTCATAAAACTTAAAACAGGTTTATAAGAGGTTTATAAAACAAATTTTGTATGGAAATTTGCTTTATAAATCTGTTATAAACCTGTTATAAGTTTTTATGAATAAGGGGGTAAAAATCTAAATTCTAAAATTGTGTGCGCTACTGGCTTAATATATAAATTTAAAAATAAGTTCAGTACTAAAACCAAATTAATAATTTACCAGGCATTAATTCAAAGTCACCTAAATTACTTGGCTATCGTATATGGCTGAAAAAAAAAATAGTGATCTGCAGTCTCTTCAAAGATGTCAAAATAAAGCCTTAAAACAGTTTTCAATCTCCCGCTCAACTTTTCAACATTATCTTTATAGAAAGATATATCTAATAATATTTTGCCTATACATGGCTTATACAAATTACAGCTTCTACTATATGTCTATAAATCATTACATAATATTGGCCATCATACTATCTTGTTTCCTAGAAATCATTACGTTGTTAATACAAGAAATGCAATGAATTTAAGAATAGTGCGATGTCGCTTAGAAAAAACGAAACAACGTGTAGAATATATAAGTAAAAAAAAAACCTTGGTGTCATCTGAAAGGATTCCTTTCTATATTTGAAAATATTTTATAAAAAGGACATATCTTTCCTTCACAAAGCGCTTCCAAAATTATCGTTAAATATCCTGAAAAAGGATGTTTTATATTTTTTTTTATTGTTTTATAAAAAATAGAGAACGGAATTATAATCATTGTGTAAAAGTTACAAAATGCCATTCGAATGGGTTCAACAGGTGTTTAAAATATAAACACAATTTTATTGAAAAGTATTCCATATTATAATTCATCTCTTCGATTTTTTACTTTTCGAAAAAATGTATCAAGGAAAGTGTATTAAGTTTTGTGTAAAAAACGAAATTAAATGCGCAAAGACATTTGAAATGTTGACTGTGACGTTTGGCGTGTCCACTATGAGCAGAACACATGTTCAATTGTGGTATAACCGGTTTAAGGAACACCGAGAAGATGTCAATGACGATGCTCGTCCTGGTCGCCCGACAACAACCGATGAAAACATTGAAGCAGTGAAAAAAATGATTTTGGATAATCGTCGAATCACTATCAGAGAGATTGCTGATGATGTTGGCATCTCACCAAGCAATTTTTACGGATGTTTTAGGCATTAAAGGTGCGGCAGCGAAGATTGTTTAAAAATTGCTACATTTTGAGCAAAAACAACGTCGCATGGACATCGCTCAGAAGCTGTTGAACATCATCAACGACGATTCAGATTTCCTCCAAAAAGGTCATAACTGGTGACGAATCATGGGTGTATGGCTATGACATTGAAAGCAAAGCTTAATCATCCCAATGGAAACATCCAGAAGAACCAAGACCGAAAAAAGCACGTCAAGTGCGTTCAAATGTGAAGGTTTTGTTCACTGTTTTCTTCGACTGCAATGGCGTGGTGCATCATGAATTCTTTTCACAAGGTCCTACTGTCAATAAGAAATACTACCTTGAAGTTATGCGCCGTTTGCCCGAAGCAATTCGTCAGAAACGCACAGAATTGTGGAAAAACCAATCATGGATTTTGCACCCTGATAAGGCACCAGCTCACACATCGATGCTTGTGCGTGAGTTTTTGGCCAAAAACAAAACTGTTATCATGCCTTAACCAACGTATTCACCGCACTTGACCCCCGCTGACTTTTTCCTCTTCCCAAAACTGAAGACACCGATGAAGGGAAAGCGTTTTGCTACGAATGAGGAGATAAAAGAAAAATCGAAACAGGAGCTGTTGGCGATACCAAAAAGCGCGTTGGAGAAGTGTTTCGAGGATTTGAAAAAACGCTGGTATAAGTGTATTATAGCTGAGGGGGATTACTTTGAAGGGGACAAGATAGTTATTGATGAATAAATAAATACTTTTTGAAAACATTTAAAATAACGGTTATTTATTGATCGGACCTCGTATATTGTGTAGCGCTGAAGTGGTTTCTCGAGATTCGAGATGGCAGAAGGGTATTTCATGCATCTACAGCTATAGCAATAACCAAAGTCATTAATAGCTGTTGTAAATCCTCTAAATTCATGTTAATCATACGTCAGCTAGTTTTAAACTAAATTCTCAACAAATTCAAGATTTCTTTTAAGTAATTAGTTGTTAAAAATTTGTTTTGTCTGCTTTAATTATGGAACCCCCTTATGGTATGATTAATATTCATTAGGGGATTGAAAAATACAGACAATTTTGCAACTTTGATCTGCATTAAATAAATATAAATAGGAAAGCCAAGATTTTACAGCTTAATGAAAAAAAAACAAATATATTATTTATGTATGGAGAAAACATTAATACCACGTAAAGTTCTTTAGTAATAAAGTAATCCGTTGTAAGAATATATGAATATATGAATTTTAAACGTTGTTTCTGATGTTGCTCTATCAGAAGTGTAAGTAAATGTTTTTGCGTAAATAGCTAGAAATTTGTTAAGATAAAATAACGTTATCAAACCGAAATTGTAACGTCACTGATCTACTGAATACACATTTTCTTTGCATTGGTTTCTAATCAGTGATATACAATTTTGAATTGAATATTTGGTTGTGCTAGATGTTAATAGCCCTAAGCCATATCCCGACCCCGTATTAATAATACATTAGTGTTAGCACAACTCCCAAAATCTTCATGATTTATTTTATTCATAATAAGTTGGCATCATTTTTTTACTACAAATTGACATTTTTTATTTAACGAAACTTGTAATTTGCCGAGATAAGTTCTGGCGCCTTCGCCATTTTCTGTTAAAACTTTGCGAGGTGACCTAGCGGTTCTTCAGCCTAAGAATTTTTTATATTTTAATACTCTCCAGGAATTTTCAAACCAAAAAGAATTTTAATAAAAACATATTTGCATTTACGTTGTATTCAAAATCCATTGGAAATTGCTGGTTCGGCCTTTTGCCTTTTCAACAATTAGAACAGCATAATTGTATTCTTGGCAAATTTGAAATACAAACCCAATCTAATTCATTTATTTTGCTACAATATTAATCCATCTATCACTTCATCCACAACTCAAATAAATAAAAAATGTAGCAAGTCATTCTCTAAATTAAACTAATGTCAACATTTATTAAAAGTAAAATAGAGTTAATTAATACAACAGTTAAATTAATCAATTTTCAATGTTATTTCCATTCATAAATTTAATAAAAACAATGAACCAAAAAACAAAAATAAAGAAAAATTACAGGAAATCGTAAGATATAAATAAAAAACTTATTTATTTACATTCACTGATATGTATATATCAGCAGCATGTTTAGTAATATAAAATTATGGCATAACAAAATTTATAAATAAAACAAAAAAAAATAATTTTAATTAATTTTACACTTAAACATTATATTATTTATTCAGCAAGTTAATTAATCATTGACATCCAAAGCAACTTGATAAATTTGATTTATTGCAATGTTTTTTTTTTAAATTAAAAAAAAAATCCAATTTATTTTATATTTACAAATCATACACTTTTTTATAGTTTTATGATCATATTAATTTTCTAAAATTGAATGCAGCCTTTCCTTCATTTATATGTATTTGAACATAGTTAGTGTATTAAAGTATGTATGTAAGTATTAATATGAATCTAGTTTCCAAACTCTCCTCTTAATTTGATGTTAAATTAAGCGATCTATTACTTTTGATGTTTGAGCGAGCACTTGAACAAATTATTCACAAATAATAATTTTCTAAAAATATACATATTTATTGTTGTACATAATTATTAAAGCAGTATTTTCTAAATATGTATGTGGTGTTTCAATAAAAAAATGCGATAAAATAAATCCTGTTTATAGCCTAAAAGCACACAAAAATTATACTTAAGTCTTAAATATAAGAAAAATACATAAAAGTAAATGATGCCTTTAAGGCTTAAGGAGCTCTTTTCACCCTCGCACGATAAACGCAAATTGTTTATTTGTTTTCCAAACCAACAATTAAGTCAACAGCATTCACACAGCCGTGTTGGCAGTCAGTCAGTCAGTCAGTCAGTCAAACCTAGAGCAGTCATCAGCCAACTGAGAGCAAGAGCTGTTTATTGTTTTCAACCTTTTTAAAAGACAAAAAAAAAAAACAAAAAAAACGTAACGAAATAGGGGATATGACTGGCTCGATGGAACAATGTATGCTAATTTTGTAACGTGTTTGAAATGTTAAATAATTTTTAAAAATTTTCAAAAATAAAAAAAAAACATTCGTAATGCGAGCAAAGTTTAGTGAAGTGGCTGGCAGTAGCAAGCAGAAGGCGTACTGAAGTCGAACTGAATTTATTTACATTTTGTTGTGTTTTTACTGTGTCGTTCTTTATTTGTTCTATTAACCCAAAAAAAACAACAACGACAGCAACACCAACAAAAGCAAACAAAAAGAGTTGTATTTTACGCCAACAGTTTTTCCTTTATTGTCGAGTGTGTTGACGTTTCTGAATGTGTAAGTAAATGCGTTTTGCTCTCATTTAAATCAAGTACAAATACCGACACACACCTTCACACAAACGAGTACACCAGAAATAAATATTCTGATGTTTAAATTCAACACGAAAGTTTTAAAATGGAAAACAAACTGAATATTCGAGACCCTATTGAGATTTCCTGCAGTAAATGAAAATGGTTCTGCATTAAAGAATTCACTAGTCGCTAAATATTATCACCAAGGGCCAGTTTTTAGGAGAAGGATTAAACTTGGTTTGTTAGTGGTTTAGTTAAACTTTAATATCATTCAAACTTGTTTTAATCCACCTAGACGTTTTTCAGTGGTAGTTTAAGAAACGTCAAATTATTTAATGTTACCACACTTTAAACATAATAAAAATATGGCATCGTTAAACATTTCTTATATAAATGTGGTAGCATTATAAAATTTCTCTTAAACATGAACAAACGAAAAAAAAAACATTGAAAAATCAAAGCAGCAAAAGAAAAACCCAATAAAAAATCATAAAAATGAACAAGGTCGATACAAATAGTTTAAAACGTTCAACCAATTTTACTTCGAAAAATACATTTTATTATAATTTATTTTATGTTATAAGGTAAAACTTAAAACAATCAGCTCTTTTATTTTATAGTTCTTTTAAACAGCTGATATGTTTTGACAAATATGAATCGAGTTTAAACGCCCATTCTTGAAGGGTTAAACGTCAATTAAAACAAAGTAAACTACATCCTAAAAACTTTAAAGTTTAAACCAAGTTAAAACAATAAAGATGGTTGAACTTCATCCTAAAAACTGGCTCTAAGTAGACATTAACTTAAATGACAGGTTTTCAGTGACGATTATAACATTGAAAATGTCATTTATTGATGTGACGTCTCATTAACATTTCAATTAAAATCTTGCAATCCTTCCTTTTGGTCAACATCGCCTAAACAATCTGCATTACAGTACCTATCTAGTAGACTTTGTATAAAGGTAAGTAGAGTCTCCATTTGAATAATCAAACAATTTTTCGCGAATAATTTCAAAATTGCCATTTTCGAATAATGAATAATTTCATGTAGAATAAACTAATGAAGCAAATAAAATATGTTACAATTTTTAAAAATATTTTTGTTATTAAACTCGTTCGGGCAGATGTAATTCAATATTTTTGGTGGTTATTGATACCCTTTATGTTTAAACAAATAATACAAATTAAAAATTTTCGGTCAGAAGAATTTGATACTGATTGTGATGTCTAAATTATTAACAAGAGGATGTCATTGGTGATTGTTTTGAAATGGTAGCTTCCCAGCAAGCCATATGAGTCCGAAAAGAGTCTTTTAACGCTCTTTATGAGCCCAAAAAACAATCATAATTGCTCCGAAAACCTTCAGAAAAGAGGGTCATTACATTCGAAAATGGTCCGTCAGAAAGAGCTCTTAGATAATGTCAAAAAGAGTCTTTTATGAGGGTTTTTTTGGGCTCTTAAAGAACTCTTAGATAATGCCAGAAAAGAGAGAGGTTTTTCTTGGGCTCTGTGTAAACTTGTTTTTATCATTATTGTGTGGTACAGCTATGTTTTTTTTTTTTTTGTTCAAAACACAAATAACAAGACAACAACGCTTTGGTACACACATAATTAAGTGGAATTTCTGAGTCATACTGCGTGCCGACTCAGGACAGTAACAAGCAAATTTTTCTTTCGCTCCGAAAATGCTCTTTAGTTGGACTTTTTTCTGACTCCTTTTTTCGGAGCGCTCCTAGAATGGTATGCTGGGTTTAATCTTTGTACTTTTTGATTGTACTTTCATTTCTTTTCACTATCTTATTCTTGTAGATACTATACATCAATACCTTGCTTTGCGTCGTTTCGTTTTCTTTTTTTTCGAATTTGAATTTGCGTCGCTGTTTAATTAGTACTAATTTTCACTGTGCGTCGTTGGATTATCAAAGTTGCGTTGTTTTGGGTTCGAATCTTTAATTTTTTTTAACTTTTGCAAAATGTGCCACATACGATGACCCGTACAAGAAGTGCTTTGATGATCGAAATGGAATCGTTACTTTCTATTTGGACTGAAAATCAAGTTTCGAAGGGAATACCATTAAGTAAAATGGTATTACAGACAAAAGCAAAAAACTTATTTGTTGGCATAAAAAGTAAAGCATTATACAATGATAATGCTAGTGGTAATAATACAGACAATTGCTGCAAGAACATTTATGTTACGTTGCAAAAAAAAGCTGTTCAGCAAACATTGGACCAATTTTCTGTGAAAGAAAGCCAACGACTTAGTATTTTTGTAACCCTAGAACATATCTTTGATCTTTACATGGTTTGCTATAGAAAATCTTAATTCACTTTGCGTCGTTTTAATTTGCGTCGTGTTTTTTTTGGAACGTAACCCCGACTCAAAGTGAGGTATTGGTGTATATAGGTGTGTATAATAGAAAATAAAAATAACAGCGACTTAAGCAATAATAATTGTGCTGTGTGATCACGGAAAAAATTTCAAGGACAAAATTGTATAAATTTGTTCAATAAGAATTGCTTTGTGTAAATTGACACTAATAATTTTGATAGCCTAGTAGTGACAAATAAAGTGTGTTTGTGTTAGTAGCATCGCAATTTATCTACCTGTATCCCAACCTGTTCATCAAATCGCCCAAGGGAATTAATAAAATTCGCGGTCAAAATATTATAGAAATTTGATATACGTGGAATATCAATTAATTAATTAATTTATTAAGCTGTGGTATATAAGCCTAAATCAAATTATGTAATACCCAAAGTACTGGTGATATTGGTCAAAGTCCATTAAGAAAATCTGCTGGCATCTGGACACAAAGTGCAGAGGATAAAGCCTTGAGTTTTACAGAACATTTAAGTTATGTACATATTGTGAAAAATGTGAACAAAACGAAAAAGGCGAATTCCCTCATTTGCATACGATTAGTCAATAATTTTTTAAGAAATTACTAAACTTGAAATCTTTATGAATAGTTGACTGTTTTCTTTTTATTTTATATTTTTTACATATGTACAAGGTGGCGCAAAAGTAATCCTCCTATTAGAAAATGCTATAAATTTTGCGAGGCCCCTAATGTCAGTTCTGTCAGCAATATTCCGCGTTCTGGAGCAGTGTAGCGTAACATTGTTTATTGACGTGTATTTCGCATGTGTTTACTACACAAATGTCAAAACAGAACTGACATTAGGGGTCTCGCAAAATTTATAGCATTTTCTGATAGGAGGATTACTTTTGCGCCACCTTGTATATTATTTCAACATGTACACATGTATGTATGTACATATGAAAATTTGGTTAATTTTAAGACCACGTTTCTCAATTTTTTTGTCCTGGGGTCAATATTTGGTGAGCTGGATCAAAGGATAAAAATGTCCTTTTTAGTGTTTTTTTTTTATTTATTTTCACATTTCGTCCAAAGGAACTATATATAAATTTGGTATCATATAAAAGGTCTTTGAGATTATCACAATTTAAAAAAAAATTTAAATTCAAAAATTTTTAAAATTTCAGATAAAATTTTAGTTTTTTTTTTAATTTTTTTCATAGAATTTACTTAAATAAATAGTTGAAATTTCTTGATTATAAACATCATGCAATTTAACCCAAATAGTTTTTCCCGTTTTGTAAAATTCAACCTATTTCAATTTTTATTAATTTTTTTTAAAACCTAAATTCTTCTCTATCAGACAATCTCTGTTAACTCAATTCGTTAATGTAATGGGTATTGAAATAACGTAAATTTTATAAGCTCTCCACTGATGTATAATTTATTACATTTGTTGTTTGCTATACAATAACTATTTATGTAAATTTAAGCTAAAGTAATTTTCTCGTTATTCTTTTGTATGTTAGTGGTGGCATCAGACAACTCCGGGGAGAAAAGTAAATTTAGTTCCAAAACAAGTTTTAATGGTTTTAGTTTAAAAAAAAAAGAATAATGTGTCTCTTACTTTTTGTTAGGTTAGATTAGGTTAGGTTGAGTACCGTTTCGGGTATACACATATACATACATACACAACTTCGGCATGTCCTATGCTTTCACTGAAATATTATTTTCCATATTCAAAAAGCAATGTTGACTATGCTAAGAACTTAGACTCTCGCTATAGATTCGAAGATTTGTCCAGCTTAAATTTCTTATATACTTCAGATTTGGCATAGTGTCCAAATGTAAATATTCATCTCTGATTCGACTAATCATATGACAGTGGCACATATTGTGTTTCGTTCTTTACTTCACACGCTCTGCAGATCTCATCATTTATTATACCAATACCAGCTAGATGTGACCTTAGCTCTGTGTGACCAGTGAATAAATTGACTAGTCTTTTAAGTAATGGCCTGTTTAGGTTGGGAATCTATTTCGTTCTTTCTTGATTTAGGCTTCCCTATATATTGTAGGTCGGTCTATCGCTTGTAAAATACTGACAGTCTCTGACTCATCTGCTCATCTAGTCGGATCTAGTGCCAATTTCTGAAGAACTGTGCTTTCTTAATTGTTTAAGTGAGATCTGCAAAATGTGACCCCGAAACTTCTAGTAAGCTGATAAAATCTGACTCCTGTCACACACGTTTAAAGAAATATGTTATAAACTACAGTTGTAAAAGATTCAGGTCACGCATGTAAACAAGTATAACAATATATACCTTCAGATGAGCCACTTCTGTTGTCGATTATACTACCTCTCTAGTGTAATTGATAGAAGTTTCAGTTGCTAATATATGTCGATAGTGCCAGACGCTAATTTGGCCTTTTATTTCCAGTATAGAATATTTATTTCTACCGTGTGGATACGACGTGCAACACCCATTGAGTGGAACTTGCAGGAAGCAGGAAAAATAAAGAATGCACGTTGAAAATAAAATTAGATAATGAAAAAACTAATACATCTTAATCGAATACATTTGTAGCGGCTCTATGTTCCACATTTGATCTATGGTAAATATTTATCTAATGGCATGGAATATATCTAATTGATTCAGCCGTTTTCTCTAGGATAATTTTCTGTTGGCTAATAGCAAATACCATTGTATCAAATTAATGTTTGAGTTGTGAACTGCATATTATGATTGCAAGTCTGAGTCGAGGAGGTTTTTTGGTTAAAGCTTATCAGCATTTAAGTGGGTATCAGCCATTCCTTTAAGCCTTTAGTCTCAAAGGAAGTAAATAATAGATTTATGGCGGAAATTAAGAACAAAAAGGAAACATAATTATGCTATTTTCTTATACATATTTTATCAGTAATGGCTTTACTTTGTTCTCAAAACTATATCCCTTAAATCCTTTTGTCAATAACATAATACCTCTTCCTAAATCACACCTTTTCTAGGTGTAGGGTATTAAGGAAAGTTAAGAAAAAAAAAAGCCAAGAAAATACACAAATTATGTAGGTCTATTGTCAAGTATGTATTTTTAAATATTTTCAAGTATATGACATAAATGTTTGTATTCCCATCAGTTAGTAAGTATATGAGTGAGTTCATTGTGATGTATCACCTACATTTGCTAGTATTTTACTTGGCCTGAAGCTTTCCGTTTGCCAGGAATGCTGAAAAGCACGAATATGGAAATGTCATGAAATTGTGATGATGAAACTGGAGATGGAGTGCAGGAATTTATTCCTTATGCATACATTATTCTTACTTTTTCTTATTTTGTATATGAGAAGACAAGAAAAAATGCTTTGTAAAAAGGGTTCATTGATTGTATTTGTTTATTTTTTTTTTTTTTGTTTTTTCGTTTTATTTTTGTTTGTTCGCAATGAAGTGATGTGGAAAGTGATATAAATGACAGTGGAATAAAATGGGTTTGATTGGATTTTGTGTATCTTTAAGTTGCATACTCGTATATTTCATTAGTAAAGCAGAGTAGCCAAATGTCTGTCTTTTAATCTTTGACTTGTTTTCAATCAATTTAATTTTTATCACACACACACACACAAAACAATAAAAAAAAACCCCAAGAATTGACTACGCCTGACCACTGTTGCTTCTAAAATACGCAAAAATATAAATAAGAAATTTTTTTAGATCAAACGTTTAAGTATTCTTTAAGGCTCTTTTATTGATTACAAACTTCATATCTCCTGCATCTATTTTTCTTTTTATACCCTCCACAACCACAAGTGGTAAATGAGGATATATTACGTTTATCTTTCCATGTTAAACATTGATAATATTTATCTCAGAACCAACAAAGTAAATACATATATATTTTTTATTCTTATGAAAGTCTAACTCTATTGAGCTATGTCCGTCTTTCTGTCCGTGTAAAACAAACTCACGTCCAAAATACACAAATAAAATTCACAAAATGTTCAAAAAAAATATTTTGTATTTTGTATTTTTTATTCAGTTTGGTATTGAAAATCAGCAAATCGGTATAGTAGAACCAGAGTCATAGACCAAAATGTGAAATGACCTACAAACAAATTTTATATTTTACACGTTCTTTCTATGATAAAATGAGAAACTGCGATGACAATATTAAGAATCGGTCCATATCCCCCGAAATTGGGCTCAATTATATATAATTGCTTATAAAATTGGAATATCAATACAAAATTCAGCAAAAATAAGTGTCATGTAAAAAGAAATGGCAAAATGAAATTTTATTTTGTTCGGTCCATGTTTGACCATAGACCTCATATAAAGTGCACGTCTAAAATTCACTTAAATACATATAAGTCTGTTACAAATATAGTTACCAGCTTAAAATTCGACACGAATAATTCTTATAAATATGTAAATTGTTGTTATACATTTTATGATGATCGGTCCATAATTGGTCATAGCTCCCATATAAGGACCACATCCGAAAAAAATCATTAATCTTTATATATATCTTATAAATACGGGTGCCGACTCAAAACTTTCTAAATATAAATCAAATATACACATAAATTATTCCTCAAAATTTTATGAATTTTTACCCATATTTGACCGTATCCCCCATATAAACCCTCTTCTCGCTTCACACTCATAAATCTCTTAAAAATAATGGTACCGATCCAAAATTTTACACGGATCATTTACATACATGCCAAAATCAAACTACTCGATTTTGAGAATATCGATCCATATTTCACTATATCCCCATATAAGGTTCACTTTCGAAATTCAGTTTAATATTATTATGTATCTTACATATACCTTTATTACGTTGAAATTCGAGGTGAGATATCCCAATATCCATTAAGTTCACTGTTCCAACACTTAAGAAATTCGGCCCATGATTTGTCATAGCTGCCATATAAGGACCTTTTCCGAAAAACATTTCCAAACCAACTTTTATATAGATCCGAAATTTTAAACCAGAAAGCATATTAATATCGGTTATACGACAAATATGCTACTGGATTTAGAAGCTATCAGTCCATAACTGGTCCACTTCTATTGTGTCACCCATAAATCTCCTGTAAATAATATTATTGAGATCAAATTCAACCAAAAAGCCTCACCTTATAATCTTATCTTTTTTAATACTCTGTTTCTGAACTTGCTGTGAATATGGGAAAATGGTCTTTGAATTTAAATATAATGTTATAAATTGTTAAATTACACTCAAGATTATTATGAAAATTAGACAAACTCTGCAAATTAATGTAAGAATTGGTAATTAAATCAATTATAAATGGTCAAAATTAGATAAAATTTCAAAACATTTAAAATAAATTATGTTGGTCTTTCAAACAATATAAAAAATAATAATAAAATTTGCTCTAAGACTCAATAGAAAACAAAGAATAAGGATATACTAGTCTTATAACTACTGTAGGTCTTGTATTTTTTATTATATTATGGTGGAGGGTATTTAAGATTCGGCATAGCCGAATATAGCACTCAAACTTGTTTATTTTTCTTTTGTTTTTACTAAAATTTACAAAATATTTGTCCATTTAATAAAATGTCTAAAGATAAATTTTTTTATGTTTATTATTTTCAGGTACGCTTTACAAAATAGGCGATATTTTACCACAGGATACTGGCAATTGTTTGCAATGCATTTGCATTGATGGCTCAACATCTGATGACACACCGCGCGTGACATGTAGTCCTCATAATTGTCCGCCATTAGTGTTGCCAGATTTGTTTGATGCAACGGGTTACTAAACCCCAAGTACAGAACACATACAAACTACACAAAAAAATCAATAAAAACAAAACTCATGCATATGCATGTCTACAAAAAAAAAAAAAAAAAACACAACAAAATTTCATTCACAATTTCATGAATTTAGTTTAGGATGCCGTTCACACTCACAACAACAACAACAACATCAGCAGCAGCATCAGTTTTGTACAGTTTCAAAACATTGTCCCAAGCAATAACCGTTAACAAACTCCATTTGCAAAACAACAGCAGCAATATATAAATCCTAAACAATAGAAGCGAATTGTGCAGGTCCTACTACATCCATACACCACTCATATTCAAAGGTACGAGTATAGTAAAACATCTCCAATATTAATTTTAAATTGGCATGAATGCATTTTATTGGTTATATAGAAATACATACAGAAATTGTTTACAAATGCAAAATAATGTTGAATTTGTGATTTATTGACAATTGTTTATGCATTTGTTTGATAGCAAAAATTGTTGTTTTTTCAATATTCTCTTTAGAAAGCAATTTTGGCACAACCAAACAACTAGTTAAGGAGGCAGTGAAATATTTCAATAATGTGTATTCTTTACTTTTGTTTTTATACCCACCAACGAACAGATGTGGGGTATATTACGTTTGTCATTCGGTTTGTAACACATTGAAATAATGTTCGTAGAACCAAAAAGTCTTTATATTCTGGATATTTATGAAATTCTAAGACGATTTAGCCAAGTCCGTTCGTCTGTTGTGGGCACGACAGAGCTTTGCAATAGAGACTCAGAGCAATGAAATTATTCCCAACCATTTGCTGTTCGACAGAAATGATTGGTACTAACAACTGACAAAATCTGTGCTGTAGGACCCGAGTTATAGACTAAAGTTTCAGACAACCTAGATATTTTTCAGATATTTTTTGCAATTTCGTCAAATATATTGCAGATAATATCATGCAATTTTTCAAAGTTTATTTTTATTATAGAGGGACAAGTCCTGTTGAAAATGGTAAGAATCGGTCCACTATTTCTCATAGCGCTCATAAAAATGTTTTTCCGGAATATGGTTTATGGTACATAAATGTCTATAGAAAAGCCATGGATAAAATTCTGCAATAATAAGTTTCATGCAAAGTAAAATCTTAAAACAATATTTTGTTTGCATCGGTATAATTTTGACATGGCCCCATATAAAGTCTACATCGGAAAAACACTAAAATTTGCATAAATCTCTAATCAAGATGTTATCAAGTTGAATCAAAATATACATTTAAATCGTCGTAACAAATTTCATGATGATCGGGCCATATTTGACCGTAGCCACCATATAAAGTCCAGTTCCGAAAATCACTTAAATGGGCATAAATTCCTTATAAAACACACTATCAAGTTGGAATTCAACACAAATAGTCCCTATATATATAAAAATCGTCCATCTCAATATGATGATAATTGGTCTTTAGTTGACCGTAGCTCCCATGTAAAGTCTACTGCCAAAAATCACTAAAATTCGCATAAATCTCTTATAAGCATCAGCAGGAAATTAAAATTCGACACAAATAGTCCGTATATATTTATGCTCAATTATGTGATGATCGGTTCATATTTGACAGTAGTCTCCTTATAAAGTTCTCTGCGAAAAATTACTTAAATGCGCATAAATCTCTTATAAAAATCCATTTTTATAAATCGTCAAAGAGAATTTCATGATCATTGGCTGGTAATAGGTCATAGTTTCCTTATGAGGACTATTCCCAAAAGCTCATTAACCTACATAAACATCCATATCGAACCGAAATTTTACACAGATCACATCAGTTAAAACTATGTAAAAATTATACTATTGACTTTTGTGAAAGTAGGTCCATAATGAAGTTCGCCCCATAATAGGTGACTTGATGGTGGGTATATAAGATTCGGCACAGCCGAATATAAACTCTTACTTGTTTACTAATAACTTTTAATTTTCTACTCGACTATACTATGCCGTTTTTGATATTCGCAAAGAGTGTTAAAAAGTTATTGCCCTAATAAACATACATACATATATTTTAGATTAATATAAAATTTATTATATGTACGAGTATGTATTTTTTCTCAATATAATTTATGTATTTTCTTTATTTCTTTTAGGCATTATCCTTGTCAAACTGTTATTGGAGTATATTGCTTTAGTAAAAAAAAAAAATAATATAAATGATAATAATTAATAATGGATGTCAAACTTGTCAACTTGAGAGTTTCATGAAAAAAATATAAATAAAATGATTATCAATTCACAGCCGAAGTATAAGAGAAGAAAAAATTAAATCTACCCTCAACATGTATTTACAGACCCAAAAAAAAAAACTCCTATTGTTCCTCGTTCATATAATAAATATTTTTACAACAAACCAGCAACAAACAAGTTAGTGTGCAATATTCGAATGTTTAATACCCTCCACCTAAACATAATAAGAAATACAAAAACTAAACTGGTTTTAGGAGTAGATTATCTTATTCTGTGTTTTCTTTTCAGTCTTAGTGCAAATTTTATTCGTTTTTTATATATTGTTTGAAAGACATTTTTACGACCAACATAATTTATGTTAAATGTTTCGAAATTTTATCTAATTTTTACCTGTAATTTACAGAGTTTGTCTGATTTTCATAATAATCTTGAGTGGAATTTAGCAATTTCTAAAATTAAAAGAACATTTTTTCATATTCAATACAAGGTAAGAACAGGGGTATTAAAAAGGGCAAGATTATAAGGTGAAGCTTCTTTTGGATGAATTTTATCCCAATAATATTATTTGCAAAAGATTTATGGTTGGCAAAGTAAAAGTGGACCAGTTATGGACTGATAACTTCTAAATCCAGTTTCCACTAATATGGTTTATATGTATTTGAGGCTTATTTTGGTTGAATTTCATCTCAATAACGTTTTTTACAAGAGTTATATTGTTGTTTAGTATGCTCGAAAGTGGACTAAATTCGGGAGCTATTGCCAATTATTGACTGACAGCTACAAAATCCAGTAGCATAGTTGCCGTATAACAGATATTCGTATGAGAGAACTTTAAATGGTTTTTTGTAAACTTTGTTGATTTCGGTTGTATCCTTTGACCTTGAGAGTGTTTTACACAGACAGACAGAAAGACGGACATGGACGGACATTTCGTAAGGACCAAGAATATACTCGTATATACATTGTTGGATCTCATATGAGTATTTCTCAGTGTTACACAAGGAAGGACAAACTTATATATGCCTTCATTCACCACTTAGTGTGGTGGAGGGTATAAAAGCATTAAAAGAAGAAATGAAAGCAAAATTAAATTAAGTAACGTGACTAGAAAAAAAAAACTAAAACTGTTGAAAAAACACTGCAATTTCTTAATATGAAATTGTTGACATTTTTTCCAACCAAAAAAAAAAACTGGGAATAAAGGAAATGTGTATATACCAAAGAAATTTACATGTTATCATTTATTCCCAGTAATGTGATGGTTAATTTCTAATTTTATTTTTTTTGTAAAGATCTGTAGTTTAAACTTTGCAAAGAAATTCAAAGAGAATTTGTGTTTTAAGCGGTTTAAAAACTTTCATTTGCAAGTAGTAATGAGTTTTAATTTTAAATTTTCACACTCTAATGGAATTTTAACTCTTTGTTTTAACAGTATTATGGACAGTTCGAACAAAGTCTTATGTAATAAATTTATGGTTAGTTCTCACATGAGTCGTTATCAGCAAAAACAGAATGGGCTCAGGCTATATCTAGAAAGGAAAATTTTATATAACAGATAATGAATAAGTCATTATACAACAACTTCTAAGTAATTTCACACGGTAGCTAGTAGACATTGAAAAGTACGTTTTTATTTGCTGGAATATTATTCTGGTGCTCATGTCATGTTCATTGAATTGCATGTACTTGATTTTACTCACGTATACTTGTTATAACTAACGTGACCATACAACCCGCTTTTGGCGGGATTATCCCGTTTTTTAAAAGCTCATCTCGCCTAGATTTTATAACACGCTTTTTAAACCAAAATTCCGCTTTTTACTGTTTCAGTTTTTTTTGATAATTGTAAAGAAAATACATACATATGTAGTTATAAAAATTAAAAACTTCAAATGCCTTTAATGTGAAAATTATAAGAGCACACACATGCGTGTTTTTTAAAGATCTAGCTGGAGACTTTCAAAATATAAAACTATTTTTAAAATAGAATAAAAGACAATAAATGGCTTATTATTGTAAATTTACATATCAAAATTGACTATTTTCAAGCTAAAAAACCTGGCCTATGTGCAAAATTAAACTCTAATTCTTGGCTACGCTTATATATAATTTTGTCCCGATCGGAACAAATAGCATATTTATTTAGAAAATCTTGGTTCTACCTGTCTGTTTTCTAAATTATCTTCTAGAATTATTGAGTTTTGAAAAATGTTCAGTTCCATATATTTTTTTTTAAATCTTGCCTCTTCTTTGTAATGATTATCGAACTGGTTCATGAATGTTTTTGTTTTTTAAATAGTATGTACATTAGGGTGGCCCAAAATTTTCAAATTCACTTTATACACCTGGGCACCCACTATTTTTTTTACTGTAGTTGATAGTAGTGTAGTATAAAAATTGCAATGCCCTACGTGGGATAGAAGGCAGTGCTCAACGCTTATGAACAGTTTAAAATTTTGATACCTTCTTTGTTTTTAATTTTTTGCTCTTTAGCGTCACATACATACACATTGTGTTTCGCAAAAGTTTTTGTAAGAGGTATTTATCTTATATTGTTTACTCTCTGTCAGTCTGTCAGATATATGTTGTATATATATGAGTACTGCGTGTTGTGTATACGCTGAGCAGTTATTTAACAACTTCGTTTTTTTGGGATATTCCTCGAAATATTTCTGTGACATTATCTCTATGAAAACTAACTTTAAAAGAGTTTGTAATATTTCATTAGTATCATAATAGTAATAGAGAAAGGTTCTAATTTGAAAGTGTGAATATTTTGTTTAGAAACTGTTTTTATCAAGAAAATAAAAAGTAAAAAAACTCAAAATATAAAAATTGCAAATCTGTCTTTGTCATCAAGTTTAACACGTCAATCAGGCACTGTATTTTTGATAGGTGTAAAAGATTTGGAGCCAATATCTAGGTGTAATCAACTACAAACTCTAAGACAAGTTCTTCTTAGATTTTCCAACAAGAAAAAAATCAGTTCGAAATGCAAGTCACAGCACTGTAGAGGAATTAATTTTAGTGTAGCAAAAAGCCACTAATACGATTACACTTGCGAAGCATTGTATTGTTAAGCTCGAAAATCAACATTCTGAATGGCTGCTCTTAAAGAAAAATAAAGGAAGAATATCTGATGTTCAAAAAATCGTAACTCAAAATTTCAAGAGCAGTTGGAAATGGTTTTTGACATCGCTCATAATGATGCACTTACCATGTGCGAAGTAGACGAAGACAGAGAGTTTTTATTGATCAAAAGACGGAACGTAAAATGATTATTTCATTAGCAGACAAGAGTACAACAAAAAGCAAAAAAGAATTGCTCAAAGAAAAAAAAAAAAAAAAAGAACAGGAGCGACTTGAAAAAAGGAAAAAACTAGACTCAGCATCCATGATATCTCTAGATGTGACTTCTTCAAGTTCAGACGCAGAAGATGAACCACTTGAGTTTTCTGATTCTCTTGAAATTAAATCAAAGAAGCTGTTTAAGCCATCAACATCCCTAAAAAAAGGAAATTCCACACAGACATTCAAACTGAAACACCTACAAAGAAATTATTATTCTCCAAGCACATTAGATCGCAATAAGGTTTCTGATAGGGAAGCCCTAAGAATAATAGTCCCTATTGCAGCACATTTTAGAAATTGTTCTGAATAAAGTTTTTGTTCTTTGCTTCGGACCATCAGTTCTCCTGGTATTTTCTTATTCAAAAGATTTAAAGCATCATGGCATACGTAAAGAAAACTATAAACCATTAGAAGAAGCTGCACGTAGAGAATTTTTAAAACTTGATACAGTAAAAGTTTTATTAGTTGCCTTAAAAAGCAATAAGCAGCCCAAAGATGATTACATGGAGCTAATAGAATTGTCACTACTTGCTTTGGGTCATACTCCTGATAAAATTCATTGGAGAGCTCCTGGTGCAGTACATCATGCTCGTTGGATGTCAAAGCTGATATATACCATAAATTTTCGTCACAAAGGCGGTCTCAAAACTACACAAAAAGAAAAGTCTCAGGTAGAACGCTTTGTAAACTTTGGAGTCCTAGTGTATGTTAAAGATTGGTTTGAAGCTCCTATGGCTACAAATGCGGCTTGGTCAGACTAATTTCTGTGGAAAGATATGACAAAATATTAAGTGAATGATCGTCAAGTTAGTGAAGTAGTCAAAAATACAATAAAATCTCATATGTGGTACCTCTCAGATGAATTAGTTGGATTAAGCTTATTCTCAGAAAAAATATCAAATGAGAAGGAGACAATTGTTAAGAAAACAGAGTGAGAGCCATTTGGCTGAAAAATAAGAGGAGATTCGTTACTTTTAACTGACAAAGCAGTTTTGGCTGACTTTGCCAATAAAAGATCACAGCAGCTGTTTGAAAAATTAAAAATAAATTCAGATTTCTTGACCATAAACCCAAATGAATGGCACAATAATGAACATTACATTAATGGTACAATAATCGCAAAAAACTTAAAAGTTATAAATGATGAAGCTGAACGTGGTGTTAAACTATTTCAAGAATTCAATAAGCTGCTGACAAACGACGAAGAAGAGAAACAATTGATTTTGCAAGTGGTTGATGTTAACAGAAAGTCTATTCCGATCAAAACGACAAAACAAGCCTTAATTAAAAGTTTAAAGCTGTCATCTTTTTTAATTAACTTATCACTTTTTAACAAATTCTTTTATATTATTTATCTATTTTCTTCTGTAAAATAAATTATTTTTCTACTATTCAGCTAATTGTACTTTGTTTAAAATAACCTAATTTTTTTAATTTCGTTATTAATGTTATATTGGTTTGAGCACAGTCTTCCTATTGGAATTTTATCTTCAAACTTTGCACAAATACTAGTTTTAGTACTAGTAAAAAAATTAAGGGATGCCCAGATGTCCAAAGTAATTTTGAAATTTTTACTTGAAAAAAATGGGCCACACTAATGTACATACATTAATTTTATGAAAATGCTTCTGATCAAAAACTTTGAATGTGGTTTAAAAAAGTTTTTATTTAAAAATTTTAGATTTTTCTCGAAATCAATGTTGCAAGCAATTGGTAACTTTGACTAATTTTAAACCGATTAAATATATATAAATATACAGCTTAAACTTTTAGTCTGAAAAATTCCTTATCTAATTCAATCATATATCTGAATGCTTTAAAACTACATACGTATGTATTGATTTGCTTAAAACCTTAATAAGTTTTTTTTTTGTTTTTAAAAAAATACCAGTCGAAATCCAATTTTTGTTTAATCTGAAACCAAATATTCATTTGAACTTTATTATTAATATTAATATAGTAGATGTAGTGCACAATTTGTTTTCAATCATTTGCACTCTATATCTCCGATTCGTTTGCTTAGTTTGTTTAAGTTTTTGCGGCACATTTTTGTTAAATGGCTGCCATTAATTAAATACTCTACTGTGATTCTAATTTAACTAGTTCTAGAATAATGATTTTACAATAACATTTAAAAGTTAATTATAAATATGTGATTAATTTAAAAGAACCGCTTTTTAGTAATATTTACTTCAAAATCCTTTTCATTCTTTATATCCCGCTTTTTGATAAAAACCGTTTTGAACGAGACCGTCACGTTTTCAGCTACTTTGTTCCGTTGTCTCCGACAACAACTCGGGGACTTTAAAATGTCCCCTTTTTAGAAATTCGAAAAAAGTTGATTTGCTCAAAAATGTAAGAACAAATCTTCAAATTCGTCAAAGATAGTTTTTTTTTTTTTAATATATGTATGTATATATGTATGCACAAAGATCTAGAAAAACTTAATTGAGCAAATTTAACAGAAGTACCAGATGTTCAAAAAGTTCTAGATATATTGCTCGAAAAATAACATATCGATTGCAATAAAGATACGGAAGTATTCGATAAATATTCACTCGTAATAAGTAACATCGCAGAAAATGGATGAATGGAATCAATAAAATATATCTACGGAAAATCGTTGGGTGAAAGTATTTAAACATTTTAAAAGCAATTACCAAAACCATGCAAACTTTCAAATTATCGTTGAATATATTTTATGTTTGCCTGGAACAAATGCGCCAGTTCAACGTGTATTTTCTTTAATGAACAAGTTGTGGACCGCAGATAAAACTCAATTAAGTGCTTAAGGCTATGTTAATTGTTAAAGTTAATATTAAAAAATCCTGCCCAGAGTTCCACACATATTTGAAATCGTCACCTAAAATTTTGAGAGAAATGTGTACCTCTTTGTAACAATGTATAAACAATTTTTTTTGTAGTGTAACGTAAAATAAATAATGCCATTCACTACGGACCAATAAAATATTATTATATTATCTATGCATTTTTATTTCATATAACCGAACCCATCAGAATTATTCAATGTCCCGTTTTCAAATAAAAAAATCAGTTATAACTGATATACTATATTTGGGGGATTCACAAGGTGTCATAAAGTCATATGTCTTAAAATAATAACATGAAAAAATACGACTGCTGTGAACAACCCCTCATAATTCAGTGTGCTATTTTGAATATAAATCAGCTGATTTAAAACAAATATAAAAATTAATATTGTTTTCCACAATGCCAAAAATAAGTGAGAAAACTAAAATAATAGCCAGTTTGTGCGAAAAATACATTTTAGATGTTGTGATGGCAAACTCAAGTAAATAAACAAAAAATTTTTTAATTACGACAGCGCAATAAACATAGCAAGCAAAGTTCTATTAATTTAAGACACTTTTTGTTTACAAAGCAACAACAATATTTTTAAATCATTGTAAAATGTTAGAACATTATGACAATATAACATGATAGCACACCTTGTGAATACCCCAATTGTATATTTATTACTCATACGCACAGAAAAAAAATCAAGCCAGAATAAACTAAATGGTTTTTTAAAATGAAATTCAACAAGTTTTCTATCTCAAATTCTGTGTATCAATAGTTACTCAGTTTTCTTAGTTACGTTATATACAGACATACTTTTAAAATAAATGCTATTAAGGAAAAAAAAACTACAGAAATAAAAAAAAAATTTAAAGAAGAAAAGATGTACTTCAATAATTTATATCAGTGTGTTTAGTATTTAATATGTATAAACCAAAACACAAAATCAAGTATTCAAATTTAAAATTAAAAAAAAGTAATGAAAACAAAAAAGCTGAAATCAAATTATAAATAAATGAAATTTTTACAATTTTACAAAATTATAGTAAAAAAGAAAACTAAAATAATTAAAGTTCTTAATAAGGACAAATAATAATTTCAATAGGTTTTTAGTTCTACAATATTATTATAGAGAGATCTTCAGTTAATATTTAATTGGAAAAACAAAATATGTATATCATATGTAAATATTTATTAAGCAGGAATTTATTTTATTTTATAGGCGACTGTGCACTCCAATATAACGTTCTCAAAATATTGAGCCTTTTCGGAAATGCATCACTGCGCTGTATCTAAAGGCCACTACTGACTATCCTATTTAGTCCCTGCAAATAACGCGACTAGTCCATACTTGCATGTAAAGTCTAGACCAAAGAGGAGTAGGAATACTTCAAAACTACTCCAAATATATGAAAAAAGGTGGTCGATTTAAGATTGCGATGTCCTAGGATTGGACCATATAAGCCATCGGACAGGTACTCCATGAAGTACTCACGAGTTTATGCTTAGCACCTAGAATAAAATATCAAAAGCCACAACAACTCAATATGCAATCGTGTTAACACGAAACCATGTCGTTTAACTAAAAACTCTTGTTTAACTATGACATGGTTCATGACTGCATTACATTGGACCATGTTGTAAGTAGTCCATATCATCTAAAATGGATCACGTAGTCCAATATTATGACAAAAAATCGTGTGTGTTCATAAAGTATAATAGTGTGGCCTAAAAATTTAACTAAATGACAGTTTTTTTTTTTGACAAGTCTGTCCGTTTTGCGAAAGTTTTAAAAAATTTTCATAAAATGATAGTTTCTATGCGATCAGAGTTGTAGTTTCTACAACAGCTGATAAGAAAACAATAATGCACAAAATTATAATTTAAGGGACAGACGTTTAACATTTTTTAATTGTTTGTATAGTTTATACAATTTATTATATTCACATATAACAACAACAAAATACAATAAATAAAAGTATCAATATTAAAATGTACATTTTTGCAATAAATGATTTGTTTTGTTTGTTTTTTATAACATTTTTTATTTTAAATGATTTCAATTGTTTCGTTATTTCCTGTTAGTTTTATTTTTATGGAGCTTTGAAAACAAGAAAATGAACGACATAAAATAAGATTGTGAGCCACTGTATTTCTCATCAAAGACTTGTAATTGTGTTTGTGCAACATTTAAACCCCTTTTAACAGACAGTCAGACGAATGGATACAGAACAATCTTAAAATCTCAAGCATTCAGAATAAATATTATTTGCTGGATTTAATTTAAAATGTAATGAAATAATAATGCCGACAAAATTAAAAAACTTCAAAAACATAAACTCGTTACTTATTTGTTTAATTCTGTGAAGTAGTTGGTATGATTGAAATAAATTTCTGCCTAATGGATTTACAGCAATTTTTTTTTAATTAAATTTTCATTTGGAATTTAAAAAACTTCCTACGAATTAAATAGAAAACAAACTACCATTCTTTGAGACACATACATATAAATTAAGAGCAAAAAAAAAAAAAACTAAAATAAATTCAAAACAAATCGTATCGTATCTAATATAAACTGGTAGTTAAACTTAGTTTAGTTTAGTTTTATTAGGTAATAAGACTGTATAAACATAAAAAATTAAAGTAAAAAAAGTATATTCAATATAATGGCAAATTTTTAGTTTAAGAAAGAATAAAAATAAACCCGGCTAAAGTATTGAAATGATATAATAGAACAGAATACAAACATATCGCAGCTGTTCAACAAAAGTTTCTATTTTTCAGTAGAGGCAAAGAGTGACACAACGGTATTTGTTGACGAACGAGTAGGCAAAATAATGGAAGATTTTTACAGTGGGTAGAGTAAAATTTTGAGTTAATACCCTTTTGTTTAACAGGTGCAATATGTATCAAGCAGCCTTCTAAATCTGCCAACAGCTCTAGAACATTTCGATTTAGGGAATTGGAAACATTTTGATTTAAGGAAAGTTTAAGCACATAATTTTATTTATCAGCAAGTGTTGAAATTTCCTTTAAACAGACAATTTTTAAATTTTTTATTCCTTCTTTGAGATTGTTAGCTTGCAAGACTCCAAGCCAGGGTGTAATCTGAATCTTAAAACTGCAAATACAAATTATACTTAATTATTTCAAAAACCTTTAACAAAGATTATAACCGCTTAAACATTATTGTTTTCACAAATTTAATTCTTTTAAACATTAACCCCTTTATTCATAAAAACTTACAACAGGTTTATAACGCAAATTTCCATACAAAATTTGCTTTATAAACCTCTTATAAACCTGTTGTAAGTTTTATGAATAAGGGCATAATTGTTTTATAATTTTAACAATTGTATTTAAAAACACCATATTAATTACTATAAACATAATGATAATATTAAAAGTAAATATTATTTATTTAAACAAACAAACAAATTTATATTAAATCATTTACTAACCAAATGTGTATTTAATTAAATAAAGAAAAAACAATTTTAATAAAAAGCAAACTGAGAAACAGTAAACTTTCACATAAACAATATGAAATTGTTTGTTTATAATTGAATTAAAAATAAAAATAATAAAACCAACAACAATAAATTAAACAAAGAATCTTTAAACTATAACCAACCTCTGTATACTGTAATTTATTTATTTATTTAATTGCGTTTTAATCTCAATTAATTTCAAGTTCTTTGACAATTGATAAAAACAATAAATTAAACGGAAACAAGAAATTAATAAATGTATATGAAATATATAAACATTCAAAGTTATAAATGTAGTTTTAAATTGCATTTTGTGGAATCTCAAAGGTAAGTTTGTCTTTAAATATTCATCAATGTTTAAAAGCATTTAGTTTATATAGCTACGAGGGCGGTTCGGAAACTTCTTAGCCTAGCACAGTGTAATGTATTGTAGTGTATACACGTGATGCCATGAAGTATGACTCAAACTCATAAACACAAATACAGTTAGTTTTGCAAAGATATTTTTATTTCTCAATATAATCTGCTGAAACTTCAATACACTTAGTCCAACGTTTATCTAGCAATTCTATCCCTTGATTAAAATAGTTTTCCTCATGGCCTTCAAAATAGAGGTTTACAACTGTAATTGCATCTTCATTTGAGGTAAAACGCTTGTCAGCTAGGATTTTCTTTTAGATTTACGGACACATAAAAGTCACTGGGAGCTAAATCAGGAATATAAGGTGGCTGGTCAAGCAACTCGTAATTAAATTCGTTGATTTTAGCCAATGTTAAAATACTCCTGTGCGCTCGTGCGTTGTCTGGATGAAAAATTTTGTTTTGTGTTTTAAGCCAGGACGTTTTTCTCGAATTTTTACATTTAATTGATCTAAAAGGTTGCAATAATACTCTGAATTTATTGTTTTACCCTTTTGCAGATAGTCATTTAATAAAATACCAGCCGATTAAATTGTTTTTAACGTCTTTGTGACACTTCCTCCAGCTACAGTCAATTGCTAGGATTGTACTCTTATATCTCTGGAGTATAGGGGTGGATCCGTGTCTCATAAACAGTTATGAAACGATGCTTAAAATCCATTTTATTTTTCTTAAAACGATCCAGTCGAACGATTGGTCGACTGTTAACAAATGCGGCAGAAAGCTTTTTTTAGACTCGATCATTTCATATCATGGGCATATTAGCTATTTCGGGCACTTTTTATTTATTTATTTATTAATTAATTAATTTATTTATTTATTTATTTATTTATTTATTTATTTATTTATTTATTTATTTATTTATTTATTTATTTATTTATTTATTTATTTATTTATTTATTTATTTATTTATTTATTTATTTATTTATTTATTTATTTATTTATTTATTTATTTATTTATTTATTTATTTATTTATTTATTTATTTATTTATTTACTTATTAAGTTCAATAGATTTTACATCCTTACTGACTACATATAAATGACAAAACAGTAATATATATATATATAAATAATTAGTTCAACAATTTAGATATAAAGTAATTTTTCTCTTAAGGTGATAGCATTTATTAAAGTTAACACATGCACGACGAAAAGAATCGTTATTAGCATATACAGAACGGTAGTATTTTAATGCTAAGAGTTCAAAATTGCGGGCTGATCTAACAGAAACATTGAAATTTAGTTGACTAAGCAGGAACTCCGAATCAACATCACCACGAATTATGCCCAGAACAAATAAAGCGCTCAGCATCAATCGTCGACTATTTAGAGTTGGCAATTTTATCAAAGCAAGTCTACTTTCATACGGTGGCAAGACATAAGAATTCCAACCAATACCACGGAGACAGAAAATTAAAAATTGTTTTTGTACCGATTCAATACTATTGATATGCATTGAATAACAAGGATCCCAAACAATTGATCCATACTCAAGAATTAATCGAACAAGAGAAGTATATAGATTTAGTTATAGAGATGTGATCGCGAAAATGAAGTCTATGATCCAACAGTATGCCAAGATCCCATATGGTTTGAACTTTATTTAAAATAACCGTATTAATATAATAAGAAGTCTCAATCGGATTGTCTCTAAAAAATGGCATGTAATTTCATTTCTTAATATTTAACTCCAATAAATTAAATCTGTATCATTGAGAAAAATTGTAAAAGTCGGCACTTAGTAAACTATGTCCATTTGTATCATTAAAAGAGTTAAAAAGTTTAACATCATCGGCATACATCAGTGCTTTAGAATGCAAAATAACAGTAGGAAGATCATTGATGAATAACGTAAACAAAATTGGACCCAGGTGGCTACCTTGAGGAACACCAGAATGTACTTGAATGATTATTGACGTAACATTCCCAAATTTGACTTGTTGAGTTCTTTGTGATAGATAAGAGTTTAACCATTTTATAGCTGAGAAACTAAAGTTAACATAAGTGTGGTTAACTTTATCAAACGCCTTACTAAAATCCGTGTACATATATCACATCAGTTTTTATTCGTCAATAATTTAATAATTTAATTTAATAATTTAGTAATGGCTACAATTTCTGTTGTTGTTGCTGTTTTTTCATTGTTGCATATGTAGGAATGAATTATGAATTTCTTCTCCCGATAAACCCTTTTTTATTTAAATATTTAATGACACAATAAATTTCTAAATTTTCAATTGAACACCTGTTTCTATATGAAGGAGTTGTCAGATCGAAAAGAAATTTAACATGTGTTCAGAGCACGGATGGAAGTTTGCAAAATAATTAACAATTAAAAAAGACTGCCACTATTCCTCAACGTAGTCTACATAAAGTGAATACCTACAAAAATACCTACGATTAAAGCTTAAAAAAGACAATAAAAATGCCAACAGTTTATGTTCCTTAGACCACAATTCCTAAACTAAACTTAGACTAGATCTACAAATAGATCAATGACTAAATATCAACGGAGACTATAAAAAACATACAATTGAAGCTTAACTTAGAATACGTTAAGTGCTCCACCTTTTATTGAAACTTAACTTATACTTTACAAAGATCTACGATTGAAGCTCAACTTGGACTGAACTTTGACTAAATATACTCGTTGAACTTCTATTTATGCTCAATATCTAGAATTGAACTTATTCTACGTTAAGACATACTATTGAATATAAATTTTGAGGATTATGGAATTGTTACAAAAAAATTAAGTAGAGTTTCATTCTTATTGAGAATATCCAAAGATTGTTTGGTCCAGTTTAATATTTGTATAATACATAAATGTCAGTATTTGTATAATAACAATGAATATATGTATGTATGTACAAAACATAAAGTGAAGTATGAACTTACTCCTTATATTCACGTATTTACTTAAACGGAGTCAGCCAATCAGCCAGTCAGTCAGTCAGTATGCCATTTATATGAAGAGACACTGACTGAATCCATAAATTTAATATTGAATTATTTGTTCGTTGTAAACGACTTTTTGCTGATCGATGGCAGCAAATATCAGCTTTCGCAGAAACACAACATGAATAATTAAAAAAAAAAAAAAAAAACGGAAGCGGATGTACGTTTTTTACTCTTCAATTCCTGTCATTGCTATAAATCCAACTGCTGCTTTAGTACTAAATGTATGTATTGTGTTTGTTGTATTTGTTGTATTTGTTGTGTTTTTGAGTAGCTGCAGCTGTTATTGTTATATTCTGTGACTGATGCCAATAAAGCAAATGTCATTGGAGTATTATTTATGTATTTATTTATAATATTAAAAGCAGCCGAACTAAAAAGAATATTGAGCAATACAAATACGTAACTACATACATACAACACCACACATCATTTGCAAACGTATACATTAAAAATAACAAAATAATATAAAATATTAAAATGTGAATACACTGCAATTAATGGCATTTGCGAGCGTTGCTACGCCACCAATTAAAATTAATTTGAAAGACAGGCATTACACAAATATTCAATTCATTTTGAGTAATTTTTTTGATTTTGTTCATTTTGAAAAAAAAAAGTAGGCGGTCGAAAAAAGTATTCTTAGTCATGCCGGAGTCTTAGTTATATCCCGTCAAAGTTTTAGTAAGATCGGTCCAGCGGTCTGGCCTTCCCGGCAGGCGTTGTAATTAATTAAAAAAAGTGAGCGTTAAAGTAGACGTGTTCATACCAACTCAGAAACCTTCCCGGGCTCATGCACAACAACTTTGCCAAAGATAATCACATGATCAAATACATAGTTTACGATTCTATAAAGGACACACATACAAACATGGGGCATGAAAGTGGACGTAGCACATAATATTTTTATTTTTACCTCGCCTTCAGTAAGATGTGTATACAACTTGTTTGAAGTAAATCTGTAAAAAGCCATGCAGAAGCAATTAATCAATTTAAAAAAGTGGGCGTTAGAGTAGGCGTGTTCATACCAACTCAGAAACCTTCTCGCGCTCATGCACAACAACTTTGCCGAAGATAATAACATAATCAGATGCATAGTTTGCGAGAATAGAATAGTAGAAATAAATTTCAAAAAAGTACCAATATAAGTGTACTGAAATTTGGCCCATTTACACCTTTATATTTCAGCCATGAATAGCATGTTCTGGGTTCTTTTTTGTGTGGATGAAAGAATATTTTATCTTTTTTTTATTTTTAAATTGATAAATAATATCAAATGTCCGTTTTTACCCCGTTTTTGTCCCTTTGTTGTCACCCGTGAAAAAATAATTTTAAAAAAAGTACTTATTAATTATCCGACGTACTATTTAAAAATAATAGTTTATGGAATTTTTAGTGAGAAAATATATTTTGATAAAAAAGTACCAAAAAAGAATACAATTTTTAGGCCATAGGAATTCGAATTTCACAAAAGTACCAAAACGATTTCTAGTCCTGATTGATCTGAGCCAGATGCATTTAATATAGTATTTCTATGTTTATTTATGTAGGAGATATACATATTAACGGAGCGTTCTATGGGGACTATTTTTACCCCATATGGTCACTTGAATTTGGAATTTAAAAAAAAATACCAGACACTTGTAGGCTCTTTTTTTGACTAAAGGCAGACGCATTTAAAATGTTATTTCTAAGTTTATTTGTTTTGGAGATATAGAGGTACTGGTTTTACCCGTTTTTGGCCCATTTGTCTCCCTTAACGACCCTTCTTAGTGGATCTACATGTTGTAAAAGGAACACATTACCCGAATTTCAAGTTTCTAGCTTTAGCGGTTTGGGCTGTGCGAGGATGAATGAATCAAGCAGTCAGTCATGTTACTCTTTTATATATAGAGATAACGGATAAATTATGTCCACCCGCCAAAAAATTCAACCTTTTACGGTTGGAAAATTAGCTAAAATATTCCGCACAAACATTTAAACCCAATCTTACAATTCCAAATGGCAGCCATCATTTAATGTTTGTACGAGTATATGATTTTATAACAATTTATATTATTTGTTAAATTTTATGACAGGATTTGTGAGCTCTTTAAATTAACCCCAAATGTGTGTGCTCTGAAAACTGTCACTGAAAATTGAAGAGAACACATCAAAAAGGATTTAAAGTTCAATTGCCTGTCTAAAGGCTACACATTCGAATTCCTGTTTTATTTTATATATTAATAGATGATATTGTCTGTTTTACTTAAGGGTGTTCAAACAATTTCGATGTATTAAACATTGTTTTACATGCTTGTATTAACTTAAATTCAAATAGAAAAAGGAAACTCCATCAAAACGGTTTTTAGTGTTTCTGTTTCAGAATTTTATTCAATGTCAACATTGGTTTTTAAAACAAATGGAATTTGCCTGTAGAAACAATGTTTTACTGAGAACTAAAATACATTTATTTTGAAATTCATTTAAAAGTATGCGTTTACAATATACAAGGTTACCAGAGTAAACCTAGAAAATAGTGCTGCCAACAGATCAGCATAAAACACATAAAGAGATAATAATAATAATAATACAGAGATTCATATTCAAAATACTTTACAAAGTTCATGTCATATTTTAGTAACCATATTCCAGTACCCACTTTGGTTGGGAGGGTATATTAGATTTGTGCAGATGATTGTAACGCCCATTAATATTGGTCCAACGCCCAGTATACCGATCGACTTGGAATCACTTCCTGAGTCGATTTAACGATGTTCGTCCGTCTGGCTGGCTGGCTGGCTTGGTCGTAATTTTAAAGACATTTCGATAAAATTTGGCCCAAGGACTGATGGGATTGAAACTGGTGGAAATCGGTCCATTATTTCACCTGGCCCCCATACAAATGTACTCCCGAAATAGGGGTTTACGGTCATAAATGTTTGAATTATGCAAGAAACCAAACAAATTTCATCACAAATAAGTGGTAACTGAAGCCAAATTACATATATAAATTTGGTACAGATTGGACCATAATTGATCATAGCTCCCATAAAAGGCCACCCCCGAAAATCACTTTAAAGAGCAGAACTCTCTTCACAATGTAGGTATCCATATAATATTGAACACAAATCCATTCATGATGATCGGTCCATTATTAGCCGTACCTTCCATATAAGTTCCACTTCCGAAAATCACTTTAACGACTATAAATCTCTAAAAAGTTTTGGTATCCAAATAAAATTTAACACATATAATTTTTATATATACAGCAATAAGGGCACCTTATTTTAAATTGGTCGGTTCCCATATAAGACCGTTTCCGTAATTACTTCATAAAATTTTTAAAAGTATTTATATCGTTTAACAAGCATAATATTTATGTTCACAGAAGTCATAGTGCCGCTTGACCGACTATACTTTCTTATTTGTTTTTATATTCTTTTTTTTATCGCTTTGACGTACTTCTCAACATCAGTTTATTCCTATTACTATTCCAACAAATGATTTTTTACAGAATTCCGCTTGCATAATCTAATTTAACAATGTGTCTTTTAGAGGGATTAGATGTTTTAACAATATCTGAAGCCCTGGATGCGACCGTTTTCAATAAGGATTAGTTCTAAGTATATTCTCCAGCAATCAACAGCCTAAAATCCATTATGGATCTTTAAAGCATTTGAAACCCAGACAAAATGTTATAAATAGCTTTATAAAAACTTTTTAGATTTTGTTACAATTCAAACCATCTTATATAAAGGTAAGTTTAGACGATATGTTGAATCAGCATATATATGCTGACAGCCATATGATTACAATTAGCAGCAAATTCCTATGTCATATGTTAGACGTTTACACGATATGTTGAAAGTAGCAAATTTTTTGATGTCAGCATATGTCAGCAAATGAAATGTCAACATATGAGTTAGCATACGATTTTTGTGTTTATACGATATGTTGAATTTTATGTGGTGCTACATATGCTCAGTCGTATAAACATTTGTTTGTGAAATTAGTCAGTTTGACAACATTTTTCAATTATTATTCAACTTCTGTATTTTATGTGAAATTTTTGAAATAAAATTAAATAATAAAAATATCAATAAAAAAACATAAATGATGACGTGGGAGGAAATTGGTCTAGCTATTGCGTTTTTAAGCAAATTTTTATATGCAAATCTGTCTTAATAAACGTTTGTTAAATTTAATAATCCTTTTTGAATAAGGGGGTTATTGTTTATTTCTAGAGACCTGGGGCCAAATTATCGCATTCGATATCGAGTAAAATTGATCGAAATTTTCTTATTTGACATTATGGCATACGATATCGAGCAAGAAATTTAGTATATTTTATCATAATTTCGATATCGAAATCATTTTTCGATACGTTAGCTCATTCGATCACCAATGCGGTAATTTGTCGATTAATTTGAACAATGCCTCCAGCCATTATATTGCGTTTTGTGTTCTTGTGTGTAGGTACATATGCAACAAGAATTGTATTTACATAAAAAAACTATCGGCAGGTGGGCTTAAAGGTCGTGATACACTATCGTACACAATCGTACGATTCATTCAGTGGAAAATCTGACCGATATCTATCACACTCAAAAAAAATCGCAACAAAGTATGCCATAGGTGCCACACTATTACACAAAAAAGATGCAAAAACATATGTTTTTGCTAATGCCAACAAACGCAGTTTTCCGCCATTTAAATTAATATTTGTGTTCAATTATTTTGTTGTTATATGTGAATATAATAAATTGTATAAACTATACAAACAATTAAAAAATGTTAAACGTCGTCTGTCCTTTAGATTATAATTTGTGATTTAAATCAATGAAGCCGACATTGTTGTTTTCTTATCAGCTTTATTAGAAAATACAACTCTGATCGCATATGAATTTGCCATATGCTGAAAAGCTTGCATACGCTTTTCAACAAATAACATATCTGTCAACATACGCAGGAAATTTGTCAAACACTAATAATATGCTGTTTACACGATATGCTAAAATTACCAACATACGTTTGTTGGCATTGTTAACAAAGTGTTAGCAAATGTTGTTAAACATACGTATGCTGAAAAAATTTTGCGTTTACACGATATGTAAGCACTTGTCACAAATTTTTTAGCATAAATAAGCTGATTCAACATATCGTCTATACTTAGCTTAAAATTAATTCAATACAATTTTAACCCTACTAAACCATTGTCATTATATACAATTTAACAGAATGATACAGCTATAAAATGTTGTAAAAATGTTTATGGCTTACGATTTATGGTTCAATAACTCGCTGCCAATTAAACAAACATAAAAAAGCGAGAAAAACAGCAGAATCAGTGTAACATTTAAACTAGAAAATTTAATAATGATTTTTAATGTATACAAACAAAAAAAGAAAAAAAAATATATTTCTGTAATAAAATCAAGATATATTGCTAACAAAAAAACTGTTGTTCTGTAATAACAAGTTAAAAAGGGGTAAAATACTTGTTGAAGAGGTTGAAGTAAAAAGTAGCCCCCAACATTGTTTTGCTTAACTTTTTTTTTTATTGTTGGCAAGATAACTTTTATGCCTTATTAGAAAAGTTTTAAATATAATTTTTATAATTAGTTTAAATTTAATAATTTTAGATGTTGCTCCTTTTTGTTTAGGAACAAAAAAAAAAAAAAGAATGTCATAAATTTAAATCCTTGTACTGGAGCTGTAAACATCTGCCTTTTGTATTTTAAGTTAAGCGTCTACTTTAATCCGTTATCAAAAGTCGACAACAACAAACACATTCTGATGAATGCCATAAAAAATAATGTCTAATATCGTTTATTAAATAGTAGACCCTAAATTTAATGCTTTGGTGGGTCGGTGGTTGGTTAGTTGGTTGGTAGGTTGGCTGGTTACCGGGTTGGTTGATAAATCGCTGTTAGTTTTACCACAGATTTTTATCGTTTCGCATATTTAATTCACATTTGAAATATCGTATTTCATTAAATTAAAATCGCAATAAAAACATTTTAACTTTATATCAATCTCTTCCTCTCTTTTCAGCATTATAGTCAGTGTGTGTACATTAGGGTGGTCCTTATACTGGTATGTTATGATGTTCGATGCTCCCACCAGAATTAAATACAAAAAATATTTTAGTTAGATTTTGCAACTTTAAATCAAAACTAGAAACTTTAAATAAAATGTGAAAAATTTAAACGTTATCCAATGTTACTTAAATTTTCTTTAAGAACTTGAGAACATCGAAAATCGAAGTTCCATCCTTATTGTACATACATAAAAAGTATATTTTGTTTACTGTTTGTTGGTTTTGTGTAAAAATATATCCATTAAACACAACCAGCTCATTAGTATTGATTCAAACTGCCAAACCAAAGACCCAAAAACAGGAAAAAATAACCAACACCTGACATTTTTAGGACGAAATCTCATTAATTAGTAGTCATTTACTAAAATACAAACAAACAAGCAACACATCACAAAAATAATCATGCCTTTTTATTTAAATACAATGAAACAACAGACTTTTTAATATATATATACATTAGGGTGGCCCCGTTGGTATGGAGAAAAAAAAAGGTATCGATGTACCCGACTAATTTGAAAATGTGATTCATTTTAAAACTACGTTTCTCAATTTTTTTGTCCTGGGGTCAATATTTGGTGAGTTGGATCAAAGGATAAAAAGGTCCTTTTTAGAGGTTTTTTTTCTTCTTTTTCACATTTCTTCCAAAGGAACTATATGTAAATTTGGCATCATATGTAAGGTCTTTGAGAGGCGCATTCAATGGTTTATCAAAAATTAAAAAAACTATTTTTTTTAATTCAAAAATTTTTAAAACTTTAGACAAAATTTTAGTGTTTTTTTATTTTTCATAGAATTTACTTAAATAAATTGTTGAAGTTTCTTGATTATAAATATCATGCAATTTAACCCAAATAGTTTTCCAGCTCACCAAATATTGACCCCAGGACAAAAAAAAATAGAGAAGCGTAGTTTTAAAATTAATCAAATTTTCATATTAGTCGGGAACATCCGCAATTTTATTTTGGGGCCACCCTAATATACACCAACATTAATACATACATACATATTTACATACAACAATCATTTTAAAGCAACGTATTTGACCTGGGCTTTACACTCTTGTTGACTGGAATCAACACATTTACAAGTTACGCACACGTTTTCATACATTGTAGATACTAATGTATGCATATACACACATGACATTTAAATTCCAATGTTTTCCACTCCCAATAAAAGTCATATAATTAAGACTACGTAAATTTTTGTGGTAAAATGTAGGTGATTTACAGTTGTCCTCATATGATATAAAGTACATTTGTACCAATATATTCTTAGGTTTACTAGGTTTGCGACACATCTAAATATGACTAATAAATTATTTTTTTTTTTTTAATTTTTCAATTCTATTAGCAAAAAATGAATCCCAAACAAAATGGTTCTGAAATACATTGCGTTCCGAATGTCAATAAAATCGGTTTAGCCGTGCAGGCGTGATTGAGGAACAAACAAACTTACAAAGGCATTTATAATTATATATATTATTACGTTTTTACCTTAAAAAAAACGGTGGTTTATTACCTTTAAATAAACCGGATTACTTTTAATTGTAAAATCAAAGCGTCAAGTAGTTTGAAGAAAATATAACGAGTCTTTTTATAGCCTTCACCCTCATGAGAAGGGTATATATAAGTTTGTCATTTCGTTTGTGATTTCCACAATATAATTTTACGACCCTATAAAGTATATATATTCTGGATCCTTATAGATAGCGGAACCTATTACGCCATGTCCGTCTGTCTGTCACTCTATCTGTTGAAATCAATTTTCTGAAGTTCCCAGATATCTTCGGGATCCAAATCTTCAATAATTCTGTCAGACATGCTTTTGAGAAGTTTGCTATTTAAAATCACCAAAAATCCATCCATAAATAACGGAGAGAGATTAGAAAAGACAGATATGTCAAATTTAGTATATAAAATTTCTTCTGGTGGTAATAATAACGAGCAATGTAACAAAACTTAAAACTAGATTAGCAGGACATAGACATGACCAGGCATGAAATTATAATTCAACACAAAAAACAGCTTTATCAACCCATTGTAGAGATTTTAACCACTATCCAGATTTTGATAACACATCTATATTGAACTCAGAAAATCATACAAAACGAAGATACATGTTAGAAATGTTACATATCAATAATGTACCATCAGATAAAAGAATAAATTTTAAAAAAGACACAGACGACTTGCTCAAAATTATAGACACCTATTGAACAAAAATATAAATATTAACAATAGGAGCAATTAACACAATTTATGTATTTAAAAAAATGTAATCATTCCAAAATGTTACTATATTTCTATTAAAATTATTTACTGTTCAATGTTATTATTGAACATTTTAAATTATTTTCCTGTAAAACATATTTTTCAATTTTGTCAACCACTTTCAAACTTACATATATCAAAATATTTATTTACACATAGAAAATTTGTTATAATATTAAAATAAAATAACTCCTGAAGAAGATTTCCAAAGGAAATCGAAATATCGAGTAATTTATATATAAAAATAAAAAATCTTTTATAAAAAACAAATAGTGAGCTCAAGCTTAAAAATTATTTAATAAAAAATATATGTATGTATATAATATAATTATGCATCCACAAGAAAGGTGAATGGTATATAAGATGCGGAATATAGCATTATACTTGTTTTATTTTCGATGTACACAAAAAGTTTAAAAATTAACACTCTGTCTTTTTTACACACTAATATTACGGTTTAAGAACACACTTAAGTTATTAGAACACTTTGATGGTTACCAAACAATGACTCGCATTAACTGATTAACTTGATTGGACCTGTTAGTCTATTTATACACCAATCATAATTTCTGGAAGTTGCGGAGCTAAGATACTAGAATGTTCATGAATACAAGAGTAGAATGTTCGTGTCTAGAATATTCAGCCAAATGCCCTTATTTATAAAACTTACAACAGGTTTATAAGAGGTATACAGCAAATTTTGTATGGAAATTTGCTTTATAAACATGTTGTACGTTTTTATGAATAAGGGGAAAGTCGTTAAAACTTAATGTTGCCATATTGCTCAGCTATGTTTATAACGGAGTTTATAAATTTAAACTTCTACAAATGCAAATGTTGCTAAACGAGTTGGATGTTGATAAACATGCCGTATGTTGATAAACATGTTTTATTATAATACCAGGCGTTACATTTAAATTTAAAAACAATTTCGTAACAATATAAGCATGGTACTCTGATCAAATTTGCGAAATTTGTTGAGCAACATCAATTATTTCGTTTGAAAAGTGGTGACAATGCCGCGATTTAGAAGAAAATTGTCGTTTTTATTGCCCTTAGGTATGCAACATTGTTTCTTTTATGTAAACAAAAACCATATGTTTTTATTTTATGTGTTAAATAAATGGATACAAAAGTTATATTACATATTATCCATGCTGCTTTTATGGCGTTGCGGTTGCAATGTAATTTATTGGTTTTATCTCATATATTTTTTTCTTTTTCGTACTGCCGATATGATCAGACGCTTCTCAGTTTCACTAAAATTTTGTTTTTGTCTTTATTATTTTTTATTTTATTAGTACTATTTTCAATCTGATTCATTTTTGTGCGAAATTAAAACCACAATGACAAATAAAATCTAGACAGCTGTTGTTTTCAATTTCGTGCGAAATAAGTGCCGCTTACATTATTTCGCAGTTGAAAAAAAAACGTTGCCATATACATTTTTTGGTTGAAAAAACATGCTGCCAGAAACATTTCGTAACTTTTCACAACAAGAACAGAGTACAACTTCAGCAGCATTATTTCGCATTTATTTCGCATCAATTTTTTTTATATGGGCTTTTCATAGTATTTCGCACGAAATAATGAACAGAATACCATGCTATACGCATTTAGGATCTAAGGCCAATATTATGCTAGCTACAATGGTCTCTCTGATTTTAATAGTGGTTATAAAAATACGCAATTAGCTACACCCCAATTCGAATACTTCCCTATAGGTCTGTTATAAATAGATATGCACAGTAGACCTGCGCTTAAAAATAAGGAGATTTGCTTTGCATGCGTCTTGAGAATCATAGAAACAAAACCAAATGATGCAAGATTTAAGGCCTAATAGCGTGTTCACATATGCACCTTAATTGCGTTAATCGAAATTAACGCCACTATTGAGCTCAATATTCCATATAAAATCTCAATTAATTATTGCGCAATAAGTACAAAATTGTTATAATATTGAGTAAGATTTCGAATGCAACACTGTTCACAACTGTGTTTAGTGAACAAAATTGTATAAAAGGCAAATGTCAACAAAGGAAATCTTTAAAAAATCAATGTGAATGCAAGTTTGTTTACATAGAAACACAACAACCATATAGAGTATTTTTCGTATTGTTTTCCAACTGTCAAATGATTATTGAGTAAGCTGAAAATTGCGTATGCCTGAACACTTAAGATAATATTCTCAATTAACCGACTATTGACTCAATTAAGTTTCATATCTGAACACAGTATAACAGATAACGGACAAAACATACTGGAACAATGGTATTCCTTCTACCTATATTGGGTGTATAACTTAAAAATGTGTATTTTTTCTAATTTGTTCATCTCATATCATATACCCTGTGCTAAAGAGAAGTAAGTGTCTTTTAGAGAGAGCGTTCTGCATCGATCAAAACATATAGCTGTCGGACGATCAAGGTCTGGACTGTAAAGCAGGTGAGACGTAACTTTGATACCACTTCTTTCTAAATAGTTTTTAACACATATTGCAACATGTCTGATCACTGATTTTGGGCGTTTTTCGGCCAATGCTCGCTTCAATCGAATTAGTAGCATCCCGTACCTATTCCCTGTGATGGTCGGGCAGATTTCCACCAACTACAGAGATAATTTAACACCATAGTTATTTAGCTTTGGTGTCGATTCGTCTCCTTTTATAGCGATTAAGCCTAATTTCGGACAAGCAAAATCATCTTTAAAGGTTCAATGCATATGATAACCAATTTTCCAGCTTTAACCTTCCGATCAAAAATTACAACTTCTTAACCGCACCAACCATTTTTTGCACATTGAAACAGATTGAAAACATTCACCATCGTAAAGTAGTCGGTATTCTTCAGCTTCAATTTGACGTTGACGTTTTGTAGGCACAAAATGAGAAATTTTCCAAGCAATTTTTCAGCTAAAATTACTAATTTGCGTAAATTTTACCGAGATCTAGAAAATAATCACCCCTATCGTGAATAAAAATTCTACATGAAACTTGTTCCCTTTTCACATTTTTCCTATTAAAATTCAATGTTAAAAAAATAAAAGGGAACAAATTTCATGTGGAATTTTTTTCCACGATAGGGGCGAATGTTTTACACAATGTTTACATGTAAACAAGTGTGCAAACAAAACAAAAGGTTTTTTGTATCTTGTTGGAAAGGTTTTACATTTTTTTTATCTTGTTTGAAAGATAAAAGTTTAAAATTTAAAAAAATCTGCCTTTTAGGAGCAGGTCTACTGAACATATACTCATACATACACATCAACTTCCATAGTATTTAATTGTATTTTGTACTTATGTGTTTTATATTTAACGAGCTTTGGCTCACTTTTTGAGTACCTTTATTTTATATACATATTTTTTGTTTTTGCAGAAGATGTATTTGTCCATGATTAATGCTTAGCTCATTAAATTTTTTGCCTGTTTTCTGCCTGCTTTTCTTTAGCTTTGTGCTAAACCAAAAATGCCTAAAATATAATCAACTATTAAGAATAAACTGTATGCATTAAACATTAATTTATGTCAAGGGACCGTTTTCACCTGGGTACATAAATACAATGTATGTTTGTAAATTATAGGCATGTTCACATATTTAAGTGTGAGTGTGTGTTTGATGACAGCAAATACTCAAATATCAAAGCTTGTGTTGATAAAGGACTTAAGGAGGAAAAGAAAACCATCAACTGCAGTAAAAAACTGACATTAATTAAAATTTTAAATGGCACGTACTGTCAGATTTTGCCAACAAAAATGTAACGGAAAATTAACTGGAGCTGATTTTAATAACAAACAAATAAAATAAAACTGGATGCGAGTATAAGAATTGCCTGTAATTACCTGTTGAAATTAAATGTGCGGCATTTGTGAGATTTATTAAAAGTCTTAATGAGATTGGCGGTGAGCTGAATTTGTTGTGGCAGGTTACAGAAATATCTCATATGGCTGAAAAGAGGAAAATAAGGAAAAGCTGCTATGGCCAATTAAAAGTTGTTATTAAATAAATCCGAATTTATTTACTTTTATATATTTTATAATTAGTAATAATCTCAAAAAAATGTATATAATTAGGCATGTGAGTAATAAACTGGCTTAACCCTTAAGCAAACACCAGGGCCTGGACAGGCATTTTTGAACATTTTTCTTGTTTTTTACTTAGAGATCTTAAGCTCCCCTTAACTTTTTATAAATTCCTCAATGAAGGTGTTTTGTGCAAAAAAAAAAAAAACTTAAAATTATTAGGCAGAGAATGCAGCATATAAAAATCAAAACAAAAGAGAGAGGGCCATAACCATAGACAAACACTAAAGTCGGTTCTTTTTAACAACAACTTTAAACTTAAAACCTACTTTTAATTATTTTGTAACTATAGTCAAAATTTAAAGTTAAACCGACCTTAACTGGGTGCCACCTCATATGTAGAAAATTATTTCATAAAGAAAAATAAGCAAGTGGCAAATTTAAACAGCTGTCATTGAAAGTTGAAAAAAAACAAAAATCGGCAAAATAATAAAATTAAGGGGGGAAATTTAAGAAAAGTGTTTGCGGTGGAAAAATGGAGAAAGTAAGATTAATATCATAATTAGGCTATTTGGCAATTGATTTTTGACAACTTTTTACACAAAGAGAAATAGAGCCAAATTGTGCTTACTGCAGAAAGAGAATATTTGCGGGAGTGTGTAAGATTGTATAAGGGTTTTTTTTTTCTTTTCTTTACATTTGTATACATCTAGTAGTTTTTGTTCTTTGCATAAACAGCTGGTTGATTTTAAAGTGATGTTAAATTATTTAAAAGCAACTTCAGCTGGTTTTAAATTAAAAGTATTATTTAGCGGTTAAAGTACACTTTTACGTGTCTATAGTTAAACTAAAGTGCACTTTTAACAAAAGTCAACTTTTTAACTATTAAAGAACACTTTTTTTGTGACTATGGTTATGGCCGAAAGAGATTAACGCAATTTATAATTATGTATATGTATAAATATTTTGTGTTTTGTATAAAAAGCAGAATCACGTTTCAGAAATTAGTTTTTTATTGTTTTGTTGGCAGTTAACAAGTTACAATCAGTACTGAAATAGACAAAATCTTTAAAACAGTTTCAAAATCTAACCCTAACTATTATTATAGATTGGCAGAGGCAATTACCAATTTGATAGAAAACGAAATTCAGAATTAGGTTGATGGAAATGAAGACGATGCTTCCGATATCACACAAAATAGTAAAGTCGTGTAACAAAGTTCAACTACAATTCGGATATTTTAAAACATTTCGTAATAAGAAAATAAGTTCCAATTTACACGAAGCAACTCTTTAAGCTAAGCTGATTACATAATTATATAATGATTTATTAAGACATTTTTTATACCCACCACGAATAGCCTTCCAAATTCCATTAAATGTAAACTTAGTTTTTTTATAATCTTCTGTTAATAGTCAACAATTTAAATTTGTTTCTTGTTTTGAAGTTTAATGATCATTTCTAGTTTATTTTTCTTTGTCCACTGAGACGTATGTATGCTACAATTTCTTTTTAAATAACACTCATACGTCTCAGTGGTTCTATAGGGATTATTTGTTGGCATTTGTTTTTACAGACGAACTTGGCTATAAATAACTATGTACACATGTATTTACTAGGCTGTTGCAAAAGTACAAGAAACAAATACATAAATACATTTACTTTTTTCGTTTACTTGCTTTATTCGATCTTCTCTTTGTAAAGTAAAATGCTCTTTTTCTTATAAAATACAAACCCAATAAATATTGTCTTTGTACCAGTGATGGAAAAATTAAAAATTGAAATGGTACTGACCGTCAACAAAAGGAATATTTTTTCAACATTTTGGTACTTTTTAGGAAACATATATTTTTATTCAAAAATAAAATTAAAAATCCATTTAAAAAAAATTCAAAAATAAAATTAATTCAGTTTAATAAAAAAAACTATTATAACAACAAACTAAAAATTAATTCATTTTTATGTAAAAACTAGCTAAACCCGGTGTGCTTTGCTACCCCCCCCCCTCGTCATAAAATAAAACGTATTTATATATTTACAAACATTTATTTATTTAATTTTAATGTATTTATTGCAATGCTTTAGGCGAGACCATGCCCCTTTGTCCACTTACATAATCAAGAATTTATTATTTCGTAAGAATATCCTGTTGTGAAAATTTAATGACGATCGGTCCAGTAGTTAAGACTATATTACGATGTTTAATTTTCCTAAAAAGGGGCGTGGTCCCACTCACTTTTCTCCTGGTACGTATTCCTAATTATGCCAATATCATATGTACCAAATATCACCGACGTACGTCAAAAAATGCCCAAAATATGGCGGGTTAAATTTGTGGGTTATATGGGCGGTGCCACCCCCGTTTGTACAATCAAAACTTCATATAGCCTATTATTCCTTCCAGAGTCACAGTAACATGCTGTAAAAATTTCAGATTGGTCCAAGGGTTTGGCCTCCTATTAAGCACAAACATACAGACACACATTCATTTATATATATATATAGATTAAAAGCAATATAATTTAAGGTGAAATGGGGCGAAAAATGGGGATTTGGTAGTAAAAAAAATGTATGTAGTTAAAAAGTATATAAAACTTTAGGTAAATACATATTACAAAAAAAGTATTTTGTATAGCAAACATTGTTAGTGGTATAAGTAAGTATCTGAATTAAAAAAAGGGGGCGATGAAGTAGGCGTAGTTCATAGTTATATGGCGACGTTAACAGTATTAAGAGCAATATACTACCAAATAAAAAAATACGTTGGAATGAACAAATTTGTATAGAGAACAAAAAGTATAAAACTTTCAAAAATTCGTGAAAAGGGGCGTGAAAGGGGCGTGGCTTAAGAAATCTTTATTTTTACCTCGCCTGGGGTATATAATGTGTATACAATTTGAAGTAAATCTGTTAAAAACTATATGGGAGCAATTACATAATTTTTAAAAAGTGGGCGTAAAAATGGGCGTGGCCAAAAAAAAAGTACCCTATTAATCATACCAGAGTCCCAGTTAAATGCTGTGAAAATTTCAAAAATATCGGTCCAAAGGTTTGGTCTTCAATTACAATATTTTAAAAAAGTGGGCGTAAAAGTGGGCGTGGTAAAAAAAAAGTACCCTATTATTTCTTCCAGAGTCACAGTAACATGCTGTGAAAATTTCATCAAAATCGGCTCAGCCGTTTTGGAGTCTATACGTTACATACATACATACATACATACATTGAATTTTATATATATATAGATAGATACAGTCAGAGACTAAAGTTTAAATACACCTCAAAAATTGATTGTTTAAAGAAAAGTAAACGTTTCAGGAAAACTTAAAGTATACAGTTTTATTTAGTTTTATAAATAACAAAATAAAATAACAAAAAATAAAGACTTCATTACGAACATAACGGTAATTCTTAAAAATACGATAATATTCACTCGACAAAAGTTTAAATACATCTTGCAAAACAAAGAGGTCTCTTTCATTTCTCAAAAACAAAGTACAATTATATTTTTTGTTTCCATGAAATTATGTTCTTACAAGTCCGAACTTGTTATTAGTAGTCTTTTTATTGTCAGCATTACAAGTTTTGTCGAAAATTATGGGCAAAGGTAAAGAAATTGAGTCCAGCATTAAACATTTAATAATAAAACGTTTCATTGAAGGAAAATCCTATCGGGAAATATGAAAATTATTAAATATGTCATTTTAAAGTATCTAAAATATAATTAGAAAATATAAGAAAAATGGCTCCGTAGCAAATATTCCAAGAAGCGGTCATCCAAAAAAACTTACCAATCGTGATGTTAACCACATCGATAAAGAAGTGAAAAAGAATCCACGAATAAGTGCACCAAAACTTGCAGATGATATCGCTAATAACTATAACAAACATGTTCATCCAAGAACTGTTCAAAGAGCATTGCGAGAAAATGGATATAAAAGCCGAGTTCCCCGAAAAAAGTCACTAACTAATAAGTGAAAAAAAAAAAAACAGAAAACGTAGACTGGAGTTTGGACATAAGTACAGAAATAAAGACGCTGAGTTTTGGAAAAGAGTTCTTTTTACAGACGAGAGCAAATTTAATTTATTTGGAAGCGATGGCCGTACAAAGGTCTGGCGCAAGCCAAAGACTGCTCTTCAAACCCAAAAATTTGTTTCTACGGCAAAACACGCTGGTGGCAATGTAATAGTTTGGCGAGCGATTGGAGCAGCGTGGGTTGAAAATTTGGAGTTTATTGATGGGATCATGAATCAACATACTTAAAAGAGTATATTAGAAAGCAATTTGCAAGCATCCGTCGACATCTTTGGCCTTGGATCCCGTTTGATCTTTCAACAGGATAACGATCCCAAGCACACCGCACTTTCTGTGACAGAGTGGTTGCTTTATTCTGCTCCCAGACAGCTCCATATCCCACCTCAATCGCCAGACTTAAACCCAATTGAGCACCTTTGGGATATAATGAAGCGCAAATTAGTAGCAACTTCAATAACGAGCAAAGAGTCGCTTAAAGAAGCTTTTAAAAAATTCTGGTCAAAAATATCGCCTTCTGAAACAGAAAGCTTGGTACTTTTTATGCCACGCCACTTGCAGGCAGTTATTGATAGTCATGGCGGTCCAAAAAATTATTGAAATTTTTTCTTTTTTAATTTATCTAAAAAAAATTATTAACATTCCAAGATGTATTTAAACTTTTGTCGAGTGAATTTTATCGTATTTTTAAGAATTACCGTTACGTTCGTAATGAAGTCTTTATTTTTTGTTATTTTATTTTGTTATTTATAAAACTAAATAAAACTGTATACTTTAAGTTTTCCTGAAACGTTTACTTTTCTTTAAACAATCAATTTTTGAGGTGTATTTAAACTTTAGTCTTTGACTGTATATGTTTCAAAAATTTTTATTTGTTGTGGGTTAAGATAATAAACATATGAGCATGCCTGCATTTTGTTAGTCTTAATGCTATATCATTAATAGATCTTTTACCAATATGTTTGAAGTTTTCAAACTACTATGATACACGAAAAATTTTAAACAAGAAATGAGAATTACAAAAATGTACGAAACATAAGAAATTTAAAAAAAATTATCAAAATAGTACCACAAACAATTTTAATTCTTAATGCATCTGTTTACTTTTGTAATAGATTAGCTGATACCACATCAAATAAATAACATGAATAACGAATTTGTGCTTTCCTTATGTTCTTGTTTTGAAGCCAATGTTGTCAATGATTATAAAAATAGTAACTCTGGATTTCTAAACTGGGCACACAGTAAAACAAACAAAGAGTACTAAATATGATAAGGGGGTACTGTGGTATTTTTGTTATGAAAAGGTACTGACATTAGTACAATAGTATTGCATTTTCCATCACTGCTTTGTACTAAATAAATACAATAAGTGTTAAAGAATACGAATATACACGAGAGGCAGTTCTTAAACTACTTATTGAAATATTCGAGTATTTTGCAAGTTTATTTCATTTGTATGAAACTGGAAAAATATTACAGGAGAAGAAAAAGACTAAAAACAAAAAGCATATCGTTAGTTGAAATGCAAAATATGTAATGTTGCATATTAAAATAGAATTATAGAATTAAATCCCAATATTTTTATTAATTAACATGTCTTTGTGTTTTCATCGGAAATAATAAAAACTGCAACTTTTTCATAGACATTTTTGTAGTACGCTTAAGTTAGGCATTTTTAAAATATTAGTTACGTTTTTTGGAATTTCTACTAACGACATGCGTGTTAAAAATACAAAAAGACAAATTAAACAACCATAATCATTGGTTGCATTTAGTTCTTAAAATACCCATTTTGTAAAATAATAACATTGGAAAATACTACGGTATATTAGCAAAAAAAAATGTTTACTTTACTTTACTTACAGTGAGCAAGAATGAGTAAATACAAATACTCTGAGAGTATAAAAGAATAAAATTTTTCTTTGTGTTTTTTTGTTTGGCATTTATTTGCTCTGCTTGTCTTTTGTACTTGGAATTAGTATGAGAATGTTTAAACAAGCAAATGTTTTTGAATTTAAATGTATTTAGTGCAACCAAGAATGATAAAATAAAGATTACGCCAACGCGCGTAAAATTCTAAAATGTTCTGCGCATTTAGGCCCTGTGACGTCACACATTCTGTGTTTCTATTGGCTAATTTTTTCGCACTTGTTTTTTTTACTCATGTTTTACTTGCATTTGCTCAATTCTAACACATGAAACATTATTGGTAACCCTTAGAATGGCCCTTCTACGTCACATAACGGGGCATCATGCGTATGGCGTAATTTGTATTTTTATCATTCTTGAGTGCAACAGCCTAGTATGTACCAACATACTTATATATTTATAACGAACAATTTTTAAATATGCCTTAAAGAAAATTTCATAGAAATATCAATGTTTGCTAATTTTCAATTTCAATATGTACTTCGACTAAATTGCAGAGTTAAAGCTTCGTTTCATTACAGCCATGATGTACTGTTTATGAATAAGTGGTTGTAATGCCTACATTTGTTGCAGATTTAAGTTTGTATGAATTCAAAATAAATTTTGTGTTTTCTTAGAATCAAATCAAACTGAAATCTTTGCAATTATTAGAACAAGAAAAACAGAAACGCATGTAATAAAATGAAATGCTTACACATTAACATTAATAGTAAAATACGTGAGTTCCTTAAACAAACTGCCGGTGATTTATTTGTACACTTATTTTCTTCCTTTTTTGTTGGTATCAGCACATACAACAGATAAGTATTTAACACCTGAGCAAGAACAAAACAGAATAGATACCAGATACAACAACCTAGGCCCAGCATCATTTACACTCACTTTTCTTTATGCTGGCATTCAAATGCTTGCAACAAACCAAAACACTACTTAATTAAATGTAAAACAATTTATCTATGTGGGAGTGGAATTCGGAAGCAAAATTGTAAAGGCTGTGAAAGCAGATGAAAATTAATACAAATGCAGACAGGCAGGCTTACGCAAAGTTAACAATAGAAATGAAGAAATGAGTACAAACAAACACACACACACATTGACATGAGTACAAATACATAAATCAGTGTGTATTTGTAAAAGTAATCTTTATAATTTACAAATAATTAAAACTACAATCTTTTCTCACTATGCTCTATTTTATTTCATTGTGGTCTGCTTTTCAATATAATTATAAATTAATTTATTCATATGTAATTCATATGTAGGGGAGAGGGGGCAGCTTTGAACCCTTTTTGCTTTCAAGCCACATACAAATTTATATTTTTGAATTATTAACTTTTTACATAATTTAACTAATATATATGGAAATATACTTTAGCTTAAGTCTACAAGTAACTTATTTTTAGTTCGATTTAAATTTTTTTTTTTATTTTTTTAATGGATGAAGTCATTGTGTTCAAATGTGCCCCCCATACGGGGCAGTTTGGAATTAGGCTGGGGCAGCTTTGAACGGCAATTTTTTCTTGTAGCGCTTATGTCCAAAAATAATATAAACAGTTATATTTTTTATATATACTTATAATAAATTCGATTTTTTTATTAAGAAAAACATAAACATTAACAATTAAAAAAGAAAAAAATTCAGATCAAAAATAAATTTTATATTATTAAGACGGAAAAGGCTTTGCGATTTCAGGTGCATTACATTTTCCTTTAAAGCATCATGATCAGCATTGAATTCGTCATTTTCAGAAAATAAGAGAGAATCAACAATGTTTGGTACTTCGGTTGATAAATTAACATGTTCAAAGGTGCCCCCTTTTTCTGTGTTCAAACCTGCACAGGCTTGCAATTTCACGGAAATTTATAATAAATATTTTTTTTTACATAAATATCAAATAACTTAACTTAATTTTGTTTGAAATGAATTTTGGACTGCAATAAATTTATTTCACGAATGAAAACGATCACTGAATACCGCTTATGCTCTTACAAAAAAAAAAATTACAATGGCACTGCGAAAACTTGTTCACCCAACTCCATTCGGCCGAAGACTGAAAAAACTAGCAAAAGTTGTTGACGTTGCAGGAAAACAAGGTTAACATGTGAAAAACTCGGTTAAGGGTCGGAAAAAATGTTAAACTGAGATTTTATCAACATTTTACAAAGATGCCCCGTGTTCAAACATGCCCTCCTCTCCTCTACATACATATGTATGTATGTACACTTGCACTTGATTGTTTATATGTGTGTGTAAATGTTTACATACCCAGCGGGAAAAATTTTTAGTGCTTCTATTGTGCAGAAGGCATGCAGCCTTTACACATTCTAAAATATTTGATACTGATTCTACTATGCCTTTTCTCAGAAAGCGTTTTAGCATTCGTTTCATACACATTCAAAATTGCATTTCTAAAGAATGTCAACAAATCATGATTTCAATAACAAACACGAATGGTTTTGCAATTATTCCTTTATATCGTCACTACAACAACAGACATTATTTTGCTTACTTTGTTATACGAGTAATAAAATTAAATAAAAAGAGCGTCTAGAAATTTTGTGTTTTATGCAAGTTTGTACGCATGAAGCAGTTCTTTATATACAGTGGGAAGCAAAAGTAATCATATTATGATCTAAATTAATCATAACATCATATTATGATCTAAGTTATTCATAATATGATATATAATAATCAGATTATAATCCAAAGTAATCGTATTATTTTCGAAAGTAATAATATTATGATATAAAGTAATCATAATCATGAAAAACTGTTGTGGAAATTTCTCATCATAATTTATGTTTCAGTGAATCATATTCAATTTTATAATTGCGATAAACATACAAATGTTTATAGTAACTAAATTAATAACTGAAAAAAATCGAGGTTTTCTGAAACTTTAGTCTATAACTCGTATCCTACTAGACCAATTTTCCCCATTTTCAACGCCAAAAATTTGTGAAACATAGAATGTTCGGTACAAATTTCATTATTTTAAGTATTTTTTCGGAGCTCTCTTATGCCTTCAACAGGACAAACGGACGGACATGCCTAGATCGTCTTAGAATCCTATAAGGACCCAGAATATATAGACTTTTTGGTTCTATGACCAATATTTCGTTGCAGTCCCATCTTTTTGGTAGTGAGTGTAACAAGTTTCGAACAATATGTTATTTCTAGCCGTTCGTCTGACTGTATATTTAAGGCACAATGGAGGCTCGATGGAAGAGCCTAGATGGATAAAATTCTTAAAATTTTAGGCGTATAACTTAAAAATGCAGGATTGCGGATTTTATTGATGGGACCCTTTTGGCTCCACCTAATACACAGTATTATCTTAGCTCCATGGGTATTTGACATTAGTGACGATTCGGCCGGTTGGTCACGCTTCACTTATAATCTTTTATGCTTCGGGTTATCGCAATGGCTTCATTCTTCAAAAATCTGCTTTCAAGGTTTCTCGGCTTTCAATTTAATTTTGGATGAAACCCGCCGCTTGAAAGTTTTTTGAAATTTCTGCTTGACTAGCTCCTAATAATTTTGAAAACGACTTTCCACAAATTTTTTTTGTTAATTAGAAATGTTTGGAATTGGAAATGGGCAAAGCCGTTCCAACCAGAAAAAAAAGACACCCGTCCATTCGACATTTAAAAATTACGATTATGTTTGCTAATAAGTATTTTATCTAACAAATTAATAAAGTGATTTGGATCAAACTATATGAAAAATTTTATTTACATTATTTATCACAAAACATATTTCATTGATGCATGAATCTAGTTAATTTCAATTTACCACTCATATCTTTTTTATAGAGAAGTAACGCTCAGGCAATTAATATGTCTACATATAATTGCGTTACTTTCTTTGGAAAGGAGATAGATGGAAGAAGTTAAGGTGATGAAAGTAGAAGAAAGCTTTATATCACACATTTTTAGATAAAGTTGGAACAAGAAAAATATAATAGGAGAAGAAGCGGAGCATTTTGGTATTTCTAATTCAATCTTGAACTTTTCTGATGTGAGATCTGAGAAACTTTTTAATAAATCGAAAAACCCGGTTTTTGTACCTTTGCGTCTTATATGATATATATATATATATATTAATCTAAGAAAATTTGAGAAATTTGGGTGTTATTGTCGAGCAATAATACAATTTGCTATAACACAATTTTCTCGACAATAACACCAAAATTTCTCAAGTTTTCTTAAATAAATAATTATATATCATTCGAAATATCTCAGTTTCTTCTTTCCAAATCTAGTAAGGAATTAAAAATCGGATCATTATCAACAAAATTACAGGCTTATAAGTGCGCAAAGGTACAAAAACCGGTTTTTTTAACCGTAAAACCGGATTTTGGAGGTGTCCGGCATATTTCACTATTAGAATCTATTAGAATGTTTTACTCGACAAGCTCTACAAGCAAAATAATATCCGGTCCCAGGTTTTTCTATTTCATTCAATTTTGTATCACTGTGTTATTGATAAAATTGCATCAGACAAGACTACATCAGAGGGAAGTATTGAACTTTATCTGGACTATAAAATACCCCCCTGTTACTCTCTATTACGATGCGAAAGCAAATGCGATGCGATAAGCGTACATTTTGTATGGTTATCGCATCGCATTTGCTTTCGCATCGCAATAGGGAGTAACCCCCCAGGTTTTATTTAAATTCATAACACTAATTCTTTAGTTAAGCTTTTGTGTGTGTGTTTCAATCTGGTTGAAGTTGGAACTCAATACTTTAATTTACTATTTAATAAATATAAATAACTATTAAATGAATAAATTTTGAAGAATTTTTACTTTTTACACGAGTTTGGAGCATTTAGAGGAGCAATTTTGAAGAAAATTTCAAACGTGTAAATCTAGCTTAAGACTTTTAAAAGTTTTTTCAATATTTCATAGAATAACTTCTTATCTTATTACTTTCATTTACCAGTAGTTTCAATATATTACTCAGCCTTTATAAAAATAACTCCGTGATCAAACTGTAAAAATTAGTTTGAAAACATTAGAAAGGATTTACTACTCTTCGACTCTTTTTCATACCAATTGTTGCTGTTCTGTTTTCAGTTTCATTTGCTGTTTTTTTTTCTTGTTTATCTTATCAGCTTCATCTTTTACTTGTACATATTTATTTTCGTTGCTCATTTTTATTTAGTTTTTTTCTTCGTATCTAATAAAAGAAAGTATATAATCCTATAATAATATTTTATTTATATGGATGGTATCATCGGTTTTACACTATACCAGCTGTGCTTTTGTATTAATACAACAATACAAGTATTTATGTGATTTGTGTTTGTAAGTGTGTGTATCTGTATTTATGTATATATATATTATTAGCTAAAACCCGATGTGCCTTGCTACTCCCATCGTAATGAAATCAAATTGAATATACTCGTATATATCGACAGCTCAATTCCAAAACATGCTAAGTCCAAAAAGTGACTATTGCAGGAAAAGCTTCTAAAGTTTACAGGCGATATCTAAAAAAAACATATGAGGTAGAACTTTGTTGTTTATAACTATTGATTAGACTAGCCAATCACAACCAAAATTTTACAGAATTTAAGTTGAAAAAATCTAAATTCAAAAACGCAAAAGAATTAAAAACATGCTAAGTCGACATGGCATGGTTTGGAATTTAACTAAATCGTACAGATTAGTTTTTATTCTATCTTATGAAAAGCAATCCGATAAAAAACTATTCAATTAAAAATTTTGTTCACGGCGCAAGTCCAATTGTTCTATCCTTTTAGCAGTCTTCTTGATAACGTTCGAATTCGCTGGCATTCTATGCAAAACAATTTGTTTGCATCGATTACAGGTCATATTTTTTCTACATATGTTTTAAATAATAATTACATGTTATCACTTGTTAATGCTAAATATTTTTCCAAACCGATTACTATTTATAATTTCGAATTTTTCCATAAAAAATTTGTATTATTCAAGATATATAAATTTTAGTACTAATTTGTATGGTGGCGCTAAACGACTTTATGCAATCCACGTCGGGTTAAGGTTCTAACTGTTGTATGTGATATGCGAATTTTAGTACTTATTTCGTACTGGCGGTACCACGTCTATTTTGCCAAACTCAACCATTTATGATATATAAGTTGTTAATGGAAGTTGTTAATTTTAAGACTCTACTATTTTAATTTTCAAAGATATCTGAATTTTAAAATTGGTTATGCTTCGCTCATTTCTCTAAACTGAAACAATTAGGTTCAGATATACACGAAATTTTAATATTATACCTATTGTATTTTTTGAGATATACCAGCTCTTAATTTGTATAAGCCGACCAAAATCCATTTTTACAAACTCAATGACTTTTGCTTGAAATATTGACTATTATCATTATGTTACGCATAGTAAATTAGCAGTTTTTTTCTATTGTATTCTTCAATATACACTAATTTTAGAATTTAATTTGTATGATAACCTCCCAATTTTCAACTACATATATTCGTTCATATAAATAAGAGGGTACATGTCAAAGTTGCTCTTACAATATTTGAGAAGTATAGCTGTTGTAGATTTCCAGATAATTGAATTTAATTTATATAAGAAGTGCCACAATCACTATTAGTGGTCCGACTTTTTTCGTCTCAATAAATCCTGTTGACACTAAAGTTAAAAGCACAACACTTACCCCCTGGCCCACGATGTCGAACGATAACGTTCGCTTAGATAAGACTTAAGACACAAACTTTTTATCGTATCTATTTTTTTTACTCAATCAAGTTTGTTTATTCCACAATCAAGTTTGTGTCTTAAGTCTTATCTAAGCGAACGTTATCGTTCGACATCGTGGGCCAGGGGTTAAAGATTATAGATGTTATATATACTAGAAATTTACATAAAATTAGGGATACCACGACCAGTATTTTTTGCCCGCCGATTTTTCGTCAACTTCATATTTATATCCCTTTCAGACCGTGATGCGCATGTGTGTTTCAGTTTCAGTACTTTTGCTTCTGTTAACCCAATTTGAAATAGTAGACTGGTATGCATCGACTGTGCTCATTGTTTTTCATATATGTATTTGCTTCTCACATTTATCTTCTGTTTGCTTTACCGCTACTTGAATTATTTCGAAATTCGTCAGTCACATTTCAGATTTACCAACATGAGCTGTGAAGGTAATGGCCAGTTTTTAACTTTATATTTAAATACGAAATTAGTTAATTTTTACTTAAACTGAAGTTGTATTTAAATACGGTTTAATTTTTTCAGTCTAAAATTAAGTTTGATATTTAATTATGATAAAAGTATGTAGTAACACTAATAAATATCAAAAAAAAAAAATATGAACAACTTCTTCATTTAACAGCTGATTTCATATTTAGTTTACAAATTGTTGTAATCTAAATGGACAAAAGCTGCATCATTCATGTCCTCTTCATCTGAATTCATTGTTTTATTTGATATTTAGTTGATATTGATAATAATAAGCACAATGTTTTTATTCGCGGCAAGTTTATTAAATATTTTTTTTTCAAATAATAAAAAAAAAAATTTAATGCGAAATTTTCACAATTTGCAGAACTGTCAAAATCATATGGCAGTATGAAAAACTTAAGTTGTATTTAAATGGCCGTAGTCAGTGATTTAAGTTCTATTTAAATATGATCTAGGTATTTAAACAGAACTTAAGTTTAAAGACACTTTAATTTTTAAGTTAAAAACTGGCCATAAGTAAGTGTTTTTAATTACAAAAGTATTAATCGTTTACAAATAATGAAGTGCACATACATACATACATACATACATACATACATATATATATGTATGTATATATTAACAAAAAAAATTTTATATTTTAATATTTCAAACTAATATAAATTGTTTCATGCAATACAAATGTGTTTTAGTTAAAAATATTAATGAAAATCGACCGAGATGCATCAAGTGTGCGTGTCCTGAAGGCTATAAAAATGATAAAGCCTAATAATTAATTATCATACGCTGTACAGATCATATATTCCAAAAGTTATAAAAAAAAATCCTGGTAGTTTTGCGTCGGGTTTGAAAGGGTTTAGAATGTGATATATGTAGTTTGTACAAAATTTGAGGACTCTAGCTGTAGCAGAGTCCATTAGTGCGGTCTATGTTTCCTTTCATACAATTTGTAAACTAAATAGTAAATCAGCTGTTAAATGAAGAAGTTTTTTATATTTTTTGACATTTAATAGTGCTACCATACTTTTATCATAATTAAATACCAAACTTAATTTGAGACTGAAAAAATTAAACCGTATTTAAATACAACTTCAGCTTAAGGAAAAATTAACTAATTTCGTATTTAAAAATCAAGTAAAAAACTGGCCATAAATCTCTTAAAAATGTTGGTATCTAAATAAAATTCAACACAAATAAGTTTGATATATACAGAAATGACAGACATCATGACACTAAATTTTTGAATGATCGGTCCACAATAGGTTATATCTCCTATATAGCGCCCATTTCTAAAAATTTTTTATATATATACTAGGTGTAGGGTATATTATATGGTCGGGATTGACCGACTATACTTTTTTACTTGTTTATTATTGCGACAAGCCGCTGTTACACAAAATATAAACAAACTGTCAATATGCGCTTAAGCTAAAATTGTTTTTGCTATAAATTCGTAACGGTACATTGTATGACAATGCAATTTAAAGAGATGATGCGAGTGAAGTCAATGAACAAATACATACAGTGGCTAATCGCATAATCGGACAAGTGTTTGTATGATATTTACGTTCTCTGAAGTAAAACAAATCGTAATAATTTTTATTTATTTTTTGTTTTTATTTGCACTCTACACTCTAATCTTTCCAAATATAAAAAAAAATATCAATATTCTCGATGATAACTGTAAATTTACATAGAAAAACAAAATTAACTCAATTTTTTGCGCTCAACGCATAATCGGACAAAGTAAAACATCAATAATAAAAATACCGTTACTTTACAAATATGCACTTCAAAACTTTTTTTGTCACATTTAGTCATAACTTGCATTTATTGGCAGACATTTCTAGTTCTAACAATAGGTAAAAATCTATTAGAAATGGCCCCTAAGGGAAAGCAATCTACTGTCGAAATAAGACAATAGTGAAATTGAATCTTGAAGGTAAAACAGTGAGAGAAATTGCTGAATTAGTTGGAAGAAGCAAGTCTACTATCCACGACGTTATTAAGAGATTCCGTGATGAGTTTAGGATAGCTAATAAAAGTAGAGAAGGTCAGGGCAAAATATTAACTGATCGTGAAGACCGTTCTTTGTTGAAGGAAATCAAACAAGATCCGTTTACAACTGCAAAATAACTAAAAATATCTTTAAAAAACAGTAGTGGAAAAGATGTTTGCTTAAATACTATTCGTAATACATTGTACAAATATAACTACCATGGTAGAGTTGCCAGAAAAAAGCCATTTATTAGCCCTAAGAATGAAAACAAGAGAATAAAATTTGCTAAAGAGTATTTGTTTAAAACAGAAGATTTTTGGAATAAGGTAATTTGGTATAAAGATATCTGAAAATACATTTTTGCTTATAGTTTTTATTCGTTACAAGGTTCTGTTCACTGACGAGAGCAAATTCAATTTGCATGGTTCAGATGGCAAGATGATTGTGTGGCGTAAACCAAATGCTGAATTTAATGCTCAAAATACAAAAGCTACTGTTAAGCATGGAGGAGGCTCTGTTATGGTTTGGGGCTGCATGTAGAGTGCTGGGGTGGGCAATTTGCATTTTATTGATAGGAAAATGGACAAATTTGGCTACCTCAACATTTTGAAGGAAAATGTAAAGCAAAGTGCCGAGAAATTAGGCATTGCGAATGATTTTGCTTTTTACCAGGACAATGATCCCAAGCACACTTCGGGTGTGGCAAAGCTTTGGTTGATCCATAACTACCCCAAACTTATAGAAACTCCTGCACAGAGCCCAGATCTCAACGTAATTGAACATCTTTGGGAAGAATTAGCTAGAAGAGTATACCAACAACAATTTAACACTTTGAGTCAGCTTAAGGCGGCGTTAATGGAAGTGTGGAACTCCATAGAACCTGAGGTATGCTCCAATTTGGTAAAATCCATTCCAAAACGTTTACATGCCATTCTTGAGAACAAAGGATATGCCACAAAGTATTAATTGTTCTCTTTTGTCATTTTTATTATTGATGTTTTACTTTCATTTACTATCATACAAACACTTGTCCGATTATGCGATGGAGCCACTGTACATACATACATATATATGTAGAAAAAAAACGTTTTTTGAAAATTGTGTCGCTCAAGCTTTTTCCGCGGTTAAGGCACAATATATAGATTGCACGAGTAGTTATGTATGTATTTATTTCAAATGAAATGTATTTCACAATTACCAACACAATTGTGAACTACATTTATTCTATTTTCTGCTTTTTTTTCTTCATACATATTTAAGATATTAAACAGAAAACACTTGTTGTACGTCATTGAGTTGATTTGAATCCGTATGCCTTATCATATATTATTGCATTATTTAAATCTATAATAAACTGGCTTAAATAATATTGGCAAAGTCTATTGAATACATATTCTTGGTATAAATATTAGTTAGTGTTGTTATTAAAGTGTTTTGCCTTCATATATACTTATAGGTAAATGAACAAGCTAAGAAACAAGTTGTATTCGAGATATCGATATTGCTAATTTTGTACCATAAAGGCATATACCAGAAAGGAATTGTTATACGATTTAGGAGAAATCTTGGACATTTCTTAGCATTTTCACACAGAGTTTATCCTTTCAATCTAGGAATTACTAATGTTTGGAGGTTGTCTCAGATTTTGGTTTTGACTTCTGTACTTCTAGACTAATTTTTATTATTTTTAACACCAATCTACTAGGAGATTGGTAAACAATTGTGTTTTGAAATACCACATCAAGTGTACTGTCTTTAAAAAATCCATTAAAGAACCATTAAAGAAACCATCAAAGAACCGTGTCAAAAATGTATTTTTGAAAAATATCGTGGTTCCCTTCGTAAGTCTCTCCAAAAGCTTTTCAAATTATCTGGACCATCCAGATTGAATTTTATCCCATAATAACCGCACCCATAAATATTTTATAATAAAAGCCAAATGATTTTTTAATATACAAGACTTAAGGCAAACATTGGTCAATTGATGGAAGCTAGAGAAACCTGAATTCTTCGATATCGAATGCTTCTGCAGACATTCATTTAAATAAAAAAAGTGGTAGTTGCAGAGTGTTCCTCATATCAAAAATGTTTGCCAAACCACTGCTTTTGTACTAAATGATTGCAGTTGTTTATTTAAATTTTGGGTCGGCTTTCCCCTAAAAAAAAATTTTACATTTTGTTAACACTATTTAATAGGAAGTCAATTTTTACATATGTTTCATCAAAATAAGAGAGATGTTTGTGTATCGTCTTATTTTCACGGAATTTGTGCACAATTTTGTTCTATTTTGATATTTCATTGCCCAGCAAATAAGTATAAAATGTAACTGATTTAATAATTAAAGCACTTGAAAAACGAAAATGCCGGAAAATTGAATCGCTAAATACATATTTCGAAAATCTAGACACAACTTCGCAGTCGGATTACCTATTATAGCGAGCCAGCTTCCATATGTAAGTTCCCCTTGAGAAATTGCAGTGCGGGTTGGGCCAGAAATGACACTGAAAAAGTGAATCGTTTTGTTAATCAATTGAAAAAAGTATTTACCACAAACAAATCAAATGAAACAATTGACGTGTCACCAGTTATACATCATTTTGGAGTAGCTTTGAGATTTGACAGATGGAAAATGCTATTGTTAAAGAACATGTTTATGGAGCTATTGCTATCCCGGATAGCAATAATTATAATAATATTTCTTATTTTTAACGCTACATTAAGCCTTGAATATTACCCTCCAGAATGGAAGGTTTCACTAAATTTATCCTCAAACACACATAAGCTATTGGAAAGCTACTTAACTGGTTGAACTTTTATGATTAAAGGATAAGACTTTTTTAATTCCGCAAAACCGATTGAAACAGGATTAGCCCAAGGAAGTATCCTCTATCCTTTTTATACTTGATATATAAATCTGAAATGCCAACAAACAATCGTACTCACACATCAACATTTCTTGATTATACTACCCAACAATTTCAATATTGTGGATGTTAATAAAACCAAGAAAATTTATTATTTTATGTCTTTGTAGTAAATTTGTCACAAATAACCAATGTCTTTATATATTTTAAATTATTTAAAGTTCAAAAACACTTTAAGCCATTTTCTGTTGTTTTAATAACAACCTCTGGAAGACCGGAGGTTACTTACTGAGCCTTGCAACATCTAAATGTGGAAATACTTTTTACATTTAGATAACAGTACAAAAGGATTTTGCTAACAATAATTTGTTGGCGTTGACGTGAAAAGCACATACGAGTATGTATGTTCGTGTGCAATACCCGTTATGTATGTATGTATATGTGTGTATAAAAATGAAATGGTCGTATGTTCCGTGCAGTTTTAAAGGTAAGAAAACATAAGCGGGCATTTTAATACCCAACACTGGCATAAGAAAATGAAGAACTAGTTCCGAGCGTTGCAGGGTATAACTATACACCAGCGCGTATGAATAATATTTAAACTTGTAGAAGTTTATCTTTATATTTATGTGTGGAACAATAACTGTGGTAGAAACATAACAATGATATAACAAATAATGCGTATGTATATATTATCGCGAACAAAAAAAAAAAAACAAAAGGTGAAAGACAGACGGAAGACAATAAATGTACCAGAAGGCATATGGTTCCTTTTGTTTTAGAGTTAACATATGATGATAACATAAACTTACTTTAAATAAGAAATTTATGCATAACTTAAAAATGCAGGATTTGAATTAATAAATATTTTTGGTAACATATGGATTACGTGCTAAAAGAACTGTTAATCTCTTGAGGCCAAGAACGAATCAAACCAATTTCGGACAACCTGTTATATGAAACTTAATTTAACTATGAAGAACAATAGTGCTAAATAATATATTTAGTTGGCCTCGCATGATTGAGGTTACTGGATTAAGTTTTGTTAGCCAATGTTAACAAAGCCAATCTTGCCGCATAAAGCCTTAAAACTCAGAATCCGTGACTTGATTAAAGGAAATGTGAAATCTGTCGGATATCATTTTTCATTAATAATAAATGAAATATTCTTACTTGTTTATTATTTTTAGTTTTTATTTTTTGCGATACACACATAAGTAATATATCCAGCAGCTGAAGTTGTGTTTCGAATGCCTTTAGGGATTCTTTAGTGTTAAATTTCTTGTTGCTCTTATTTCTTCACATATTTGTTTATTTGCATAGGTTTTTTTTGTAGTCTCAGGTGTATAGTTGAGGCAGTAAATGTTATGTACATATGTAATATTCCGGTATATGAATGTAGTATGCGTATGAAGAATGCACAAGTTTTCATAGTGAAGGTAAAATAATAATTAAAATTTGTATTTATTTAAAAAGTTTTCACTTGAATTGTGATGCCATGTTAATGCAATGATTTATATATGTCTCTGCTGATCATAAATTTTAATACCCTACACCACAATATTGGGAAGGGTATATTGGATTTGTACTGATGTTTGTAACGCCCATATTGGTGCAATATCTACCTTAAAGTATACCGTTCGACTCAAAATCACTCCTGAGTTGATTTGACGATGTCCGTCCGTCCGTCTGGTTGGCTGACTGGCTGTCCGTGTAAAGTTTGTGCGCAGAGTACAGGGGCCAAATTACCGCATTCGAATGAGCTATTTTAACCATGAAGTAATTATACAAGGTGAGTGCAAATCGGCAACAAATAAAACACAATACAGAAACAACGTCACTTACCTTGTATAGTTACACCATGATTTTATCTTTAAAATGCCGTTTAATTTTCTTTTCGAAATCTTTATAATTTTAAGTTTGAGCAAAAACGTTTGTAAAATTTTAAATACTCTGGCGTATGATTAATAATAATTCACAGGTATTTTAAGGCAAATCGCAATAACTTCAAAGCTAAATTTTTGAACGTTAAACTCTTCGAGGATTAAATTTATTACAGGTGTTTAAAAATAAAAATGAAAATATTTTCTAATTTTCACTTAATATGTTTAACTATGTGTATCTACAGCTATTTAGCTTTAAAATGGTGTTTAAATCTCTACAAAATCAATTTTAAAAATTTGTCATCATTTTAAATTGTACTAAAAGACGCATTTAGTAAGCTTCCGATAAAGCTTACAAAAAGCGATCAAATTTTTCTTAGACAGTCAGCAGAACGTTCTTTATTAAATCGAGTCGAACGGTATAGTGACTAAGGTTGCTGATAGCAAATATTTACAAAAAAAAAAAAGCGTAATCACTTGTTTTAGTAAAAAATTTTTGACGTTGTTTACTCTTACAACAATTTTGCCAGATCAAGCAGCATCAAACAAAATAAAACTAATAAACAAGATTTTTTTTTTTAATAAATAGCTACACGAGTTGAAATATATTTTATTTAGTGGTTACGTCTTGTTTGGCAAATGTTTGCCAAGTATGATCGACCGCAACTTAATATGTCTTAACAAATATCAGCATAAACACACAATATCGTCACTATGTTGGCGTAGGGTATAAACATGTGCATATGTGTTGACTTTAATATATTGCACACTGGTCTGAGTGTATTATTTCTTTGAATCGATTTTGTATTTGACCTATCCCATCGATAAAAATAAACCATGGTGGTCTTCAACATTTAAAATATTCTTGAAATATTTAGGATTCATTTTAAATAAATATTTAATTTAATTTTAAATTAATATTACGAAAAATAAACTATGCTATTTAGCAAGTCCCGGTTGCTTGTTATTAATTTAAAATTGGTTTTTCTTTGCTGAACTCATGGTGATGCAAACAAAAGGAATTAACAATTTTATTATTGCATGATTATGCAGTATATTACAGAACATCAGCCAAACACAAGCATACGTGTACATATAAACGATTTAAAGATATTTTACTCAATAATATTTTAATTAAATTATATTAATACACAAGTCGCTATATTTTAATGGATTTTAAAACACTTTCTTAAGTAGAAAACTTTTAAAGAGATTATATGTAAATCATGTAGCAATTTCTCCTGTAAGATAACAAACAAAACTGCCATGATAACCAATAAAATAGCTACACGAAAAAAGTAATTTATATTCATATCATTGTAATTGTGGACCATGTATCCACATAAGTTTTGCTAAAGTGCTTACAATCAATCAAAGAAACTTAATGTAAAAAAAAACAAAATGGGTCATATAGTATTACAAGCACTAATCTATTACAACCCTTGTCCAAAGCCGCTTCTAAATTTCAAGTATGTAAAACTAAATATTCAAGCTAGCTGTTTGTTTTCATTTACTTATGAAACATTTTCTTTTAAATAAAAAATATAAAAATCATGCTAAAAAGGATTCAAGCTGCATTATCACTTTAAAAGTCATCATAAAGCAACACGAAATGTGTGTTTAAGTAATATTACTTAATAAGTGAAAGTAAAAATTACAAGACAGTAAAAAGATATAAGTGACACACACTTCCATTCACAGTCTAACGTGCGCATATCCCATACTCATAAAATCAAACATATATTTTGGCCTTACAGCAATTTATGGCCACACAGATACACTCCATATGTTTGTTACTGGAACTGCAAGGGTTGTTTAAAATAAGTTTTGAATACAATACTAGTATAGAATATAGAATATATTTTCTTGGAAAGTTTTTCAAGAAATTCCGAGAGTTTAAAATTAATTCTAATTTAGACTTTTGCCAAAAACTTAGCAAATTTGTTCTAATATTTTTATTTTATACCGTAGACAGACGACAGAGTTAATGCGCATTAAAATCTCACTAATTTGAATTAATAGCCTATTCAGCGATCTCGAACGATAACGTTCGCTTAGATAAAACTTAAGACACAAACTTTTTATCGTATCTATTTTTTACTGAATCAAGTTTGTTTATTCCACAATCAAGTTTGTGTCTTAAGTCTTATCTAAGGAAACGTTATCGTTCGAGATCGCTGAACAGGCTATAAGATTTTACTGTGACAGACGACAGTTTCTGCATTTAAACTGCATTTAGGTAACAGCTGTTTGTTTGTAAACAACTGTTTAATTATGAAACAATTTGTTTGGCATTTGGTGAAAAATCAGTATTTATTTGAAAAAAAACTGAAATTACTTTTGCTGAAACTGTTTCATAATGCAAAACTTGTTCATGCACTAGCAACCATCAACCTGAACGTGTTGCTACATGTGGGGACCGCAGTGGGACACTCTGAAATAAGAGAAAGGCAATTGTGGAAATCTATTTTTATTATTTTAATTTTACAATTGTCTTCTTTTTATTTTAGAACAGTAAACAATTTGAAAACATATGATTGATTTTCGACGATGTTGCCATATTGAGATAGCAAAATGCAGTATAAATTCAGTTTGATTTTGTGCATTTACGTCTAACTTAATGCGCATTAAGATGGGATAATTCACGAGTTAATTTGAATTAAGACTGTTAATGCAAATTAACTGTGTCGTCTGTCTACGCTATTAGAAAACAAATATTAATTATTGTCCCTTTTTACACTCTGACAAGTTTTTCATCAATTGTCTTTTGAACTTGCTATTTCATTCACACACGTCAATTAAATTTTCGTATTTTTTAATGCAAATCAACATGTATGAAAGAAAAAAACAAAGGAAATAAGAAAATTGACTAGTACCGTCAAGTTTGTACCCCTTTTATTTTCTTTTCCCTTCTCGTCCAAAAATAATTGCATTGCAGAGTGTAAAAGCGGACATAGTCCATAAATCTTGGTGTGTTTAATACTATGAACGTCAATATACTACAAGTACAAATCTAAAACAAATCCCGATAATAAGTATTTATGCATGTAAAAGATTCAGAGAAGTATAATGGTTTTTATCAGCTTTTTGGCATTTTTAATAAGAGAAAATAAAAGAGATCTAATGACAGCTTCCACATTAAATCACAAATTGAAAATGTCAGAAAAATATTAAAAATTATTTACAAAGTCACCAACAAAAATTAAAATTTTACAAAGGTATGTTGAAGAAATAAAGGTGAAAGAATAAAAATTAATTTTGGATTACCAAACATGAACGCACCATTTGATGTGTCAACGGTGTTTTGAATTGGAAATTTCTATAAAAAAGCTTTAATTGCTTTTAGAGCTTAACAGATTACAGATGCCGAATTTGTTTTACTTAAACAAATATTTGTCGTTATAAATCTGGAATCACTTACCGAATGATTTACGGTCATTTTCATTTTCTTATACCACTTATCGCAGAAAGTTAACCGAATATTTTATTAGGAATCACAACTGATTTGATATTTGACATTCCATTGCTAACTTAGGCATATATTCATTTTAACTAATTGAATGTTTATTTCTGTTGTAAATTTGAGGCTGTTGGTAATAAAACATTAATATTAAGTAAATTAAATAAAAATTTTTTTTTTACTATTCTATTATCGTCAATTGTAATATTTAATTGGCCATTGAAGGCTTTCCTATTACATAACTTGTTAACAAATAAAAATAAAAAAAAACCAGAAATCAAGAAAGAAGGATGATTTACTCACAACTGAAAAAAAATCCAAAATTGAAGAGTGAATTTGATAATGAAACAGAAATGCTTTTTTATTAGAAATGAATGAAAAACGTTGATTAAGAAACGAATAAAATAATGAATGTAACTGAAACATGTAAAAGCCCTTCATAACATCTTATAATGATATGGAATCAAATATTGAATAAGAATTATATATAATTATTTGTTTCGGACTGTGAGAAATGCAATCAGCATAAATTAATTTACTAACAATTTTGCCCACAAGCGTTGATTGTGAACGATGTTTTTCGTTAACATCATATATTGGTAACAAAATCAAATCAAGATTCTCTTTACTTTAGCTGCCTTAATATTATATTGCTTTTTAATTAATATAGAAATTAAAGGCGAAATAACATGCATATTATATTATATTTTTAAATTATTAATAGTTTATAAAAAACAAAAAGAAAATGTTTATTTTCAAACATATTTATATTTAATATAAGTTACTTTTTTCAAGTAAATAGTATTTATTATTAATAAACCAATTTGTTTTAATAAGTAACAAAAATTATGAAAAATCCCGGAATCTCCAAAAATCTATTTTACATTTTTAAATTGCCGAATTTCGGGATTTGCAAATCCAGTCTCGTTTGCCATCCCTAGTAAATAGGTTTATTAATATCGTTTAGATACACGATAGAGTTTTTTGTCTCTCCTGAAAATTTTAGTGTATGTATTTTGAGTTGTGACCCTTTTGTATTTAGGGCGCGATATGTATTAATTGACCCATCAAAATTCCTTCCAGTAACTCTCTTATCTGAGTTTTTAAGAACAGGGCTGAAAATCATTAATCATTCCTTACTATCACGTTAAATTCTAGCCATTGCTTTTAAAAACTTGCTTCATACCCACAACAATGCTAAATATTTTTAAAATACATTACTAGAATTTGTCGTGGTAGTAAAAAGCCACCAATCCTTTCTTTATAAATTCTGGCCCGATAATAGCTTAACATTTTGTTTATACGTACGTTCTAAATAAGAAAATTACACATTGGATTTATTTATCACATTAAAAATATATAATTTTACCGATTCTGGTCATTAAATTTTAAGTATCAATTTTTTATGTAAAAACAAAAAGTAACAGCAAATTTCGAAGCACCAGTGATACTGGTTAAAGGATTGATGTTTGACTGTTGGCTAGCGGGCGCCGCAGTGGTGCAGAGGGTGAGAACGTAAAGAATTCTGAGAGGGAAAGTGGTGTTTCTCGAAACATATGTAAATTCAACCAACAACCCAGGTTCGAATCCCAAGCCAAGGAAAAATTATCAATAAATTTTAATAATAATTTTCATGTAACAATTCCTACCTTCAGTAAAAATAATTTAATGAAAAATTAAATTTAATGAACTCGAGCCGAAATAAAAGAAATATCAATGAACAAAAATTAACAAAACTAATATTAATTAATATTTTAACGTCACCTTAAAGAAGGTAAGTAGTAGCTGCTTTAAATTATTTGATGTATCATCGCTTCACATGAGTGTGTTAAGTTAAAAGTTGTTTTTGCATGATAGACCTGTTTCACACTCATCAGCTCTGACTGTCAAGTCAAGTATTTTTCAATGAGAAGGAAAAAGATAAAAGATAATTTTCTCTTTCCTTCTCATTGAAAAATACTTGACTTGACAGTCAGAACTGATGAGTGTGAAACAGGACTATCATGCAAAAAAGATAAAAGATAATTTTCTCTTTCCTTCTCATTGAAAAAATACTTGACTTGACAGTCAGAACTGATAAGTGTGAAACAGGACATACTTTAGAGAATTTTGCTTAACAATGGTTTACCAGAATGTGTTAAGTTTTTTTGTATAAGGCTGTTAGCCGCTACTGATTCTAGAGTAAGTTTAACAGACAGTCTTTTGAACATTTCACTTTATAGCTCTTTATCTTTAATCGGTTTGTATTAATATTTAGACACTTTTCCGGGAATGAGAGTTTTTTTAATTTCCTTATAGTGGGCTCCAGTGGCAAATGGAGAGGTCTAGTTTATCTGTAATTTAATTATAACCTACACCATTTCAGTTGGAATGAAAACTATACTGATCGAATCGAAATCACTATCTGTGTCGATTAAACGATGTCTGTCAGGCCTGCTGGCTGAGATTTCGAGAAAAATTAGTATGTTGAAATTCAATATACGTATGTATATGTACTTAATTAGTAACAGCTGCCACATAAGACCCATTTCTTAAGGCAGAATTAGTCTTTACTTTCTGTTCCTTTCCGAATCAGCTGACTTGATTGTGTTAAATAGAAAATGTGTAGAATTCGTTAGTTGTTTTGTTACTTTCCGTGCCGTGCGGACAAACCTGTTGAAAACAAAAATTTGCTAAGTAATTGTAAGTGACAGCACAAAACAGCTGACATCCGCACAACAAAACAATTTTCGGTTTATTACAAATGTTAATAATTTGTCTATGCACAGCAATCATGCTACTAAATCCTTCATGTCCTAACAATTAGCAAACGACCCATATGGAAGGAAAATTGCCTACCAAATGGGAATTTCGATAGCAGAAACATTAGCAAGAACTGTAAAGGAATACAAACACAGTCACACCTCACACTCACACTCACACACAAAGACCAACAATCACAAGAAATTAAGCCCATAAATATTTTCACAACAACATAATGTTCTAACTACAGTTACAGTTAACTAAAAAAAAGAAATAAGTAAAGTTTGTTTAAAGCTTTTTTTCTGCTGTTGTTGTTCTTGTTGGCAACTTATATCTGAGAAGGGATTTGTATTTATATTCACATATAAATATGTTTTATGACTCAAGAATCTTACTGTGAGATGCTGCGTTTGTATGAGTATGTGATTTCAGTTTATATATGTTTTTTCTTTAACACAAACAGAATAAAGGATCAAAACGGCATAAATTGAAAAAAAAGAAAAGAAAGAAACAAAACCCATAAAAATAAACGCAGACAAACGCATGAACAAAACAATTCAAAACAATTGTCTTCTTCGAGTATATCCTTTTTTACTTTTTTCATCACGCAAAAGCCAAGAAACCGTAGAAGATAAAAATAAATGAAATGGTAGTCTTGTTAAAATCATAAAATATCCGACAACCAAAAACAATCAACAATCTTTAAAAAAGAGAAGGATATATCTCACACTTAATGCCAGCAGTCGAAGAAGTAGTTGAGGAAAAGGATACAAACTTTAACAGTAAATAGTATGACAATGTGACACGTCACAGTATTAAACATTTCTTTACTGAAATACAGTGACAAAGAAAACAAGTAAGAGTTTATATTCGACTGTGCCGAATCTTATATACCCGTGACCAAATCACCTATTATGATTTCATCTCGATAACGATACTTATAAGAATTTTATGAATATTCCAGTTATTGTCAAGAATTTATATTTGTCTCTTTTTTCACAACTGCGCTTTGTTTATATTTTTGCAGCGTGTAAAATAAAACGTTTAATTTAACACACAATAAATTTACTTCTCGGAATTGAAGCTTGTATGGTAGCTATGGCCAATTATGGACCAACTTACCCAAAAGAAAATAATACAATTTTTACTTACTTATAACTGATCTGTGTAAAATTTTGGTCCGATATGGATGCTTACGTAGGTTAATGAGTTTTCGGGAGTAGTTCATATAAGGGAGCTATCACTTATTATGCACCGATCATCATAAAATTCTGTACGTTAGTTTATAGTTATGTGTAAGTGAATTATTATTCAGTCAAAGGTTGCGGGTTCGATTCCAGCCAAAGACTCTGGGTAGACGATTCAGACATATGTAAACTAGTCAGACATTTGGTAGAGAATCTAAGGCATCGCAATGGACCATATTGGTCTCTGGGTGAGGGTGTGAGGTGACTCACACCAGCCTTCCTACCTAACCTAACTTATGGGACTACGGTCAAATATGAATCGATCATCATAAAATTTGGCACGACAATTTATTTTCATATGTGGATTACGTTTGTTGAATTTCAATGGAGTTAGTATTTTTTTCGGTCAACTATGGACCGATTGTCATAAAATAGCGTATAAATATTTTTATACTTTGTATCGAATTTAAACTTGATGCTGATGCTTATAAGACATTTGTGCGCTTTTAAGTGATTTCCGGAAGTGGACTTTTTATGCAGAGCTGTGTCAACCGATACAAAAAAGAAATACCGTTTTGAGATTTTACTTTGCAGGAAACTTATTTTAGCAGAATTTGGTATGGATAAACATTTATGTACCATAAAGCCATATTACGGAAACACATTCGTATGGGGGCTATGAGAAATCGGTCCACGGTTTCTTATCAGATAGAAATTTGCAGCATATCGGCGGAAAAGGCATTCGATTACCTTTCAAACGATATGCCATTCATCACGATCGGGCTTTTCGGTTGGGCTCCACAAGGGTTTGAATGGGACCATACACCGAAAAACACAAAAGTACCGTTATCTAAAAAACGGTACTTAGAAAAAAAAAATTACAGCGTTTTTCGTGTTCAGGAGGTCCCAATTAACTTATCTAGGCATGTGGCGTTCTTGGTATTTTTTGGCTGTAAACCAGTGTAATATTTGCATATAATAGTTAAAAATATTTAAAAATATTGAAGTTGTCTTAAACTCTGCTCATTTTAATACCAAAAATTTCAGCGAAACTAAGAATGTTTGGAAAAAATTTGTTTATTCTAAATCTTTATGTTGAAGTTTTATCTGATGGACAGAAGGACGGATATGGCTAAATTGTCTAAGAATGTTAATAAAAATTCAAAATACATATCGATGGTCTCATATAGAAAAACCCTAACTCGCATATTTGAAACTTTACAGGAGATGGTAAAAACATAATAGAAACTGTAATATTCAACATGTAACTTTTTTTTGTACAACTGCTTATAAAAGCGTTATTTTTTACACTATTGCAATAAATTTTTGTGAGGAGGTGTATTTGCGTTAAATGCATTGGAATCGCAAAAAAAAACAAATTTCAAAAAAATAGCGAGTTAGGGCCTTTCTACATGAGACCAACGATATAGACTATTTTTATACGACCAATATTTCGATGTGTTATAAACAGAATGACATATTTAATGTATCCGCCATTTTGGTGGTGCGTATAACAAAAGTTATATCCTGAACAAGTTAATTGATGTATTTGATAACTTATTTATGAATAATTTCATTATGAATTCTGAAGCAGCTATTGATAAATATGTATGTAGTGATGAACATAAATAATGAAAATTAAAAGCTGTTTTAGTAGTAATGTATCCTTTATAACAGTAATTTTCATTCATGTATGATCAATTGGCTGGCTTCATTTCAGTTTAGTGCAAACTCACTCAACACTACAATAGAAATGTCACGGCACGATTAAAGTTCGCCAGAGAGCATAGAAATTGATCAGTATTATACAGTATACTCGTATATTCAAAAACACCATGTTACGGAAACAATAATGAAGAATTTATTCATGAGGTACCGTCTAAAAAGTTGGAAAGAGAATGCAAAAATTGGATCCAGCTTTTTATATCCTATACTACCACAAGTGGTGAATGAGGGTATATATATTCTTGATCCTTATCTTTGATCAATATCGAACCAGATCAGAAGTTTTAATCTATAAATCATATTAATATCGGTTATACGGCAATTATGCTACTAGATTTTGTAGTTGTCAGTCAATAATTGGCAATAGCTCCCGAATTAGGTGCAGTTCCGAGCATAACAACCAACCATACATTTCTCTAATAACGTTATTGAGATGAAATTCAACCAAAATAAGCCTAAAATACATTAAAATCACATTAGTGGATACTGGATTTAGAAGACATTGGCCCATAATTGGTCCAATTCTTCTATGCCACCCATAAATCTCTTGTAAATAATATTATTGAGATCAAATTCAAACAAAAAAGCATCACCTTATAATCTTATCCTTTTTTTATACTCTGTTTCTTAACTTGTTGCGACTATGGAAAATGTTCTTTTAATTTTATAAATTGTTAAATTACACTCAAGATTATTATGAATATCACACAAACTATGTAAATTATGGTGAGAATTGGTAATTACATCAATTATAATTGGTCAAAATTAGATACAATTAAAAAAAAAAACATTTAAAATAAATTATGTTGTTCTTAAAATTGTCTATCAAACAAACTAATAAAATTTGTACTAAGAGTGAAAAGAACACACAGAATAAGCACATTCTAGTCTTATAACCAGTGTAGTTTTTGTATTTCTTAGTACGTTTAGGTGGAGGGTATTTAAGATTCGGCACAGCCGAATATTGCACACTGACTTGTTTTGAAATCAAATTCAAAAGCTCTCTTTCAGCGAACTCAAGTCTAACAGTTTTGTTACGGAGTAGTTGCCTTTGCAACAGGACAATTGCTTTTATTGAGTAATAGTCTGGGATTTTTTTTAGCATTCCTAAAAATGTAATCAAGACACTTCAGTGTGTTGCAAAAAGCTTTTTTGGGGCAGCCAGTTTAATTTTTACCATAATAATATGGATTATTTGCAAAATTTGTTACTACAAAATGTGACCGGTTTATTTTTTGGCAGCTGCTCTAAAACTTTAGCAATTTCAATATCAAAATCACTAAGGTCCGAACCATGCGGCACTTTATAGCAAATTGTCGAAAATTGCTTAATAAGAATAACAGTTATTCTTTTGTTTTTCTAGTATTTATCTTGGTTTATCACAAAATGTAATTATAGTTATGAAACGCTAACAAAATCCTAATGTAGAATTTCTCTCTTAAATGAATGAATATTTAAAATTTAATATTTAAACATGAGTTTCCTGAGAATAAGTCAACTATTAAAAACATACTATTAGATAGAAACTCTGATACCAAGATACCAGCTAATCTTTAGGGATAGGCTATTAGGATACTAAGATATATCTTTGTAAACGGACCATTTAGGGTCAATCATCTGCCGCCTATATGTTAAAATAACAAGTTAGGTCGCTGTATGTATTTGGTATGTGAATATCATGTGGTGAAAAGGGTCATTGACTTTCACTTGGGGCACACACATGTTAAAGTAACTAGTCACGTAGAAAATGACAAAACAACTTGTTCGGGGGAATCAGCCAGATAGATAGTTACAGTGTTTTAAAGACCCTTATAATTAATTGCATGTATGCATGGACTTATAGAAACAGAAATCAATAAAAACGAAATTTTTATTTGTTTCTTGTACTTTGTAAAACATATAATAAAACAGGTTGACTAAGCTACCATTGCCCCTAAAAACACCGTTTTAGTACGACTTCTGTTATCGCTTGAATATCGTTATAGAAATAATCAAAACTAAGTTTATCGTGAATTGGCTGATGAATTGGCGAGACTCGGCTCAGATTCGGAAGGTCCTGATTGCCAGGCGGCGGTCAGGCCTCCAATAGGTTCCTATTATGGGAAAATCAGGGAATGGATTCTGGGCGAGACAAATAGGGCGTGGGTAAACCGAACGGACTGCCGAGTGTTATGGACGATATGGCCGGTGCTTAGGAAGTCCGATTCGGAATCCTTGCTGGGCGAGAGCAGGGTCTGCTTGAAAACCATGATAGGCGTTATCACGGGCCATTGTATGATAGGTAGAATGGCAAGGATAATGGGATCTGATTTGTCAGACATGTGCGGGTTATGCGAGGACCCGGAGGAACTGGAGACGATCGAGCACATTCCTTTAAAGCATCATGATCAGCATTAAATTCCTCATTTTCAGAAAATAAGAGAGAATCAACAATGTTTGGTGCTACGGTTGATAAATTAACATGTTCAAAGGTGCCTCCTTTTTCTTTGTTCAAACCTGTACTGGGATGCCATTTCACATAAATTTATAATAAATATTTTTTTTTTACATAAATATCAAATAACTTCACTTAATTTTGTTTGAAATGAATTTTGGACTGCAATAAATTTCTTTCACGAAAGAAAACTTCTTACACTCTTACAAAAAAAATAAAAAAATTTTAATGGCACTGCGAAAACTTGTTCATCCAACTACATTAGGTCGACGACTGAAAAAACTAGCAAAAGTTGTTAACGTTGCTAGAAAACAAGGTTGCCATGTGAAAAACTCGGTTAAGGGTCGGAAAAAATGTTAAACTGAGATTTTATCAACATAGTTCAAAGGTGCCCCGGGTATAAATGTAAAGTACAGCTAAAATCAGAGAATTACACAAAAAAATATTTTCTCCCTATTTTAGTACGCACTGTACAGGGAGTTAAGTTCTAAGTTATTGCAAAAAGTATTGAGCTGAAATTAAAAAACGAAAACAAAAACAGAAACATCTTTGAAACATTTGACATTATATAAATTCTGACCATTACCGCACACATTCGCATATTCAAGTACCGTAAATATTATGTAAAAGTTATTTACATCGTTCGCTCTCCAACTCACGCACAAACAAATAACTAAACAACTTCAAATGCGTAAAAATATCCACAACAATTTGTTGGAATGCTATGTTCCATATAGTCACTCACACAGGATGCAGAGATGGAAAATGGATACACTTATGATTTAACCATCTTTTTCTAGCTCAAATATCGTTATCTATTGAGACCTCCTATATAATTATTTTAAATATTACGTACAATTAATCTTGATATATTCTATTAATACATAGGTAAATGACCTAAATACTCTAATATCAGTTAGGTTGTGAACTTCTGTTTAGAGCAGTGTTTCATTACCTAAACACTTTAGAACTTGCGTTATGAACTTCGTTCGTTATTTCGTTATCAACTTTTTTCCAATTACAAAATGGCCTAACATTTTTCTCACTAAAGACTTATTATCTTATCTTACTTATTATCTTATATATGACATTTCAATTTCCAAAAGTTGTTTACTATATTTATGAGTGTTTTATTTATAAATATCTGTCAGAATCTTTCCATTGATTTCACTCCTTCAACCTACACACAGAGAAAAAATATAGTTGTACATTTTTACCACAACAATGTCAACATTTTTACAAGTTTTTCAACAATGTTATGGTCACTGTAATTATTTATATGATTTCAGGAACCATAATATGGTTAAGCTACGATTCAGATGATTTATTAAAAAATTAATCAATCGAATAAGACTACTGTATCCGTTGTTAAAATAAACTCTAAACTCAACATACACAATAAAATCGTTATCTTAAAAGTAAGTTTCCACGCTATAATTGTTTGTGGTGCTCCAGCTTGGCCCACAACAGCAAATTGTCATTTAGTTAATAAGGAAATTCGATCTTTTTCCAACGAAACCGAATTCATAATTTATCATAGAGCAAACATAAATTTCAATATCCATCCCTGATACCCTCCATATGTTTGTTTTTTAAGTGTTCGTTTTACTTACTGACAGAGTGTGTTAGGGACTATGGATGTGTGCTTGTATACACTCCCTGCAAATAATATTGGACTACGTGATCCATTTTAGATGATATGGACTACTCACAACATGGTCCAATGTTATGCAGTCATGGACCATGTCATAGTTAAACAAGAGTTTGTAGTTAAACGACATGGTTTCGTGTTAACACGATTGCATATTGAGTTGTTGTTGTTGTTTAAAACTAACCCTCGTGAGTACTCCATGGAGTAGTTTTGGGACTACTCCGATGGGTTATATGGTCCAGTCCTAGGACATCGCAATGTTAAATGGACCACCTTTTTTTCATATATTTGGAGTAGTTTTGGAGTACTCCTACTCCTCTTTGGACTAGTCTTTACATGCATGTATGGACTAGTCGCGTTATTTGCAGGGCTATATATGTATGTATATTTAAAGAACAGAAGTTGTTGTTATGTGCATTCTTTGGAAAAAGTCATATACCATGTCATTTTATGTCATAAAAATTTACTACATTTCACAAGTGTATTGTTCTATCTGTGTGCTTGTGTTTGTATCTATTAAGATAGAAAACTTGTATCTAGTTTTTGATCGTACGAAGGCAGACTAAAATTTTCTTCAAAATTTAATAAATAAAAAAACTTTTTCAAATTCATAAATATGGAATATTAAAAGAAAAATGTAAAAATTAAAATTATTCTCTCTTTTTCATGATTATTTTGAACTTTATTGTGGCATGTAAATAGCTATATTTTAGTTTTTTGATTCCCATAATTTAATTGATAAAATATCAAACGATAAAAATAGGTTTATTTTAGTTACTATAATATTGTACGATAGCGAAAACTAAACTCTGACTTTATTCATCATCTTATTCTTGAAAAACATCTAAAATTTTGAGTTATATTCAAACATTTATTGGACACACTTAACCGATCCATTAATTTCATAATTAGTTAAAAAAAAAATACATTTTTTAATTATTTTTCCAAATGCCCTATTTATCCTGAATAAATGCAATGGAAGTTGTAGTACTTATCTAATAATGAAATGCCAAAGCTTCTTCAGTATCCAATAACCGTCCCTACGTGTTGAAAAACAACATCCTACATTAGCTATGTCTATCTTAAGGAAAACATGATAATTCTACCGATTTGTATGGACCTAACTAGACCAGTCACAGGATCATTACTGGGGTATCTATCGCAATGTTTAAGAAAGACGATTTATTAGAATATACATCCGCCAATACCGAATTTAGTACCAGGCGAAAAATGATAGACCTGAACTCTGAAGTGCTGCAAATAATCGTATAAGGTTCTACGGATACAATGTGTCAAAGTCGACTGGTATACAAAATATTGTCGACCTTGTAACTTACAACAAATATGCATACAATTGAATTTTAAGGAATTAAAAAAAAAAAATAATATAAATTTTGAACTGTTCCTTTTTTGATTTTGATATTTAATTTCAGAACATATCTTCATTAATTTTTGTCAAAAAATTATTTCGAACATTAACCTAGTACAAAGATACGGTTTTGCAATAATATAATCAAACAATCACAGACTAAATTAAAAGAAAAAACTAATTGTTGATTAATTGCTTTACAATTTTATCAAAGATTTAAAAAGTGTTTTCAACTTTGGGTTAGTCCATTGTATAAAGTGTAGATTTTTAAAAATTCCTTTTTAAATTGTTCATTAAAGACACAAACATATTTATTTATCGATCACCAAAACGATGAGGGACACACCGAAATATTGGTCGTAAAAACAACAAGTAAGAATTTATACTCGGCTGTGCCGGATCTTATATACCCATAACCAAATCACCTATTATGGGCCGATCGTTATATAATATTGCATAGTAATTACTATTTATTTTAGGTTTGTTTTACTTGAATTTCATCTAAAGAACGACATTTATAAGAATTTTATGCATATTCGAATTATAATCAATAATTTATAATAAATTAAGCACCAACAAGCCCTAGGCAACTGGATTTGGCTTCAAAAAACGTCAAAATTTTCAACTCTGTATACTCTGTTGTCCTTCTCTTAAGTGGAGCTTGTGTGGGAGCTATGCTCAATTATGGAAAAGTCAATAGTATAATTTGTGCATGCTTATAACTGATCTGTGTAATATTTCGGTCCGAAATGGATGTTTATATAGGTTAATGAGTTTTCGGGAGTAGTCCTTATAAGGGAATTCTGTACGACGATTTATATGTGCATGAGAATTATTTTAATTAAATTTCAACGTAATATTGAGTTAAATAAGAGACTTATGGCGCATTAAAGGTATTTTTCAAATTGAACTTTATATGACGACTACGGTCAAATATGGACCGATCAGCATTAAATTTGTGGAATGATTTTTGTGTATATTTTAATGATATGTATCAGAGAACGGTTTGAAGAATTTTATGCTTTAAATGCACTCACGAAATGTGCGCGTGATGTTGTCAATTCACATCATTTGAGAAAAGCAATACATGACACCAGTCAAAAAAATGAAGTATGACAAATACCATGCATTGCATTGCATGTCTTCTATTAATGCCACCTAATACTCACAAAAGTAACGAATACACAACGAATGGTACGAATGTTTATACTGCTTATTGAATGAAAAGTTCAAATTCAAATTTTACTTTTTGAGTTTTTTTTTTAATGGTATGAAAAACACCGTTATTTACTTTTTCCAAAATTTCTGCGTGCTGCATTATTTGAAGTACTAACAAACATATCAGTAGGCCAAAACTATACACAAATACATTAATTACTCCAACAGGTCAACGAATACTGAACGAATGGTGCGAATGTTTTTAGTTTTTTAATGTATCATCATTTCATTTCGTTGCTTGATATAGAAAGGCATTAAAAAAACGAATACGAAAAAGGCAATCAATAAAAACAATGTATGCATTACATGGCAACATCAGTAGTTGATGCTGTCGAGTCATTGCATGGCAAAAGCAACGAATGGTGTGAATATGCAATGAAAGCGAATGCTTTCATTCTGTTTTCTGATATGTATAACGTTTTGAGTCCGTACCGATATTTATAAGATATATTTATAAAAAAAAATGTTTTTTTCGAATGTGGTCCTTATATCGAAACTATGACCAATTAAGGGCCGAACATTATAAAATATTGTACAACAATTCATATACATATCTATAAGAATTATTTGGGTCGAATTTTAACCTGGTAACTATATATGTACCACATTTATACGTATTTAAGTGAATTTTAGATGTGGACTTTATATGGGGTCTGTGTTCAAACATGGACCTCACAAAACAAAATTTCGTTTTGCGACTACTTTTTACATAACAATTATCTTTGCCGAATTTTGAAGTAATATTCCAATTTTACAGGCATTTATTTATCATTAATTCATATTTCGGGAAGATATTTGTATGGGGGCTACCAGATTTTTACTATTTTCCTCACACTTTCTTCTTGTATCATAAAATTATCGTGTACAAAATATCATGGCAATATTTGCATAATATTTCAAAAAACTGGAAGAAAAATGTTTTAAAATATAAATTTTTTATGGAGATTGTCTCACATTTTGGTCCATAACTCTGTTCGACTTAAACCGATTTTGCTGATTTTTCAATACCAAACTGACTAAGAGAATTATAAACGGGTTTTTGTAAACATTGTTGATTTTGGTTGTGTCTTTTGGACGTGAGAGTGTTTTATATAGACAGACAGATGGACGGACATAGCTCCATCGATTTAGAATTTCGTAAGATTTGTTGGGTCTCAGATGAATATAATAAACCGGTCACATTTTGTAGTAACAATTTTTGCAAGATATCCGGATTATTATGGTAATAATAAAAGTGGAGGCCTGAAGAAAAGCTTTCATAACGCGACAATATTTTAATTTAATGTATTTCTGATCTACTTACAACTTAAAATGTTTTTATTAGAAATATATTTTCGTAATATGAGCTATACCAATGGTGAGTTTATAGCTGTGACACGCAGCGAATATATCGCACCCTCAATACAAAAGGGTCACAACTCAAAATACATACACTAAAATTTTCAGAAGAGACAAAAAACTTTATCGTGTACAAGCAACACACTTAATAATAATAAAAATAGACTAAACTGTATTTTTTCAGTTAAAGAAGATAGTGATAGTGCTGAAAGAAATTTTTCCAGTAGTTAGAGATGTGTACTCTGAATTAATTTATAGAAAAAAGTCAGTTTTGGAAAATTTCGAGTTGTGACCCTTTTGTATTTAGGGTAATACCAAATTTTAATAATATTGGCTAATAATTGTTAATATCTCCCATGTAAGCGCTGCTTCTGAAAAACACATTAACGTACATAAATGTCTTATAAATATCAATATTGAACATCATTTATATATGTATATGCAGAAATCAAACTACTGTTTTTCATTTATTTACTTATTTTGTTAATACGTTGCATATTTTATCATATCATCTATATTAGAACCAATTTCGAAGATCCTGCTATGTTCATACGGACTAAAAGGTCCAATCATAACATCGCCAATACCAGCAATCTTCCAATTTCGAAGCCATTGTTAATATATTTATTTACTTTTACAATGAAACCAACTAAATTGGATTAAGTGTTTATAAAAACTCAAGCTTGAAATCAGCAAATGCAACAATAGAGCCTTTCGTCAATCTGAGGTCATCAATTGGTATCAGATCATCTGTCCATTGATGCCAATGATGATGCCAACAATCAACATTAAAAGAAATGAACTAATCTTATATTTGTTGTAACATCTTTAAGTGACAAATTTTTAGTCTGGCGGTTCTCTGCGGTACCAACGGCAGCAAAACGATTCTGGCGTTTCGCTTGACATTCATATATTCATTGTGCAGTCTTACAATTTGTATGATCTACATATATCAATGAAATTTATATTGTCTGAAAGTATTTGTTCAATTTAAGGTGAATAGAAATACAAAAAAAAAACTTAAACAGATTACCCTCGTGTAATTAAATATATACTCGTCTACTAAGCTATAAAGAATTTCGTAACATTTTTATTTTCTTTTTATAAATATTTTTTTTTTATTTATTTCACTCGATTGTTTTTCTATTGTTTTGTTATGTCCGTTTCTGGATAAATTAAAAAAACGAAAATATTGAGTCGAGTGTCTTATAATAGCCACCACCAATAATATTGAGAAACTTGTTTATTAGAGTTGGAATAGCATTTGTAACACATCTAGAATCTACTACTCCACATCTCGCGCATGTTGAGATTCCACGAGGCCCATTCTACCAATAATCTTATTTTGGTTTTATTTTAGTATTTCACTTGTTGTTAAATTTTTTAGTGTTATTGAAACCCGTTTACAACACTGTGTCATTATTAAATTGATTGATTTGATTTTGAAAGGAAACATTTTATGTGTTCAAATGAAATTATAGTAAAACGCAAATAAAGTCGTTTTGTGTTTCTCTTTTGTTCACACAATATTTACAAAACAAAATAAAATTTAATTAAGTGTAAATTTCCTGAAACATTTCAGGCACCCTTGTAAATGCTATACAAAATATTAAAAAGCTTTTGTAACTATGTATTTGTTTGCAATAGGTAAGGAAGAAAACCTACTGAAAACATCAAATTTAATATTTTAAAACTCGTCATAATCTCTTTTCATATCTTGTAAATAATAATCACAATAGCAAATAAATTGGAGCTAAAAAGCGAAAATATAGATTGGCTTAAATACAGGGAAACAGTATTATGGTACTTTGTTAAAACATTTTTGTCTTGGTCACACAAGCACATATCCTAATTTGATACATACATTATCATCAACAATCGCATTTTTAATATAGGAAACTCAATTGTACATACCTATACATACATACAATGTGGGTCACAAAATAATTCGTTAAAATGGAGAAGTAAAAGCTAAATGGGTACTTTTCCATCTAATGGCACATTTTGAATATTTAAAATTAATTAAATTTTTTTATTATAAAGAGTTAACTAGATAATGTTTTCAGAAGATCTTGGACAAACGATTGATGATGACGTCCTTGCCATGGTAGAAAAAACATTTCGATTTGACAATTCACTAAATTACTTCACAGTTGTATGCACTGAATTATTATAGTAATAATAAACTCCAGACATAATTAAAATGCTCTGCTATTAAACAAACAATTACAAAAATTATTGACATAAAATTTAATCTTTAGTAAAGAATCATGTATTTAGACAGCCATGACCTTTAATGAGTTATAATCCACAAAAAATGTATTCTTTCTTTCGCTAATAGTACTTTTTAAATTTTTGCAAAAATATGAATTGGAAACATGTAATTCTGTTTTGACACGGTCTTTTTTTACACGTTTTTGATTTAAAACGGTTTTAAAATAAAAAAAATTTACATTTTTACACGATTTTATTCCATTTAGCACTATTCAAAAATCATATAACAAATTTAGGGGAATTCCCTCAGACCACTGCAGCACTATATCATTAAGTATTTCCACATATTCCTCCTTATTTAAAATACCATAAATTCTATGAATTGAATACCGTAACAAATCACCCACCATGCTTCACTACCCTTGAAACATAGCGAGGGTTAAATTCTTGATTAATGGGCCTTCAAACACTGCACAGTTAAACATTTAAGTTTTGCTTTCAAATTATTTACACATACTGCTTGTCAATATTTTTAAAAATTAATAGCTGTGAAGTAGGCTGCACGCAAATTTAAAGCAATTTATTTTCAAAATGACGTCAAGAAAACAACATAATTATTTAACTTTAATTAGTGCTTTTTAATTTCGTGGGTTATTATATTATTTATAAAAAGACACAACAACAACAAAACATCACAAAATATTATGCCACACAAATGTTTATAAAGAAAACCCTAAAAGTTTGCTTACTAAAATTGCAATCAGCTGTTTTATTGACTGTAACGTGAAACACACAATTGGAATAAGAATCTGCAAGTAAACACGTATCAAGTTTTAAAAGTATGAATGGATTTGTGAAAAAGTCTGAGTATATTTAACCCCCATTTAAAATACCTTCGACCTTGACGGTCCACTGTGATTACTCTTCGTTTGGTCGCTTTAAAGCACATATCCAGTTAAAATATTCAAAAAGAATTCCCAAATCAGTTAAATTGGTTTTTAGCTTATTTTAATAACCAGAAAACAGAACAACCAATTATCTACTTTAACATTTTTATGGTGAATTATATATCATTATTTCGTGCACTCATGCATTTAAATTCCCACTTCCCAATAAAAATGTGGAATTTTGCATAAATTTCAAATATAAAATGATTTCAAATAAAATAATGTATAAAAAAGGATAAGATCTAAGGTGATGCTTGATGTTGTTTAAATTTGATGTCAATAATATTATTTACAAAAGATTAATGGGTGGCATAGTGGAAGTGGACCAGTCATGGACTGATAGCTTCTAAATCCAGTATCCCTAATGTGGTTTCCATGTATTGAGGCTTATTTTGGTTGAACTACTTCTCAATAACGTTATTTACAAGAGTTGTATGCTTGTTTAGTATGTTGGGAAGTGAACTAAATTCGGGAGCTATTGCCAATTATTGACAATATCCAGTAGCATAATTGCCGTATAACTGATACTCATATGATTTCTGGATTAAAATTACTGATCTATATAAAAGTTGGTTCGATGTCGATATTTATTAGACATGTTTGTGGGTTTATTTGTTTTTTTGGAAATGGTTCTTATATGGCGGCTATGACAAATTATGAGCCGATCTTCTTAAATTTTGGAACAGTGATTTTTATGCATATGAGAATATTTCACGTCGTATTTCAACATAATAACGATATACAAGGTGGCGCAAAAGTAATCCTCCTATCAGAAAATGCTATAAATTTTGCGAGGCCCCTAATGTCAGTTCTGTCAGCAATATTCCGCGTTCTGGAGCAGTATAGCGTAACATTGTTTATTGACGTGTATTTCGCATGTGTGTACTACACAAATGTCAAAACAGAACTGACAACCTTATGTGGGGGATATTGTCAAATATGGATCGATATTCTCAATGCAGCAGTTTGATTTAGGCATGTATGTAAATGATCCGTGTAAAATTTTTTATCGGCACCGTTATTTATAAGAGATATCTGAGTATTAAAGTGATTGTCAGAAGAAGGCTTTATATGGGCGATACGGTTAAAAATGGACCGAATCGAATGACATCTCGAGTTGATTATTAGGTACCGTCTCAAATTGTTTTGTTTGCTATCGAATGTCATAATGCCAACATAAACAATTTTTAAACATTCTGCTCGATATCGTATGCGGCGAAATTGGCTGGACTTGATGAGTTATTCGCCACAAATGATGAGCAGGGGACTAATCGTTTGTGGTCAATAACGAATCAAGCCAAGTTCGAATACCCTCTCTAAAGTGAAATGTAATAGAGAGAACGATCTGCATCGATCGAAACATATAGTTCTACGGACGGGGCAAGGTCTGGACTGTAAGGCAAGCGAGGCATGACTTTCCAACCACTTCCTTCTAAATATTTGCCAACAAGTATTGTTACAACATGTGGCCGATCTTGTGATGATGGAAAATTACGCTTTTATATCTGGCCACATATTTTAGGCATTTTTGCGGCTTCAAACGAATCAGTTGCAGATTTCAGCAGCTCAAAATAGAAAGGATCTTTTAGGTCCCACCAAATACAGCGCATTACTTTAGCGTCATTAATATTTGGCATTGGTATCGATTCGGCTGCTTAGCCGGGCTTTACATACGATCTCTTTCGTAATTTTAATGGATCAATTTTTCATGACTCAATGCAAAAACAATTTTCTTTTAGCAACATTTCGGCTTTCGAGGTCCCTCGGCTTTAATTCATATGGTGCCCAATTTCACTACTTTTGGGTCATTCCTGCTGCTCGCAAACATATTTACGAGTAAAGTGTTGCCTGAGTAACTTCTAATGATTTGGCAAGCTCGAGTTGAGTTTGACAAAATTTTTTTTTTGAACTTTGAACTTGAATGTTAAAACGTATAGAACACATTAACTATAAGCATCAGTGAGAAATCAAAGAAGTAATCAAATTAACGTAGTATGGCAGAGTAAGTAAGTCCTCTTTTTTCTTAAAATAATTACTGGCACATAATCCTAATAGATTTAATATCTATAGAGTGGTACATGGCTGATATGATATTTTGTATGTGCTTTGTTCTTTTATTGTTTGCATAAACCACAACTGAGAGATGTTTGTTTTAAATTTTCTGCATGACTGCATCCTTTTATTAAGTTTCACTGGTCATGTGAAGTGCGATTACCCTACCCTTATACTTATATTTTATTTGTTAACAATGGAATGGTTAACATAAGTGTACGAAATGCATATACAACTTCTATACAAAATAATTTTACAGTCAGCAAGTAGATGGTTAGAAATGCATGCAGCATTACATTAGATTTATTTTTTCAAAAATGTATTACTATCGGCAATTTAAAGTATGTATGTAAAAATTTCTAATATTTGTTAAAAAAAGCGTAACCACTTGATTTAGCACAAATTTGTTTGACGTTGTTTACTCTTACAATAGTTTTGCAAGATCAAATACCGATCGGCCCAGAATCACTTTCTGAGTCGATTTAACGATATCCGTGCGTCCGTCTGGCTGTCCATTTTGATAAAATTTGGTAAATAATATTTTTTCGGCCCAAGGACGGATGAAATTGAAACTGGTGGAAATCGGTCCATTATTTCACCTGACCCCCATACAAAAGTTCTCCCGAAATTGGCGTTTACCGATCATAAATGTTTGAATAATGCAAGGAACCACACAAATTTCATCACAAATGAGTGGTAAATAAAGCCAAATCACATCTACAAAAAAAATGTTATTGTGATCGGTCCATAATTATTCGTAGGTCCCATAAATGGCCCACTTCCGAAAATCACTTTAACGAGCATAAATTTCTTAAGAATGTTGGTAATCAAATAAAATTCGACACAAATAATATACAGATATAATGACACTTAATTTTATAATGGTTGGTCCGTAATTAGTCGAAACTCCCATATAAGACCCTCGCCGTAATCAACTTTAACCTCCATAAATCTTTTAAAAGTATTTATATCGACATAAAGTTTAACATACACAAGATTTATATTCACAGAAATCATGATACTAAATTTTTGGATGAGCGATCCATAATACGTCATATCTCCCATATAGCGGCCATATCTGAAAAACTGTTTTATTTGTATACTGGGTGTAGGATATTATATGGTCGGGCTTGACCGACTATACTTTCTTACTTGTTTATACTTCGTTTTTAATACAAAACCTATAGAGAAGTTTGCGGTTTAATTTTTGTATAATTCTATTATATTTTTCTGCGGTTTTTATTCTATTTGTGATTTGGATTGCAAATATCTGAACAAAAAAAAAAACTGGTCGCATTAAAAATTTTCCATAACTTTTAACAAAGCTAAAAAATAAATAAAAAGCAATATCATATTTGAAATATTTGTAGCTTAGAATACACATATGTATTTGTTGTTTAAATTCTTTGTGTGTCTCAAATAACAGTTTCAGTTTGTCGAATTTGTAACACAAAGTTGTCTTTATGTACATGAGCTATAAGGACATTTACTGTTTATTCATGTGTATTTCTCTTTTCATATGTATGTGAGAATAAATGAGTATCTGTATCTGTATGTGTGTGTGTTTGTGGGTATATTAGTATAAGAACATTTATTATCGTTATATGCATGAAACCACACATTTGACCATAATATCCTATTATTTTGACTAAAATAAGTTTATATGGTTTGAATTAGTTGGCGTTATCAATGCACAACACTCTGAATTTAGTGGTCAAGTTATGAAGTTATTTTCATATATTTTGTTTATTTTTCTAGCTGTTGTTTTAAACATAATAAATACATATAAAATAAAAAACATATATAAGTACGAAAAAATTTATAAAGAGTTTTTTAAATAATTGAAAAAAATTATTAAAAGTAATGATGGGGAATTTGGAAAAAAATAAATAAATCTGTAATTTCTAAACGACATTGGAATCAAATTCCAAATGCCTAGAGAGGAAGTGTTGTACAATTAAAGTTTTAACATTGGGCCGCATAAACCTACCAAGGACGTTGCCGGAGATTTCCAAAGTGGAAAACCTCAGGTATGTGAAAAACTTAACCCTACACTGCATGACTTTTTATATTTGATCGAAAAATATTTGAAGGAAAAATATAAAAAAAAAATTAAAAACAATAATTTAGTAGATATTATGCAATTTTCATATGTATCACCAGTGATACACTATGCAGTCGGGAAATGTATAACATAATAATAAATAATAATATTCCAATAATAAAAGTGTGTATCATCAGTGATACAATATGAAGTGTAGGGTTAAATGTATGTTTTTTTAATTAAATTTATTATTTGTATTTAAACACAAAACATGTCAAATAAATGCATTCTACTCAGCCTATGAAAAATATTTTTAAATAATAACAAGTATACGCAATAATTACATGCCATTGGGGATGCCAGTCCCAAAATCTTGATACCGAAAATTCCGCAATTTTTGGGATTTATTTTTAAAAGATGTAAAAGTGCTTTAAATAAAAACAAATACAAAACATCTAAACTTAACATTAGTCAATGCTTCTTTAGCATTAAGAAATCTACTGACAGATTCTACATTATTTACGAAGTCATCACCAAAAATTTAAATTTTACAAAAAAAAAATAAAATTTTGGAATTGAAAATTGCTATTAGCTTTAATTGATTTGAAATCTTAACAAATGACACATAAAGAATTTGTTTTATTTAAACAAATAGTAATATAAATCTCTGCGTATGTTGCACTTTTATTTGTGATCAAAGAGATGTTAAAAAGTGATTTTATATTAAGCCTCGAACTAGAGTAAAATCTCTCCCGAAAAGGAACCAAGAACAACGAATGATTTACTCAATGCTTTAAATTTTTTTGAAATATCCCAAAAATGAAGAGTAAATTTGATATGAATGCGATAGAAATTTTTGTTATTAGAAATAACAATAATAAGAATAAGAAATATAATTATGTATTTATTTCGGTGTTTGAGAAAGAACAACAATTTGCGCTGATTTGCGAACGATGGTTTTCCACAGCTTCATATAATGGTAACAAAATTAAATCAGGACGCTCTTTACTTTAGATATTTAATATTAATATTTTTAAAATCGAACGATAATATTATATTGCTTTTAAATTAACGCCTCTTTGCATGATTTATTTTCTTTATTGGTGAAAAAAATCAAAGTGGGATCATGTTTAACAACCCATTGGCATCTAACATGATCATGGTTGGGAGGGTTTATTTTGGTTGTGTCAACATCTATCACAACAGACCTTGCAAAAATCCGTTCATAAAATAAAACAATTCGAATTCAATTTCTCTCCTCCTCTACTCGTTAAATTTTTGCATGCTCTTCTTTTCAAATGTTTACTTCTGTAGTGCTGTATGTGATTATCTGTTATTGTTAGGTAGCAACGAAACCCACCCATTAGCTGACGAAGAAATAGCCGAAAACAGATGCATGCTACTAGCCTATCTACACTGATACAGAATACAAAAATATTGTATAAATCCCATTTTTTACACCGTTACATGCTACAGAGAAGAATTAAAGGAACCATGGTGAAAAAATCTTAGAATATATTTATAGTATAAATTTAGCAAAAAAAAAAACAATATTATGAAAATTTCCATCATCATGCAATGTTAGATCATTAGTGACCTTGTTCCTTTATATATTTTTTGGGCATTCAATGTTATGATGGAAACTTCCACCATTATGCAAAGAAGAGTTAATCAATATAATATTTTAATAGTTTATAAAATGTTTCTATTTTGTTTTGTCTAAAAATCCCGCAAAAGCTAAAACATTTATAAATTCCCGAGTCCCGGGATTTGCAAACCAGTTCCAAAGTGTCTCCCAAAGAAAGCGTTCTGCATCGATCGAAACCAATATTAATTGAACATCATTATGTAATATTAAGCTTACATAACTCTCCGCATAGACTGATCGTTTTTCGAACAATACTCGCTTCAAACGAATAAAACGCATTCGATACAGGTTCCGTGTTCACCAGCTCATAAAAAAATAGTATCCCTTCGATCCCACCAAATACAGAGAATTAGTAAGAGCGCTAGATGATTAAGCGCCGATCTAATATACTTTGGGTTTTCGTAATGGATCCATTTGTTATCGCAAGAAATGCTTCTGTGCAAAAACGATTTTCTTTAATATGATTTCCTTTTAAGCAGCATTTCAGACATGAGAAATCGTGCAATTTCCTCATTTGGATGAATGCTGCTGCTTACGAACGTTTTCAAATTGCTGTTTGAGTAGCTTGCAATAATTTTGCAAGCTCTTGTTGATTTTGACAACATTTTTCATGGTCTTAGAATTTTTTTAATTGACTTGGGTGATCTTTGTCCCTTATGTCATAATCATCACTCCTAAAGCGCACAAAGCATATCGCGTACTTTGAAACCAATGGAACACATTCACCATTTTTAATACCCTCCACCACCATAAGTGGTAAATGAGAGTATATATAAGTTTGTAATTCCGTGTGTAATACTGAGAAATATTCATCTGAGAACAATAAAGTATATATGTATATGTTCTTGGTCCTTATGGAATTCTAAGTCGATTTAGCCATGAACGTCTGTCTTTCTGTCCTTATGTCTGTGTAAAACACTCTCACTTCCAAAAGACACAACCAAAATCAACATAGTTTACATTAACCCGTTTATAATTCTCCTAAGCAGTTTAGTATTGAAAATCAGCAAAGTCAATATAATAGAACCAAAGTTATGGAGCAAAATCTGAGACAACCACCATAAAAATTTGATATTTTTAAATATTTTACCTCCAATATTCCCGATATTGTCATGAAATTTTTACACGTTGTTTTTATGATAAAAGAAGAAAGTGTGAGGAAAATATTAAAAATCGGTCCATACAAATACAAATATCTTGCCGAAATATGGCTTAGTCATAAATAACTGCCTGTAAAATTGGAATATTTGTACAAAATTCGTCAAAAATAAGTGTCATATAACAAGACATCCCAAACGAAATTTTGTTTTGTTCGGTCCATGTTTGACCATACTCCCCATATCAAGTCCACATCTAAAAAAAAAACTTTGTTGTTTACACTATAATGTTCAATAACTAAATGACAATAAACGACAGATATGTACGCTTCAAAATGACGTGTAAGTTCTAAAGATAAAAACCACATTCAAAAGATATGCCACATGAATCCCGCATTTTTAAGTTATACACCCAATAGTCTAGGATAACTCCTTCTTTCTCTTTTCGAGAACATCATAAATCATGGTTCGCTTATAGCCTGCATGAATATAAAACAATAATCACCTATAATAATGTAAAGTATATTATTGTTAGTCTTATTTTACATTTGGCATTAGTATTTTACATGCGTGTTTAAATATTTTTGCCCATTTAGAACAATATGTAATATGAGGTAATTTGTCTTGTTTAAATTGTAATTTTGAAACAGCTGTCAGATTAATATGTTTTGAGCCTAAACTGTCAGACTCTGTCTGCTATGTAGTTGTAATTACAAATTGTTAACAAACATAATTATTATTGTGTTTGTTGTTCAAAAAAAAAAAAAACATAGAAAATAAAACCTAGATTGTAATGTATGTATGTATGTATGTATGCGTAGTACTCAAACTTTTCAACCGAGCACTCATATGCTTTTGAATTAGTTTTAAAATCGTTGAAAAGCTGTCAGCATAATTTGGAACATTTCATGTAACATTCAAGATTTTAAGTAACAGCAACGACAATGACAACTACAACAGAAACAAAAAAAGCATAGAAAAGTCAACACAACATACACACACACATACATACATAGTTTATATGTCATATTAAAGAATAATAACAAAAGCAAACAGCAAAATGTGTGCACACAATATGTCAAAAGTAACTTCCTGCTCCAAAAAAAAAAAAAATACTAACATACATACATACTAAAAAATACTAACATACATACATACATATATGTATGTATGTATATATGAATATATGCACATATCCATACCCACTAAACATTTTTTGCAGACTTCGGTCAGAATTCTTACGGCAGTCTACACAAGTTTCTGATTTCATATCCGCTTTCGGTGCTACATTTTAGCGAACTTTGTATAAATAGTTGTCCGTTAATCGTTGCTTTTTTTTTTTTTTGAGAAAATTTTATGTGGATTTTAGATCTTTTTTGCCAAAATTCTCTTCGAATTCTAAGGCAAATTACTGGTTATATTTTAAAGAAATTTGTTTGATGTCTGATTGATGACAAATAAAAGTCTAATCAAATTTGCAATTTTTTTTACCACATTCCGAATAGAAGTCTAAACAAACGTTTGAGGATATTCCGCATATTCTGATCTTTATTTGATTTCTGTAAAAATAAACTAAGTATAAAAATTCCAATCAATTTTTAATTAAAATCGAAACAATTATATTGAGAAAATTCCAAATTAAATCTAAATGTTCTCTTAAATAAAATTTTAAATTTCTTATGGAAACTGCTTGATTTCAGAGCATCCAGTGTGATGTCCGATGGACCAAACAAATATTTTTTAAGTGTCAAAGGAGGCATTCACTCCATTTGATCTCCATACTATTTACACCTCCATTCTATTTATAAAGTGGAATACAACTCTCATGTTTGGGCCGGTGCTTCAAAGTCTATTTCGGAGTTACTCTACAACAGAGGAGAGGGTGAAGATATTTATCGGTGACAATAGGGTATCCAACTCTATTGATTCATGTGGGTTGTGTTTCACTGTTCTATCGATACTAGTATAATGGAATATGTTGTGCTGAAATTAGGGAACTTGTTCCCGAAATACATAGTTTTTTGCGTAATACACCTTCTTCAGTCATCCATTCATGGTCGACGGGACAGTGGCTCGCACAACACATCACAATGAAAAATCGTTCTTTAGCCGTACTGTCCGCATGTGAAATAAACTACCAGCAGAAGTATTACCTGCCACTTTCAATATATAAAAATTCAAATCAAATGTTCACAAACACTCCAATAACCTATTTTCTTAGTTCCAACATAATGCATTGCATTAGTGCTGGCCGAAGCAAAAAAAAAACCGTAAAATTGGTATCTTTATTTCTTAAATAATCAAGCCCAAACGACTAAACCGTTTTTTTTTAATTTGGAACATAGATAAATTCTCAAGCCTCAGTTAGCCGACTGTAATGGAATCCCAGCAAGCCATATGAGTCCGAAAAGAGTCTTTTCTGACACCTTTTTCGGAGCGTTAACGCTCTTTATGAGCCCAAAAAACAATCATAATTGCTCAGAAAACCTTCAGAAAAGAGGGTCATTACATTCGAAAATGGTCCGTCAGAGAGAGCTCTTAGATAATGTCAGAAAAGAGTCTTTTATGAGGGTTTTTTTGGGCTCTTAAAGAGCTCTTAGATAATGCCAGAAAAGAGTCTTTTATGAGATTTTTCTTGGGCTCTGTGTAATCTTGTTTTTATCATTCTTGTGTGGTACAGCTATGTTTTTTTTTGTTCAAAGCACAAATAACAAGACAACAACGCTTTGGTACACACATAATTAAGTGGAATTTCTTAGTCATACTGAGACTCAGGACAGTAACAAGCAAATTTTTCTTTCGTTCCGAAAATGCTCTTTAGTTGGACTCTTTTCTGACTCCTTTTTTCGGAACGCTCCAAAAATGCTCTTTTGTTGGACTCTTTTCTGACTCCTTTTTCGGAGTACTCCTAGAATGGTATGCTGGGATGTAACTGCAACAGTAAGAAACAGCTGATGGATATTATTATGTGTAAAGTAATGCAAATGGTTATGGAGATGTAAAGTAACGCACGTATACAAATCACTCCGTAGTTGTTGTTGGTGATTCTTGGAAATTGACATCAGATTTTCCATACTTGATCCCGATGAAAAATTCAAACTGGAATGATGAGTTTTTGAATAATATTTTTGGATTATCCTTTTATCAAATGAATAATGTTTGCAATGGTTTTGGAAAACTACTCGATTTAGTATTTCTTAATGATGTTGACAATTGTTTCATTTCACATGCCGAGCCATTAAGTTTTCCGGAAGATCGATATCATCACACTATTTTGATCACATGGCCCATTCCGTCCGAAGCTAAGCTAAAGCCAGATCTATTTTTATTAGATAATCTTATTTGTAACACTTGTTGGAATAAAGTGTTTTACATTCAACCGTTGGACATAAAAACTGTTTCAAGCATCGACCTAATAATTTCAGCCTTTTACAAGAAAATCTACTCTTTTTTTTTTTTTTGAAATTTGTGTTCCCAAACAACATACCTATACTTCTGTTGGTTTACCTTGGAATAATAAACAATTATCACATCTTAAAAACTTACAAAATAAACGTTATAAAAATCTGCTGTTGATTATGCAAGGTACTCTGTGAGTCGGTCGGAATATAATTTACTTAATCATTCCTTATATAAGAATTACTTATATAAATCAAAACAAATTTTCTTCGGAGATCTTAAATCTTTTTACTCATTCATTAACTCCAAAAGAAAATCCAACGGCTACCCATCTGTAATGAAATTTAATAACGAGGAATCCAGTAACTCTAATGTCATAAGTGATTTGTTTGCTGATTTCTTTTCAACTACCTATTCCGATGCTGCGTATGATGTCAATAGTAATTATCAATATGAGATTGATTGCATCTAACCAAAATATATATTTTCCAACACTTGATCTAACTCTATCTTAATTTACCTGAGAAACTTAAAGATGCTTTTTCTCATGGTCCTGATGGGGTTCATGCTGGAATTTTAAATCACTGTGCTGAGTCTTTCACCATATCATTAACTATTTTATTCAATATTTCGTTAAAATTTGGCTATTTTCCCGAATTTTGGAAAAAATCTTATATTATACCTCTGCATAAATGTGGCAATAAATCTGGTATTGCTAATTATAGAGAGACTCAGAATCACTTTCTGAGTTGATTTAACAATGTCCGTCTGTCCGTCCGTCTGGCTGGCTGTCCATGTAAAGCGTGTGCACATAGTACAGGTCGCAATTTTGAAAATATTTCGATAAAATTTGATATGCGATTTTTTTTCGGCCCATGGATGGATGAGATCGAAACAGGTGGAAATCGATCCATTATTTCACCTGACCCCCATACAAATGTCCTTCCTCTCTCAAAAACGTTGGTATCCAAATAATATTTAACGCAGATATATTTCATATGTAGACAAATAATACGGTACAATTTTATTATGATCGTAGTCGTAGCTCCCATATAAGACCCTCCCCGTAATTCAATTTAAGCTCCATAAATCTTTTAAAAGTATTTATATCGAGATAAAGTTTAACACATATAATATTTATATTCACAGAAATCATGGCACTAAATTTTTGGATGATCGGTTATATCTCCCATATAACGCCCATTTCTGAAAAACTGTTTTATACATATACTGGGTGTAGGGTATTATATGTGTCGGGCTTGACCGACTATACTTTCTTACTTGTTTTTTTTTTTTTTTTTTTTTTGAGAAATTTAAATACATATTTGATTTTGTTATTCTTTGATATAAAGGGCTTCTTGTGCCGAATTCACAGTCTTTAGTTAGCTAATGACAAAGGCTTAACTAATGATTCTTTACTCGCAATGCTTAGTTTGACATAATAATAACAAGTAATAGTTAAACAATAGTTAGTATTTGAGTTTAACAATGGTTAACTAATGACTGAGAATTCGGCCATTAGTGTGTTTTTTGTTTTAGTTATATTTGCACATTTTTTGGAATATCGTAAGACTTTTGTATCCGTTTTTGCATCATCATTTTATATTTTGAATTTTGCCGTATTTAATTGATTTGTATTTCAAATATTGTTGTTCTCTTGAATATTTTTACGTACTGACATATTTATGTCGGCTAATAATGTTTATTGGGTAACTGGATACATACCGAACGTACTTATGTGGAATATAAAATATTCTTTTTAGAAGGAAACTAGAAACTGGCGTAATACTTAAATTGGGTCTGAAAATAATACAAAGAGATGTGCTTTCCTTTTGTTCTTACTGTTGCTGTTACTGTTAGCAGAACATTAAGAATTATTTTATTTTCCAGTTCTTTAGGACGAAAAATTATAAATTAAAATGGAATTTATTTAAACATGAAAAAAATTATAAAATGTTGTGAAAATATTTTACAAATAAATTATTTGAATGAAATATTAATTGATTAGTAATTAAATTGTGTTTATACAGCACAACGCTACATATTGGGGAAGGTTAATTTATTTATTTGTCTGTTTGGGTGGCTGTTCATCTCAAAGATCTTTATTTTAATAACGTATGTTTTGATCGTGGCTTTTGTTTTTAATAATTTATGTGTCAATATCTATGATTCATTTTCACTTAGATATTGAACCTTATAGTGTAAACAGGGGGGTTGCTGCGTATTTCGATTCGAAAGCAAAAGCTTTCGAAATACAATGTAAAAAGTATACAAATTCGAATGATTTTCTTTTCGAATCGAAATACGGAGTAACCAAACCTTATGGTGAATGTGTGTGGGGTTCAAAGTGGCGGTTTTGTCCAGGAAGACAAAGCTGGCCCATGCCAGGCAAAAAATTTTGAAGACCAAGAATTGTAGCAATTATTTAATCAAAATTGTTGGGAAACTAACAAGAGCTTGCATAATCTTTCGGAGTTACGCAAGTGGCAGGTTGCATTTAAAACCAGAATTAATTGTGTGCTTTAAAAACTGAAGATGTGAGAATTAGAAAGACAATGTTACGTGTTCGCAATGCTGATTTAATGCTACAAATGAAATAATTTTTGTACAGATTAATTGCTTACGATGATAATTGGATCCATTACAATAACCCCAAGTTGAAGATATCGTATGTTTTGGTGGGGCCAAAATTAATTATGAGCTGCTGAAATCTAGCCAAACGATAACAGGAAAATTTTACCGAATTTAAGTGATTCGTTTAAAGCGAGCATTATGCGAAAAATGCCCACAATAAGCTGCCAAACATGAAAGCCTAATATTTCATAATGACAACGGGCACATGTTTTAATACCTGTTAAATAACTATTTAGAAAGAAGTGGTTGTGACGTTTTACCTTACCCACTACTATTTGTTTCGATCGAAGCAGAATGCTTTCTCTGGGCCACGCTTGGCTTCAGAACAGGGTTTCCGAAATTGGCTAGATTCCTTCTTGGCCTCAAAATATGATCAGGGGCCAAATTACCGCATTCGATATCGAGTAAAATTGATCGCAATTTTCTTATTTTGAGATTATGGCATTCGATACCGAGCAAGAAATTTAGTTCATTTTATCACAATTTCGATATCGATATCATTTTTCGATACGATAGCTCATAGCCCCAGTTCTATTGGCGCGAAATCCATATGTTGTCATAGATATTTGAAAAGGTCATAGCTAACAATGGATTATTTTAAATAAATTTATATTGTAACAAAGTTTTAAAATTAGCCATAAAATTGTCCTGTATGAACACCGAAGAAATTTCGAGGAAAAATTTATCTCAATCTTTTCATTAAAAATTGTTTCGTGTAAATTAGGACTTAAGGCACGGTCACACTTGGCAAATATTTACTCAAAAAAGCGTAGCCGTTTGTTCTAGCACAAATTTGTTTGACGTTGTTTACTTTTAAAAGAGTTTTGCAAGATCAAACAGCATCAAATAAAATAAAACTAAATATCTGTTGTGTCCTGTCCTAAATAAACAAAGTTTTTTTTTTAATAAATAGACTATTTTCAGCTTCTTTTGAAAAACATCATTTTTATAGTATTCTCTAAATTACAACTCGTTAAACAAATTTTAAAAATTTTAGAATAGTTTCTGAGGATTTCATTAACTATTTATATATTAAAGCATATATGCACATTCGTTCATATGTATATTACTTAGAATAAATAATAATGACTTGATTTCTCTTAATTATCATCACAAACTATCTCTTCAAATTTCTGCTTAATTGTTTATATGTTGGCAATATTTTTATGTATTTTTTATTTCTTCTTGGGTGTTTAATTTCGGTAAATTAAGAAAATTATGATGGATTATTTATGAGATTGACAGCGTTTTTATTCATCTTTAAGTCATAGTAAGAAAAGAATTCTAATCGTTGCTAGTGATACATACATATGTATGTGTATATATATATTTATGTACATTTCTGGTCATTTGCCTCATAAAATGAATTAAGCATCATTTTATGATGAAAGTAAATGTTATATACAAATATTTGGAGGGATTTCATTGTCTATGAAGAAATATAATACTAGTAATGCTTTTATGACATATTAAGTATTATAGTCTATCGTCACACATTGTTTACTACGAAATTGGAACATGGTGAAATATATGTACATTCCATATTGATGCTTAAAGCTTCTACCTACAAACATACATACTACATATAAAGGGTGGTTAAATTGTAAGGGCCGATGTTGAATGTGAACCACACCTAAACGCTAAGCTTTTTTCCGAATTTTATTTGACACTTCTCTATTTCAGACTTACTCAATTTGAACCATGGAGAGATACACAATCCAACAACGTGTTAAAGTTATCCAGACTTATTATGAAAATGGGCGTTCAAATCAAAATGCATATCGTGCACTTCGTGATTTTTTTGGTCAATTTGATCGTCCAAATGTGCGTACAATCGCAAAAATCGTGGAAAAATTCGAGCAAACCGGATCTTTAGAAGATGTGAGAACACCAGTGCATGCTCGTACAGCTCGTACTGCAGAAAATATTGCTGCTGTTCTCGATAGTGTGGCTGAAGAGCCGTCCACCTCAACTCATCGTCTTGCCCAACAATTGCACATTATGCATAAAGACTTGCATTTACACGCTTACAAGGTGCAATTGGCTCAAGAACTAAAGCCTCTTGACCATTCCAAACGTCGTGAATGGGCAGAACGGTGGCAAGAAATGGCAACAGTGGATGATCAATTTTCGAAGAAAATCATCTTCAGTGATGAAGCACATTTTCACCTCAGTGGATTCGTCAATAAACAGAATTGCCGCATTTGGGCGAATGAGAATCCAAGAGTGATTGTCGAAAAACCAATGCACCCACAAAGAGTGACTGTTTGGTGCGGTTTATGGGCTGGCGGCATCATCGCGCCGTATTTTTTCCAAAATGAGGCCGGTCAGGCAGTTACTGTGAATGGTGTTCGCTATCGTGAGATGATAACGAACTTTTTATGGCCCGAATTGGAAGATATGGATGTGGACGATATGTGGTTTCAGCAGGACGGTGACACTTGCCACACAGCTAACGAAACAATGGCTCTTTTGCGCAACATATTCAATGGCCGTGTTATCTCACGTAATGGCGATGTCAATTGGCCGCCAAGATCATGTGATTTGGCACCGTTGGACTTTTTTCTTTGGGATTATTTGAAATAAAAGGTGTACGTCGATAAGCCAGCAACAATTCAAGAGCTAAAGGATGTGATAATTCGGCACATTAACGGCATAGAACCTCCATTATGCCTCAGGGTCATCGAAAATTTGGACCATCGGATGGAGGTGTGCCGCCATGGTCGCGGCGCCCATTTGGCCGATATTTTGTTCCATACATAATTGAGTAATACCAATATATCATAATAAAATAAAATTACAATAATTTCCTAAATAGTTTGTGTTTTATTCAAAATCAACATCGGCCCTTGAAATTTAACCACCCTTTACATACATAGCTATTTTAATACATCAAATTACAAAAATATTTAGTATTTTAATGCAATACACCACCATAGTTGGATTTGTGATGATGTTTGTAACGCCGAAAAACACCCACCTCGATTTAACGATATCCATCGGTTCGCCCGTCTGTCTCTCCATGCAAACCTTGTGCGCAGAGTACAGGTGGCAATTTTAAAGATATTTCGATATAATTTGATACGTGATATTTTTCGGCCCAAGGACGTTTGGGATTGAAACTGGTTGAAATCAGTCCATTATTCCGCCTATTCCACCATTCGAAAAAGAGATTAATCGGTCATAAATATTTGTTCCCTACAAATTTTGCACTAAATAAGTTGTACATGAAGTCTAATCTCAGCCAAAAATGTTGTGCAGATCGGTATATAATTGACCATAGCTCCTATATAAAGGCCATTTCTGAAAATCTGTTTTTACACATGTACAGGGTATATATGGTCGGGCTTGACCGACTTTACTTTTTTACTTGTTTTATAATTTGCACGGCATCTCGAAACCATAATGCTTTATTTGGCACAATGTTTTATTTTGGCTATTGGTCACCAAAATTCTAAGACCCATTGTACTTTGATCTTATGCTGCCTTCATATGCTGAATAACTTGAATTTAAAAAGTAAAAATATTTGCCGAAAAACACGTAACCAATAAATATTAATACTCGTTTATTTATTAAAATAAACTTCGTTTATTTAGGTCAGGAAATATTTAGTTTTAATTTATTTGATGCTGTTTGATCTTGCAAAACTCTTTTAAGTGGTTACGCTTTTTTGAGTAAACATTTGCCATGTGTGACACATGGCAAGTAATTACTAATAAATCACCTATTATGGGACGAACGTCAAAAATTCTTGTACCACAATTTGTATTTATTATAGATTTATTTGGGTTTAATTTCCTCTAAATAATGAATGATATTTATAAGAATTTGATGAGTATTGCAGTTATAATAAAGGTGTTATGACACTTGCTATTTTTTGTATTTTTTCAATATGGAGAACAGTACAAATATATTTGCATAGGAAAACTGACTAAGTGTAAATAGTATGAGTATATCATAAAAAATCTTGAAATGTTAAACAAATATACGTGTGTTATCGATAAGTAATCCAAGACTGTCAAAAAAAAAAAATACAAAAATTTTTAACTTAAAATTGACATTTCGAGATTAAATGTTAGCATTGTTGCCTATTTTTTAGTTTTTGATCGAAAGTAGCGGTTTTAAATTTTTGTTTGCGATTTTTAGCTTTTTTTGGCGGGTTTTTGTGGAAACAAAACCTGGGCAATATTGTTTGTTTTGTTTACATTTTATTTTATTGTATTTCTTGTTCTTTCTCGCATTTGTTGTTTCATTCATTCAATCCTAAAAAAATCCAATACAAAAAATAGCAAGAGTTATAACACCTTAAGGCACATATGTCTCTTTGTTTTGGAGCGTGCAACATAAAGCGATTTACTTTAACACACAATAAATTAAGTACCAAAAAGCACTAAGAAATTAATTTTGGCTTTTGAAGCGTCAAAATTGACACCTCTGTATATTCTATACATCTTGTATAGGAGCTATGTCTATAGTTATAACATATCTGAGTAAAATTTCGGTTCGATATTGATGTTTATGTAGGTTAATGAGTTATCGGGAGTAGTCCTCATAAGAGAAATGTGGCCTTTTTCCGGCCAATCATCATTATATTTTGTAAGAGGTATATGCGCATTTAAGTGATTTTTCGAAGTGAACTTTATATGGAGACTGCGGTCAAATATGAACCGATCGTCATAAAATTGATTTTAAGTGATTTACGGAAGTGGGCTTTATATCGGACTATGGACACACATAATATCATTTTAAGATTTCACTTAGCATGAACTATATTTTTAAAGATTTTTGTATGTATAGACATTTCTGTAGACATTTATAAACTATAATGGCATATTGCGGGAAGATATTTGTATGGGACCCTTCTAAAATAAAAATAAAGTATGCGAAATTTCATGATATTAACTTCATTATATTTGAAGAAAATAGCAAAAAAATAAATATCAAGGTAGTCTGAAACTTTGATCTATAACTTGGATTCTACTAGACCGATTTTGGCCATTTTTAATACCAACATTTCGGTGGAACAAATAATGTTTGATAAAAATTGCATTGTTCTATGGCTTTTTTTTCGACGCTCAATGGTATTTTGAACAGACGAAAGGGTGGTGCTAGATCGCCTTAGAACTAGAATTTATAGACTTTTTAATTCTACGACCATTTATCATTTTGGTAATTGGTATAAAAAGGCTGTAAGCTGGGTAATATCATATATTATCGAATATTATCGTTAATTTTGGCTGCGCAAAATTTTTAATTTAAAGATATGTATGTACTCAATAATTACTTTTCAGTAACAAAGTTCTGCTGCTGGCAGTAACAATAGTTACATTACATTTGAACACAAATGCTGCAGCCCAGCAATAACCGCATCAAAAGAACTCCTGCTGAAAATGCATTGCCTCCACTACGAGTATGTTAGTTTTGTAATAAATGTATTTTCAGGTTTCACAAAATAAATAAAATATGTAATGGAAAAAACATTTTTGCATAAATACTAACATATTTGTGTTACACCAACAACCTTGAAACTCTCAATCCTGCGTCGTCAGCACATGTAATTATTGTAATAAACCTATAGTTTGTAAAAATTTGCTTACTCTCAAAATATATTGAAAATGGCAAAAATCAAGAAATGATTTAAACTAGCCTACACCAAGTGTTCTAAGGACTGGTACATAGTGATTTAAAAATATATTATAATTATGTATGATTGGAGATAAATAAAATTGCACGAACTCAGTGCAGTTGATTTTTAAAAAATCACAAAAAAATTATTTCTTTTCAGAATAACAACAAATTACGTCCATAAAGTGTAAATAGTTTCATAAATGTTGAAAGTGTTTATAGCTTACACCACAATAGTAGGGAGGGCATATTGGATTTGTGCTGATGTTTGTAACGCCCATAAATGTAGGTACAACACTCAACCAAAATTATTATGATCGACTCAGAATCATTATCTGAGTCGCTTCAACAACGTCTGTCCTTCGTCCGTCTGTTTGGCTGGCTGTCCATGTAAAACTTGTGTCCAGAGCAGAGGCCGCAATCTTGTAGATATTTCGATAAAATTTGGTACGGATGGGATTGAAAATGGTGGAAATCGGTCCATTATTTCACCTGGAGTTTAACGATTGTAAATGTTTGAATTATACAAGTATCCAAACAAATTTGACCAAAAATTATTAGTAAATTACGCCAAATCACATCTACAAATTTTGTTGATTATCGGTCCATAATTAGTCGTAGCTCCCATAGGGCCCATTGCCGAAAATCACTTTAACGAAGATAAATCTCTTAAAAATTTTGGCATCCAAATAAAATTCAACACAAATGTATACATATATACAGTAGAAGACAAAACTGTTCACAAAACCTTAATATTAGAATATTTTTCTACCCATATACAGATATAACAGAATTAATACATATATTTGGAAGAGTATGAATCTGCTATTATTATTATTAATTTAACTCTGATAAACTACACTTTAATATGAATTTACTGTGAACACTTTTGCCCCTTGGTTGAAAAACTGCGATATTTCCAAATCAATATTTGGTATGGCCCCCACGGGACTTTTTTACTGCTTTAATTCTGTACTATTGACAAGATTTTCCAAAATATTTGGGCTTATATTTTGCCATGCCATAAGGACACGCTCCCACAATTCATACACCGATTTTGGAGCTTGTTTTTCGGCTGCCCCAATGGCTGCCACAGTCTCCAGATTTAAACCCTATCGAGCATCTTTCTAAATGCTATTATGAACTCTATGCAATGGAATGTTGCCTATATAAGACTATAACTTAGGATATTGAAAATACAAACAAGGAGTAGTAATCAAAAGTGCATTTAAGTACTTATGATAAGTTCTATTTATTTGTATTATTTTTAATAAACAGTTTTTATTAAATATGCTTAAAATATATATTTATTAATATAGATTTATACAGCGCTTAAAAACCATTTAATAAAAAAAAATATTTTCACACGAAATTCCATCCTGAGTGGTGGGCAACCGCGCTGCAGGATGTGGATGTTACATAGTGGGTGAGATAATGATATTTTATTTTTTATCAATCCACATATTTGCTTCACTTGTTCGACCGATACTGGAATACGGTTCAATAATATGGGACCCGATTTTCATTATTCACAGCAATACAATTGAATCTGTGCAAAAACAATTCCTGATATTTTGCTTACGTGGACTCCATTTCAACCCATTAAATTTACCATCATATACTGCTAGACTTGCTCTTATTAGGCTTCCTACATTAAAAAGTCGTAGAACTATGCTGAATATATCATTTATCCTGAATGTTATTAATGGTGATATATGCTCTGGTTTTCTAATCAACGAAATCTCTTTCAACATTCCGCAACGTTTATCCCGTAATTTTGTACCTCTATCTGTGAAATTTTATAGAGCCAATTATTCTGATGCTGATCCCCTAAGAAGAATGTGTAATCAGTTTAACCAGTTGTACAGATTTATTGATTTTTCGTTAAATGTTAATGTCATAAAAAAATTAGTAATTGTTTTCTTAAACTCATAATTATTTGTTACATGTATTTTATTCCTTTATGTTAAATAAAACTGTAAACTGTCTGTAAGGAATTCATTTCCATAGACAAATAAGAATAAATAAATAAATAAATAAATAAATAAATATGCACATTAGAGTGCTACAAGATTATATCGCAGAAAAATAAAATAACAAGTGTTTTTAGCAAATACTTGTATACTTATGTACATACATACATACATAAATGGCTTGTGGTATTTAAAGAAAGTTTAGCAAAAATAAATTCAATTTCCACCGATATCGCTTTTACACGCCGGTCTCCAGTTACAATACAACAAAAATAATACTCATCCTTATTAGATATTAATCATAATAAAAATCATACTACTGGATTCATTATATTTTTTTATAAAAACTGCACGAAACTAAGTCCCCTTAATACGTGATGCATTTGTTTAGTTTTAAAACTATTTTGTCAGTCAATGCTAGGAACATTCTCTTTTTTAATGTTCATGATTTCGGCTTACTGTCTGACTATTTGATGAAATTAAATAAATGTGTATTATCAAATCCCATAGGCTGATGTTTTTACACAATAATGAAACATGTCAATGATTGACTATTCATTTTTATTTAATATAAACTACGATAATATCTATTTATTATAGTATAATTGGGAATATTATAACAATGTTACCAAATGTATATTATCGTTATTTATACCCTACACCACCATAGTGAGGAGGGTATATTGGATTTGTGCTGATGTTTGTAACGCCCAAAAATATTGGTCAAACACCCACCTTAAAGTATACCGATCGGCTCAGAATCACTTTTTGAGTCGATTTAACGATGTCCGTCCGTCCGTCCCTCTGGCTGGCTGGCTGTCCATGTAAAGCTTTTGCGCAGAGTACAGATCGCAATTTGAAAGATATTTTAATAAAATTTGGTAAATGACATTTTTTCGGCCCAAGGACAGCTGAGATTGAAACTGGTGGAAATCGGTCCATTATTTCAACTGACCCCCATACAAAAGTTCTCCCGAAATTGGGGTTTACCGATCATAAATGTTTGAATTATGCAAGGAACCAAAGAAATTTCATCACAAATGAGTGGTAAATAAAGCTAAATCACATCTAAAAAAAAATGTTATTGTGATCGGTCCAATTATTCGTAGGCCCCATAAATGGCCCACTTCCGAAAATCACTTTAACGACCATAAATTTCTTAAGAATGTTGGTAATCAAATAAAATTCGCCACAAATAATATACAGAAATGATGACACCTAATTTTATAATGGTCGGTCCGTAATTAGTCGAAATTCCCATATAAGACCCTCCCCGTAATTCAATTTAAGCTCCATAAATCTTTTAAAAGTAATTATATCCAGATAAAGTTTAACACATATCGTATTTATATTTACAGACATCATGACACTTAATTGTTGGATGATCGGTCCACAATCGGTTATATCTCCCATATAACGCCCATTTCTGAAATACTGTTTTATACATATCCTGGGTGTAGGGTATTATATGTGTCGGGCTTGATCGACTATACTTTCTTATTTGTTTTAATTATATTCAGGTATAACATATCGTAGGTTTAATGCAAAAAGGATATCATTTAGAATTGGTTTCATTGGAAGAAGGAATCTAATAAATTTCGTTTGTCCTTCAGTTCTTCAGACTAGCATTAGACAAGGAATCCTAAAGAGAGAAGTGTATTAAATCAATTGAATTTGTATAGCAAATGAGACACAATAATTCCACATTAAGCCATCGATATATTCTGTTGCAAATGTTTATGCATCTTTGCTTGCATTCAAACACATTTTAATATTGCAAATGATGTCTGTGCGTATTAAATTTCATTTACTCAATATCGGAAATATGAATATACATAATTTGGGAAAGTGTTTGGCATTCATGCCATCAAAAATTGTATCATGATTTATATATATTTATTTAAGACTCATTATAGTATTCTAAGAAGTAGAGCTAATATGAAAGCCATGACCAATTATAGACTGATCCACAAAAAATCCAGTAGTATGATTCTTGTATATATACAACTGATCTGTATTACTCATATTACTTACTTATTATTACGCTTTCGTGTCTGGTCGCATATTCTCGGTTCAACCAAATCTCGTTTCCAACGACTCAGTCGCATGTAGTATGCTTTTTGTATACATATATAATATGTAAATGATTTGTGTAAATTATTTGCTCAGTACCGATATTTATAGGATATATATAAAGATTAATATCTTTGTCGTATGTGGTCCTTATATGGGAGTTTTGGCCAAATATGGGTCGACCATCATAAAATTCAGTACATCAATTTATATATCTGAAAGCACTAGTTGTGTAGAATCCCAGATTTATCATTATTTAAGTGAATTTCGGAAGTGGACTTTATAGGGATTTATGGTCAAACGTGAACCGAACACGAAACTTATTTTTGCTGAATTTTGAATTGATATTGCTATTTTAAAGGAATTTATGTATCATTGAGCCATATTTTAGGGAAAAATTTGTTTGGGGGGGGGGCTATAAGAAATCATGGCACTATTCTTTGTTCTGTCGTATAAATAGCGTGTACAAAATTTCATGGTATTATTTGTAATATATTTAGAAAAAACATAGAAAAGAAAACTAGTGGAAAATATAATATTTTGATAGAGGTTGTCACCCATTTTGGTCTATAACTCTTGTTAGACAACATCGATATTGTTAATTTTCAATACCAAACTGCTTTTTTTTTTTTGTAAACGTGAGAGTATTTTACACAGACAGACAAACAAATAGACAGAGAACCAGACAGACAGACATTGATCGACTTAGAATTTCATAAGGATCAAGAATAAAAGTTTGACTTTGGAAAGAATGTATTTCTAATAAATACATACATAGTTATGTAAATACATAAAACTTAAATAGAAATGTTACAAAATTTTTTAATCAATATTTAAGAACAGCAGATACTTTTTTCAATAGCCTTTTTTTGACAGATTACGTGAATGTCGTGTCATGCTGTCATGTTATTACAAAAATGCACGTTCTGTGAAGAATGTGTTTCGTGCACTTTGCTCAACTTATGGTGAACATAAACGGCCTACTGAGCGTACAATTCGCAACACCATCACCCATTTTGAGACCCAGCATTCATTATTGGATAATATTCGACCGAATAGACCATGTCCAGCACGCTGTAAAGAAAATATAGCGGCCGTAGCTGAGAGTATACACTGTACACGAAGACGGTGGAGAGTCGATTCGGCGTTATCGTGCCATGATAACCGACTATTTGATATCTGAAATTGAAGGTCGTGACCTAAGCGACATTTGGTTTCAGCAAGACGGTGCCACTTCTCATACATCGCATCAATAAATGGATTTATTGAGAGAACTTCGGTGAGCACATAATTTCACGCTTTTGGCCGGTCGATTGGCCACCAAGATCGTGTGATATCACACCGTTAGACTTTTTCCTGTGGGGATATGTAAAGTCTAAAGTTTATGCGGACAAACCCGCTTCGATTCAGGCCTTGGGGGAAACCATCACGCGTGTCCTTCGCCAGTTACTAGTCGAAATGCTCGAACGAGTCATTGAAAATTGGACTCAATGGATAGACCATCTGGGATGTAGTAACGGCCAACATTTGATAGATATAATCTTCAAAAAATAAATGCCAAAGAATGTTCCTTTAAATAATTATAAGCATTCCGCATTAAATTTAAAAATTAAGTTATCTGTGTTTGATATTTCATTTATTTCGGCTCGAGTTCATTAAATTTAATTTTCATTAAATTATTTTTACTGAAGGTAGGAATTGTTACATGAAAATTATAATTAAAATTTATTGATAATTTTTCTTGGCTTAGGATTCGAACCTGGGTTGTTGGTTGAATTTACATATGTTTCGAGAAACACCACTTTCTCTCATCAGAATTCTTTACGTTCTCACCCTCTGCACCACTGCGGTGCCTGCTAGCCAACAGTCAAACATCAATCCTTTAACCAGTATTACCGGTGGTTCGAAATTTGCTGTGTGTTTTTTTTTTCTTTAAAAAAGTAGGGAACCTCGAAATGGATCACGCTTTGTATCCATTTCTAGTCCAAGTGATAAAGAAAGAAATAGAAGCTTATAAATAAAAAGGATCCAAGAATGTTGTAAATTTTAATAAAATATATTTAGCCGCATATTTAAAGAATTATTTGTTTGTTTATTATTCTCCATAAAATTATTTGTTATTCGATTATAAAAAAATTCATTTTTACTGACCTGTGTGCTTTTAGACAATATTTTCATACAAAATTTTTTTAAAGTACATTTGAAGTCTACTTTAATTTTTTTTTGAATAACGACATTAAACTTTATCCATTTTTATTGTTGTAGTAAAGCTATTGTATTGTATGGACTGATCATCATAAAATTTGAGCATAAATTAATTTTATCTCAATAGCAATACAAATATGTATGTATGTATGTTAAAGTGATTTACAGACGTGGGTATTATATGAGAACTATGACTTATTTCGAACAGATCAACATAAAATTAAGCAGAATATTTTGTGTTGAATTTTTAATTATTTAAATGAACTCTTAGTTACCGGGGTCAATTTTCAAAAATTGAACATGAATAATCCTTGATGAGGCCAATGTAAAATTTTATTGCGATCAGAACAGTCGTTTAAGAATTCCACTGTGCACTAGTTGGACAGCCAACTAGACAGAAGGACATAGTTAAATCGATTCAGAAAGTGATTATCAGTTGTTGGGTGTTGGAATATTATTTTTAGCTGTTACAAACATTAGCACAAACTCATTATGCTATGCCCTATATGATGGTGTAGGGTATAATTAATTAAAATTGCACTGTGTTGCATTGTGTTGTGCTCTGCTGCATCGCGTTTGTTAATGATTTTTGCAAAAATGCAAGAATAAAATGTATAATTTCATTATGTTTTTAATTTATATGGAACATTAAACATGAATTTTACACGGACATTTATGGACGTTCAGTATTGCTTATAATGATTTATAATTTTAATTAAATAACAATGCTAACAAGTATTCATTATTATCGATGTTGTTTAAATTGCATGCTCATATGTTTTTGTGTCATGTTATTCTGTCAACGGTTGTTTTTTAAGGTTTCTTTTTAAAGAGCTAAAAAAAATTGCAAAAATAATATAAAGAAAAATTTACTTATTCTATTTAACTTAAAATTTGGATGGCGGAGAATTAATTTCGCAAATTGCCAAGTTATCCCACGTCGCTTCAAGTACAGCCCTAGTTCACCTATATATTCATGTAGGAAGCTGGGCCGCTTAAAGCATCAGATAATTATCAAGGGTGTTAATGGCACTTTACCAGTTCATTCGTTGGTACTCCAACGGTATTAAAGTTGTGTTTTAAAGGCCTCCACCAGTGTTCATCCCTCAAAGACATGCGTTTGGTGCAAACGACGTAAAATAAGAACAGTTATATAAAGCTGTGCATCACATCAGAGACCTGCGCAGAGCAAATTTGACGGCGGCGGCGGCTGCCACTATGAACACCTACCATGAAAGGATATCGATCCAAAATACAAATGGTGATCTGAGGAGCATCTCTTTTCTCACGTCCTTAACTACAACAAACTGTTTAGCAACAGTTGATGCTATGTACGAGTATCAAAGCAAAAACACTGATTTTTATATGAGTAAATGAATTTAAGTTTCATCTTTTAGCTCTACTTAAAGTTTATTTTATTTATAAAAAAAAAACTTCATTTATTTAGGACAAGACACAACAAATATTTAGTTTTATTTTATTTGGCAGCAGCAAAACTTTTACGGTCTAATTCATAAAAAAATAAAGTAGACTTCAAATTTTGTATGAAAATTTTGTCTAAAAGCCAACCAACATAATGTTTATGTATATATCGTTGGTCTCATGTAGAAAGGCCCTAACTCGCTATTTTTTCGAAATTAGTTTTTTTTGCGATTCCAATGCATTTAACGCAAATACACCTCCTCACAAAAATTGATTGCAATAGTGTAAAAAATAACGCTTTTTTAAGCAGCTGTACAAAAAAAGTTACATGTTGAATATTACAGTTTCTATTATGTTTTTACCTTCTCCTGTAAAGTTTCAAATATGCGAGTTAGGGCCTGTCTACATGAGACCATCGATATGTGTGTGTGTGACTATTGTTTAAAAAATCAGTTTATTTAATTTTAACTTAGAAATTTCTCTAAGTGTTAAATAGAAATTGAACTCATACAACTGTTGCACATGTTGGGTATTTTATTTATGACAGCAGTATTCTTTAGTTGCAAATACACAGAAGCATACAAACATACTTTCGAAATAAAAGTTTGTCTGGTTTTTATCATTTACTATAATGGGTTTTGCGATTAACTATAAATGCTAAACTGTTTCCAGCAGGCAAAAGTCTTATAGCGTAGACAGACGACACAGTTAATTTGCATTACCAGTCTTAATTCAAATTAACTCGTGAATTATCCCATCTTAATGCGCATTAAGTTAGACGTAAATACACAAAATCAAACTGAATTTATACTGCATTTTGCTATCTCAATATGGCAACATCGTCGAAAATCAATAATATGTTATCAAATTGTTTACTATTATAAAAGAAGAAGAAGACAATTGTAAAATTAAAATAATAAAAATAGATTTCCACAATTGCCTTTCTCTTATTTCAGAGTGTCCCACTACGGTCCCCACATGTATCAACACGTTCAGGTTGATGGTTGCTAGTGCATGAACAAGTTTTGCATTATGAAACAGTTTCAGCAAAAGTAATTTCAGCTTTTTTTCAAATAAATACTGATTTTTCACCAAATGCCAAACAAATTTTTTCATAATTAAACAGTTGTTTACAAACAAACAGCTGTTACCTAAATGCAGTTTAAATGCAGAAACTGTCGTCTGTCACGGTAAAATCTTAATTCAAATTAGTGAGATTTTAATGCACATTAACTCTGTCGTCTGTCTAGGGTTTAACGTTGTACATAAAAATAAGTTAAAGACCTATATTCGGTTAAGAGCTATATAAATGATATTTACAGAAATTGTAGTTAAAAAAAAACTATAATATCCATTTTCGGAATTTTTATTGTAGCTTAGTGTTGAATGTATGGATTAGGTGTGTAACGAGTCCCACCCAAAGGCCCTGTCGTAGTATGGAAATTGGCTATAGTCTATCTCTTTCCATGCTCAGCCGTGGGCAGGCCCTTCTTACTTAGATGAAAAGGGAGAAAAATTAAGATCATAAAAGCAAATGGATAAGAAACAGGGACATAGTGATAACTTCTTGATTGCAGATGTTTATCAGTCACTTCTTTACTCACCCTCCTATAACAGCAATTACATATATAAATCTTTGCCGTCTACTCCATAAAAAAATTGATATTGAATATTTCATTATCACAAAAGTTATTTGTTTATTGGACAAAACAACATTTAAACAATTTCGTTTGATTTTATATGCATATGTAACTAATGTAAACTATATTTTATTTAAATCATAAATTAAAATATTTATCTAAAAAAATCAATAACTTACTAATGTATTTTTTATGCCCTCCACCAACACAACTGGCAAATGAAAGTATAAATTAAAGTATAATTTAACAAAATGTATCGGGTGTTTTTTTTACAGGTTTGTTTTTCGAAAAGAGATAAAACTGGCATTTTGTGGTCAAATCTGGCAACTCTAATGTCATTTATGTTCAGTTTGGTTTGCCATTTCATCATGAACAGGTTGACAAAAAAACAACGCTTGCTAATCGTGCAAATTTATTTCGAAAATAACGGTTCAGTTCGCGAAGTTTACCGCAAGCTCCGTCCATTTTATGGTCGACATAATCGTCCATCACAGCAATTAATTCGGTTAACCATGGATCGTTTTCGCACTACGTTTACTCTATGTGATAATACGCATCCGCAGAGACGTTGAACAGTGCGCACCGAAGAAACAATTGCCGCTGTAGAGCAAAGTGTTGAAGAGGACCCGAATTAATGGAGACCGGTATAGAGCCATGATAACCGACTATTTTGTTCCCGAATTGGATGGCATGAATGTGGATGAGTTGTGGTTCCAACAAGACGGCGCTACATGCCACACAGCGCACGCCACAATCGATTTATTGAAGGAAACATTCGATGAGCGCATAATTTCGCGGAATGGACCTGTCAATTGGCCACCAAGATCGTGTGATTTGACACCATTGGATTATTTTCTTTGGAGATATGTGAAGTCGCTCGTCTACGCCAACAAACCAGAAACGTTAGGGGAATTGGAAGCCAATATTCGTGGCGTTATTGCCGACATACGGCCCCATATGCTCGAAAAAGTGGTTGAAAATTGGACCTGTAGAATTGGCTTTATTCGAGCCAGCCGCGGCGGCCACATGCCTGAAATCATATTTAAACATTAATGGCATAAAATTATCCTTCCAATAAAGCCAAATTGATGGTCATTAAAACGATTTTCTTGTGTTTTATTTCAATTCGAAGTTCTATACCTCTCAAAAAAAACACCCTATATATATTATTGATCCTTATGAAATTCCAAGTCGATTGAGCTATGTCCTTCTGTCTGTCTGTCTGTGCAAAACACTTTCACGTCCAAGATACACAACTTGACTTGTCAAAATTTCCAAAAAAAAAAAAAAATGTATTCTTTTGTAGTAAAGTTTAGTATTGAAAATCAGCAATATCGGTATAGTAGAACTAGCGTTATGGACCTCTTCCATAAAAACTCAACATTTTGTATCCATTTTTTTTTTGCAATGTTTTTGAATGTATTGCAGATAATACCATGAAATTTTGTTACACGTTTCCAGACATCTACTGTCTAAATGTCCGCGGTGCTCTCTGGCAAACTTTAATGCAGATTTTCGTTTTATACTGTTAAGATGTAGTCAATATCACGAAAGGTTGGTCTTGCTATTCATCGAGTTTACCTTTTTTTGTCTTAAACATTTGTATTAAATCCTTTTTCATGTGCCTTATCATGAAACGTTCGCCTGCTTTAGTTAATAGTTTTTTGCGACCTCAGATTTGTGATTTGAAACAATAGAACACATTTTTTGAACCCTTATGACCACTGATTGACTGCCTTTAAACAGACCAGCTGTTACTCGTGCAGAATAGTTAATTATTGTCTTTGCTACAATATTATCTTCAATAGCTCATGACAGTTTCTTCATTATTTATTATACCCTATACCACTATAATGGGGAGGGTATATTGGACTTGTGCTGATGTTTGTAACGCCCAGAAATATTGGTCCAACACCCACCTTAAAGTATACCGATCGACTCACAATCACTTTCTGAGTCGATTTAACGCTGTCCGTCCGTCAGTCTGGCTGGCTGTCCATGTAAAGCTTGTGCGCAGAGTACAGGTCGCAATTTTAAAGATATTTCGATTAAATTTGGTACCTGATGTTTTTTTCGGTCCAAGGATGAATGGGATTGAAAATTGTGGAAATCGGTCCATTGTTTCACCTGGTCTCCATACAAATGTCCTCCCAAAATTGGTGTTTACTGATCCTAAATGTGTGAATTATGCAAGTATCCAAACAAATTTCATCACAAATAAGTGGTAAATAAAGCCAAATCACATCAACAAATTTTGTGCAGATCGGTCCATAATTACTCGTAACTACCATATAAGGCCCACTTCCGAAAATCACTTTAAAGAGAATAACGGTCGCAAAAATGTTGGTATCCAAATAATATTTAACGCAAATATATTTCATATGTATAAAATTAATACGGTACAATTTTGTTATAATCGGTCGATAATTATTCGAAACTCCCATATAAGACCATCTCCGTAATTCACTTTAAGCTCCATAAATCGTTTAAAAGTTTGTATATCGTGATAAAGTTTAACACATATAATAGTTATATTCACAGACATCTTGACACTAAATTTTTGGATGATCGGTCCATAATAGGTCAAATCTCCCATATAACGCCCATTTCTAAAAAAACTGTTTTATACATATACTGGGTGTAGGGTATTATATGTGTCGGGCTAGACCGACTATACTTTCTTACTTTTTTTATTATAATTTGATTTGTGTTGGATAATTTTCAAAAAGTGTTTATCACATGCAATTAAATTAATATTCAACTTATGTTTTTTTTAAGACATAAACAAAGCAACCACATACAAATCTAATGGTAAACATTAATATTTTTGTGCAACTATTTCAAAAGAGACGCGGGTGCAAAATGGAGTACATGGGGCGGTATATTAAGTTTATCATTCCGATTGTAACACACCGAAATAAAGTGTCGATATGCTGGGTCCTTTTAAAATTATAAGACGATCTACCTATAGACATGTCCGTCCGTCTGACATAATAGAGTTTTGAAAAAAAGACATGTTGAACAATGAAATTTGTACCAAACATTCTTTGTTCGATCAAAAGGTTTAGTATTGAAAATGTTCGAGTAGGATCCAAGTTATAGACCAAAGTTTCAGACAACCTCGATATATTTCAGATAATTTTTGCTAATTTCTTCAAACCTGATTCAGATAATATCATGAAATTTTGCACATTTTATTTTTATTATAGAACGACAAGACCTTTTAAAAATTGTTATAATTAGTCAACGATTTCTCATATTCCAAATACAAATGTGTAATCGGAATTTGGCTGTATGTATGTAAATATAAAAGTATGTTACGAAAAATCTCAAAACAACACTTTGTTTGCATCGGTTCATATTTTAACCCATATAAAATGAACTTCCGAAAATCACTTAAATGTGCATAGATCTCTTATAACCATCACTATCAAGTTGAAATTCGCCACAAATAATCATAATAACGAATATCATTGTGACTAGCCCATAATAGCTTATATTTCCGATATGATGAGTACTTCCTAAAAACACAATAACACATTATTATCGATATCGAACCAAAGTTTTACAAATATCAATTATATGTATACGAGATATGCAAAAACTATACTCTTGCGCTTTGTGAAAGTTGGTCATAGCTCCACTTCTGGGAATAACTGGAATACCTACAAAATTGTTGTATATATCGTTATTGAGATGAAATTCAACCAAAATGAGCCTCAAATATATACAAATTATAACACAATATTTTATGACGATTGGCCCATAATAGGTGAGGGACTCGTTTACGATACACAAATTAGTTTCAAGTATCTATAAATCACACTACTTCTATACGAGTACATATTAGTATAAGATTCGTGACAGCCGAATATTAACTCTTACTTATTAATTGTATGATAAGAAGTTCCATGATTATTGTTCAAACTTGTATTTCGTATTATTAAGAATTTGGAAACAGTGTACGTGTTTAGTTCTCTTATGCATTAAATTTTTTTTCTTTTGAAATCATTAACAGACACTTGTTGGTAATACATTGCATAATAAACCTGATGGATTTTTTTGATATAAAATTAAAAAAAAAAATAAAATAAAAAACAAGTAAAAGTGTTATATTCAGCTGAGCTCAATGTTTTGTGTCCACCATTAATTTTGTGCATTTTCTTTAAAGCATTTATATGGTTCATTTCATGTTGCTTAATTTTATATATAATTTATTATAGAAAATTTTAGTGGTAAATTTTACCTTCAGAAATTATCTGCCATGTCACAGAATTTAATTACGTTCGGAAGTAAAATTAATTCCGTATTTTGCTTCTATAGAAAAAGTAAAATTAATATTTTTTTTTCGGAATAAAACCTTGAAATTCTTAAAGTTACAATTCCACATCGCTAATTAAAAGTGGTTTCATTCCGAAGACATTTTTCGTTTAGGTTTTTCTATAGAAGCAAAAAAGGGACTTAATTCTACTTCCGAACGCAATTAAATTCTGCGACATGGCTGTATATATATCTTTAAAATAAAATTGACATGTCAAAAGTGTTGCACTTTAAACACCAAAGAACAGCCTCTGTAGTGTTTGTGATGGTCCATTTTCAAAACTTAAACTCGAATGCTGCTTAGCTATGAACTTGTGAAATGTTATCTCGATCGGCCAGGCATTTTAAAATGACAGATGCATCAATATACACTCCATAAGAGGTCGCTAAACTAGCCAAAACGAACATGTCTATTACAATAATTCGGGTTACTATAAAACTAATAAATCTTAATTTTAATTTTATTAAAATTTATTTAAATGTCTCACAACTAGTTCGTTTAAAACAATTGCCACAAATATCTTACAGTGTATATATTTGCAAATGTATTTAAAGTAATTTATTTACAAGTTCCCCTTAAATTTCTAATAAGAGTCAAAGCACATTTAAAGCACATTTTGTGATTACGAATTATTAAACTGTAAATGAAATATGTAAATCTAATAACGTGAGATTTTCCTAAAAAACTGATGATGTTGTAAAAGCACAAAAAATTTAATAAATAAAATAAAATAAAATAAAATAAAATAAAATAAAATAAAATAAAATAAAATAAAATAAAATAAAATAAAATATCAATATTTGCACATCCGTTGAACGAAACCAAATTGCAAACAAACTTAAACCCGTACATTATAAAATTAAGTAACTAATTAATTAGTTTTTAATTAGACATATAACTAAGGAGGTGGGAATCGAAAGAAATGTGCGCCAAAATGTTAAAATTTCTTATATGTAATTTCAATAATATTATTTAAAAATTCATACGCATCGTATGAAAATCAAAGGATAATTGATTTTTGGCCTAACAGCATTAATGAAATGTAACTACATTTTCTTTATAATAAAATAGCCCATGAATTGAAAATGTTACAAGGAGAGGAATCACTAGAAATTTTAAAACATACAAAAACATCGATGTTTACTAATGTTTTGTTTAAATCGAGAAACAAAGCAAACACATACAAATTTAGCGATAATCTTTGATATTTTTGTGCAAACATATGAAAAGACACACTTGTGCAGAATTGAAGGCATGCTAATTTTTTGTACTAATTATTTATGTGGCGAAAATTATTATTTTTCATTTTCCATAATTATTTTGTTTAGCATTAAACCTGAAATAAATGACATTTCAATTTTTTTATTTCTTAGTTTGAAGTTAGTTTTTAATGTACTTATTTATGCCTCCCACTGTACACTTAGCATTAGATCTTTACAAAATATATATAAACAGACGTTTATTGTTATTATTGTAAACGTTCTCTTGAATTTTCTTTTAGACAAAGGAAATTATTTTTATTTATTTAAACCTGAGGTTCTTGGAATAAACTAAACGCGCAGTTGCAATCCAAGAATTGAATAATAACAAGTAATATTATGTTTCCACGGCACATGCTTCGCTCTCTATTCATGCTTCTCACCCCAATCATGTGCGAAACAACTTGCTTCATCATACAAAATTTTAAGAGCGAATCAAGTAGATTCACATTGAATCAACTTGCGAAGCACGAAAAATTGCACTCTTCTCTAATTTTTATCGCAAGTTTATCTGTACTAGTTGTAAAAATTTAATATTATTGTAAACAAAGCAAATTATTTTCTTGTTGCTGGAAGTAAAGAAAGTAAATACGTACGAATGTATGTTTTTTTCAAATAAGCTAACTAATTTCCACTCAGTTTTTTTGTCCATTAAAAAAATATTTTCCACAAATTGTAAATTCTGTTTTTTTTTTTATTCTGTTTGTTTATTAAAAACAACTGTCAAATAGAATCAAGTTTTTTGGTCATGTAAACAGCATGATTCATAAACATGATTCAGAGAGCGAAGCAGGTGATTCAAGTCATCGTGGAAACATATTATAAGAGTTTATATTCGGCTGTGCCGAACTTCATAAAATATTGTAACGTAATTTCTATTTACTTTAGGCTTATTTTAGTAGAATTTCATCTCAATGATGACATTTACAAGAATTGTATGCATATTCCAGTCATAATCAAGAAATTATACTTTGTTAATATTTTTGCAGCGTGTAACATAAAGCGATTGGGCCATAACCAAAGTCACAACAGAAGTGTACTTTAATAGTTAAAAAGTTGACTTTTGTTAAAAGTAGACTTTAGTTTAACTATAGACACGTAAAAGTATACTTTAACCGCTAAATAATACTTTTAATTTAAAACCAGCTGAAGTTGCTTTTAAATAATTTAACATCACTTTAAAATCAAAGAACAAATAACAAAAACATAAAAAAGTAAAAAAAAAATCTTTCTGCAGTAGCCCCATTCGCCTCTCTTTCTCTTTGTTTTTTTTTTATTGTTCCTGTAAAGAGTTATCCAAAAATCAACGCCAATATAGCCTAATTATGTTATTAATCTTACCTTCTCCATTTTTCCACCGCAAACACTTTTCTTAAATTTTCCCGCTTAATTTTATTATTTTGCCGATTTTTGTTTTTTTTTAAATTTTCAATGACAGCTGTTTGAAGCTGCCACTTGCTTATTTTTCTTTACAGTTTGTATGAAATAGTTTTCTACATATGAGGTGGCACCCAGTTAAAGTCGGTTTAACTTTAAATTTTGACTATAGTTACAAAATAATTAAAAGTAGGTTTTAAGTTTAAAGTTGTTGTTAAAAACAACCGACTTTAGTGTTTGTCTATGGTTATGGCCCATTATCTTTAGCACATAATAAATTAAGTGCTAAAAAGTCCTTGGAAACTTATTTTGCCTTTTTGATACATCAAAATTGTCACCTCTGTATACTCTGTGATTTATCTCGGTAGTGGCTGCTTTGGGCAATTATGGACCAACTTACACAAAAGTCAATAGTACAATTTGTACATGCTTATAACTGGTCTGTGTAAAATTTCGGTTTGATATGAATATTTATGTAGGTTAATGAGTTTTCGGGAGTAGTTTTTATAAGGGAATTCTGACATCATGAAATTCTATACGACAATTTATTTGTATATGCGAATTATTTTCATATGTTGAATTTTAACGTATAAATGATTCTTATAAGAGATTTATGCGCATTTAAGTGTATGTATATTGGTAAGGATATCAGTTCCTAGACGGTGTGAAAAAAAAGTCAGCACTTCCGATGGAAATGTGAAAAAAACGCCTGCATTTCTGTAAAATCCACAAAAATTGGACAGTAGATGACTGGAAACGGGTTATTTGGAGCGACAAAACGAAAGTCAACCAATACCAGTCTGATGGAATAGAAGACTATTGGCAAAAGGCAAAAGCACCATCTTTAATGCAAAACATCCGGACAGTTTTGCTTTCCACTGTACATATTTGGAAGAGGAAGTAAGTTCGCTTCTATTGAACAAACATTTAGATAATGCAATGGAAAGTGTTGTAAAAATGTTTCAGGGAACAGTAATTATTGTTTCTCATTGCAACATTTATACAAACATGTGTCGTTGTTGTGTAATGCGTAAAATATGACATCGAACAAAATCGTTATCTCTAATTAGCTACTTCAACAGATAGAATACAATTATCAATGCATAAGTATACTACTCGAACAATATAATTGCAAGACACTTAGAAATTAAAAATAAATAATAAATCAGTGTTTATTAACAATTTCTAACGTAAACATACAATAATGGATCAATTGGTGGCAGCCAACTATTTCAAATATACCAAAAAATGGAGTGGCCCCAAAATGGAGCCACTGTACAATGTGAAACATCATTCTGTAGGTAAAATTTTATATGGACAAATGACAAATTATCCCAATAAAGTGATACAGGTATGTAGCTGCTATTGCATTTAGGCCTTAACGTGGGCGGTGCGTATAGCTCAACATTTTAAGAAAATACATTTACGTTATGACAATGTGGTGGGCATTGCGGCACGTTTTTCTCAACTCGGTACCCTTTCATGCGTTCAGTCCTCTGCATGATGACAGTAATTAGGGTTGCAATTATTGTTAATTATTAAAAATTAAGATATTTAATTTATATTACAGAATCACTGAGCCACTGTTTTGGTATTACAAAACCTGAGATTATATTTTGCGATGCTTCGGATTATGAGAAAATATGTTTGGCTGCTAAATCTTTTTGGCCTCTTTTATATACCGTCAGTGAACACATTGCAGATGTTGCCTCTGTTTTGGATCTACTGCAACCTACAAAAACTGAAATATTTTATCAGTAAGTGGATGTTTTAAACTTAGGAATAATTTAAGCCTTTTTTATTGAACTACTTGATCTCTATTCATTCAGACCCGAAAAGCTTTCGTTGGGTTCCGATCAAACTGTGGCTATACTGTGCTCATCTGGAACCACCGGACTGTCAAAATCTGTAACTATATCCGTTAATAAATTGATATTTGATAATCCGTAAGTACAAACAAATTTTACAATTAGAAAACGTATTTAAAATTTCCTATTATTGTAAATTCTTTTTTTTTACACAAAATATTAGGTATTATTACCAGCGAAGATGTCATATACACCAACAGTGGCTTGGATTGGATGAGCGGTCTCATAACAATGACATTCAGTTGTTACTAGGGTTGTACTCGCATCATTTCCCGTAAACCATTCTCACCCGAATATTTTGTAGAACTTACCGGAAAATATAAAATAACCAATGCTACCCCGGCTTAATCTCATGTTGTTACCTTGACCCAATGCCCCAGCTTTACTAAGGAAAATATGGAGAGTATTAAAGCTCTGCAATGTGGTGGTGTTTGTATTACCACCAAAACTTTAGAAAAGACTCAAACCATTTTACTCCGTGCGTTTATATGTTTTGGTTAGGTTTCACAGAAGCTGGTGGTGTTTCTGGTTATTTTGTTTTGGGGCGTTTATGGCGGTTGGCATCGTTGAACCGTTCTTTTTCAAAGATGACGAGGGCAGGAACGTTACTGTGAATGGCAAGCGCTACCGTATAATGATTACAAATTTGTTTATCAAAAATTCAAGAGTTGGACTTGGCTGACATGTGGTTTTAACAAGACGGTGCCACATGTCGCACAGCATGCAAAACAATTGCTGGATTTTTGTATGCCAATATTTTGAAGTGATTTTTCGGAAGTGGGCCTTATATGGGAGTTATGACTAATTATAGGCTGATATTCATAAAATTTGGCTGAATGATTTGTATAATTTTTATTTTGATACCAAGATTTTTAGGAAATTTATGTTCGTGAAAGTGATTTTCAGAAGTTGGCCTTTTTTACCGATAACGTCCTATTTCGAGGTGTCAATGGACGGATTTCAACCAATTTCAATCCCAATCGTCCTTGACCCGAAAAAATTCAAATACTAAATTTTATAAAAATATCTTCAAAATTGCAACCTATACTTTGCGCACAAATTTGCATAGACAGTGGATTATTTGTACCGAATTTCAATTTAGATTGATCTGATGTTTATAAAGGCGCGTTTTCACTATGTCATTTTTGTTGTCAAATTGTTGTCCAAATTGTTGGCAATTTTATGAAAACGGGTTGCCATATGGCGTCATCTATGTTTGCAATGATGATTGCAAAAAATTAAATTTATTAATGACAACCCGTTTTCACAATGGACCGTATTGGTCTCTGGGTGATGGTGTGGGGACAACCTCACACCGGCCTTCTAACCTAACCCGTTTTCATACAATTGCCAACAATTTGGACAATTTGACAACAAAAATGACATAGTAAAAACGCGCCCTAAGAGATTTGTACGTATTTAATTCATTTTCTGAAAAGGGCTTTATATGGGAGCAATGTTCAAATATTGACCGTTACAAATCCTTGCTGAACTTTTTATAAATACTGTTTTTCTATAGAAATTTATGTACCATAGAGCCATACTCCATAAAGTCATATGTATGGGAGCCAGCAGAAATCGTGTACAATTACCGGGTTTTTCGCAAATTTTGCTATACTCAGCTGGTTCTATTGGAACTATTTTGATCATTGCACATTTATTGCATTGCCCCTATATTTTGCTTGGTCAGTATAAATAGTTGAGAAATATTTAGTTGAAGAGATAATAACAAATATATTGCACTGAGATAAAAACCCCGATTCAGCTGATTTTATGAGAATACAAGATAGGAAATTCTGGTATAAATAATTGCTATTTTTTACAGGAATTCCGTGATGCGTTTCTAATTATAATATCATATCGCTATATTTCCCCATCAACTACTAATTTAACTAGCGACACTTTATATTTGCACAATAGTGTTCAATCATAATTTGCAATTTTATTTAGCTAATATTTATTTTATTTCGATATTAACAATACTTTTAGATTAGATTAAAATTAAATTGAGATACACCAAAAATAAACAATATCAATTATCTTTATATTTATAACTTACATGCAGACGGACGTTCATATTACTCATATAAACAATTATTCACATACATATGTATTCGATAACAATTTTTAATTATTTATAATCAAAACACTGAACAAAACACAACAATCCAGAAAGGCGGGCATAAAGAAAAATGTTTGATTTTACTGTTAACTATGATGAAACAGAGAAAATTTGGCATGGCGCTACCAAGAATCAAATGTTTAACGAAAATGTTTCGGTTGGCGAAATGGCTCTCTTCATGATGCGCAGTAAGAATCCCCAAGAAATCTGCCAAGTCAGTGATTCAGAAAATACGACATTATCATACGGTCAAGCCCTAACTGCTGCCATACGTATGGCTCAACATTTTAGAACATTAAGCTTAACAGTAGACGATGTTATTGGTATATTGGCTCCCAATACCACCTACGTAATGCCAGTTGTTATGGCTGCCTGGTTTAATGGAAATGCATTTCATGCTGTTAATCATGTACTGGAAATAGGTGAGTGAATAAGATTTTAGGTGGTTATTTATGTGTCTTTGTTAATTAAATGCTTCGCTTTTATTTTTACAAGATATGGTTAAACATCTCTTTGATATTACGAAACCAAGAATAATATTTTGTGATGGTAAACAATACGATAAAGTCAACGAGGCCACAAAGAGATTTAAGCCTACAATTTATACAATGGAGAATCATTTGCCTGGCGTTAACAGAATTGAAGATTTATTTGAACTTACTACAACGGAGATGTTTTATCAGTAAGTGGTAAAAATAACAAAAGTAATATAATGTTAGATTTGCATAATGTAAGATATGCTAAATCGTGTATAAAACTGATTTGCATGGATCCTATGTGATCTCGGTAGTAAAAGTTCAATAAGATTTGTGTCACCAACCAAATCTTTCCGCTTGATCATATAAAGGTTTCCAATCTACTTACTTATGCAACATATCATGCAAGAAAACCCGACAGAAATTACAAAACTTTCCACGACAGCCGGTTCTACGCACCGGAATGACCCGAGATCACTCGGCCAAGGGCTGACAACTCAGCAATTACTGCTGTTACAACAACAACAACAACAAAACTCTGGTCAGCATTAAGAGTAACGTTCGGCAAGGCAAATAGATGGTGTGTTCCAGGTTCTACCTTAGTCCCTTCTGAACGAATGGTCATGTGTTCGCATAGAAGCTTTAAACATTCTGACTGTTTGCTTGGATAACTGCGAATCCAAAATAACAGATACTTTACGATATAGAATAAGCTTAATTCCACGCCATTTAGATGAGAAAAGCACAAGCACAATTTTTGGTGGTTCTACTAAAGATCGCCCTAACAGATTCCTTTCGTTTCCCAGCCCACTGTTGGACTGAAGACTTTATTTATTATATTCAATGCCAAGTCTTTATAGAGAGCCGATATAATAAAATCAAACATTTATAAGCGTCTCGATAGAATTCCCCTTCATATAAACATGTTTAGAGGTGGATACTTAGTCGAATAAATATTCTTCCATGACCACTATCCAATACTCTTTCCAGAGTTTTCAAGGGAGGTGTCTTTCCATCCTTAGGAATAAAGACCACATTTTACCTGATGCATGATTCTGGATCTTACATATTTTAATAATCGAGGGCATAATCTAATCTGCGTTATGTGCTGATTAGCTTGTTCTCTGGAATACCTTAAGAAACTTTCGAGTAAGTAATTTCATTCAGCTATGGATATGAGAATTGAGTTGCTGATGTATAGATTTATTAGCATTTCTGCAATTTTGAGTTTCCGAAATTGTAATCTGCCGTTAGTGATGAGCCAGTACTACGTAGAATAATCTGACCCGGTTCGGCTGCCGGACTAATCTATATCACTCTGTCAATAGTACTCGACTCAATAGAACCTGTTAAGTCGTTCTGGAAGTATAATCTCTTGAGTTTATTTTTTTGGGAAACAGACACTAAAGCTTTTTGAGAGATGGTATCGAAAAGATCCAAAAGACTGTGCTAACAAACTACATAATCAAAATGAAGAGTAAACATAGATCCATGGGCCCATCGCGAATGGATAAGTGATTTTCATGATCCAGGAAATCAAAATAATACAGTTTAAAACTTTTGTTTCCTATAACTATTAAAACCTTTATTTTTAGTTTTTGTATAACTCTCTCTTCTAGAGCGGAGCCTTTGAAATATGGTCCCAATCAAACTATGGCCATTTGCTGTTCCTCTGGCACGACTGGGTTACCTAAAGGCGTTTGCTTATCAAATCGAGTTTGTTCCACCGAATACGGGTATATTCTAAAAAACTCTAATCACATCTTACGTAAACTATAGTTATTTCTTTCCAATTTTCAGTTTCACAAATGGTTCCAGCACCATATTTTCCTTTGCCGAAATAGATTGGGGTACCGGACTGTACAATCTGATCTGTAATGTACTGGTTGGTGGCGTGCGTATTATAACTACAAAACCCTTTTCACCTCAATATATGCTGGAACTTATAAAGAAATATAGAATAAATTTTCTCATGACCTGTCCATCACAAATGGTTCAAGTGTCCCTATTGCCCAGCTACACACAAAAGGTTATGGCGAGTATACTTTTTATATTTATGACAGGTTCTGGTTGTTCAGAGGCCACACTAAAGCGCATACGTTCCGTTCTAACCACCGGATACTTATTAAATATCTACGGCACTACAGAAACGGGAGGTGTAGCATATAATTTTACAGACTATAAACCCAAATCTGTGGGCAAAATAGTGTACAATGTAAAACTAAAGATTGTAGATCAATTTACAGGTGAACGATTGGGTACCAACGCGTTGGGTGAAATATGTGTAAACTCAAATAATAAGTGGCTAGGCTATTACAATAATCCGGAGGCCACAAAACAAATTGTCGATTCTGAGGGATTTACTCATACCGGCGATTTGGGTTATATTGATGAGGAACATTATCTTTATTTGGTGGAACGTTGCAAAGATGTCATGAAATTTGAACATTTTCATTATTCGCCGCATGAAATCGAAGAGATTGTTATGGCCATACCCGGCATAGTCGATGTTTGTGTTTTTGGTGTTTTTGATGAAGAGAAGAACGACGTACCAGCTGCCGCTGTCGTCAAGCATACAGAGAGCAGAATTACTGAAAGAGATATTCTGAAATTTGTGGAGAGTAAAACACAGGCCAATTATAAAAGACTGCACTATGGTGTGTACTTTTTAGATGAAATTCCATACAACAAAAACGGCAAAGTGCAGCGACGTTTGGTAAAGGATATTTGCTTAGCTAAAAGAAAAATTTAATATGGAAATAATTAACCAAGTCATTTAAATAAAACTCATTAGTACAATATATTAAACAATTATTTTCGAGTTTTTCATTTATTGATATAACAAATAACAATTTAGATCTTTAACTCTTTAAAAAAAAACGAATTCATAAAAATATTGTATCAAATTATTAGTTTTTTTATTTATCGTTTTTATTATTTCTTATTTATTAAACTAAAAATATTTACCAAACACAACACACAACACTTTGTCTGGCATACATATTTTAATGACAAATTTTACATATTTAAATTCTTTACATTTAATACTGTAAATATTTTCTATGTACTGTGTGATAATCTTCTGAATCTCTTCTATTACATTTGAGCAATAGTTTTCTTTCTTTCATATTAAACGCTAGTAACTTGACTTTTGTAACTAATCGAAATAATGGTCGTAGAACCAAAAAGTCTATATATTGTGGGACCTCGTAAGATTGTAAGACATTTCCGTCCGTCTGTCCGTCAGTTGTTGGCACGATAGAGATTCGAAAAAAAGACATAGAGCAATGAAGTTTTTACCAAACATTCTTTGATCTACAAAAATATTTTATATTGCAAATGGGTAAAATCGGTCCTGTAGGATATGAGTTATAGATCACAGTTACAGACTACCTCGAAATGTTTCAGATATTTTTCGCTGTTTTCTGCAAATATAATGCAGATAATATCATGAAATTTTGCACACTTTGGCCCATAATCATAGTCATAGAAAAAGCATACTTTAAGCAAAAGCATGCTTTTGTTTTAAATTCAGAACAAAATGTATATGTTTTTGTTGTTTAAAAGTCTACTTTTACTTAAAGTGTGCTTTTTCTATGACTATGATTATGGGCCTTTATTTTTATTATAGAAGAATACGTCCTGATGAAAACGGTTGGAATCGGTCCACGATTTATCATAGCACCCATACAAATGTCTTCCCGGAATGTCTATAGAAAAGCCGTATCCATATAAAAATCAGCAAAAATATGTCTCATGCAAAGTGAAATCTCAAAACGATATTTTGTTTGCATCGGTGCATAATTTTGACATAGCCCCAGACAAAGGCCACTTTAGAAAATCACTTTAATGAACATAAATCATTTGTAAAATTTACTATCAAGTTTTAATCCGACACGCGTAATCGAAATATACATTTAAATTGTCGTAACAAATTCTCATGATGATCGGTCCATATTTAACCATAGCTCTCATATCCAGTTCCGCAAATCACTTAAATGCGCATAAATTCCTTATAAAACCAGTCTCAAAATGGAATTCAACACAAATGGTCCATACATATATACAAATCATCGATCTCAGATTTATGATGATCGGTTTATATTTGACCGTAGCCCCCTTATAAAGTCCACTTCTAGAGATCACTTAAATGAGCATAAATCTCTATAATAGGTGGCACAGCCGAATATAAACTCTTACTTGGTTTTTTTACTTCATTTGTTGATCCGTTATTTGCACATTCACCAAACACATTCATTACGAATTTCTTGTCCCGATAAACTTTTTTTATTTAAATATTTAATGACACCATGAATTTAAAATTTTTCCATTGTAAAAAAAATTTACATATCTATAGAAAAGATGATTTTGGCAATGTTTGCAGTAAACAATGTCACGTGTAACTGACGAGGAACGCCGAAAAATTTAGGAAATTCGGCTTGCTGGGAAACCGGTTAGTGAGATCACATCGAAATACGATCTCGTATTTTTTAAAAGATCCAAAAATTTGGCAAAAATAAATGCATTGGCGGATTTCAACCCTAGAAGCGAAATTCGACATTTAGTAGTAGATGAAAACATGAGCTGCAGGCAAATAAAAGTAGAACTCGACCTCAGTGTTACCCGGCTAAAATAGAATATCGGTCTTAAATATAAAAACAAAATAGCAAACCCACAGCTAACTCAGCACCACAAAAGAGTGCGTATTGCGTTTGTTGAAAAATTAAAATGAATGGAATGAAGCAGAATTTGAAACGGTTACATTGAGCGACGAAACAAAGTTTAATTTGGATGGTCCTGATGGTTACCTTAAATACTGGCGTCATACAAGACGCTCTCATGAGACGTGTTTTAAGCAAAACCACTGTGTTGGATCACTGATGGTGTGGGCTGCATTTGGAGCTCGAGGAAAGTTCCGAATATATATAGTGCCAAAATTGATGCTTTATTATCTTTATGTAAAAATTGTACTATTGACTTTTGTGAAAGTGGGTCCATAACTGAGCATAGCACCCACTTCTGAGAAGAACCACAGAGTATACAGAGGTGACAATTTTTCTGAAGCCAAAATCAGTTGCCTAGGGTACTTAATTTATAGTTTGTTAAAGTAAATCTTTTTATGTTACACGCTGCAAAAATATAAGCAAAGTGTAAGTTCTTGATTATAACTGGCATATGCATAAAATTCTTATAAATATTTGAGTTAAAATTCAACTAAATTAAACCTATAAAAAAATATAAATTACTGTATATACATAATATTTTATGACGTTCGCCCCATAATAGGTGATTTGGTTGTGGGTATATGAGCCGAATATAAACTCTTACTTGTTTCATCTACATATGTACATATGTGTATTTGGTAGAGATATTCTGTTGTAACGCAAATTTAATATAATATGTATAGAATTGTTATTATCTTAAAATTCGATTAGATTTATTGTGTTTATTTTTATGTTCAACTATGTTAGAAATATGTATTAGGGTAGTGCATAAGTACAATATGTATGTATGCTATTTATTGTTAACTCACATGCGATTTGTAGTTAAGAGTATATTCACTAAAAACAAAAATTGCGTAATCCGTACTTAAATCAATCCGTAGCGGTGTCAATAGTAGGATTTTCTTATACCGAGTACAAAATACTTGATTCAAGTACGGATTCATCAAGTCAAAAAATCTTAATTTTAGCTCTCCTTAAGAATGGCTGATATTGAATTAATCCCTAAATAAGCTTGATTCAAGAATTATAAATTATATTGAGAGCAACTGAGAGAGTAAATTTTATTGCTGCAATTTTTTCTCAAAATATAAGTTTTTTTTGTCTTAATTTAAGAACAAATTGGACCTAAAGTAAGAATTTCTTACTCAATAAATTATAAAAATTGATTTTGAGAGCTTCTGAGAGAGTAAGTTTAACTTCGCTCATTTCTTCTCTGGGATTGATTTAAGATTTTTGTTGTTAATTTAAGTCAAATAAGTCTTAGTTTACGTTGTAAGATTTATCTTCTTGATTTAAGAACAAATTGGACTTAATTTAAGAGTTTTTTACTTAAATCAAGAACAATATTCTTGTTTTAAGAAAATCTGCGCTTGATTTGTTAAATCAATCCCGATTGTTACTTATTTTAAGTATGAACTAGTAAAAACGTATTTAAAAATTTCAGGCTAAAACTGAGAAAAATAAACTTAATTTTAGAATGCCATTTTTCTTTCTGTGTATGTAACTTGAAATACTTGACGCTTAAAACGTTTAGAAAGCTATAAACGCGTTGAGGCTAAATATGAGTTGTGGACCTCCTGCTTTAAAGTGCTTCATAAAAATTAAATTGCGAATTTTGAGCGTACTTGCATCTAGCATTGTTCTATGTATTGTAGAAACACGTTCTGAGAAATATAAGGATGATGGGATATCGTTAACTAGCGCCGAATCGGTTCTGAAGTTTGGACGAGCATTTACAAGGAGAAAATATAAATTTTTTCAGTTTTCCCAAAAATGTTGCTATTAAATAATTTTTTCCATTTTTGTGTACGAAATTAGGGTTCTAATAAGATATAAAAGATAAAAATCAGCTAAAAATGTTTAAAGCTATTAAGTATTCCCCAGGCCATTAACCTGTTTCAGACCACTCGAATAAGGAATGTAAGAAAAAAATTAACAATTTATTAAATATTAATCGAATAAAATTATATTTTTACTTTAAATATATACGTATTTACTTGTATATGAATTTTTATATTTGCAGCATAACGTTAACCTATTATCTAGTATGGTAAAAAAAGTTGTTTATTTGTTTTAATTGTCGTTTCAAAAAGCCATTCTTAATTTTTTTAAAAATGTGGTCAAACTAAATTTTGAATTTTTGGACATCTCTTTGGGATTTATTAAGGATATATGAGGAAACAAAAATATAAAAAAATTATAGCAATAACTCCCATAGTTTTTTTTTTTTTTTTGTACCAGCGATTTTAATTCGCCGAATTTGGGAAAAAACAAAATTTTTAGCCATATTTTGCTAAATAAGCTTAATTTCTTTAGTATTAGTCCGCTTTCACACTTTTCCATTTTGACTCGTCAAGGCAAGTATTTTTGGATGAAAAGGGAAAAGAGAACAAACGGGGTGCAAGCTTGACGGTACTAGTCAATTTTCTTATTTCCTTTTGTTTTTTCTTTCATGCATGTTGATTTGCATAAAAAAGTACGAAAATTAAATTGAAGTGTGTAAATGAAATGGCAAGTTCAAAAGAGAATTAAACAAAACTTGGCCAGCTAAAACTAAAATTTGAAATAAAACCCATTCAGAACATTATAATTAAGATACTGTTAAATACTTTCCGAGAGTTTTAATCAAAACGGACAACTTTAACCCGCTAAAACGTTAAGGTCAAAGGTTAATTTTTTCAATATTTTGGATTCCATACGATATTGAAGCACTGTATTGCTCATACTGTTTGCTATTATTGTGTTGATAATTCAGACTATAGAGTTAAGCCAATTTCCGAAAATCCGTTTTGAAATATTCCAGTGCGTTTAGCATCGATCGAAACTCCCGCGGAATTTTTATTCATGATTGGGCTGATAAACTAATTATAAGTCTTCTTGAAAATTTCTTAAAAAATGTAAAAGAATACAAATAACTTTTTATGCCAAAACATGATTTTTTTACATTTTTTAACTTCAAATATATAAAACTTTTGACTCTATGATGATTCTCTACTAGGTTTATAAAGTTATTGTAAATCCACGAAGACATTAAGAAAATTTGGGAAATATTTGTATCCGCTATTAGCAAAAAACCAAACTATGGTGGCTAACAAAATTAATAGGCGAATATATCCTCAACTATGAGAGAGAATATATAGATACCATAATTTATTTTTAGTACTCGACTAATAGATTTCATATATAATTCATTCTTTGAAAGTGCCCACTTTGGAGACCTCTGGAACCTCCCCTGATGGGTCTATGAGGTTTGAATTAAAATATTAAACTGGAAAGCAATTCTTCTCTAGACATGTGCAATTGTATTGCAATTGAATTACAGAATAATTTCCCTTTTTCCCAAATTTCCCCACTGTGCATCGGCATTACTTAGAAGCAGTCTTATAATAACTTCTTATACATATGTATATGTATGAGAACACTCTATTCTGATTATTTATTATACTTGGAATTAGTTGTAGTGATGTTATAGTAATAACATATTAATAAACGGTTGTCTTGTAAGTAGTGAAGTGCCAAATGAAAGTTTTTGCGAAAAGTTTATGTTCAAAACTTCTTTTTTTTTATATCTTCAATATCTCTCAGGAATCTTTTGAGCAAAGAAAATGTGTTTTATGCAGCATCCTAATTTTTATGCGTATGACGTTAAAATGAAGAATATTATTTATTTCAATTAAACATCCCAGTGAACTTTTTTGTCAGCATCAGCATCTGATGGCAATAATAATTTAAAACTTTATCAGACAATTAAGAAAACAGCCTTAAAAAATTGACAGAGTACATTATTTATTCATTTTCGAAACTATTGCTTTAATTTGTTGGCATTTTTTTTTCGGAGTAATAACAATTTTAAAGAAAAACAAAGTTGTATGATGATTTTTCTTATTTTTAAATAAAACTTTAGAAAATGTGTAGCATATTTAATTATTTTAATGCCTGAATGCAATTTTAAGAATTCGGTTAAATGCCAAATTAAATTTCAGATTATTTCTGACATCAGTTATGTTGTAAGATGTTCTCTGGGTGAATACAATCCTAATAAGGCACGGACAGACATCGTGTATTACACAGTGTTTTTCTTCGAATATAATTAGGTTGAAGCACGCCAAAGATATGTATGCCAAGAAGTTACAATGTAAGTTGGAATATGAAGTGAAATAAATAATAAAAAAGCATATTTATCATTGTACGTGATGTTATTCAAATTTAATTTATTTCTATTATTATTACAATATAATATTTGTATTAATAATATATTTATTAAAAAAAAAAACTTAACATAAACATGCCGTTCTTGGCAAATTGATTAACTTCCTCAATCATAAAGTATAATAAAAATAAGTCAGAAAGTATAGTCGGCAAAGTCCTACAATACAATACGAGTGCAATGAAAAAACAGAAGTGGGCGCTAAATATAAGATACATATTGCCTATTACACTATGCGACAGTCAAAATCGGAATGGGATGAAACCAACGGGAAATGTTATATCGGTAAAAAAAAGTTATACGTGTCCCGGCGTTTCGCTGGGTCATGTCTAGGAATCGTATATAGAAAAACGTTATATGAACTGGTTAAAGGAATTGTAATTCCAAATTTTTTATATTTGTTTCAGCAAAATCGGACTAGTGGTTCTCGAGTTATGTCAAAAAAAAAAAAAGACCACCAAAGGTGACAATTTCCCCTATATGATAGTTACTAACTTCAAATGTAAAGTGTAGTAGTAAAAAAATAATTTTTTTTTTTTAAATTTATTTTTTAAATTTTCTGTAAAATATTCATCCATTACCATAAAATTGATTTTTCTACTAATTTTAACTTTGATAACCCATAAGTAGGCCCCTACAAAGCGTAGCACTCTTTCCAAACGCTCATTTCATAGGCTGAACAGTTATCTATCATAAGCTGTTTAAACTATTCAATTATCTTATTCGGTTCAAAAGATATGATTTTTGCAACGAAAAAACGCAAATGGCGCCAATGTGCGCCATACAATTTCTGCAACCATGTCTTTTTAACCTTTTTCACCTCTAGAAGCCAAACGGGCATGTACGGGCAGATAAAACTATTTGAATTATGTAAAGAAATAATTATAGAACAGGTTTTGCAAATATGGCAAATTTACAAAAATATACATTTTTTTATTTTCCGTTGAAAAATAGTGAAAAAACAGATAGTTTTTAAATAGTGATTTACCAGTTAATTTTTTTTTATCATTATACATTTAATAAATACGTCAATCAATACAAAGAAAAAATACGGCGATTCGTTGCCTATTTTTCGTGATATTACACCTGAAATCGCAACACATTGACTAAAAATTGTATGTTTTTTTGAAAACCGAAAGTCGCTCAACTTTGAACGGTTATATCTTCTAAACTAAAAATGTGATATTATTAAGAGTGGCATATTTGCAATCGCTGAAAAATTTCCTATAACATGGGTTTATTCAAAACTTCGTCGGCGCTCATGAAAATTGAGATTTTTGCAACCTCGTTTGCTCTACGGGCGCCACTGTGCAACGGGGACTAAGGAACTGCAGTCATTCCAAACTATATTTCCTATAATATCGAAATAAAACAAGCAGTCGATTTAATCCCACATTTACAATTTATTCGCCACTGTATAAATTAATTTTACACAATTAAATGCAAACTATTTATAAATATCTTTGTTTATTGTTTAAAATTATGTTAAGCAAAAAATATGAAAATATTGTTATCATTGTTTTTTTTTTTTTTTTTTGTTATTGTCAGCATTTTTATTTTTTTTTAGGGAATTGCGTCTGTTATTGAAACCCTATTTAAATTCTGTTATAAAAATTCAAAAACATACATACATAAATCACATGTTGCCCATTTGTATTTATAAAATTTGCATTTATTCGTATATTCATACTGAATTTAGATGCAATTGCAAACAATTTATTGACAAGAGTGTTTGTTTTCAAATGAAATTGTGCAAAAACTGATATCAAAAATGTTTTTGTTGTTTAATGTTTTAATTTTTATACCCTCCACCACCATAAGTGGTGAATGTGGGTATATATAAGTTTGTCAATCCGTGTGTAACACTGAGAAATACTCGTCTGAGACCCAACAAAGTATATATAAGTATATTCTTGGTCCTTATGAAATTCCAAGTCGATTGAGACATGTCCGTCTGTGTAAAACGATCTCACGTCCAAAGGACACAACCGAAATAAACAAAGTTTACAAAAAAACCCGTTTATAGTTGTCCTAAGAAGCCAAATCGGTACAGTAGAACCAGAGTTAGAGGCCAAAATGTGAGACACCTCCAGAAAAAATTGATATTTTTAAAAACTTTTCTTGTTATATTTTTAAATATATTGCAGATAATACCATAAAATTTTGCATACGTTGTTTTTATGATAAAAGAGTAAAGTGTGAGGAAAATAGTACGAATATGTCTATGATTTCTCATAGCCCCCACACTAAAATCTTACCGAAATATTGCTCAATTATACATAAATGCCTACAAAATTAGAATATCAATACAAAATTCAGAAGGAATAAGTTTTATGCAAAACGAAATTTTTTTATTTCGGTCCATGTTTGACTTTAGATACCATATAAAGTACACTTCCAAAATATTTAAATGATATTAATTGATAATGCTAAACGGCTAAACTTTAGCATAACTAATACTTATAGGTAAATGAATTGTTTTACTAAATTTTATTGTAGTTGGCCCATGATTGGGCATAGCTCCCATTCAAGGACCACATCCGAAAAAGCCATTTATTTTTATATATTTCTTATAAATATCTGTACCGCCTCAAAACTTTATATATCTTATTTAAATACACACAAAAATCATCCCACAAAATTTTGTGAATTTCGGTCCATTTTTAACCGTATGCCCCATATAAAGCCCTCTTCCGAAAATCACTTTAATACTCATAAATCTCTTATAAATAACGGTACCGATCCAAACTTTTACACGGATCATTTACATACATACCAAAATCAAACTGCTGGATTTTTAGAATATCGGTCTATATTTGACTATATACCCCATATAAGGTCCACTTGCGAAATCTACGTTAATACTATTCGACGTGAAATATCCTCATATGCATCACAATAACTGTTCCAAAATTTAGGAAGATCGGCCCATAATTTGTTATAGCTGTCATATAACAACCATTTCCAAAAAAAGAAATAAATCCACAAAAATGTCTAATAAATATCGATATTGAACCAACTTTTATATACGCCCATGTTCTGAAAAAAGCAAAAATTGGCGTTTTCAATTTGAATTTGAATTTCAAGCGTTTTGCGTTTTTCAGAAAATGGGCGATAGATCAGCAATTTTAATCCAGAAATCATACTAATATCGGTTATACGGCAATTATGCTACTGGATTTTGTAGCTTCCTGTCAATAATTGGCAATAGCTCCCGAAGTAAGTCCACTTCCGAGCATACTAAACAACCATATAACTCTTGTAAATATTATTATTAAGATCAAATTCAACCAAAAGAAGCCTCACCTTACATCTTACCCTTTTGTATACTCTGTTTCTTAACTTGCTGTGTATATAGAAAAATGTTCATTTAATTTTATAAATTGTTAAATTACACTCAAGATTATTATAAAAATCAGACAAACTCTTTAAATTATAGTAAGAATCGGTAATTACATCAATTATAAATGGTCAAATTTAGATAAAATTTCAAAAAATTTAACATAAATTATGTTGGTCGTAAAATTGTCTTTCAAGCAATACATAAAATACTAATAAAATTTTCACTAAGACTGAATAGAAAACACAGAATAGGAATATTCTAGTCCTATAACCAGTGTAGTTTATGTATTTGTTATTATGTTTAGGTGTAGGGTATTAGAGATTCGGCACAGCCGAATATTGCACTCTAACATGTTTTTGTATGTTTTGTTGGGTCAAGTGATTTTGAAATTTGTCCGGCAGAATATGTTGTGTATATTTTAGTTTATGAATTGAAAATATATGAATTTGTTATTAAACTGTTTGTAATTGTGTTAAATTATCGTGTGTAGCTTCTATATTGAATTAAAGTTTATTTTGTTTGTGATAAAAATAGATGAAAGAAATCTGACATTAGTGCTAATGTATAAATTTATATTAAATATAAATAAAACTGTTTAAAAATAATGCTATAAATGTGGATATGTACTTAAGTAGAATAGATCTAAATACATTTTATCGTATAAGGACTACAAAATATAAGAAATTTTTTGATTACTTTTTAAGAAATGAATATAAAAAGTAAGAGTTAATGTATATTCGGCTGTGCCGAATCTTATATACCCACCACCAAAAAATCATCTCTTACGGGGCGAAATTCATAAAATGTTGTGTCGTAATCTCTATTTATTTTAACTTTATTTTAGTTATTAACAACATTTATAAAAATTGTATGCATATTCCAGTTATAATCAAGAATTTATATTTGTGACAGCACTTTGTTTATATTTTTGCAGTATGTAGCATACATATATCGATTTACTTTAAATTAAGAACCAAAAAGCCTTGAAGATACTGATTTTGCCTTTTTAAAAAAAAACTTCAAAATTGTCATTCCTGTATACGCTGTAGTTATTTTCGGAAGTGCGTATTGCATGGGAGCTATGGCTAATTATGGACCAACTTTCGCAAAAGTAAATATGTAGTATAATTTTTACAAACTTATAATTGATCTGTGAAAAGTGTTGTGTTGGAACAATATTTCTGGGCGTTATAAACATCAGCACAAATCCAATATACCCTCCCACTATGGTGGTGTAGGGTATAATAATAATTTGAAAGTAACGGTATATTTTGCTTGTAACTTTTAGCTTTTTTTATAACATTTATCAAGCAGTTTTCGTTAGTATAACAGATACAATATCCCATGAAGTTTTTATCTCATTTTTTGTACATATGTATGTATGTAATCGTATATCTTTGAAAAAGTTTGTGTGCAGACAAATGCTTTTACTAAAAGCTTTAAATACTTATTTTAACAGTGAATAAAATTTTTAAACAAGTTTTTGCAACTTGCTACTGTTACTTGTTGTACACGCTAAAATTACTGTCCATTGAATTATTTAAAGGGTACAAACCCTACGTTCTTTTCGAGATGAAAAATTCAGTACTATTGGAAGAGTCAATAGGTAATTTACAAAGTGACCACGGTTACATTTTGTTGTTCTTTTAAACTAATGACAACTAACATAAAAATTTTAATATTCACGGCGTTGCATAACTATAAATACATAAGTTAAATCCAAAATGAAAACGAACAAGTAAGAGTTTATATTTGGCTGTGCCGAATCTTATATACCCACCAACAAATCACCTACAATGCCCGTCACAACTATAACCGCACTATATTGTCCGTTTTGCTCAACGTAAAAAAAAAATCATGAATGGTTTACGGTGTATGTTATTGTTTTATAACGGTAGTTTTATTCAAACAAAGAATTTGTGATATACTCTTTGAATTGGCAAATCCACAACAATTAATGTATTTCTTAGTGTTGCATAACTATAACCGCATTGCATTTAAAATAAATAATAAATTAAAACTGTGCCCAAATTTAAAATTTTTTGTTTGCAAATTAACGTTTCATTGCAATTAAAAAAAATGCCAAGGGAAACATTTCGAGAGATCGGTGGAAAACTAAGTCGATCGGAGAGAGTAGTAAGAAAGTTTTGCCAAAAACCAGAGTCAGTATGGTAAAAACAAAACCGGTGGACCAAAACGAAAGTTATCCGAAATAGATCGGCGCAGAATTGTTAAAGCCGCAAGCAATTCTATGAAAAGCCATTCGCAGATTTCTGCCGATTGTGGCGTAAAAGTGTCAAATTCTACAATAATTAGAGTACTAAATGAATCTGGAACAATAACCAGACAATCGCTGATGACTATGCCAAGATTACCCATGCGCCACAAGAAAGCCCGCATGGAATTCGCAAAGAAAAATTTGCAAACAAACTGGAGTCAGGTAAGTAAATATTTTTATTTTTTTTTTTTGTGTATTATAATTGAGTTTTTTCTCCTTTAGGTAATTTTTTCAGACGAGAAAAAATTTAATCTTGATTTCAATGGATATTGGAGGGATCTGCGAAAGGAAACACGATATTTCTCTAAACGAAATTTCGGTGGCGGTTTCTTAATTATATGGGGAGCCTATTGCAACGATGCAATGCTTGAATTGGCCTTTCCGAGCACTCGAATGAATTCCGGAGAATACATAGGCATTATTAATGAAAAACTGTTGCCTTTCTTGGAAGCCCTGGCTGAAAAAACGTTCATTTTTCAGCAAGACAACGCGTCAGTGCACAAGAGTCGTCAAACGATTGAATGGCTAAAATCAAAAAACATAGAAATTATTGACTGGCCCGCATGTTCTCCGGGTCAAAACCCAATAGAAAATATTTGGGGAATATTGGCCCGCCGCGTTTATGCCCAAAATAGACAATACAAAGATGTTTTCGAGCTAAAAGAATCAATCATCGATGAATGGCGAGCAATTAGTGAAGATATGAGGACAAAGCTTGTCCAAAGTATGACTGATCGGATTTTTGAGCTTATTCATAATAAATGAGGCCCCACCCATTATTAAATATATTTTTTAGTTTAATTTATAATCTAAGTAGAAAATTTTGTTGAATTTTTTTAAGTGCGGTTATAGTTATGAAACAGCTGTTTTGTTAAAATTAATTATATTTATTAAACTAAAGTGAATAAAGAATTTATTTTTATTACATTACATAAGTTTACAAGCTGATATATTAACATTAATAAGGGTGCGGTTATAGTTGTGACGGGCAGTGTATTATGTACACGTCAGATTTTTTTTGTATATATAAAGCAGGGACAGAAAATAACTGTTATTTTTAAAAATATACATCACACATAAAAAGCACACATAAAAAATGATCGTAGAAAATTTTGGTTCTTATCATTATGATACATAGGTGATGTGCATGCAAATTTTTGTGTGACTTTTAAATTTGTGCCTTTTTTGATAAAAGTCAAAAAATAACTTTTAATTTTGTCTTTAATTTTTTAAGGCAAAAATAAAAATCATGAATTAAATATTGCATAAAACTATCGTATTACAATGAAATATTTAATTTAAGACTTTTAATTTTTGCCTTAAAAAATCAAAGTTAAAAAATAACTTTCTTTCCTTGACTTTTTCGATAAAAGTCATAACAGTTTAATTTGCACGGTTATCTAATTAGATTTTAAAATTTTCACTCGCCAATTGTGAATTTGAGGCCGAAACTTAATGCGTTTTGCACTAGAAACCTTTTTATAAATTGCAGACATATTTTTGCCTTAAATTACAGGACTCTATGTATTAAATCTATGTAAAATGTTGTAAAACTATTTAAAATTATGCAGCATTAAACATATATGTATAAAAAAGAGTTTATGTATATGAATACTTTAATAAATGAGCTACAAATATAAACTGAACATTGAAAGTGTCACCACACTATACATAAAATGTACTAAACATAGTAAACGTATATAACTTACTTTACGAGCTTTCGAAAACATTTTTCCACATGCTAAGTACAAAATCCACTTACACCAATGCACATTTAGTAGGGTTGTCAATTCCAAAATATATATACTTATATATATACACATGCATATATGTATATTCTAGGTCCTTATTAAATTCTAATACTACATTTACACCTACGCAAAATCTAGTACTTAATACTGCATTTACATCTACGCAAAATCTACTAGATTTCAGTTTAAATCTTCAAGGAAATCTTTGCCGTTTACACTACTGTTTTTTGTCATATTGTGGGATTTCATTTTCATAACAAAAACAGCTGACTAAAAAGGAAGGAAAATTTTTAAATTTTTTTGTGGCAAAAAATGAGCTTCACAATGGGTTTTTTGTTTTTAAAAAAGTACACAACAATATACTTACACTTTATTTACTATTTGGTGCTCCATTGCCAATTATCTTTAATAATTATTACGATTTTAAATTTTGCCGCAAAAATTCCAAAAAATACCGCCCTTTGTTTGCTTTTTTTTATTGTCAAAGTGTCAAAATTTAATTGAACAGTGTTGCGTTTTTTAGTACATTAATAGGAAAACCACGGTTGTATTAGTAAGTAGTGCAAGATTTTGAAAGATTTTGGCGAAATCTACTAGATTTGCTGCATTTTGTTTTGTATGGGGAATCTCATCAAAACCTACCAGATTTGGCTTGAAATCCCGTAAGTAATAGATTTCGCTTAGGTGTAAATGGCATATAAGGGATTTTGAGCGAAATCTTGTTTATTTCTACTAGATTTCCCATACAAAACAAAATCTAGTTCGTCACGAGATTTTGGCAAAATCTCACAAAACCTTGCAATACAACTCTGAATTTTATACTAAAGTACTAAAAAATACAGCACTGAACAAGAAAAATTTCACAGTTCCACAAAAATAAATTTAAAAGAAATAATAAAAAGAGCAGGATATAAAATAAATTTGCGGCAAACTACACCGTATACTAAATAAATAAATAAACATTGCTTTGTTTTGTCTGCTTTTGTCATTCACGTCAAATTCGAACACAACAATTGAAATGTTTGCCGGCTTAATCGAAAATTTTCTATGAACGTTTCTTCTGGCATAATAGGCACATCTTCCTCATAAAACGAGCCCTGGCGAGTCTATAATAATTAGTTAAATTACGCCAACTTATTTCCCATAATTACGTGTGTCCATTCCAACCACCTATATAATAATAGCGTGTAGTACATTTGCAGAAGTTTGTGAAACCTTACATATGTTTAACAAATGCTGCTGTTTTTTTTTACGCAAAAATGTTAATTCCGATTGTTTTTTTTCAGATCTGGATGTAAAATATAATGAAATTAGTTTTTGTCTCTCCATTTTTGTTATTAAAAGTTTACAATATAAAAGACTTTTTTTAAGTCCAGAATTTAAAAAAAAGAATTTTAAATTAGTTACAACCCTCTTGGGTCCATTCTATTGGCCCATTTGTAATGCCTTCAAAAAAGGTACAAAAATATATTAAAACTCCATATCTGATTTGGAGCGGAGGAATATGGAAAAAAAAGTAAAATAAATCTGTAAATTCTAAACGGTAAGTCCGGTTGAAACGAAATTGTGTTGACACGTGAAAAAGACTATGCAGACATTTATATATGTATTATATATTAATGGCTAGGAAATTGTGTTTTTTTTCAAAAATATATGGAACTTTTTACAAATAAAAAAATTCATGGATGACTTTTATGAAATAAAAGGCAAAAATTTATTATTTTGAGTTTTTTTGCGGAAACAAAGAATTTTTAAACTTAAATAACATTATTATTTATTTACATATTTTAACGAAGTTTTGGTTTTTTATAGAAATTTTTGTGCAAACTACTAAAATGAAAATAAAATTAAAAATGTTGTAACCAAGTACCTGACAATTCCCAAAAAAGTTGAATTTTTTAGATTTTTGGCCATATTGCCTATATCAGAATCCTTTGCAAAATAATAAAGAGCTAATTGGGCCATATAAAATCGGTTATTATTTTTGGATATCGACTACACCGAGAGAAAAACGATGTTAAAAAAGTGACAACGGTTGGTGTGATTTTGACATCATGCGGTGTCATTTTTTTTTCGACACCGTATATTTACAATTTGTAAACAAATGGTTACGAATCGACAACGCAATGTTGTTAAATTGCACGCCCATGTATCTCGCAGCGAGTCGCAACAAGCGCCGAACCTGAATTAGTTTATTTTTGCCACGCCATCGCAGTTGTGGTAAGCTAACGTGTTTATACCCTACACCATCATAGTGGGGAGGGTATATTGGATTTGAGCTGATATTTGTAACGCCTGAAATATTGGTCCAACACCCACCCTAAAGTATACCGATCAACTCAGAATCACTTTCCCATATAAGACCCTCTCCGTAATTTACCTTAAGCTCCATAAATCGTTTAATAGTATTTATATCGAGATAAAGTTTAACACATATAATAATAATCCACAATAGGTTATATCTCCCATATAACGCCCATTATATTGTCGGGCTTGACCGACTATACTTTCTTACTTGTGCTAATTTAAATCTAATTTAATTAATTAGAAATAATATATAATATAATGAAATTTGTGTAATCCCCAAACTTGAAACCCTGTAGCACTAATGCTACGTAAACAATTGTGAATACACATCTGTACAAAGTATACTTTTCATACATATGTATGTGCAGAAAAGCCATAAAATTAGTAAAGAACCGGAGAACGATGTTTTTAATATCCTTGCAAAAAAAAAAAAAAAATAAATAAACACCAAGACTGCGAGATAATGTAGAAAAACTTGTACTTGTACGACAATACATAAAACAAAAAATAATACTATGTAGTTTGTTAAAATTTCTTTATTTAAAAAGCCAACCGCCACATATCCTCTAAACCTCAGACATTATGGTTAGAAGCAGGACAACTAGGAGTTTAAAATTGAGCAAGACCAAACTAGAAACCAATTGCAGTTCGTAAATCAAAACAACTAACAAACAATTACTCCTTTTTTTGTTGCCAGTTGACAGAAAGGAAAAGGAAATAAGATTTAAAAACGGATGTAGAAAATTATAAAAAGCATAAATTTATTTGAATTAAATCTGGTAGTGGATAAATATTAATTTAAAAAGAATGTAATTTTGTAAATTTATTTATTATTATTCATATAAATATAACTAACTATATATAAGTAGCATACGGTTTTAAATAACATGTTGTAATATTTATTATTTTCTTCGCTATACCATTATATCTTATACAAATTTGAGAAGAATATTAACGTTTTTTTATGTAATTCGGTATCTCAGGAGCTATTGGTGATATCGTAACGAAATTTCACAGTTTCTCAGCCAAGTAGACGGTATGGGTACGAGTGTGTGTCCCTACAAAATGTAACCAACTCGGGTGTCATATTTAAAAATAAGTCCCTAAAAACCGATTTATGATCCGTATGCGCTGAAATTTCAGAAGATCTACAAAAAATAGGCTTAAATGTGTAGGTTATAGGTTTTGAAACATTTCTTTATGAAACAATGCGTTGATTTAAAACTTTTAACAATTTTAATAGCACTAAATAACCTCCGCTGTTTTTGTGTGGCAAAATATTTTTAGAATAACTGCAAAAAAAAATTCTATCATGAAGCTTGTGCATATTGTTACGAAATTGTATTTCAATTTAAAATGTATTAAGTTAACGGTCGGTATCTACATACAACATCTTTATCAACAGATGGCGTGTTTATTGACTTAGTACAGGTTGTCACTATAATTCAAACAATCATGTTCTAAGTATTTTTTAGAATTAACGGTCTTTATTTCCTTGCTTGTTACTTCCAGAAGGTTTATTTTAGGGCACTGCTACACGTTCAATATATATCGTGATATTTGGATCGCGATCCATTTTAAAGTATTGATGGATCACGAGCGTATGCTACTAGAAATATAACGATATTTATTGAATATGTAGCAGTGCCCTAGAGTAAACGTTTTGTTCAAAAAGCTGTCAAAAATATAATACGAAAAAGTTAAATAATACTGCTGTATTTTAGATATAAAATGTTGTCACTTTACAACTTGTTTAGCATTTGTAGAAGTCTAATTTTTGAACATTATTGAGAACCTATTGAGAACACCCTGTTATAAACATAGCTGAGCAATATAACAACATTAGGTTTTAACGATTTTGGCTGAAAATTCTAGACACGTATCTTAGCTCCGAACCTTCCAGAAATTATGACTGCTGTATAAATAGATTAACAGGGCCAATCAAGTGGAGTTAGTTTATTGTTAGTCATTGTTGTGTAAACATCAAAGTGTTCTAAAACAGGGGCTTCCATTTCATAGCACAATTGTGCCTACCACTACCAAGACATTTTTTATGCTCTTCAATTCAGTCGACGCGTCGATGTGACTTCGACAAGTGCGCATGTCTAGCGGATGCTACGTTATTTTTTTCAGGTTAACAGATGATGACACTCAAAAAATATTGTGCGGTCAAAAATGCTTTTGGTCACATACATAGCAAATTATAAATATGTATATTACTAACATTTTTCTGCGGCTTTAAATAAATGTATTCTCTCAATTTTATTACTCTCTGGTACTCACTAATACACAAGCAAAAAATGTTTGGAAGCCCCTGTTCTAAAACTTTAAGTGTGTTCATAAACCGTAATATAAGTTGTAAAAAGACAGTGTTCGTTTTTAATTGTTTTTGTGTACATTTAAATAAATAAAGACCCGCTATATTTTCTTGAAACTATGTATATTAGAGTGTCTCGCCTTACATGCAAAAAAAAAAAGTTCGCGGTACACCACCGAATATGAAGTATTGTTGCAAGACAATTTCGAAACAATTTTTTTTTTGCCGAAAGTAGGGGTCCCCAAAATACATTTTTTCTTATATCTTCGGCATTTATAGTCCGATCTCAAAGTGTGATATATCGATGTTTTTGTCTTGAGGAGATCTATCGATGGTATTATCGTGCATTTACCTCAATTTATCCCGTTTTAGTATTTTCTCACCGGATCTCAGTTCGTACCACCCTAATATCAGAAAATAAAAGCTCACAAAAAATCATTAAACTTTTGTTATGGAAGGTTTTCGATAATTCCAACAGAACTATTGAAAAAATTAATTTCTGTTTTTTTGCCGAACGTAGGGGTTACCTCGGGATTTTCAGGATTGGCATCCCTAGTTAGTAGGTCAGTTTGAATTCTGCATATTAGTTACTCAAAAGAGAAAACTTAAAATGTGTGTGAAGATAAATATGCCGAGTTAAATATGTTATGACGTAACGACATATTTAACTATATATTTAAATATGAAAACATATTCAAACAACATTTGATGAAAATAAAATTTATTTTAAATTAATTAAAGAACTATTATAAATTTATAGATTGTAATACAAATTATGTACCATTTTGGAAATTAGTTTTTTTCTTTTCTGTTTTAAAAAATTTTTGAAAATTCAACTTCAAGAAAATCACTGATTCTCTGAAGGATTTTGGGCATATTTGGACAAATCCTGCTTTGTCGCTCATATGGACCATATGGAAAATGAAGCCTATGGACTACACTATAAGACGCTATAACCCGTTTTTCTGAATTGTATTTGTGAGTTTTTTAAAAAATTTTTGAAAATTCAACTTCAAGAAAATCACTGATTCTCTGAAGGATTTTGGGCATATTTGGACAAATCCTGCTTTGTCGCTCATATGGACCATATGGAAAATGAAGCCCATGGACTACACTATAAGACGCTATAACCTGTTTTTCTGAATTGTATTTGTGAGTTTTTAAAAAAATTTTTGAAAATTCAACTTCAAGAAAATCACTGATTCTCTGAAGGATTTTGGGCATATTTGGACAAATCCTGCTTTGTCGCTCATATGGACCATATGGAAAATGAAGCCCATGGACTACACTATAAGACGCTATAACCCGTTTTTCTGAATTGTATTTGTGAGTTTTTTAAAAAATTTTTGAAAATTCAACTTCAAGAAAATCACTGATTCTCTGAAGGATTTTGGGCATATTTGGACAAATCCTGCTTTGTCGCTCATATGGACCATATGGAAAATGAAGCCCATGGACTACACTATAAGACGCTATAACCCGTTTTTCTGAATTGTATTTGTGAGTTTTTTAAAAAATTTTTGAAAATTCAACTTCAAGAAAATCACTGATTCTCTGAAGGATTTTGGGCATATTTGGACAAATCCTGCTTTGTCGCTCATATGGACCATATGGAAAATGAAGCCTATGGACTACACTATAAGACGCTATAACCCGTTTTTCTGAATTGTATTTGTGAGTTTTTTAAAAAATTTTTGAAAATTCAACTTCAAGAAAATCACTGATTCTCTGAAGGATTTTGGGCATATTTGGACAAATCCTGCTTTGTCGCTCATATGGACCATATGGAAAATGAAGCCCATGGACTACACTATAAGACGCTATAACCCGTTTTTTTGAATTGTATTTGTGAGTTTTTAAAAAAATTTTTGAAAATTCAACTTCAAGAAAATCACTGATTCTCTGAAGGATTTTGGGCATATTTGGACAAATCCTGCTTTGTCGCTCATATGGACCATATGGAAAATGAAGCCCATGGACTACACTATAAGACGCTATAACCCGTTTTTCTGAATTGTATTTGTGAGTTTTTTAAAAAATTTTTGAAAATTCAACTTCAAGAAAATCACTGATTCTCTGAAGGATTTTGGGCATATTTGGACAAATCCTGCTTTGTCGCTCATATGGACCATATGGAAAATGAAGCCCATGGACTACACTATAAGACGCTATAACCCGTTTTTCTGAATTGTATTTGTGAGTTTTTTAAAAAATTTTTGAAAATTCAACTTCAAGAAAATCACTGATTCTCTGAAGGATTTTGGGCATATTTGGACAAATCCTGCTTTGTCGCTCATATGGACCATATGGAAAATGAAGCCCATGGACTACACTATAAGACGCTATAACCCGTTTTTCTGAATTGTATTTGTGAGTTTTTTAAAAAATTTTTGAAAATTCAACTTCAAGAAAATCACTGATTCTCTGAAGGATTTTGGGCATATTTGGACAAATCCTGCTTTGTCGCTCATATGGACCATATGGAAAATGAAGCCCATGGACTACACTATAAGACGCTATAACCCGTTTTTCTGAATTGTATTTGTGAGTTTTTTAAAAAATTTTTGAAAATTCAACTTCAAGAAAATCACTGATTCTCTGAAGGATTTTGGGCATATTTGGACAAATCCTGCTTTGTCGCTCATATGGACCATATGGAAAATGAAGCCCATGGACTACACTATAAGACGCTATAACCCGTTTTTCTGAATTGTATTTGTGAGTTTTTTAAAAAATTTTTGAAAATTCAACTTCAAGAAAATCACTGATTCTCTGAAGGATTTTGGGCATATTTGGACAAATCCTGCTTTGTCGCTTATATGGACCATATGGAAAATGAAGCCCATGGACTACACTATAAGACGCTATAACCCGTTTTTCTGAATTGTATTTGTGAGTTTTTAAAAAATTTTTTGAAAATTAAACTTCAAGAAAATCACTGATTCTCTGAAGGATTTTGGGCATATTTGGACAAATCCTGCTTTGTCGCTCATATGGACCATATGGAAAATGAAGCCCATGGACTACACTATAAGACGCTATAACCCGTTTTTCTGAATTGTATTTGTGAGTTTTTTAAAAATTTTTTGAAAATTCAACTTCAAGAAAATCACTGATTCTCTGAAGGATTTTGGGCATATTTGGACAAATCCTGCTTTGTCGCTCATATGGACCATATGGAAAATGAAGCCCATGGACTACACTATAAGACGCTATAACCCGTTTTTCTGAATTGTATTTGTGAGTTTTTTAAAAAATTTTTGAAAATTCAACTTCAAGAAAATCACTGATTCTCTGAAGGATTTTGGGCATATTTGGACAAATCCTGCTTTGTCGCTCATATGGACCATATGGAAAATGAAGCCCATGGACTACACTATAAGACGCTATAACCCGTTTTTCTGAATTGTATTTGTGAGTTTTTTAAAAAATTTTTGAAAATTCAACTTCAAGAAAATCACTGATTCTCTGAAGGATTTTGGGCATATTTGGACAAATCCTGCTTTGTCGCTCATATGGACCATATGGAAAATGAAGCCCATGGACTACACTATAAGACGCTATAACCCGTTTTTCTGAATTGTATTTGTGAGTTTTTTAAAAAATTTTTGAAAATTCAACTTCAAGAAAATCACTGATTCTCTGAAGGATTTTGGGCATATTTGGACAAATCCTGCTTTGTCGCTCATATGGACCATATGGAAAATGAAGCCCATGGACTACACTATAAGACGCTATAACCCGTTTTTCTGAATTGTATTTGTGAGTTTTTTAAAAAATTTTTGATAATTCAACTTCAAGAAAATCACTGATTCTCTGAAGGATTTTGGGCATATTTGGACAAATCCTGCTTTGTCGCTCATATGGACCATATGGAAAATGAAGCCCATGGACTACACTATAAGACGCTATAACCCGTTTTTCTGAATTGTATTTGTGAGTTTTTAAAAAAATTTTTGAAAATTCAACTTCAAGAAAATCACTGATTCTCTGAAGGATTTTGGGCATATTTGGACAAATCCTGCTTTGTCGCTCATATGGACCATATGGAAAATGAAGCCCATGGACTACACTATAAGACGCTATAACCCGTTTTTTCTGAATTGTATTTGTGAGTTTTTTAAAAAATTTTTGAAAATTCAACTTCAAGAAAATCACTGATTCTCTGAAGGATTTTGGGCATATTTGGACAAATCCTGCTTTGTCGCTCATATGGACCATATGGAAAATGAAGCCCATGGACTACACTATAAGACGCTATAACCCGTTTTTCTGAATTGTATTTGTGAGTTTTTTAAAAAATTTTTGAAAATTCAACTTCAAGAAAATCACTGATTCTCTGAAGGATTTTGGGCATATTTGGACAAATCCTGCTTTGTCGCTCATATGGACCATATGGAAAATGAAGCCCATGGACTACACTATAAGACGCTATAACCCGTTTTTCTGAATTGTATTTGTGAGTTTTTTAAAAAATTTTTGAAAATTCAACTTCAAGAAAATCACTGATTCTCTGAAGGATTTTGGGCATATTTGGACAAATCCTGCTTTGTCGCTCATATGGACCATATGGAAAATGAAGCCCATGGACTACACTATAAGACGCTATAACCCGTTTTTTTGAATTGTATTTGTGAGTTTTTAAAAAAATTTTTGAAAATTCAACTTCAAGAAAATCACTGATTCTCTGAAGGATTTTGGGCTTATTTGGACAAATCCTGCTTTGTCGCTCATATGGACCATATGGAAAATGAAGCCCATGGACTACACTATAAGACGCTATAACCCGTTTTTCTGAATTGTATTTGTGAGTTTTTTAAAAAATTTTTGAAAATTCAACTTCAAGAAAATCACTGATTCTCTGAAGGATTTTGGGCATATTTGGACAAATCCTGCTTTGTCGCTCATATGGACCATATGGAAAATGAAGCCCATGGACTACACTATAAGACGCTATAACCCGTTTTTCTGAATTGTATTTGTGAGTTTTTTAAAAAATTTTTGAAAATTCAACTTCAAGAAAATCACTGATTCTCTGAAGGATTTTGGGCATATTTGGACAAATCCTGCTTTGTCGCTCATATGGACCATATGGAAAATGAAGCCCATGGACTACACTATAAGACGCTATAACCCGTTTTTCTGAATTGTATTTGTGAGTTTTTTAAAAAATTTTTGAAAATTCAACTTCAAGAAAATCACTGATTCTCTGAAGGATTTTGGGCATATTTGGACAAATCCTGCTTTGTCGCTCATATGGACCATATGGAAAATGAAGCCCATGGACTACACTATAAGACGCTATAACCCGTTTTTTTGAATTGTATTTGTGAGTTTTTAAAAAAATTTTTGAAAATTCAACTTCAAGAAAATCACTGATTCTCTGAAGGATTTTGGGCTTATTTGGACAAATCCTGCTTTGTCGCTCATATGGACCATATGGAAAATGAAGCCCATGGACTACACTATAAGACGCTATAACCCGTTTTTCTGAATTGTATTTGTGAGTTTTTTAAAAAATTTTTGAAAATTCAACTTCAAGAAAATCACTGATTCTCTGAAGGATTTTGGGCATATTTGGACAAATCCTGCTTTGTCGCTCATATGGACCATATGGAAAATGAAGCCCATGGACTACACTATAAGACGCTATAACCCGTTTTTCTGAATTGTATTTGTGAGTTTTTTAAAAAATTTTTGAAAATTCAACTTCAAGAAAATCACTGATTCTCTGAAGGATTTTGGGCATATTTGGACAAATCCTGCTTTGTCGCTCATATGGACCATATGGAAAATGAAGCCCATGGACTACACTATAAGACGCTATAACCCGTTTTTCTGAATTGTATTTGTGAGTTTTTTAAAAAATTTTTGAAAATTCAACTTCAAGAAAATCACTGATTCTCTGAAGGATTTTGGGCATATTTGGACAAATCCTGCTTTGTCGCTCATATGGACCATATGGAAAATGAAGCCCATGGACTACACTATAAGACGCTATAACCCGTTTTTCTGAATTGTATTAAAAATTTTTGAAAATTCAACTTCAAGAAAATCACTGATTCTCTGAAGGATTTTGGGCATATTTGGACAAATCCTGCTTTGTCGCTCATATGGACAATATGGAAAATGAAGCCCATGGACTACACTATAAGACGCTATAACCCGTTTTTCTGAATTGTATTTGTGAGTTTTTTAAAAAATTTTTGAAAATTCAACTTCAAGAAAATCACTGATTCTCTGAAGGATTTTGGGCATATTTGGACAAATCCTGCTTTGTCGCTCATATGGACCATATGGAAAATGAAGCCCATGGACTACACTATAAGACGCTATAACCCGTTTTTCTGAACTGTATTTGTGAGTTTTTTAAAAAATTTTTGAAAATTCAACTTCAAGAAAATCACTGATTCTCTGAAGGATTTTGTGCATATTTGGACAAATCCTGCTTTGTCGCTCATATGGACCATATGGAAAATGAAGCCCATGGACTACACTATAAGACGCTATAACCCGTTTTTCTGAATTGTATTTGTGAGTTTTTTAAAAAATTTTTGAAAATTCAACTTCAAGAAAATCACTGATTCTCTGAAGGATTTTGGGCATATTTGGACAAATCCTGCTTTGTCGCTCATATGGACCATATGGAAAATGAAGCCCATGGACTACACTATAAGACGCTATAACCCGTTTTTCTGAATTGTATTTGTGAGTTTTTTAAAAAATTTTTGAAAATTCAACTTCAAGAAAATCACTGATTCTCTGAAGGATTTTGGGCATATTTGGACAAATCCTGCTTTGTCGCTCATATGGACCATATGGAAAATGAAGCCCATGGACTACACTATAAGACCCTATAGCCCGTTTTTCTGAATTGTATTTGTGAGTTTTTAAAAAAATTTTTGAAAATTCAACTTCAAGAAAATCACTGATTCTCTGAAGGATTTTGGGCATATTTGGACAAATCCTGCTTTGTCGCTCATATGGACCATATGGAAAATGAAGCCCATGGACTACACTATAAGACGCTATAACCCGTTTTTTCTGAATTGTATTTGTGAGTTTTTTAAAAAATTTTTGAAAATTCAACTTCAAGAAAATCACTGATTCTCTGAAGGATTTTGGGCATATTTGGACAAATCCTGCTTTGTCGCTCATATGGACCATATGGAAAATGAAGCCCATGGACTACACTATAAGACGCTATAACCCGTTTTTCTGAATTGTATTTGTGAGTTTTTTAAAAAATTTTTGAAAATTCAACTTCAAGAAAATCACTGATTCTCTGAAGGATTTTGGGCATATTTGGACAAATCCTGCTTTGTCGCTCATATGGACCATATGGAAAATGAAGCCCATGGACTACACTATAAGACGCTATAACCCGTTTTTCTGAATTGTATTTGTGAGTTTTTTAAAAAATTTTTGAAAATTCAACTTCAAGAAAATCACTGATTCTCTGAAGGATTTTGGGCATATTTGGACAAATCCTGCTTTGTCGCTCATATGGACCATATGGAAAATGAAGCCCATGGACTACACTATAAGACGCTATAACCCGTTTTTCTGAATTGTATTTGTGAGTTTTTTAAAAAATTTTTGAAAATTCAACTTCAAGAAAATCACTGATTCTCTGAAGGATTTTGGGCATATTTGGACAAATCCTGCTTTGTCGCTCATATGGACCATATGGAAAATGAAGCCCATGGACTACACTATAAGACCCTATAGCCCGTTTTTCTAAATTGTATTTGTGAGTTTTTAAAAAAATTTTTGAAAATTCAACTTCAAGAAAATCACTGATTCTCTGAAGGATTTTGGGCATATTTGGACAAATCCTGCTTTGTCGCTCATATGGACCATATGGAAAATGAAGCCCATGGACTACACTATAAGACGCTATAACCCGTTTTTCTGAATTGTATTTGTGAGTTTTTTAAAAAATTTTTGAAAATTCAACTTCAAGAAAATCACTGATTCTCTGAAGGATTTTGGGCATATTTGGACAAATCCTGCTTTGTCGCTCATATGGACCATATGGAAAATGAAGCCCATGGACTACACTATAAGACGCTATAACCCGTTTTTCTGAATTGTATTTGTGAGTTTTTTAAAAAATTTTTGAAAATTCAACTTCAAGAAAATCACTGATTCTCTGAAGGATTTTGGGCATATTTGGACAAATCCTGCTTTGTCGCTCATATGGACCATATGGAAAATGAAGCCCATGGACTACACTATAAGACGCTATAACCCGTTTTTCTGAATTGTATTTGTGAGTTTTTTAAAAAATTTTTGAAAATTCAACTTCAAGAAAATCACTGATTCTCTGAAGGATTTTGGGCATATTTGGACAAATCCTGCTTTGTCGCTCATATGGACCATATGGAAAATGAAGCCCATGGACTACACTATAAGACGCTATAACCCGTTTTTCTGAATTGTATTTGTGAGTTTTTTAAAAAATTTTTGAAAATTCAACTTCAAGAAAATCACTGATTCTCTGAAGGATTTTGGGCATATTTGGACAAATCCTGCTTTGTCGCTCATATGGACCATATGGAAAATGAAGCCCATGGACTACACTATAAGACGCTATAACCCGTTTTTCTGAATTGTATTTGTGAGTTTTTTAAAAAATTTTTCAAAATTCAACTTCAAGAAAATCACTGATTCTCTGAAGGATTTTGGGCATATTTGGACCAATCCTGCTTTGTCGCTCATATGGACCATATGGAAAATGAAGCCCATGGACTACACTATAAGACGCTATAACCCGTTTTTTCTGAATTGTATTTGTGAGTTTTTTAAAAAATTTTTGAAAATTCAACTTCAAGAAAATCACTGATTCTCTGAAGGATTTTGGGCATATTTGGACAAATCCTGCTTTGTCGCTCATATGGACCATATGGAAAATGAAGCCCATGGACTACACTATAAGACGCTATAACCCGTTTTTCTGAATTGTATTTGTGAGTTTTTTAAAAAATTTTTGAAAATTCAACTTCAAGAAAATCACTGATTCTCTGAAGGATTTTGGGCATATTTGGACAAATCCTGCTTTGTCGCTCATATGGACCATATGGAAAATGAAGCCCATGGACTACACTATAAGACGCTATAACCCGTTTTTCTGAATTGTATTTGTGAGTTTTTTAAAAAATTTTTGAAAATTCAACTTCAAGAAAATCACTGATTCTCTGAAGGATTTTGGGCATATTTGGACAAATCCTGCTTTGTCGCTCATATGGACCATATGGAAAATGAAGCCCATGGACTACACTATAAGATGCTATAACCCGTTTTTCTGAATTGTATTTGTGAGTTTTTTAAAAAATTTTTGAAAATTCAACTTCAAGAAAATCACTGATTCTCTGAAGGATTTTGGGCATATTTGGACAAATCCTGCTTTGTCGCTCATATGGACCATATGGAAAATGAAGCCCATGGACTACACTATAAGTCGCTATAACCCGTTTTTCTGAATTGTATTTGTGAGTTTTTTAAAAAATTTTTGAAAATTCAACTTCAAGAAAATCACTGATTCTCTGAAGGATTTTGGGCATATTTGGACAAATCCTGCTTTGTCGCTCATATGGACCATATGGAAAATGAAGCCCATGGGACTACACTATAAGACGCTATAACCCGTTTTTCTGAATTGTATTTGTGAGTTTTTAAAAAAATTTTTGAAAATTCAACTTCAAGAAAATCACTGATTCTCTGAAGGATTTTGGGCATATTTGGACAAATCCTGCTTTGTCGCTCATATGGACCATATGGAAAATGAAGCCCATGGACTACACTATAAGACGCTATAACCCGTTTTTCTGAATTGTATTTGTGAGTTTTTTAAAAAATTTTTGAAAATTCAACTTCAAGAAAATCACTGATTCTCTGAAGGATTTTGGGCATATTTGGACAAATCCTGCTTTGTCGCTCATATGGACCATATGGAAAATGAAGCCCATGGACTACACTATAAGACGCTATAACCCGTTTTTCTGAATTGTATTTGTGAGTTTTTTAAAAAATTTTTGAAAATTCAACTTCAAGAAAATCACTGATTCTCTGAAGGATTTTGGGCATATTTGGACAAATCCTGCTTTGTCGCTCATATGGACCATATGGAAAATGAAGCCCATGGACTACACTATAAGACGCTATAACCCGTTTTTTTTGAATTGTATTTGTGAGTTTTTAAAAAAATTTTTGAAAATTCAACTTCAAGAAAATCACTGATTCTCTGAAGGATTTTGGGCATATTTGGACAAATCCTGCTTTGTCGCTCATATGGACCATATGGAAAATGAAGCCCATGGACTACACTATAAGACGCTATAACCCGTTTTTCTGAATTGTATTTGTGAGTTTTTTAAAAAATTTTTGAAAATTCAACTTCAAGAAAATCACTGATTCTCTGAAGGATTTTGGGCATATTTGGACAAATCCTGCTTTGTCGCTCATATGGACCATATGGAAAATGAAGCCCAAGGACTACACTATAAGACGCTATAACCCGTTTTTCTGAATTGTATTTGTGAGTTTTTTAAAAAATTTTTGAAAATTCAACTTCAAGAAAATCACTGATTCTCTGAAGGATTTTGGGCATATTTGGACAAATCCTGCTTTGTCGCTCATATGGACCATATGGAAAATGAAGCCCATGGACTACACTATAAGACGCTATAACCCGTTTTTCTGAATTGTATTTGTGAGTTTTTTAAAAATTTTTGAAAATTCAACTTCAAGAAAATCACTGATTCTCTGAAGGATTTTGGGCATATTTGGACAAATCCTGCTTTATCGCTCATATGGACCATATGGAAAATGAAGCCCATGGACTACACTATAAGACGCTATAACCCGTTTTTCTGAATTGTATTTGTGAGTTTTTTAAAAAATTTTTGAAAATTCAACTTCAAGAAAATCACTGATTCTCTCAAGGATTTTGGGCATATTTGGACAAATCCTGCTTTGTCGCTCATATGGACCATATGGAAAATGAAGCCCATGGACTACACTATAAGACGCAATAACCCGTTTTTCTGAATTGTATTAAAAATTTTTGAAAATTCAACTTCAAGAAAATCACTGATTCTCTGAAGGATTTTGGGCATATTTGGAAAAATCCTGCTTTGTCGCTCATATGGACAATATGGAAAATGAAAGCCCCATGGACTACACTATAAGACGCTATAACCCGTTTTTCTGAATTGTATTTGTGAGTTTTTTAAAAAATTTTTGAAAATTCAACTTCAGAAAATCACTGATTCTCTCAAGGATTTTGGGCATATTTGGACAAATCCTGCTTTGTCGCTCATATGGACCATATGGAAAATGAAGCCCATGGACTACACTATAAGACGCTATAACCCGTTTTTCTGAATTGTATTTGTGAGTTTTTTAAAAAATTTTTGAAAATTCAACTTCAAGAAAATCACTGATTCTCTGAAGGATTTTGGGCATATTTGGACAAATCCTGCTTTGTCGCTCATATAGACCATATGGAAAATGAAGCCCATGGACTACACTATAAGACGCTATAACCCGTTTTTCTGAATTGTATTTGTGAGTTTTTTAAAAAAATTTTTGAAAATTCAACTTCAAGAAAATCACTGATTCTCTGAAGGATTTTGGGCATATTTGGACAAATCCTGCTTTGTCGCTCATATGGACCATATGGAAAATGAAGCCCATGGACTACACTATAAGACGCTATAACCCGTTTTTCTGAATTGTATTTGTGAGTTTTTTAAAAAATTTTTGAAAATTCAACTTCAAGAAAATCACTGATTCTCTGAAGGATTTTGGGCATATTTGGACAAATCCTGCTTTGTCGCTCATATGGACCATATGGAAAATGAAGCCCATGGACTACACTATAAGACGCTATAACCCGTTTTTCTGAATTGTATTTGTGAGTTTTTTAAAAATTTTTGAAAATTCAACTTCAAGAAAATCACTGATTCTCTGAAGGATTTTGGGCATATTTGGACAAATCCTGCTTTGTCGCTCATATGGACCATATGGAAAATTAAGCCCATGGACTACACTATAAGACCCTATAGCCCGTTTTTCTGAATTGTATTTGTGAGTTTTTAAAAAAAATTTTGAAAATTCAACTTCAAGAAAATCACTGATTCTCTGAAGGATTTTGGGCATATTTTGACAAATCCTGCTTTGTCGCTCATATGGACCATATGGAAAATGAAGCCCATGGACTACACTATAAGACGCTATAACCCGTTTTTCTGAATTGTATTTGTGAGTTTTTTAAAAAATTTTTGAAAATTCAACTTCAAGAAAATCACTGATTCTCTGAAGGATTTTGGGCATATTTGGACAAATCCTGCTTTGTCGCTCATATGGACCCATATGGAAAATGAAGCCCATGGACTACACTATAAGACGCTATAACCCGTTTTTCTGAATTGTATTTGTGAGTTTTTAAAAAATTTTTGAAAATTCAACTTCAAGAAAATCACTGATTCTCTGAAGGATTTTGGGCATATTTGGACAAATCCTGCTTTGTCGCTCATATGGACCATATGGAAAATGAAGCCCATGGACTACACTATAAGACGCTATAACCCGTTTTTCTGAATTGTATTTGTGAGTTTTTTTAAAAAATTTTTGAAAATTCAACTTCAAGAAAATCAATGATTCTCTGAAGGATTTTGGGGCATATTTGGACAAATCCTGCTTTGTCGCTCATATGGACCATATGGAAAATGAAGCCCCATGGACTACACTATAAGACGCTATAACCCGTTTTTCTGAATTGTATTTGTGAGTTTTTTAAAAAATTTTTGAAAATTTCAACTTCAAGAAAATCACTGATTCTCTGAAGGATTTTGGGCATATTTGGACAAATCCTGCTTTGTCGCTCATATGGACCATATGGAAAATGATGCCCATGGACTACACTATAAGACCCTATAACCCGTTTTTCTGAATTGTATTTGTGAGTTTTTAAAAAAATTTTTGAAAATTCAACTTCAAGAAAATCACTGATTCTCTGAAGGATTTTGGGCATATTTGGACAAATCCTGCTTTGTCGCTCATATGGACCATATGGAAAATGAAGCCCATGGACTACACTATAAGACGCTATAACCCGTTTTTCTGAATTGTATTTGTGAGATTTTTAAAAAATTTTTGAAAATTCAACTTCAAGAAAATCACTGATTCTCTGAAGGATTTTGGGCATATTTGGACAAATCCTGCTTTGTCGCTCATATGGACCATATGGAAAATGAAGCCCATGGACTACACTATAAGACGCTATAACCCGTTTTTCTGAATTGTATTTGTGAGTTTTTTAAAAAATTGTTGAAAATTCAACTTCAAGAAAATCACAGATTCTCTGAAGGATTTTGGGCATATTTGGACAAATCCTGCTTTGTCGCTCATATGGACCATATGGAAAATGAAGCCCATGGACTACACTATAAGACGCTATAAACCCGTTTTCTGAATTGTATTTGTGAGTTTTTTAAAAAAATTTTCAAAATTCAACTTCAAGAAAATCACTGATTCTCTGAAGGATTTTGGGCATATTTGGACAAATCCTGCTTTGTCGCTCATATGGACCATATGGAAAATGAAGCCCATGGACTACACTATAAGACGCTATAACCCGTTTTTCTGAATTGTATTTGTGAGTTTTTTAAAAAATTTTTGAAAATTCAACTTCAAGAAAATCACTGATTCTCTGAAGGATTTTGGGCATATTTGGACAAATCCTGCTTTGTCGCTCATATGGACCATATGGAAAATGAAGCCCATGGACTACACTATAAGGACGCTATAACCCGTTTTTTCTGAATTGTATTTGTGAGTTTTTTAAAAATTTTTGAAAATTCAACTTCAAGAAAATCACTGATTCTCTGAAGGATTTTGGGCATATTTGGACAAATCCTGCTTTGTCGCTCATATGGACCATATGGAAAATGAAGCCCATGGACTACACTATAAGACGCTATAACCCGTTTTTCTGAATTGTATTTGTGAGTTTTTTAAAAAATTTTTGAAAATTCAACTTCAAGAAAATCACTGATTCTCTGAAGGATTTTGGGCATATTTGGACAAATCCTGCTTTGTCGCTCATATGGACCATATGGAAAATGAAGCCCATGGACTACACTATAAGACGCTATAACCCGTTTTTCTGAATTGTATTTGTGAGTTTTTTAAAAAATTTTTGAAAATTCAACTTCAAGAAAATCACTGATTCTCTGAAGGATTTTGGGCATATTTGGACAAATCCTGCTTTGTCGCTCATATGGACCATATGGAAAATGAAGCCCATGGACTACACTATAAGACGCTATAACCCGTTTTTCTGAATTGTATTTGTGAGTTTTTTAAAAAATTTTTGAAAATTCAACTTCAAGAAAATCACTGATTCTCTGAAGGATTTTGGGGCATATTTGGACAAATCCTGCTTTGTCGCTCATATGGACCATATGGAAAATGAAGCCCATGGACTACACTATAAGACGCTATAACCCGTTTTTTCTGAATTGTATTTGTGAGTTTTTTAAAAAATTTTTGAAAATTCAACTTCAAGAAAATCACTGATTCTCTGAAGGATTTTGGGCATATTTGGACAAATCCTGCTTTGTCGCTCATATGGACCATATGGAAAATGAAGCCCATGGACTACACTATAAGACGCTATAACCCGTTTTTCTGAATTGTATTTTGTGAGTTTTTTAAAAAATTTTTGAAAATTCAACTTCAAGAAAATCACTGATTCTCTGAAGGATTTTGGGCATATTTGGACAAATCCTGCTTTGTCGCTCATATGGACCATATGGAAAATGAAGCCCATGGACTACACTATAAGACGCTATAACCCGTTTTTTCTGAATTGTATTTGTGAGTTTTTTAAAAAATTTTTGAAAATTCAACTTCAAGAAAATCACTGATTCTCTGAAGGATTTTGGGCATATTTGGACAAATCCTGCTTTGTCGCTCATATGGACCATATGGAAAATGAAGCCCATGGACTACACTATAAGACGCTATAACCGTTTTTCTGAATTGTATTTGTGAGTTTTTAAAAAAATTTTTTGAAAATTCAACTTCAAGAAAATCACTGATT